>OY720633.1:95093208-95693208 GCA_963169105.1 Ceriagrion tenellum | reverse complement strand
AGAGTTAGTGTGTACGGTCCAGTCGAGTTTCCTTGAATCATCCCTGTGTTGTGGTAGCGTCATTGGCCGCCTTTTTCCTCAGGGAAGAGGTTGAAAGCCCGTATCTTTTAGGGCTGTGTTGCGTCATTGGTAATATCCCTATAGGGTCGAACGTAGATGGGAATATATGGTAAAATGTCTTCTGGTCCAATCGTTTTAGATGTATCTTGTTATTTTCAGTAGTTCATCTACATCTACGTAATATCCTGCCAGCCACCACGAGGGTGATTGGCAGGGGGTGAAGATCACCAAACATGCACTATTGACATGCAAGTAGGATATTTAATGGAGACATGCTAGATAATAGGTTCACATGCACCTAGATGGTTAGTATATACATAATAAGAAAGGAATTATTGGTTGTTATTACATGCATCATGCACTACAGACTACTCTAACTATATTTCACCTACTTATCCCTTTGCTACGCTACCTATTGTTCTCTCTTATGGTATGCGGGAAAAATAACATTTTAAATCTATCGGTACGACAATCTACCTCTCTAATCTTGTTAATCTGATCAAACCTAGCATAATACGAAGGGGTTCTTAATATATATCTACGTCATCTGTGAACAAATCGGTTTCGAATTTACTTAAAGGTTTAACCTAAATTCTAACCTGTGTTCTGATAGTAATTCCAATCCTAGTTCTTCTATTAAACTCATAACACTTACACAATTATCATAACGGCCTATAAAAAATCTATCGGATCTCCTTTGCACACGCTCTAATTCTTTTATCAAACCTTCCTCGTACGCATCCCATATACTAGCTGCTGCTTTACAAATTTTATAATGTTCGATAATATTTTTTAGATCGCTATTAGCTACATTTTTCTTAGTTTCGCGTGGCTAACTCGTTGGCGTTCTAAACATTTTCTAACCTCCGCGTTGTACCACCTTGGTTCCCTATGCTCACTCTTATACTTATGAGGTATATATCTGTTGACAAGTGACCGCGTAATATGGAGGAACTCTTTCCATGTATTTTTGTATCACTATTTTTGCTGATGTTCACGAATTTTTCAAAAGAAGTCTTTAAGTCACGCCTAAATCCGTTAAAATCTGCTTTACAAAAAAGGTAAATCTTTCTTTTTAATTTAAAATGTTTTTCATATTGAGGGAAAATTTTACGTGTACTACCTTGTGGTCGCTTATTCCATCGACATTTTAAACTTTAATAACTGTTTCAGGGATGTTTGTGGTATGTAAATCGAGAGCATTCTCCCCTCTATCAGGCAAATTTACCATTTGATGTAGTGCGTATGATGCGAACAGGTTAAGCAATGACTCGCAGATTTCTTTGTCCCTACCTCCAGACTTATGACTACATGTTTTTCATTTATCTATGGTGTATTGAAATCTCCACCTACAATAATTTGTCGTTCGTTACTATAGGAATTAATGGACCTGTTCTGTTTCTCGAGTTCTAATATTGAGTGTACATCGGACTGGGGTGGTCTATAGTAGGCACAAACGTATATTATTTTCGAATTTGCACATTGAGTGGAGCACTATGCACTTTCTATTATATTATCGGGAATCACTTCTATTGACTATTGTGTTCTTAACTGCGCCCCCTCTTAATTGTTAATTGTTAATAATAATAATGTGTTCTTAAATACTCCCCCTCCCGGTCGAGTTACCGAGTCTCGGGGGAGTTATTCGACCTTCTCTCTTCCCTAAACAACTCTCTTCCCTAGTTGAGGCTGGGAACATCCTTAACGGAGTATTCTTCGATTTTAGCTTTCTCAGTATCTTTGAAGTTGCGTAGAGTAGCGTAATCTGTCCTTCCTTTCATAAAATCAGCTGCTATGGTGATGGAGGCAGGTGAGTGCCTTTTTGAAACGTATGTATCACTGCAATCGAATGCTGGGTCAAGCCAGTAGATATATTATTCTTCCGCATCTCAGACAGCCGATTAGGTATTTGCATTCAAGAGCCAGTTCCGTTCATTGACTTTCCACATCGCTTGAACATTGCGAGTAAAGACATATGACACATTTATTTGTACTGGAGGTAGGCCACGCCATTTTGAAAAATTAAAACAGTTCTAATTTAAACAATCAGCTACCTTGGCCTCCTTACACTTTATTCCTAATGTATTAGTTTGTCGGTTTCAGTATTTATAATACAAAATTTAGGTTTTGATTTTGTCAATAATTTTGTCTGTGCTGTCCCATGGTATTTTGCTTAGTAATGTTGATAATGACCTGAAAAGGCCGAATTGTGTTTTTTAATATATTGGTGGAAAAAACTAAGTGTTAAAAACTAAGAAATCGTGTACTCATGGTCATTGATGGTAATTTCCTTACAAATCAGGGCTTATGCCTTTAGTAGCAGTTATCCCTAGAGTTGGGTAGGTCCCCAGGGAGTAATCGAAGTAAAAACAAGTATTCGAATGTTGAGTGACCGATATTTGCTCTTTGCTTCCCTGTTCCATCTCTGTTCTTTTTTTCGTTAAAAGCAGAATTTGATATGTATTTTCTGTTTTTTTCTCATGTGGAAAACCAGAGAATATTAAAACTTATTCTGTTTTATGTTCGTTCCGTTCTTTCGTGATTCCATTCAGAAGGCGATCATAGTTGTCTTTTATCTATCAGATTCTTAGCTAGGCTTATTGTAGTATTGTCACCATGCTTTAAGACTAAGACCTGGGAGTGGAGTTTCTGGAAGTATTTTTAGCGGAAGAATTTGTCCAAGTTTCGCCAGTGACAGCTTCTGTATCGTAATTTATGAAGAACACAACCTATTGTCCTTGACACTCCTCTGCTGATGGCTTGCGATCAGGGATGATGGAACAAGCGTGGATTAGCCTGTATCGGATCGATCTGAATATTTCCCGTGGGGATCTCTTGCGGGACTTTCAGTCGCTCTTTCCCCCATCCTCGCATGGTTACTTAATCTGCCCCAATATAATGCCCAGTATGCTACCTTAAGACTGTGTCGTGACGTCAAACTTTCTGCTGACAAGTACCTCCAAGCTTTGCGGTAGCTGTGTATACTTAAACGCTGCTGATGGCTGTCCATGTCTTAACTCTCGTGCTCGTTCAGTTAAGGCTCAATCACGATCGCTCGTGCGTAAATCTCTACCAGGCCTCAATTAGTTGGGTCACGACCTGTAAGTCTGCGCTCACAATTTCTCGGTAATCCTTCGTCTATCTTTGGACGAACCTCATTCTGGGCGATGGTGCGCGTCCAGCCGTACCCTTTTCCTCCGTCATCGTACACACCCCCAGCTTTCTCCTTCATTGCTTCTCCCCCCTCCCCGTATCACTTATAATCTTTTATCACCGCGTCCCATTAGCGCTCCTCTCGACTCGGACGTCCTAACTCTGCGTCTTCTCGGGCCGTTTGTCGTCATCGCTGCCTTCGATGACGTCGTCGCTCCACCGCCGGCCTGAATGTGGAACGAGGATCCCGAAAGGCGTGGAAGAAAAGAAAGGAGTCGTCGCTGATCGCCTGCGTCAGCCACCACCGTTGTCTCTGCCCCCCACCCCTCCCCGCCATGTCTCTCCCCCAGGCCGCAGGTATTCCCCCAGTTCGAACCGGTCCTCTCGACGCCCTCCCCCTTCTCCTTTTCGTGTCGCAGAGGACTGAACGGCTGCCAACTTTGGGGAGTACAGAGGTGGTTCTCGGGAGTCCTTGCATAAGTTCGCGGACGGGAGAGGGGATGAAGTCTCTCTCCCGACTCACTCGCTTATTGGAGTCTCAACGTATTTTATGGCTCGCGGCGCCGTACGCGTCTTAAGACGTTCGAGCGGAGGGAAAGCCTTGACTCCTAGTCGAAAGTCGTCTAGAAAATCGGAACTGGTGCTCCTTTTGAGGTCGTTCACATCAGACGAAGGAGGTCTCGCTATCTCTACCTCTCTCATGGTGATTCGTAAGCAGAGAGCAAGTTTTCGAGTCGACACACATGTATCATCTCTTGTGGGAAAGAAGTGATTGTAAAGTTCAGATAAATGGTCACTGTTCAGGTGTTTTTCACATTCGTAATTGTGGTGAACGTTTGGTATGGGCGCCAATAAAGTAAAATGTGTTCTTGAGAACATAACCTCTAGCAATAACCATCTCTTTTTCTTTGTCGCCATTTGATGGATTACTGACAGCTGAGTGGTCCGCAAGCGGTATTCTTGCTGATGTCCTCTTAGAGTTTGATTCTTGGTCGTGGCATTTTTAAAAAATTGCGATTCTATATAGTCTTTTATCGGTTCAGTGATTTAGTATTTAATTTAACTAGCCATCAGTGTATTATTTGGTTAACCATTCTGGATTGTATTATCTTTTGAAAGAAGGTTTTTTAACTGAACGTGAGTGTGTGGAATCCTTCAGTGGTTCGAACATTTGTAAACAGAGAATTGCTGTGCTAGTTATCGTAGAAACAGCATCAAAGAACCGGTATCACTATCGGGATACTCTTGGGATACTTCTATCATTGCTCTATTAATTTTTTAGGTATTTGTTTCTTCTGTTCATGGCATAAGGTAACATGCAGTAATCACTTAATGGTCTCCATAATAAATCCAGCTTTCGTATTAATGTTATTGATGTTTTTATGGTTGGTGTTTTTTTGCTACCTGAAGCACATAATTTGTGCTTCTGTGAGTCATTAATGTGGATGTTATGGTGTCTCCACCGCTAACTTCATTCCAAAAATAAGGGTGGGCCGTTTAATGAAGATGATAGTGATATTTGTAGGCACGATAATGACCTTACGTGCTAGGTCTGTTGCCTCATTACTCCCCACTGCAGGACTTTGTATATCTATAAATAAGTTTTTCATTAAAAGATAAATCAAGTTAAGCAAATTTATATTCTTGCATTGATAATTAACTAATGTCGGTGAAAATAGCATACTATCGGCTCTTGAGCTGTAGTATTTGACTGAGGCGAGTTATTATTAGAATCAATATACCCTACACCACTACGTGGGTAGGGTGTATTGATTTTGTCACAGCAGAAATGTAACGCATCGAAGGAGTCGTGGCAGGTATGGAAAAGAATGTATAGAAATGATCAGCATCACCTTACGAGTAAATCTAGCTATGTCCGACTGTCTGTCTCTTCGCACGATAGCTGCCGTAAAAATTGAAATATCGAGCTGAAATTTGGGTCATAAGCCTCTAGTAGTCCACAAACGGCACAGTTCTAAAATGGGTTGGATTGGACCAAAACCACATGCATTTTTAATAACAAAATGAAAGTGGTATGGGGTATTTCAGCTTCGGCAAGGCCGAAGATAATTTCTTTACCAGTTTTTTCTTACTTCATATTTCACTCCTGTCAGTGGAATCATATCGTGATCCTGGTCTTTAGTTTTCTACATTTCACGATCGCTGTATGTACTGATTTTACGTGTCAGCTTTTAACGTCAGTATATACTGATGTGTCGGTATGATGAAGGCTCGAATCATCTTCCTATTTACTTTACTTTTAGCGTGTGGATTCATTTTAGTGATTTGTCTTGGTTCAGTCATGGACTGATGCAATGGAATATACCCCCAGCCATTCGGCAAAACAACTCGTCAAGGTCGCGATGGAAATGTATTTACTTGTTTCAGGAAAGATCAATTATTATTTTTGTTTCATTTAAAGACACGTGCGATAAATTGAAGCAGCTCGGCGAAATGCCAAATATTATTTAAAATCACGTGGAATATGCTATGTAGGACAATCAATGTTAGACAGTTGTGCCTGGTCCGTAGATTTCCGACAATGTCATTTTTCCTCATTTCTGTCCCCAAAAACATCATTAGGAAAGATGACGGGATCTTTTTTCGGCCCTCTTGTCTGTTTGATAAGTGGGACTTGACCATATCTGGTTCTAAACCAGTTTGAAGATGTGTTTTGCTCAGGCTAGATTAGTGGCCTCTTCTTTTCCGCCGACACAGGTTACCATGCGATTTGGAAAAATAAAATAGAAGTGACTAAAATGTGTCAATTTGGCGTCGGTATAACTTAGAGCCATAAAGCAGAAAATATCTCTGATTCAAAGCAATGGCGTCAATGTTATATCGAATCCACGGAATTTCTAAATCTAAGTAATTTTTTGTGGTCCTGTGGTGGGAAATAGTCACGCGTTGATCTTGCTTAGTCGTGGACTTACGAGAGTCACGTTAAGCTTACAATATTGTATAGTTAATATATAATCACATACAATTTTTCTTGCCCTGAAACCCAATTAGTTACGTGCAATAGGTGCATAATTTTGGCATCCATAAACGCGAACATTCCATCTAACGCGGTCTTGCAGCATGTATATTATCGTAACGAAATTGTTGTGGGTCGAAAACCAGTTTTTCTCGATAATTTTATGTTTTAAGAATTCTATACTAGATTGGTACGTAATAGATCTCATGAGGAAATAAAAACACCGACTTTCAAAGTTGGCACTTCATACATATATCATGGATTTATCATAATAAAAATGGAAAAAATACTGTTGGCAAAAGAATACCGAAATTGAGAAATGTCTCGTTGGACGAGTTCCAAAATTTTGAATTTTTTCCAACTCCGCTGCAAGATAAATTTTGTGGTAAGCGAAATCATTCAACGTCACTTTTGAAGTGTTTTTGTGCTGAAGTTTTTTTTCAATATTCTCAATTTATTTGAAACATTTATGTAACATATTCAATCTCAATCAACTTTTCTGTCAGTCAGTCTTGAAACCTTGCGTTTATGTTTTACGTACTCTTTTTTTTAGTTTGTTTTTGAGGGAAATATAGCCAGCATTGGTATTATGTCCTTCGATATAAATGTTGTTTGTAAATTTGGTAGTTTCCGTGAGATTTTGGTCGAGGTTGGTGGTTATTAGGGTAGGAAAACTACAACTGGGGTCATTTTGCTATCTCTGTAAACGCTTGGTCGTTATCGAATGTCTAATTTGTTCCAAAGGTTATGCACGGCTCACCTCAACGATGGGATGAACAACCTAACGCAGGACCAACCCGTGCTTTTTACAATATGTGTGCTTCTTAAAAGACATTTTACCGAGAAAGGGAGTGGAATTGGACTAACTATGAAGATGCTATTTTTGAACCATTAATTAATTCAGTGGACATAGTTCCTCAGGCTCGTTAATTGCTTTTCGAGAGAAATCTCTATTATAATAATTATTACATATATAATCCGCTAAATACCGTTAGTTGAACTGTTGTTTTGAAAATGTATACGCTCACTTATTTGTTCCTGGAACTCTCCTCCATATGTAGACATTGATCTTAGCACTGTAAATTATTTGAAATTCTTTGGAATCTATGTGAAGTCAAATTTAAAATGGGATATACATACCTATTGACTTTTTATGTAAAAAACTAAATACTGTTTTTTACATGTTGTCCATCTTAAAACATACTGTAAGTGTAAGTATGTTGAAGACACTATACTATGGTTTATAATATTATAGAATATCATATGGTATTCTACTTGGGGGCTCTTCTCACCAGCTGCATAGTGATTTCATTATTTAAAAAAAAATTATGAGGGTAATGCTCAAACAACATCGACGAGCTCACTGCAGACCTTTATTTAAAAATCAATGTATTTTGACAGTGCCTTGTACATGTATATATGTATCACTCTGTAATTTATGCAAAGCAACACTTTGGTGACCATGAAAAAAATCATAGTAAACATGCCTATAACACCAGAAGATGTTATGACCTGCATGTGACACAAGACATTTTACCAATACCTCCAAAGGACCCCGTGCAATGTGTACTAAACTGTATAATCACTTACCTGCTTGCTTGAAAAGTGAAGAGAGAATACCTGTGTTTAAAAAACTGCTGTTCACATATCTTGTTGAAAAGTGTTTTTACAATACCAATTAATACTTCATTAGGTGCATAGACTCCTATTACTGTTAATCTATGTCCAAGATTATTTAGGTTTACTGTAATGATTCTTTCATCTATACTTTGCCAATTTGTAATTTTATCTTTCAGTTTTTGGTTAATTAGAAGAGACACTCCTCTTTTTCTCGCTCTTGTTTTGGGATTCCACTATATAAATGAATGTAACTTTCTACTTTTTCTGAACCGTCTCCTTTTTTCTTGGTCTCTGTCAGAGCAACCACTTGAGTTCATTAGTTTTGTGCTTTAACATTGTAATGTTTCAGTTTTGTATTCATACTTAGGTATTTCCTCTTTTAAATTTTCGCATTTGACGTGTCCTATACTCCTGCCAAGTATATCATACTGTGTATTGTTTCATTTGGACAAAGTAAATATTATTATTATTATTGATGAAGTTGGCAATATTTTTAGGGCATAGTCAGGAGAAAGTTTAGGGGAATCATTTTAGCTCCGATGAGTAGGAACTGGCATTCACCCACATTTATAATTATGGTTTACGAATAGAACATTACATAATTCCCTGCGGACCTCAAGGGTGTGCGGCAGGGCGTGGATATTCACTCACATTATTTCTATTTTATTCTTCTAAAGTTAATGTATTGGCAGCTATAAACGCGTAAGCAAAACCTGCAGATCCAAATGCGAACATTTGAAGGTTGTCTAACGTGCACGTAACTTAAGGTACGTCTTTTTCTGGTATAAACTATGAGAATTCATGCAATCTGCAGATACACGTATGTATGGAGAATAATTATTAATAGTGGTTTGGAGGAACTGTAATAAGTTGGGAAACATGCATATTAAGCCGTTTGTACATTGGAGATAATGAAGATGTGAAGTCCCTTCCTCCTTTACTGTTACTCATTCTCATCTCACATAGGCACGTGGCGCCCACGGGCCAAGCATAATTATCAATCACCGCCGTGCCCACTTGCGCGTGTGAGAACCCCCTGAACGATAACGTTTTTTGTTCAATCGCAATTTGTCAGGCATTCAGAGTTCGTTCGTTATAAAATTTTCTCTTCGCCACTCATTGTTTGCGCCTCTTCTTCTCGCGGTGTAATTACCCGTCCGTAATTATCCTCATAAATCTCGGTGAAAAAGAATGCGATGCCGTGATGTCACTGTCACACTATCAGTCATACCGTCACTTCCGGCCTGAAGGGGGAAGGGGGGAGATGTATGAGAAGGCTGGGATATCTCTTGAGGTTAGTTGTGTTGCTTCATGTGGAAACAATAATAACCGGTGGAGGGAGGCCGCCTTGGAAAGACATATCGAGAGGAGCTGAGAGCGCTCGACGTGTGACACCTATTTATAGAAATAGGGAGACGGGATGGCTCCCACGCGACTTCCTCGGGAGGTGTGGCTGGATGTTCGGTGGGGGAGAAGGGGGGGGTTGGGTAATGTGGAGGCACGAACTCCGGAATTGACGCGCGGCTCGAAGGCGTGTCTGTCGTGCGCGGGAACGGAAGAAGGTGGGGGAGTCTTGTTACATGGGGAGTGTCGCCGAAGAGAGAGATCGGAGGTGGGAGGGGCGTTACTTGGGCCATTCGGGAGTTCCCCTCGGCTTCCATAATGCACGGCGAGGTGCGGCGCGTTTCTTTCGAAATCGAAGGTGGATGCGTATGAAGTTATCAAGCGAAAGTGACGTTTTTTTATGACGCCAGTGATCCCTCCCGCCCACACCGGAAGAGCAAATATTTTCCAACAGATGTAATTTCCTATATCAGTCTTGATGAAAGAAGATTGACTCACTGATGAGTATGAAATATAATGAGATTTTAACGACCGAAATATCATTCAAGTTGTAAAATGTGGAAAAGATCGACCATTACACATTAATTCTTTATTTGTTGTTTTATTTTGTATGCCCGAATACTACTCTGCTGGGGTCCGCAGTTAAACGCCCACTCCTTCGGACGGAGTACTGCTCTTCAATTATCCGGCGTCGGTTGCGGCAGGATAAAGTTCTCGCCTGCTTACCGTAAGGTTCCAACTTCGACTCCCATCGAGTAAGTTCGGATTCGAGTGAATTTTCCACAACCCAGGACATGGGTGTTTAAGTGAGAAGCTTGTCTCGGTATCATATAAAACTTGGCGTAAAGACCGTTGAGTGTGGTGACCTTACCCCATCCTTTAAAGCTTACCCCCAGTCCAGGATGTTAAGGCTCAAAAGGGACTTTATCGGCAAAGAAAAACAACGCCTGTAAAGATTAGAAGTAGTTTTGTTCGTAATTTTTCAGTGTGTTGCTTTTGTAAATAAAAATGCTTGCCTTCGGTATACGCCGATAGTATTTTTTTACTAGCTCGTAAAATTACTATCAGTGTTAGCTAGACTCTGACATTGTCTTCAAGTTCCTGTTTCAAATGGTGGATGAAAATAAATAAATGCCCTCGGAGTAGGGATCGGGATGCTGATGACAAACATCTGCCACTGGCGGATTCGAATCATGGACCTGGGTACGGGAGTGAAAATGTTTCTATTGACGGCCTTGTAATATTTCCCTTAACTCTGTGACTGTGATGCATTCAGCTTTAGGGGAGTGGCGGAGAGAAATTCGGCACTGGAATACCCTGGCTGAAATATTACATGTGGTCCCAAGCTTAACGTCCCCTCAGATAGGCAGAATTCTTCTGTTGAATATTGCTCCCTGTAAAGCACCCATTTAGGAATGAAAATTACTCCGGAGAATCTTCGCTTTGGCTGAGATTTGAACGTGGACCCTTGGAATCAGGAGTCAGTACTCTAACTACCACATCAACGCGATCCCTTTCGCTTTTCCTTTGGATTCCTATCCTTGTGAATTAAGGTGGTTGGGGCCATTTTTGCTTCTGTACAGCTTTGCGTGAAACTTAGAATTCGTGTACTTCTCTGTTGCGGTAGCGAAGAATATACCTCAGCGAATAAAATATACTGCCATTAATTCTAGGAGATAATTTATTTTAGTCTTTCTTTTTTAAATAGCTTTGTTTTTATATTTCGATAAATTCATTTACTCACCCGCAAAAATTATCAAAGAGACTTGGAAATCAATTTAAGTTGTCCTTTCGTGGAATTAGAAATTTCATCCTTGTTTTACTGAAGTTTGCTAAAAATCGTTGGCTATTGTCGAACTCGTTTTCACCTTATTTTAAAAAAAACTCAAAGAAGCGTAATTTGAGCGAATTTCAGGGAGCAGCCTGGCGTCTGTAAATTTTAAATTTTGATTTGTAAAGGTTGTTTTTTATGGCGAGGTTCAGAACCTCATGAGATGTATTGAGCTTGGATGATTCGGGAAATGTATTCCCGCAAGCTCCAGATCTTATGATGTGATTAATAATGAGAAATTAAAAACACAATGTTCTAGTTTTCTTACCAATGTTGAATTGAAGGGATAGAAAATTGGCCAGTAATGAACTCGGAAGTATCGTTCTTGTTGCTTATCGCAGGTGAGACGGGTGTTGGGAAGTATTTAATTTAAGGGAAATTAATATTTTACTATGGAAAAATATTAGGAAAATGATCTTGATTCCATTGTGTTACACTATTCATCAAATTGTTTGTATCGTTACGTATACGCTAATGTAACCTTCGGATGACCTGTGATACAAGTCTCGTATCCATCGGGAAATATTTATTCGACATTAATATGATTCCTATTTTCTGATATCCCTGGACTGTAATGAAGTATTTTTCGGATGCATGTGGATTATTTGTAAAAGTATGCCCTCGGAATTTCTGACCCTCGATGTTATAATTTTGACGTCACAACCTCGAAATTTTTAAACTAGTTGTCATTCGTCGAGGCTGTGGCGTCACGTATACGATTTGTCGAGATCTAGTCTTTCCTGAAAAAGGTTTCGGTAAGTCCGGGACCTCATTTTTAGGCGAGCGACTGAAACTGTTCTTTTTATAACGACTTGCGAGTTTACCAGGTTCTACTTTCGCGAAACTGGTGAAAGGGTTTTATGGCGAAAAGTAATCGTTAAACGCTAACGTTGACTCTGGCGTACCTAAGTAATTTTTGCCGGCAAAACATCAAATGCCAAACATCTTAGGATTGAAGTTTATCCTCGGGGAGCTTATATTTCACAATTAAAGTTTAAAAGTGATCAATGTCGCAGGAACAGTAGTGGACCAATGTATTCGGATAGAGTCAGCAGGGGTTTAATTTGAACGGTGTCGGTTAGGAACTACGAGATTGATTTTTTTAGTCGCTAGTTCTTTTAGTTTTAAATGATTCCCATTTCCCTTTTACCTGAAAAGCAATGAAAAGGCAAGGTCTTTATCGATATTTTTTCCTGCGGCCCTATTGCCACAGTTTCTGAATATTTGCGACGTGAAGAAATTTTCGTTTTACTGTGGCCATAATATTTTGCTATGCTACCTCATAATTACAGGTTACAGTTTCGTATTCCCAGTGGAAGAGGAAGTCTTATTTTGTCCCGGCCTCCATAATTCTCTTCGAATCAGTTTGCATATGCATTTCTCCTTGCTTTTTGACTGTTGCAGATAAGAGTACAGAAACTATTAAGTTCTTAGTCGGTGGGCCCTTTATTTGAGATGTAGCTAGAAGTTTGGGTAGTAAACTATAATTAGTCTAACCTTATTTCGGTATTCACCCAAAGTAGTTTTCTATGTCAGCTCTTCGAAGCAGGTTTCAAACGCTCGCTATTCTTTTTAGACCTATTTGAAGCCAAAATTGAAGATACATTTGCGTTTTAAAGTCCTTAAAAAGTCAGAGAGTCGAAATTCCAGTTGTCTCGGTAAAATTATCCCTCTGTTTTTATTTCATTAACCCACTGTCAACTCAAACGGTGACTTACTTTCCTGGGAACGGTAATTTAGGTTTTATTTTCCATTTAATATCTATTAGACTAGTGTAATAATTGGGAGACTCGAATGCGAGCATTTTTTCTTAATCAGTGGTCATTAATTCCTATATATTAACAGAAAACAGGGTTTAATTTAATTATACACGTCCGTCAAAATTTCTGCTATTGCTTTTATTAGCTCTTTCCGCTGTTATCATAAGCAATATCCTTATTTTTTTTAAATCTTGTGAACATCAAACGTACGTTCTTAACGAATAGTAACGGAAGAGTTTCCTTTTGGTGTGGTTCAAGTGCTAAGTTCGCAATGTTTTGTGTAGCTTTAGTGATGAAGGATTCCGACTCAACGCTCAGGTTTTTCGTCTGATTTCCACTCAGCTTCCGCTCTTGTGAAATGTTTATGAGCTGACGTCATCGTCGCGGGGGTTAGCTACGGGACTCCTGTCGATTTCAATGTAATTAGTCATAAAGTGAGAATGTTTGACGTAAATATTTTGAATTGCGTAGGGAGTACTTTATGCGTAAGTGTTGCGGTCTATCGGAGAGCTGTGGCACTCAGGCGCTTGCTCGTAGTGTGATATATTTTGATTTGCACATTTAATTTTCATGCCCGTGATTTACTCCTTCATATGGATGAATTCACAAAAAATTACCCTATCTTTTTATTTGCTTTGACACATTGTGATTTAATGCCTGTTGCGCTCTCATAATAATGAGGGTTGTTACTGGGAACTGCGTGTGACAAATATGAAAGGAATTCATGTGAAGGGAATAATTTATGTCATGCTAGTAGTCATTTTTATGAATGGTGATGGCATCTCAGTATAGGTGAATTAGGCGCTGTGGGGCATGTTGTTGTTCAGAGGGTTCTGCGATTTGAAAAATGTGCATCTTTGTAGAAATAAAAAAAATCCGTCATTCACAAGGGCTGTTAGATTTTATGAGTAAAGTGGATGTTTTGTAGGTCTATCAGGTAACGTTGGCTACTGTTGTAAAACATTGACCTAACAGTGCCTCGTTTTGTCGTCGAAAGTTGGAGCGGTGCATCGTAATTTGTGCAATGGCATATTTCTATTTCTTTTACTTTATCCCCCGGTGTCGACCGTTCTTTTTGTTTTCTGGCTTACAATCAGTAATACACAACTGCGTTGTAATGTGTCTTTCAAAGAATTCGTTTTAAAAAAATAGAATGAAATTTAGGAATTGAAATTCGTGGTAAAAAACAAATACGAGATGGTATTGAATCTCTTTGAGGACGCTGGTTTATCTTTGAGGAAGTCGTTGGCTTCCTCTTGACGCCTTGGTGTGAATAATTCTCGCCACGAGTCGTCGTGAGTCATAATGGGGTCGATGAAATGCGGGATCCCTCGTCCTATATTACTCTTCGGGGAGAATGCATTATAACGATGGACACAAATGAGAATTTGGGATTCCCGTCGAATTATGTGTTCTCTATCGTCCCATGTTTGCTGTGAAAGCCTGATTTTTTAATAACTCATAATCATATAGCATACAAGAACGTGGGAGATATGCAACTTTGTAATAGATGAATAAATGATTGCGGTGTTATCAATGTCTCCGGCTTTTCTCTCACTGTTAAATTGTCATCGATTTTGATTTTTGGTTGTTCTTAGAGTCCTAACAATGTTGTTATTTTTAACGACTATCTTACAATTACCTCTTCGACATAAAACGTTTTGGAGAAGAAATTTTTTCGGTGAAATGTCAGGACGAGGTAAAAATGTATATCTCGAGGATAGGTCGCAAAATTAAAAATTAATAACTATGACTCCTTGCCGACATTTCGGTGTATAATTAACAACATCTTCAGGGCTACAATCGTCGGCAAGGAGTCATAGTTATTTATTTTTAATTTTGTGACCTATCCTGGAGATTTAAACTGATATTCCATGAAGAGGTCGATGGAACAATACTTCATTAAAAATATATAGCCATTATTTCGTATCATTTGACTCCGAAGTGGGATTCTGATACTTTTCATTGTGTAGCCTAATTGTGACGTACTAATTTAGATATGGAAGACTTAAAGGAGCGATAATTAATAAAAAATATTTATATTAAATAGAAAAGTCAATATTATGCGTAATTTTCAATATGTCGTTTTTATTTTTTTAGTAGTTTAGCATTAAGTCTTTGCCGTCGATAAGGAAGGAAGAATAAGGGAGATTTTATCGCTTTCACATTTTACCACTTGTTTCGTATAAAACCCTCAAGTGATAAGGTGCTTTTTGGTTTTATTTGATAACAAATTCTTTTTTCATGCAGAAATATGTGAAAAATAACAAAATACGTCGTGACTTTCCAAATGAAGCATTTTACTTAGGTTTTCTTGTGGATTGGAATTAGTTGCTTTAGTATGATGAGAAAAATGCGTCGTTAAAATAACAATGATGCAGTGTGATTAATTTTTCAATGGATATTTATGTAGATAATGTTTTCTTTGTTTTAATTTGCTAATCCAGACTCTTATTTTACCAAAATTCTCTCCTAATTATTTCTTGTCTTTTTTGTAAAAAAAATGAAACAAGTTTTTAGAAATAAGGTATTTTAGTATGAATTATATCTGGTCGGAGGATATGGAAATCTGCGATCCATACACCGACTAAGAGGGTTTTAAATATATGTTTTGCCAGTGATGTTTCTACAGATCAAACCAGTAAAATTCATAATGACGTTAATTGAGGAGGCACAGAAAATGGGGTCAATTGAATGAATATACTATCGGGAGGACCTTTCTTTTGGGCCATATAGGAAACTTCGAATTCTGTGATGCACAGTTCTTGGTGTAGGATGTCCCAGACTATGGTGTGTTCTGCTATACTGAAGAAATTAGTGATAACTTCTTTCTGGAGTGATCATTGTACATTTACATTCCTGATAAAATTACTTTTATGTTGTCTAAATCAATGAATCTTGGTACCTTTCGGTGGTAGAAATGAATTATGTTCTGCTTCAAGGTTTATGCCTTGACCCTAGAAAAATTAGAAGTGAACGAAAGATGGTAATTGATACTGGCGGGATATGACCGTCACATACAGTAAGTTAACGGATTTGATGTGATTGAGGATGTAAATTTAAAATTAGTGGTTTATTCAGTTGCTCAATCCTTGTTTGTTTCTTTTTGGCAGTGGTTTCATCACTCATACATTAATTACTTAGTAATGTTTTACCTTATACATTCATTTAATCTCCTGTAGAAAACTTAAATAGAGAGCGATTGTGAGGAGCTGATAATAAATTAACGAATGGCTCGAATGTTTCCACCTCCGTTACGTTTTTTTATGAATTGCCCATCGCGAGAAGGAGTAGTAGATGTTTTCGCTTGAAGTGTTTAGACCTAAAATGCGTTGTCTAGAAATAATATTTATTTTGCCTTTGAAGAAGAATTCTTAACCGTGGTACCAGCACGTTACTTTTTGACTTGAATCACTTCTCTTTTGTTCGCGTTTATGTAAATAGGTTACCATGTGCGTATGATTTGCGCCCATTTCTTCTAGTGTAAGGAATTTTAAAGGGAATAATTTCTGTCCAGCCAGCTGTTTAAAGAGTAACACATGGCGTGTAACGGTTTGGATCGTGCGAAATAAGTTGATGTAATTTCGCTAATATTTCCTCTTGATTGATTTGTTGGTGCACTCTGCAGTCATTTTTGTAATTCAATAAGAGTACTGTGGTGCTATGTCGATGGATGGGTTTCTTTACATTCTGAAACGTGATATCATGGGGATGCCTATATTATTCTTTCCAAGCATTAGTATTTCCTCCCCTCGTGAACTCTTTTCAGTGCTTTCGTTTACCAGCCCGTCAAGCATCAAAGAATCCAACTCTCATGCATGTGGTAGCCAACCATTCAAAATATTATATTTGAAGGAGCCAAGTGAAGGGGAACTGAGATAAAATCGGAAGATGAGTACGAGAAGACTTTTTCCTCCGAGGAAATGCAACCGATTTATTAAATCTATGGGTTTATCGTCCTGCGCTGTGTTATTCCCATTTGTCTTTCGCTTCCTCTTCGCTTCCCTCATCTCTTTTGTCTCTATAGTCCCGTGGAATCCCAGCCCCCACGGGTGGGAGTGTATTGATTGGGGAAAGCCGGCGTGACGGGGAGGAGGAGGGCGGAGGGAGGTTTCTGGGGGGGGGGAGGGAGGGGCGGCGGGATGGTGGAGGAGGGTGAGACGGAGAACGGAAAGGAAATGGAAAGGGAGCGGTGAATGGAGTGCAAAGGGGGTTGAAGGGAGGAGGAAGGGTGAATCGTCGGGGTGTTGGCAGGAAGTCCGATTCGGAGATATCGACGGCAGACTTATGCGGCTTTTAATTTCTCTGGGGGCGTTGTTCTTCACCATTTTGCGGGGTGGTTTAAACTTGGAGCTACGTCTCGAGCACGGCAAAGTGTATTTGTGGCCCGCTTGGGTATATCATTGTTGTTTTATTTTCATACTGTTGTATTTATTGATTCGATTCCGGATTTAGGTGGCTGTTTTTTGGTCATGTCTGAGTAAAATGTCTTTGAGTTAGAAGTTTATATTCGGCGTGGCCACTAAATTAAAATATGTATATTTATGCAACGTACTTCATCAATAGCTTTGACTTTCCCCGAATTGAAGCTGCCAGGCATGCGACCATTCATGAAAAGGTTTGATCTTTAGTTTATGTGTGGTTCAATGGAAAGGCGGAATACATTTTCTTAAACTGCCTAAGATGTTGTCTAAAGACTTTAGAAATTGAGCTGATAGTTTCTATCGAATTTTCTTAGTAATGAGGCTCAGTAAGTGGACGGAATACGTAAATAAAGGTTAAATTTTTAACGCAATATTCGACGGGAAAATGAAGCTTGATACCTGTAAAAAGAGAAAATTATTGGTGTAAAAAATTGTACTAGAGAAAGGATGTAAGACGGAAGAGCTAAAAAGTGTAGAGGTGTTTAAAGGGAAAGGCAGCTTGGAAATAATCCACCAGTTTTCGATCGATCGTGTACCTTTATGAAGGCTGTCGACGGTCTTTCGGAATTCTTGTCCAGTATTTTTTGAGAATGATAGATTCATGTATTATAGGTACATTAAAGCTGAGTCGAGCATACTTCCACCGCTGAAGAAGATCACGGATGTGGTCGAAAATTAAATAAATCCTCGTGTGCTACCGTGGAATGAAGTATAATCTGGTTGTTGGTTGATAAACTGAATTTTATGTTTTGGGTTCAACGATATATTTGCATAAATGTTAGTTCATTAATATCCATTTAATTAAATGGAAATGACCATTAGTGAATATCCTAAGAAAGGAGTCTGAAAGCCTAGAAAGTGTGTTAGTTGGTCTGAGAAGGCTTGTGAGCAGGTTCGTTTTTATTTCATCGGATGTAAGTTATATCGGATATCCGATGCCGAGATGATTTCGTTGAAATACTAATCATCAGGAGACTTGAAGAAGAATGTTTTTAACTTCGGCTTTGCTGTTCAATATCTGGTCATGAATCCGAACCAACAGGCAAGGCTTGAATAGCATAACTATTATTTGTAGAATTTCCTGATCCATTTAAGCCAGAGCATTGTTAACCGTGTGGAAAATTGCTCATAAGGGTGTGTCAAAGTAATATTTTTAATGGTAGTCTCTCCGCATACTAGCCGCAAATCATACGGACCGAAGAGCCGTTTTCATTCTGCGCTGTCCGTTGCACGCGAATCAAGTCAGTTTAAACAGCATTTCTAAGCACTTCATCGGTTATTATTCTTAACTTAGTAAAATACCTTTTACGGTTTTACAGTGGCCGTGGCAGTTTAGATAGTTTTATGTTCAACCGCGTAAATTAATATGATTTGTCTCTTAAATTATGACTGATTGAAAATCAGATGATTAATTTGCGGAATAATTGATTTTTCATCTTTTTATGGCGAAAATTTTTGCACCCATCTTTAATTGCGGGTAGTAATCTCAGGGATCGCGGAGAACCGTTTGCTTTATTTACGTAATTGTAAGATGTCTGAAAAGTATAATATTTTACAGTTTTCTGAGGTAAAAAAAATGTGCCACATTCTTCTGTTTTTTAGTAAAATTGTCTGTTATTAATCACTCAATTTATTAAAAAAATAATCATTAATTTTGGGATTCCTCGTGTCTCGTATGATAACCTAACGTTTATTCTCCTCTACTGGAGACTTCTTCGGTGGTTATGAGTAAATTATTATCCTATTCACTCAATTTATTGCTATTCGAAAACAGTGGATCATCGAATCGGGCTAATTACTTGAGTGCCGAGTAAAGAAAAATATCGGGTTCATGAAACATTGACATTGACCCAGGTGAAAGCCTGATGTATCGCATTGTACGTTGTAATGTATTGATTGTTAATGAAAAATTTATTTTCCCAACATTTTTGTCCATCCTTTTCATTTGAGCGCGTGTATCGAATGATTTTTTAAAAACCCGATAATGGTTTGGTGTCTAACCCCTCACCCCTTTATTCTGCCTGTATAGGAATTGTGAATGAAGGGCTGGCAGGTGGAAGGGTACGGTGGGAAGACTATCGAGAATTAAGCGGGATACAATAGAGAGGTTTGGAGGGCAAATGAAATGAAAGAGAATGCCAAGAGGGGTTGGGGGGGAGGGGAAGGGGCGGCCGCCCGGCGCTGGAGCAAAAGGGGAGAGTTTTAATGGGATGAGTGAGGGTGAATTTTGAACACGGCCTTCCTATGTAAAGGAGGCTGCGTAATGGGAAGGAATGCGAAGCTCCTGTTGAGCTGTACGGGTCCAGGAGATGGTAGAGGATAGGAGGCTTTTTTAGTTGCTGTGGTGAAGAGGCCAGATGCGCATATGAGCCTTGAGGTGGAAAATATCATTCCCGAAGCAGTACTTTTCTAGGGATTGTGAGTTTTAGCGTTTGCAATAAGCGCGAAAAGATACGATTTTCTTTACTTTAGCTTTACTACCCCGTAGATTTAGCTTTACTACCCCCCCCCCGCGCGTTTGGCCAATTTTTATCGGGAAATAACAACAGCAACAGACGAACACAAACACTCTTGAGTGGTGATTATTCCACTCAGGCGGAAATTCGAACCCGTGGCCCTCGGGTTAACTGGCGAGGACTTTACCCCGTCGCCACCGGGGCCGTCAAAGTAATTGCGAATTTTACTGGTTTGATCTGTAGAAACATCACTGGCAAAACATATATTTAAAACCCTCTTAGTCGGTGTATAGATCGCAGATTTCCCTATCCTCCGACCAGATATAGTTCATACTAAAATACCTTATTTCTAAAAACTTGTTTCATTTTTATACAAAAAAGACAAATTCTCCCCCCTATTATTGAGATTGCCGTTGCATATATGACGGAGTGCTGTATTAATAATTTGTAATTGTTATAGAGTTAGAATTCATTTATCTAAATTCTTAAATCATAAGTGCTAAAACTCAACATATCTAAGAATATACCTTTTATAAACCCGAAAACTCGTGGAAATTGCGGCGTGAGGTGCTACAATAGCGTTACTCTCCGTATTGTAGTTTGAACCGTACCGGTTCGGAGACATCTTGTTGTCCCCTGTGGGATTTGACCTTGGAATCATACGCTGCTAGTACATCCCTGCTAGAATAGGTTCTCCATCACGTCGCGTTCCACGTGCTGGCGGCGAGACAGAATGTGCAATTGTTTGGGTGACTAGGTAAACAGCATGATTGATCACCTCGTACCGTGTACCTCGAGACACCAACGAGATGAATATTGTCATTCTATCAGTGGAGTCCAACAATCAAGTGGAATATGGGAGATTGACTCTTGGAGGAGGGATAGGTTTAAAACATTTTTCCCCCTGCTTAATTCTTATTCTCTGCAAAACCACTTACAATCATCCAGGGAAATAAAAAATATAGCGTAGTTGCTACTGGGTAAAGAAATTTTTCATAAAGATAAACACAACAAAGGCTGGTATACTTATTTCTGAAGAGCTCGTTTGTTTCTTAGCGGGTGGAGATGACGAACTGCCCATAGTATTCACACGATGTTAACGAGGACAAAGAGTATATAAATAAACAAGTATTAATATCGATTGTTCCCTCGCTCTTATAACTATCCATCTGCGTATGGAGTACATCAATATTATAAAGTATTTTAATTGTAACAAAATTTAACTTAACGGGACTTCTGATATAATGAATAATTTGTGATATAATGCTAACTGAAAGCTTTTAGCCAAATTCCTGGGTAAGAAAACGATCATAAAGCATAATGTTGCACAGTTTGAGGTGCAATGTATAACCAATGACCAATTGACAAAAATGCACACTTACGCATAAAAACCATCCAACATCCAAGACTAAGTACTCCTAGTCATTGAATCATATTGTGCTCAATAGTTACTCTGGCAAAAGTGGAAAATATGGGTATTTCCTTTAGCCGCGCTCCACCAAAATTTAGGCCTAGAATATAGCTTATATTTGAATTTTTAATATTTAAATTTGCCGCAAATATTTAATTGCCTTTCCACTAACACTTAAGGGTCAGTATCCCCTGAATTGGAAAAAAAAACCTTAATCATCCCCATGTTTCAGGAACAAATCCTTTGTTCTATTCTAATAGCTCATGACACGGAATAGATAAACCCGAGAGGGAGGTAGGATGCTGGAATTTCGATCAAAGGCGACTTTTCATCATACCTATCCATTACAAGAGTTTCCCCTGCTTCCTATATATGTTGTGGCCAGACTCGCCCATTATACCCCGACAAAACCTTTATTGGATGCTCGATTCTTGCGCCGGGTTTGATGTGCCTAATTTAATATTTTGCATCTTAGGCTCTCAAATATTAAAGCCCCCTTTGGAAATTCCCTCAAGGGTGTGTTCCCTTTACTCATCCCCGCCCTCTGCGCTTTCTTCCCCAAGTTTCCCTCCATCCTTCTTAGTTTCCTGAAACCCGTATACCTCCCCTCATCTCTCTCTCTCTTTCCATCTTCCTCCGTCGTAAAACAGCTTTTGCTGCCTTCCACTTTCCCTTACGCCATCTTCAGTGTTTCCGATCGCCTGCCCTCCCACTTACTTTCCTCCCCATTTAACTTCGACTTCACGTAGCTCCCCAACTACCCCCCGAGCACACACCTAGCCCCCCACCTTACACCTCTCGCTGCCACTTCTCCAACGAATCTTTCTACCCTCTCTCTTCGATATAACTCCGTCCGCACCCTCTCTATATCTATCTCTGGCCTTCTTCCACGGCTGCTCCTCCATATCTCATTCCTTCCTCCGCATCCCTGGCTCCAGCGAAGAAATCCATTTGAAGTGAACAGTGCCTTCGGCGCCCTCTTCTCCTGTGGATTCGACTGTATCAGGTGAGATTTGGTGGCATGGTACGTCGAGAAATACAATGAAATAAATATTATGCACACTCCACCCAAAAATTTTAATACACTCGTTATCTTCAGCTTTGTGCCTTTTTAGTATAAGAGGTGGAAGAAAGGGTGGTGTATTAGGGCAAGGTGTTTATCGGAAGCTGGCGGAAAATCGGTTAAGCGCTTTGCATAAAAAAACATTTTTCGCGAAAAACTCGAAGTGTTTATTTTAATATATTTCCAATCTCATACTCATCGCCCAAATCTACGTTAAGGCTCACGTACTTAATTTTGCTCAAGTTCAGTAATGGGATGTCTCCATCTTAGCGTTTTGGATAACTTCAACAGTTTGGACGCCAGGGAGCTGGTACGGGTTGGCCCAAAGAAAGGCAGAGTCGACCTTTCAGTTAATTCTAGTACTAAATTGCAATATAATGTGGAAAGGGTCTTAGATAATCGTGCCAGGCTTTGTGAATGCTTGTGTGAAATATCCTACCATGTTCAAATATGAAACATGTGAAAATGTTTTTACGTTGACCAACTTCGCTTTGTCCCAAACTCATTCGCTTTTTCGCGACCACGTTTTGAGGATGTGGCAAGCGTTTCTGAGAGAAAGATCAATCCGCAAAGTAAACAAAATTCAAGGAAAATACGCGTAGCTGGAAATTACTACGAGCATACAGAGAGTGTAACTGCTTATGGAATAACCAGGTCGGAAACCGCTAGGGACGCGGAGGATAGTTTTTCGGAACAACCCTTTCCACACTCCCTGCCGAGTAGGATGTAGATATTTGTTTTTAAAGTTGCTGCTATTCTCGTCATCACAAGAGCCTCTTGTCTGACTGCCGTCGTCACTCATATGTTCGTCTTCTTCTACCACGTCCACTGTACTACGGAAGTGCTAGTTCTCCGACCGTGGCTGATGGTCGACCATGCTAATACTAGCTGAATGTTAGCTGAAAAAAACTGGGATGCTGTGCAATGGGAACGCAGCCCCCATTGACGCCTTGCTCCATGGGTGAATGTGTGCCGGAAAAAAGTGTTGTGACCGACGACAAGGGAATTACCGCAAGTCTTCACCTACTTACCTCATCCCTGTTCTTCACTCTCGTTTGCTACGTCACGCTTCCCCAGAAGTTCGGCCGCACCGTATTATCAGTTGGAACAGTCCTTTCACATCGTAAATTTCGCTGTCGCGAAGCTCTTGGGTGTATGCGGTGGAAGGCGTAGGTGTGACCTCTTGCGTGAGTTCGTTGTCATTCCACTTTCGCCTGATCGCTGCACTCTTATTTCTAAATGAGAGCATGCCCCGCAGATATATGAAGTGGGAATACTATGAAACTTCCCTCTTCGCGCAAGCAGTGTTTGAATTCATTAGCGTACAACTTGATATGAAATATCGAATGCCAGCTATCTAACTGCCATGCCAACCTGTGTCCTCCTAACGTTTTTATATCTGGTGAAGATTTCATACTACTGCCCGTTCTACTCATAACAATAATTGAGAATTAATTTAGAATTAAATCATTTGATTCGCCAGTATCTGTCCATTATGCTTTATTTATTACCTCAAGATTTTAAAAATTAGTGTCAGTAGGTGTGCCTCACAAATCTGATATCGGAATTCGGTTGAAATTTCGTGGTTATTTGAGTGTCACTCCCCTTTCTAACCCTTAGTAGTTTGTCATATAGTAATTGTGCATTAAATGTTTATTTACCGAAATACATACTAAGGCAAAATATATACACATTATTCATGCATACTCATGCGTGTTGCATATTCTCTGAATAGGACGATTTTTTATGTCATTATCACGAATATGAGTTACACATTTGCGTCATGTTACCGTGGAATCACTTAAAGAAGAACTTTGTGGTCCTAATTCTGGGAAGACTTGTCGGACTTGAACGTTATCGAGGTTATGATGTCACAACCTCCAGCAAACTCCTATGAAAAAAATCCGCTATCGTAAATTATTAAGGATGTGACGTCAAAATTGTGACGTTTCAGAAGTTTCGAATGTTTCGTGCCTTTTCTTAATCAGATCCTGTATTTAGTCCCAAAAAAGTTATTAAAATGGTTTGAAGAAGGTTGTACATAGATTTATATGGTTTCCAATCCTCGACGGTACTTTTTATATCTAATAAGCGAGGTAACTCCCCTATTAAAAACTCCCCGAGAAGCAAGATATTCACATAGCATTTTGTTATCGCTTCGGAGTGGCTTCACATTTCCGGAGTCGATTAATTAGCTTATCAAGCATTACTTTTATAATGTACGAACTCCGGCCGTATGACGATTAGACTGTGGAAATGAGAGCTCCTGAATCTAGTTTTTCGATCGAGTTGTGTTGATGCTAGAGTTTTAAGAGTGCGCGGGTTTGATTTATAACAGTAACAGTGAGATTATAATTGATTCTCGATCCATAATAAAGTGTTATTTGGAGAGATTTTCAAATGAAGTGGTCAGTTTGTTGGATGGAAGCTAACTTTCGACCTTCATGAAAAAAGTTAAAATATGTGCTAAGCGCATCAGCTTTTATCTGTTGGTTAGCGGTAGAAGTTCGTGCAAATTTGAGGAAATTGCTGTTTCACATTTGTTATTTCCCTACGTATTTTAGGGAAAAAGTTTAGTTCCATTACCAATTTATTTCTGGTTTTGTAAAAATGTAAAGTTGATTAGCGAGGTCTGGGAACAACATTTATGGATGAGTTAAGCGCAACGAAGCCTTTATTTGAGGATGACAGGAGCCGAATTAAACCATACAAATCCCTTTGTGGTCCTTCCATTTAAAATCGCGATTGCGTTTTGGTAAAATCGTGAATCACAAAAATAAGCCTTTGTTAGTTTATGAACCGGAGTAGATTATGTGTTCAAGTATTTTTTAAACATGTTTCTGAATAACTAAGGTTATAGTTTCTAGGCGGGGAGATTAATTTGTACTGCTAACAAGAGATAATTCTGGTAATTATGAGATTGAATATTACCGGAACGTTTCATAACTATATTATAAAATTATTCTACATGCTTAAATTTTAAGAAATTCCTTTTGAATTTATGTGAATGATGTGGCTTTGAAGAAGATTAATCTTTAATTTTTAAACTTTAATTGAAACCTACGATTTTAATACGATCATTGTTCTTTGACAAATTGGGATAGATAAATTAGGCAAATGCGATTCATCTCTCGGGTTGTCGGAAACTTTTGAACGAATTCAAAGGAGAATGAATCACATAAAATACTTTTCTTCGAAAGTTCTAGGATAACTCGATTAAGGTGATCTGCTGCACATATTCCACTTTTAAGCGAAATCGAAGACAATACATATTATGTTTTGAACTATGATGTAGTCATACATTCATGCATTCGTAAACTTTTTTGCTTTCTGCTTATTTTTTATCCTCCTTGAAAATGGAGTTGAATGTTTTGAAGTCATAAAAAATATATTATTGTAGTAATATTAACATTTTTAATCCCAAGTTTTTCTAGTGAGAACTTCCATCGTTATCCATCCATCTTCTTCCATCGAATTCCATTATGCAGTTATTTCATGTTATTGACTCCAAAGAAACATGTTCTTCGTGTCGTAACACTAAATTGCTCGAATTATTCGTGGCGAAAGAGAATAATGAGATAAAAGTAAATAGCTTAAGATGATGTAGATTAGGCTGATGTTATGGTATGGACACTAGGACAATGAGTGTATAGGAACTCTGAAACAATAAAGTATGTGTGTATCAATCTTCTAATGGCTTAAACTGTTGGAACAAAAATCCATGGGATATTTTGTGAAACGCTAAAGGCTGTGCATTCTCAAAGTAGGATTTTTGGTGAATTGTTAACAAATGCTTGTGTTTTTTTATGAAAATGTTGATATTACTGAAAGTATAGACTTCGAAAATAGTTAAAATAGTTGATTTTTGACTTCGAAAAAATCAACTATTTTAAATTCGGAAACACTTACTTGCAAGAGCGTGAAAAGCATACGCGATCATAGATTAAATTTACATATAAAATGCCATATTGTGCATTAGACTCCGTTTTTAGGCATCTGATCCCGGCTATAAACAGCTATCATTTAAAATATTTTTTTTGTTATTACGATAACACCCCGTTGAGAGAATCTCTATACGGTATAATTCAAATATCATTATTGGTGAGGTCTGACGTTAATCTCACTCCCTGCCTTCAATAGCTGATTGCGGTACGTTTTAAGAAATTTTCTACCTTTAAAGCTTCGCTAAGTCGTTCGAAATCATTTACTATTTACTCCTTTAGTGTGGCCTTAAAATCCGAAATTGGATAAGAAGCACGTGAAACTTGTGCGGGAACATTCTTAGGATTAAAACGACGGAGTGATTGCGGGTTAGAAGATTTATTTGCACCCGTAGAACTGTCGGGAGCAAAACATAAATTTGGAGGAAAAAATAGTAAAACGTCTTAGGCAGCGCTTGAAAAACTTTCGCCACTCCTTCAATCGGTTAGAGAATGCGAGCCTCTTGATCATACTTCATTGGTTTTTTCTCCTCTCATCGCTCATCTAACCTCCCCCATCAGCCACCTCCGGACGTGGGAATTGGAATCCATTTTTCCTCCCCAGAATTTTATTGCCTCCCTCTCTCTGACCCCGACGCAATTCGGTTAGTCCTTTTTTTCTGCAAGCGGGAAAGGGTGGTTGTAATGGGATGATCTTAATTAAAATTCGAAGTCTCAAAGGGCTCTCGTTAAAAATTCCCTCTTCTCTTAGACTGCCCCGACAAAAATTCCGCAAAGGAGCCCTTATCTTCGTCCTCCCCATCCCCGGAAAGCGTGCATTCTTATTTTTGTTCTGTTTTTTTTCCTCAAGGGTTTGAGGATGGGTTTTCGGGCGGTCTGGTGGAAACTAATAGGCGCCACAGCCCTGAAGCGAGACATAATGGGGTGAAATCTGGGTGGGGTGGTAGTGTTGGAGTGGAGAGACAAACGCAAACCAAGGCAGGGAACGACAAGGGAAGACGGTCTTAGGGTGAAGAGTATGAGAGAGGGAGATGAAATGAAAGGGGTGGCGGTCCATTTATTTTTTTCATCGTGTGGCGGGCCGGAATAAAGAGGTGGTTGAGATGGGTTGAGGACTTCTTAAAGAATAAGGAGACCCGGGATATGGATGCATGTGTGTGTCAGTCCGCGCGCGTGTGTGTGTGTGTGGGCTTTGGAGGGCGGTGGAGGAGGGAGAAAAAGAAGATAGAATCCCTAAGGCTCAATCCGTGGAGAGATATCGTGGTTAAGAGGTCCGGAGATTGGAAGGGACGTTCGTGATGTGGGTTGGGGGGTATATGCGGAAAAAGGGAGGCGTTGGAGGTTGTGGAGGGTAGAAGAGAGAGGATGGGTGAGTTTTGTAGCTGGGAGAATGGGTGGGCGGGGAGGGGGGTTGCGAGGCGGAATGAAAGAATAATGGAGGAGGGGTTGGGAGACGAGAAGGGTAAGAAAGGGTGGCTTGGGGTGGACGCCACGCGGTGGCCAGGAATGCGTTTCGAGGAGCGGAGGGGGGTGGGTGGGGCGGGGGTGAAGGAATAGTAGTATTCAGGCAATTGAGGCGGGGAACGATAACAGTTGAAGAGATGGGCACTCACAAGGTCCCTGTTTAAAGTGCGGAGATATGGGCGCCGAGGGACCAATTCCTTCGGTAAAAGAAACGCTATGCATTCTTAAAAAGGCGCGGGACCCCTCTTCCCTCGCCCTCACTTCAGTGCCGGGTCCTGAAACTTACCTCATATCGTCAATTTATCCGCATCATCTTTTTCTCACATTATTTTGTAAAATATTTATTGGCGACTATGGAGTGACTGCTTCCAAGGATTATAATCAGTTTTGGGAGTTTTATGGGCATTCACAAGCTTTCTTCTGGGTCATGGATGTTTGTAATAAGAAAAAGCGATGTAATATCCCGTTTTAATGATTTGATGAAGTTGTTTGGCGTGAATGATGTGCTTTTCTTTTGGTTTTAACCGAAAGGAAATCCATAAAACTGTTTAATTGAAGTTATGGATATCGTCTGATCGTAGAATCTTTAAGTACGCTGAGTAAGCTGTATTGTTGCGTATACTTGTCTATTTGGAATTATACCCTGACCTTCGCCTATGGGTTTCAATCACCAAGGTGTTATCCGGTTTGGGTTTTCATAGTTTAAAGAAACAACTCCGCTCGTAGCTCGGGTTTAGCTCCATTCTTACCGTTGCTGGAGGCTGGTGAGAAGAAATATTGCTTCAGAAACTTAGTGGGAAAAGGTTCGTTTAATGCCAATGGGGCCCTAAGGAATCGTATCCCACAATACATAAGGGGCCCTTTCTGGCGATACTGATGAACGATAGGAAAGCCTCTATGCTGTTGGGAGTGCCTCAAGTGTATTTGGCTTTCATAGAATCCGCTTTTGGTGAGAATTTTATGATGGGCTAACCATTGAGCTTATGGAAATGTGACAATGTTGTGTGAGATTCTGCCTGCAGACTGTTAGAGATATTTAGATATGAATCATCGACTAGAGTGCATTTACAAGGTCGATGAGATGTAATGTTCCGTGTCGTTTTCCTTTTCCTTTGAAAGTACCCGAGATTTGGAGGTTTGTTTTGCCTCGCGTACTGATGCTTCGTCAGCTGAAGTCATTAGTGCATCCAAGAAACGGGCAGCAGAGGTGAAGGAACTCACGTTTGTCGCACGCGCAGCTTATCTCGGCACACTTTTCAATCATAATTAATGCCATATTTATGATGCGAATGTCATTGGTAGTTAAATTATATGTGCCATAGAAAAAGTAATGGTAGCGTGTAAATTGTCGTGCTCCGTGCGTGAGGAAATTCATGTGATCACATTATGCTGGAAATTTGAAGAACTCAGTGGGGAAAATCCACCTAAAAATGTTTATATCTTCGCGCTAAACTTTGATAAAAAATTAACTATCTTCATTGCGTGGTCTCTTTGCTGCGTAGCTAAATAAGGTTTGAATGTTTTCTTTAACGATAGCTAACTTATTTAATGGTGAACGTCGTTTAAAGCTTGTAGCTTTTAATCTTTCCCTGCCAAGGCGTACTATTTTTGACGTGAATTTGCAGGGTTCTCTACCTTGCCGAATGGCTTAAGGAATCCTTGGGCTTATTAGTAACGCTGGACAAAATTCTTGGCATTTCCTTGTTGGCAAATTTTCCATGAATAAGCTCTGTGTGCGCATTTTCCTAGTATTTTTGAACATGTTGAATTGTAATCAATCAATCAAATTTCAAATAAATTCATTAGCATCAAAATAAAAAATTACAGGAATCGAAAATTTTAAAGCTCCGAAGTCTTTCGTGTATACGCAAGGATGGATGAAGGAGATGTTTAAAGGCTTGTGGTGAGAAAAATGAATAGAAGACAATTTTTATTCATTACATACTCTTGGCTTATTTAATTGGGTGTACACCTCTCATATTTTCTGCCGAATCGTATTGGATGTTGCTACCCCGTTTAGATGACTTGCGCAGCAATCATATTCCAGGCTGTTGCAGTCTAATCAGCAGCAATGAAAAAGACACAATCTTTGATCACTACAACGTAACCGACCGAATGGATTGCCAAGAAAAGAATCAAGTAAAAACTATAATATTTGGCAAAAGCTATTTCATCTCGTCTGTTAGATCAAGTTGAAATGGAATACTTTTAAATCGTCTTCAAAGCCACGGCATGGAAGTACAAATCTGTTGCATAACCAGTGGTTGTGTTTCTTATGGTAACCGTTTTTTCGTGATTTTTTTGTTCAACATTATAGGTACTTCATGCGTAATTCACGATGAGATCGAGGGTTATAGAAAAATATGCCCAGACTGCGCGTCGCGTCGGTGTTATGGTGTGACTACAGTTTATCATTCCGTAACCGCTTGCCACATCCTTCGACTATAACCGTGTACGCGTATATGCTTCAAGAAATACGTCACCAAGCTGTGCTGTGTTTTTATTTTGAAATGTTCCCGTTGCGTTGAATGAGGCATAAAAGTAGAAGGAAATGCCTTATATAGTTGGTTGTTTTAGTGGTAACTTTATGGAATCTGTTTATATAATTATGATGACATTATATGCAAATATATACATGTTCAAAACAGCCTTGCGGTTGTGTAAAGATTGATCAAGTGGATAGTATAAAATATTTGGGAATTGTTATTGATAAATACTTGAAATGGAATAATCACATTACTGGACTTTCCAAGATTCTCCGATACTATACTTCAAAACTATTCTACATTAGAAACAGGTGTCCTGTAAATTTCCTAATAACCTTATATAAAGCCCTAGTAGGGTCTAGATTGGGGTATGGGCTAGTCTGTTGGGGAGCATCTTATAATAACTCCTTGCAATCAGTTGTATTATTGCAGAAGAAGATAATAAGAATTGATACCAAAAGTAAAATGTACGAACATACATATCCCATATTTGTATGGTTGCGGATTTTGCCAATTAAACAACTGTATATTTTTAAAGTACTAAAATTATTTTATTTAAAGAGCGGCAATATTCCCGCTAGTACTGGTAGTAATGAATACCATTTAAGAAGGAAGCGATGTGCAATTACTCCAAAACCAAACTTAACATTATTTAAGAGGTCCTTTGTTTACTTAGGACCCAAACTATTAAATGATATACCAGAGTATTTAAAAATTTCAAAAATCAAAAGAAAAAATCTAAAGCTGCTTAAGGAATGGATACTATCCATAAATAAAATCGAAGTTTTGTATTAGATTGGTAATTCGTATTATGTTCCAAATTGTAACTAACCATGTTAAGTGTTTATAAATATAGCTTGGTGTATTGTAAAAAAGAAGCGTGTATTTTTCTTTGTTCACAAATTGGCATTAATTATATGGTCCTTATTTGTACATATGTTCGGAAAAATTTAGTTTTCTTTTTTATGTATTACATTAACCAGCAATTGCATGTATTATTTACGGAGGGCAGCCTCGATACAGGTGTTTGTACCTTTGAGGCTGCCTAAAGCTCCAATTTATTTATACTTAAGAGATTTGTACTTGTATTTCAAGAGGAGCAATACATTTATCTTATCTTATATCTTATAACTGGTGACTTCGTGATTCCACACATCTTCATTTGGAGCGTCCCGGGTTTCGACGTTCAGCGTCATCTTCTGGTGGAGAAGCTACATACATCCATCAATAAAAATATACACTCATGTGGCGGTGGGAAAAGTGAGGAGGGTGGGTGGAGGTATGGTTAGAAGAGGGTCAGAGAGGTGGTGCATGATGGAGGAAAGGGTGGAAAGAGGGAGGAGGAGAACCCCTTATCATTATTATGTTAAAGAGATGTCTTTGCTTGCCTAGCATAGCTTTATCAATTGTATTTTTTTCTTTAGACCTCATATAATCGACTTTAGATGCCAAAAATGCATTTAAATATGCATGTAAATCCAGAAAATCTATTCCGACGTTCCGAAAGGCTGGGTTAGATCTTTCCTGGATGAACTTGGAAACTGGCCTGTTTTACTAACTTCTTCCTTTTTTTCTCGTTTTCGATAACCTCTTCCGCGTCCTTTAGATCACTCGTTGCTGAATCTATGCCCTCTACTTCCTGAGACTCCTGGGAATTTATCTCACCTCGTTTAACCTTGATTTCTTGGTCTTTCCCTCACATTACTTCATTTTGTATTTACTCCTGTTTTCTCTCTAAGCTGTTGGATAAGCTCTTTATCTTACGGTTTGAAGTGCCTTTGTTATGTACCGTGCGAGTGCGAAGTTCATTTTTTCCGGCTTTGAATGTGTATTGATTGTATTTTTATAATGGGCTAGGCATTAAATTGTATCTATTAGTTTTCCGTTTGGGGAAATATAGTTTCGTCAATTTGCGGAAAGTTGTGGTTTGTCAAACGCTTTATAAAAATGTTAGTTTCTGTATTTTCTAGAAAGGAATGGTATTTTATCAGAGTATGTTGTTTAATATGGGAGACATTCATTTTAATGATTTCGTTAATGAATAAACTGGATCATAAAGAGGTTGAAACTACGCTCATAATTTGAAAATATATCATGGCTGTGTAGGGCACTGTCCGCTGACCCTGAAGGGGATGGTAACTGTTTTGTTAGGTTTCATGTGGCTATTAGTTGAGACATTAGAATTCTTTTGGGTGATTTACTGTCAAAGTTTCTTTTGGTTTCACCCAGTGATATTGAATTATTAATCACATTTTTTATTTCTCATTATTATTTCATGTAAGATAATTGGCGTCTATCTGGAATCATCAAGTGTTTAGAAATTTCGTGGCTGTAATTATCAGCTAATACATTAAAATATATCCTGTATTATTTTTACATTCTCATTTCTCAGTAAGATATCCATTTTATATCAATCACTTTTTATCCTATATTTTTTTTAGCCGGAGAGTTCGTATTTCTTTGTTGAGTGACGTCTCTATCCCGTTGCTCACTTACAGAAGTTTATGTTTCCCGTGTTCAAGGTCATAATATTTTTATGTAAGTGTCACTACTAGTATTTACGCCAAATATTACCATGCTTCCTTTATTATCTTTTGATTGTTGGCTCCAAATGCTGAAGGACTGATCAGATCTCATTTCCAGCAGTATGGGTGGAGTTCAAAGGAGAATGACAAAGATAGGGGTTAAAGCCTAAAGGGATCAAGAGGAAGGAGAAAAAAGGAGAGGGTGAAGATCGTCAAGAAACAGAGACACTAGGTTAGAGTTAAGAGGACTACGATGCTCAACCTGACGTTCATTCCTTCTGGCCTTTGTTTCTTGTTAATTGATCATTTTCTTAAGACTATTCACGAACGTCCCTTATGTTGCCCCTCGCCTGATGAAGCATCATTATTCACAGGTTTTGATCATAGAACTACGTCACTTCTTCGTATTGATGAAGTTCATCTCCCCCGCGGGCTAATGGAATTACAGAGTATGACTTCCGTGACATCTTTGAGCCTTGGAATTATTTATTTGCATCTCATCGTTTATACAATTTTTGCTCCTTTCATTTATTATGTCCTTCCCATTACATTTATAAGAGTAAGCAGATGCACCACCACATTTTACAGTACTTCGTCCAGAACGTACTGCTTTACAAACAGAAAATTATGTGGCATTGTTGTCGAAATAAACTCATTTAAAAAAATACATGATCCATAGCATATTTTTGTCTTAAGCTCTAAGTACTGATAATGTGCATCGATAAAATAATATTCTAATATGGTCCTACCTCGTGGTTTCCTTTGTTAAGAGCCAAATCCAGGACGTCGTGTATTTCTTTTTAAACACTTTACGAGGATAAACACTACAAATTTATTGATGAGCATGTGATCTAAGAGCTCGAATGTCCTCCCCCATTTAGCTTTGCAGTATTTTCTCCACGAATAAAAGTGATTATACGTACTGATCGCACTTTCATTATACAAAGTGTAATTTTCTCGATTTTGCGAATAGTTTGGTTAATCTTGCTGGTTTTATGGATTTATTATCAGTCATCATTTTCCCCTAAAAGCATATTTCCTTTTTCGTCTACTTAACAACTCCCAGAGTGCAAACTAACTTTACTATTATTTTGCTATCACAATTAGGGGCAGTGTATCTTATTCGCAGGTTGACGCTTTCTTCTGTACCGTATAGTTTAGCTTACACGTATAACTTCATTTTTTATATCGTATATTATTCCCGTCATGTGGGTCCGAAGCCTGTTAACTTTTGCTATCCACCTCTTTAAGCTATATCCTTAGTTCCATCCAGCGATACAATGTGAGATAATTAAAATAGTTATTTGGCATAGTAAATTTGCATTTCATTGCCTCGACGTCTGTAAGTGACGACATGATTTTCGTTGATCGCTTCCAGCATTATGGAAAAATCGGCACGATGCATAGCATCTGTTTAACTTTCTCTATAAAATATGTACCACTTTTTAAGGCTTCACGTGCTCTAGTGAACAAATTAAATGAAACGTAACGGCAAAAACCAGTTGTGGGGATAGTTTTCGCTGGCTAAAATTCTAATCGGTAACCCTGCGATCGAATATTGATCGAATTTCTTGGTAGATAACAGTTTTTTTTTAATATTCTAAGTGTCGACGCTTAACACGTCGTGTCTACCAGTAAAATTTGTGGTTCATATTTTGAAGTAATTGGTGGGACAATTCCAATGATATTTCAATGTTCACATATGAGCATTTTGCCCTTTTTTCATTCGTTTATTATACTTTTGCCTTCAATTTACCGCAGATGGTGACTGGAAACTCGGACGGATCTACATTGCGTTCTACCGGCTTTGCGTGCGACAGCATCTCAAAATGCTGACTGTGGTACCCTCTACCGACGCGCTGCTGAGTTATTTGCAGTCCGTCACAAGGAGAAGTCTCCAGGAATGCTACCTGCTCTTGTGCGCCCTCGCACGTGGAGGATAGGAAATGACGGTAAGTTGAGACATTTTTCTATTCTCCCTTCGACTCAGATGTACGTTCTACCTGCCGATGATTTGAATCCCCATCATCATTTAACCGGTACGCAGGGTAACTGGGCTTTATAAGGGTCCAATCACGTGACAAAGATGCTGAAAAACTTTTTCTACACTCAAGAATATTTCATTGGAACTTATATTGTGGTCACACGTGTGCCATTACAAATAATGTAATATTTTGGAAGATGGTGAGGTGCACTCATAAGGTGTAAGGTGCCCACGTTTAAATCGTGCCAATAATAATAGTTATTTCCTTCATAGTTCCATCATTACATTTTTCCATCCGTGTATATTTCTTTGTCTAATTTTGAGTTTGCCGTTTGTCATGCATGGACACTACGTTCTCATATGAAAATTTAGCTGACACTCATCATTGCGAATGTATGAATACAATAAAGATTGCCTCGCTCCAGTCTTTCCCCCGAAGGCTTGCTTGAAATTCGAAGGCAAGGATTACTAGGCACTCCACTTATAAACCAGCGGTGTGAGAAATCCAGAAATTTAAGGAGGTTGGTTCGCGACTGAATGATTCATAATTCTAGCGGCATCCCGATTGTTTTAGTTTTGTACAAGAGCCTTTAAAAGAATACAGCTTTGATTTGTAATATGTCTAATTAGGAGGAAAGCTGAAATATCGCATTAAAAATGAATATTGGGAAGACCAGTCTACGAAAAGACTTTTTAGTCGAATACCGGGAATGGAGTCGTGCAGCGACTATGCCTAAATAAGTAATTAGATTTATGAAACCTTTTCAACAATATATACCACCAGAAATATCTAAAAATTCATGTGATTGTTATATAACAATATTTTCTCAAGTAAACCCTACATTTACATTTATTTCAAGGTTAATTAATTTCTAAAAACTTTTACAACGCCGTACTGAACTTTGTTAATGTCCTTAGTGACTGGTGTTTGATGTGCGTGAACTGAAGTGCTTTCCTACTTTGAATACATTGAATAAGTTATTGTTAGAAGTTCTCATACTACATAATAGTCCTTTTCAGGACTTAATTGATCACTGAATGGTGTTATTGTGGAGATCAGTATCGTAACGCACTTTATACATTATTTTTGTATAATTTAATTGCTGCTTTACTGTCCGTAGGTCCAACCTAGCGGTGGACGAGAGAAAAGGTAGTGTTGTGAAGTGGAAGGTGTGAGCTTCGTTTCTCTGAGGTGGAATATATTGTTATTCTTTTTTTCATATTTTATCTCTAGCATCTTTTAAAAATTTTGTTTTCATCATCGTAACTCGCTTTAAAAATATTTTTCCCCCGAAAAAGATAAAAATTGAACGTTTGAACGAACGTTTCGTTGCCTACAAAAAATTGACGGTCAGAATTTCGATCAGATCCACCGTTCAGATGCTAGGGCTCAAAATTGTGAGAAATGATATGGAAAAAAGAGTAAAGAAATTAATTTATATAGATGACGGGCTAATGGCATTAAGAATAGGAATGTTACCTAAGGTCATAATTCAAGTATATATGCCTACTTCTGCCTAAAATGATGAACAGACATGAATTCAAAATCACACAGGTACACTTTAGGATTTAAAAACAACTAGTTTGTATTATTCAGAAATATTTATAATTTCAAGCGTTCATTTTAGCTGTAATTTCCGCATTTATCAGTCGTTTTTAAGTGATGTTAATTATTATTGTGTCAACAAAATGTTTAGGAATATTTACCGGGCCTGTTTGGGTTATATGAAGCCCTTCATTTTTTGACCGTTGTTTGTCATTGATCAAGGTGGTACTATATTTTCCAACAAACAATATATAGCTTCTGAAATGTGCCTCTCTGTTTGAATTCCCACGGTATGTGTAAGTTCACTTCCAACGCTGCCACATGTACGACCAACCCCAGCGATCAGGTAACTACTGTGTCTCGGATAAAATTTCGATAATAGTCATTTAATTTCTCAAAAACTAAGTCGGTGACCTAACCTTCATTTTTACACTAATCAGTTTCTTAAATTCCCGTTTATGTCATATCCGTTTTTTGTATAAACGACATGGGTTTCAACACTCTAAATCTATATTTTATGTACCATGGATCCGCTCCTACTGTACTACGTAATTTAAATATAGCTATTTTCAAATGCGATTATTAGAAAAATCAGGACGGAAAAGTGTATTTTTAATTAAGCCAATCGATAGAGGGCCTTTTATTCTATAATCCCTGCGAATATGAAGAAAATGACATGGCTAGCTCCCGTGTCTCTACTTCTCTTGGTTACTCAGGACATGCTACCGTGAAATTCTCGCAACTTGCTTAGCTAGGAATGTCTTGCGTGGTCATTCAGATTTGAACTCTGGATATGCGCAAGATTCTCACTTTATACCTAGACCTCAATCAGTCTTGCAACCAAGCTAATTCACACTACGGGTTTGATGATATTAACTCCTGATAAGTCCTCAGGAAAAAGTCTTCAATACACGGGGCTGCGATAGTGGAGGCTGAAGATGTGAAGGGAGCCTATTTGATACTTTTCCTTGAATAGTTTTGTGCGTTTTTTTCCTGTGAACAGTAGTGTGCCGTACGTGTAAGAATTATAGCATGTTTTAATTTTTGTCGACACACAGGGAATTGATAGGAATTAGCATGTCACGACAGCACTAACTCCCTCAACCTCCCCAACTTCAACTACCTCAGAAGTACTCGGAAATGATCATTTTTAACGATTCTGCAAATATTCTAGGTGTTTGCCGTACCTATACGCAGTCCGCATATTAACCCCGTAATCACTCGCGAAGTATACCAATAGGATATGAGTTTGAGCCAGAAAGAGCTTTGTTTTTTAATTTTATTTATGATTTTTAGGTATTCCTGATTTATCCTGTCCAGTAGAAAATTTGAACCTGAGAAATCTTTTGCCTGCTTATTTGATAGTGAATTCATTGAATTGGCTGGAACTCCATGAATGTTATATATAGCATGTCGATGGCTTAAGTGACTCGAAACCCCGAAATGTTTTTGCGGTGATATACTTTGTTTTTTTTGTTTATCTCTCTTGCCTGGCTGCTGCATATTCCAATGAACATTGCCTCCTCCACTTAGATTATCACTTTTGTTTGCGGTGTGGCATTATCGTACTCGCTGTAAAAACGTGGTGTCTCGTGAGAAAGTGAAGCATTGCTTCAAGGTTACAGCGTCTCTGATGTAAAGCGTCTTTGAATGCGGGTCGGAATGTTTTTGTCGGATTTTCGGATTATGGAAATAGGACTCTTGTTGCCTCAAATCGCGGATGATCCTGAGCGAGTTTTTCCTTAAGCCGTTTTACTGTGTGACCTTGGTGCACCTGGATGTCACTTCAGCTCCAAAGTATTAATGCTTAAGGAAACCTCCGTATGTCCGCTTCTTCATTTAAAGCCGTTGTATATGTTTGCAATACGATGCATCTATGCATGGTGTGGAACATAGCTCACTCTACGATCATTCTTTCCCAGTATTGTGTTACTAGACGATTTGTGGTTTTCACTAAAAATATCAGTTTAACGGCATTTGATCTTACTATTTATGCTGTTTTATCTGTGTTTATTGCTTGGATGTCTCTATAACTCGGTAAATAATACTGAATCCTCGTGCTACTTCGAGCGTAAGGTATGTTCTGTCAATTCTCATATCTTTTGTGCGTTATTTGCTTTCCCAAACGTTTACATTTCTGTTCTATTATGTATAGCACCTGGCTATTTATTAGTAATTTATATTTATCGATTTAATTCAGTACGTAATCCCTTGAAAATTTTTAATCTTGCACAAAAAAGGAAACGGTAATCTTCATTTAAAAGCAAAATGTGAGTATCCTTGGGAAAAACTATGACATTTCTTATATAAACAATGGCGAAGTAGTATGCCATAAATTGCGTTTAGGTGTAACCTTTGTATTCCTCCCTTTCCCAGGAGAACCCGACATTCAGTCCATTAATGACGGTGGGTATATAAGTTTATGAGCGTTGAAAAAAATTACGCTACCTATCTTAATTAATGGTGATTTGTATTTGTAGACTAATTGTCATTGAAGTAATTATTGATTACGTGACTTAATTATTTTTGAGTAATTGACTCATCTCTTCTCCAAATTTGTCCAACGGTTAATGAGCTCCATGAAATACATTAATGCTTTTCGTTACTGTGATGCCTTGATGCATCATTTTCATTCGGTCCACGAGATAATGTACTAGTTATTTCCCCTCGGCTTATGTACTATCATGTAGGCCGCATTCAGTTTACATGCACTATTCAGCATGTTTCTTGGCCTTAATGCCACGTTTCTCCTCATTTTCTACAGGATTTCGAAAAAAATAACTCCGTAAATTTTACTTATATGATTCAGAGTATTATTTGTTATATGATTCATTTGGCTGATTTTTACCTTATATCTACCGAAAATCTTTAAAAATATTTATGGATTTGCTTCTAACCTGAACCTGGCGTGTGAGGTCTGCTCCCTATGAACACGATTTCATAGTGCATGTGTGTTCATTATTGGTCTTCGCGGTGTTGAATTCGGCTACTTATCAGTTTACCTGATTTATTTAAGAAGCAAATATCGTAGTGATTCCAAGGTACTTTAAAGAATTGGCGTATTAGTGTTTGTTGTGTCATCTCTCTTCATTCTGACATGATTCAAAATACAGCGCGCGTGCGCCATACTTTCCAGTCTGGCGCTCCGCTGGAATTGTGGAAAAAAGTTTTGATCCACAAAGTGGGTTCAAAAAACGGGTTTTTCATCACTAGCCTTCAAAATATATAAAAAAAATTAATTGTAATAATGCTGGATGCATATCTTACCTTCGCACCCAACCCTTCATGTGTAAATGTTAAAGGAAACCTGTAAATTTACGGGTATTAACGTATGGAGACATACGGATTCTGCTGCGGTTACAGGCAGGATATACGGAGTCACTTGAGGTGTATACGAGGGCTGCTCAAACTTTTTGACTCCGCGATACCCGAAATTATTATGTAAATCTACGCGATCCACCCTCATTGAGGTCTCGTAGGGAGTATTAGTGGTTATGGAGGTATGAATCATCTGAGAAGAGAATATTACGACCTCTTTCTTGCTACTATCGGCCATCCCTTGGGGTTGTGGTCAAAGTTTGCGTACTGTGGATGTAAACCCACTCGTGGATTCTTAGTTTAATGAAATGCTCAAAATTTTTACGCGGGCCTTCTTTATGCATCCATATATTCACAATATTAAAAGGATATTCACAGGGCTCTTGTAATTACTCTGAAAGTTCAGTCACAGTGTGTCATAAATATCAGGTTATCTAATATAAATGTAGACCGCGGCTCAGATGTTAAGATGGTATTACTGGCAATCATTTGTCCTGAAGGGGAAACGAAATGAATTTTATAGTTCGGTTTTTCAGTCCATACACCGTGAGCAGCAAGCGTTTAATATAGTATGAAATGGCAGTAAGCTGGAAGTGACACCCCTTTATTGCCTACAATTTTAAATGACATATACAGTAAGTTCTCGATTTACGTCGGTGATGCGTGTTGAAGAAGAGCGACGTAAGTCGAAACGTCATAAAACGGATCCAGATATTCGTGACCACTTTAATCTCAAGATATATTAAGGCGCTAATTTCAAAATTCTTTTTCTTGCCGTCATTTAAGAAAAAATAGCTATTTCAGATAGGATGATTATGTCTCAGTTATAAAAAAAACGCATGCGTAAGCACATTCGGTCTATTTTATTAGGATTAAAAAGGGACACGACCCTTTTCAGCATGGACGTAACATCGTGTCCGCATTCCGAGGACTTACTGTACTAAGCACTGGTATGGCTGTTCTTGCCCCCATGATTGTCACAGTTTGTCAGCTGGCACTTAATATGCTTGCAAAAACTTTTACTAATCATTTCAGAGCTTGCGCATGGGAAGCTTAACTTGCGTGTATGGTCAACAGACTTGCGTCAAGTCTGTTGTATGTCTGGGATTCCCAAAATTTCGACCACCTAATTGCGAAAAAGTTGACTGAGGACGCATTAAGTTAACGGAGGTGGCTCAATTAGTGTAAATTAACTGGAATTTCCTGCAGTATCGTACTTCCTATCCTGCGGCGAGGTTTGGTCTTGGGGAGAGAAATGCAAAGCCTGTTGTAAAAGATATGTAAACGAAGGAAAGCGTGGTTGAGAGTTAAGTTTCCAAGAGACTGGATGTTGAGAGTTGTAGAAAGAAACCCACATGAAAAGGAAATTAGAGGAATGAAAACGTTCGTTTTATCAATCGAAATTACTGATGAAAATAAAATAATTATGGAAATGATAGTGGAGGCTGAAGATGTGAAGGGAGCCTATTTGATACTTTTCCTTGAATAGTTTTGTGCGTATTTTTCCTGTGAACCGTAGTGTGCCGTTCGTGAAAGAATTATAGCATGTTTTAATTTTTGTCGACACTCTGGGAATTGATATGAATTAGCATGTCACGACAGCATATGATTCTGGCGGATGTAACACGAGACTCGGGAGATTAATATCTTGGAACTATTGTGAGCAAATGTTATTAGAGTGACTTTTTGTCCGTGATGGAGTGAAGTGTCTGCCAAAGAGTGGATGAGGTGGTTGTTAATAGGGCGGTTAAGTTTTTGTGTGAGAGTTCTGTTTGACTCAACGATTTCAATGTAAAGTTTCAATTTAGTTGCGTCGTCATCAGCGTCAATATTGATGTCCCAGCCATTTCGTATCCAGAAAGCTATTAATGTGACAAGGTGTCCTTAAAACAATATCAGGGTAGCCTTTTTAAGTTCTCCTCGGAAGATTCTGTGTGAAATAAATCCTGAGGTAGAGGTGTGCGCGTGAAAACACGTTCCAAGTGATTTCTTTACTCTCTTGGAACTCTTCCAAATGTCTTTCACTGCTCCGCAAAATGTTGGCGATGTCATTCTTAGTGGTTTTTACCCTGTGACGCTTGCCTTCGGATAAAAATGTTGTTAATGCTCCGCCTCGTGAACATGGAGGGGATTGAAGAAAGTTGGTGGAAATTTTTCGACACCGTTGGCAGAGAAACACAACAGGTACGCTTAGTCGAAAAAATGAATGGCCGTTTAAAGTGAATGGCTTTGATTTACGACGTGGGCCTGAATGAATAACGCGGAGACGCTGTTTCCAGATGCATGGGAATTTATAACATTCCAGAAAATTCAACCGTTTTTTGGGCCAATCGCTCCTAGCCGTTTAGAGATTTGTCTTCACTTTTTTTAGTTTTGTTCTCATGCCTGTGTCTGTTGCATAAGGGAGGCCAGTTACTCTTGAATTCTTTAAAAACCGAGAGTGCAAGACCTCTTCCTGAAAGATAATCTTGCGCGGTACTGTGTTCTGCCTCTGAGAATTCCTGATGTGTATGTTCATATTCCCGACAGTAGATTACTAAAACTACGGCAACTGATCAAAATCTGCAGTTTCATATGGTATAATTTTGTTTTTATTAGGATTGATAGATTCACTGCTAATATTAGACGTAATTTGGGTTAAGTTGTGGCTCTTTTCAGTTGTTCCGAAGACATACATGGACATACTGCACATAATTTATTTGCTTCGGACTCTGGGTTACTAAAAAATTCTTTCTCTCGAGAATATTTTCCCCTTACGTTAGAAAAAGTATTGATTTAAATGTTACTTTTTTGATTAATGAGAAGCGTGATTGAACCCAGTGATAGTTCCTCGGTTTAAGCGTTGACTTAGAAAATGTGCGCAGATATGCGAAATTCGAGGAGCTTTTAAATTAAGTTCGATCTTACCGTCTGTGATTTCGACATCATTATTTAGTTCTCGAACTTCGAATATGAAAACTGTTGCATATAAGTGAAAAATATGTTGTTAATCAATGTATCACGCATAGGCAAATTTCCCTCCCGAGATTGCCTTGCAATCTTTTTTTAAGTGTATGAGGATCCGTTTCAGTATAAAGGTGAATGAGGACGTGGTGGCACCTTTTTTAGTCAGACTTTACATTAATTCTAATTTAAGCACATACCTTATTCTCCTCTGCTTCTAGAAGTCTTAATGTCTTTCCCGTTGTCACTCGGCAGTGCGCCGCGAGAATTTGGTTCACTGAAGAGAAATATTAAACTGGTGAGTTGTATAAAATGCATAGGAAAGCCTCTCGTTACGCTGAAAACTACTACGGGCGAGGTTGACAGCCGTTAGACTCGCGGCCCTGTTTATAGATTCCTTAATAAGCTACTAACGCCTTTGTAGCGCACTAACTTGCTTGTTGCCTACGAACAAATGGTATTCATGGACAGCTTCTAAGCTTAGAATCGCCAAGTATGCTACTGTTTCAGTCGCTGGTTCTTAAACATTCCTCTTGTTTAGAGGTGCGACTGAATATGGCTGCCTGTTACAAGTAGTTCACCTCGGGTGATAAACTAAGGTCATTTCGGAGATTTAAGTTAAAAATACTAAAGATACTGGTGAAAACGATTTCTTCAAGTCTGGTAGATGCAGCGTGTAGCATCGGTGCTGGATCAAACTTTAAATTTGAATTGTTTGTTCTTGGACTGCAATGCCGTGTTTTGGTACTCAGTGGCGCTTCGTATTTAACGAAAGTGAAAGAGTTAGAGAGGGCATTTCTATGATTTCGAGAGTCGGAACGTGCTCACCGACTTTATTTCATCTTGCTCTGTCAATGCTACTCTGCACTCCATTACAAAGTTCATTAATCCATATGTGTGCCATGTGTGTCTCAGAATGCCATTTTCATTTTTAAATTCTTCAGGCCATAGTGTTGTTCATCCGTGAAATATTAGGATGGGCATTAGGCACTTTTTTTAGAGAATGCGCCGAGGAGGAAGCCTCGTGAATAATTAACGAGTTCATATTAGTAGTCGTAGCTATTGCATCAAGTGAGGTGCTTAATCGTAATTAAACGTTGCATATTACTCATGAGTTTCGTAGAAAAAAATTGTTTTTTAATTCATATAAAGACCTACCATTGTTTCCTTATTGAATTGTGATCATCTTGCATATGTAATAATTATTGTATACTTTTTTAATTGTGAGCATTTCGATTATGTAATAACTATAATTGCAAGTCTGTTTACATTCTGCCTTAAACTCGTTTGGATTATGTTTCTGTTTTGGTTTCAGAGCGTTCTTATGGTTCATGTTGTGGCGAAAAAAGTTCCTTTTCAGGACTTAACCAGTTTATAGGACCTTTTGTGTTTCTTCTCCATGTTGGAGATGTGAAATCATTTTCGTTTTATTTTTTACCCGAAAAGCATTCGTGAAGAGAAAAATACCCAGGCTAAATATTAATATTGTCTGCTGTACCGTGTGCATGTTCATTTATCGTTTACAAAGTGAGTGATAAGTCTGAGAATGTACAAAATGTTACATATTATGGGAATAGGGTAGTTAGATGGAGTGAGGGAGGAAATGGATAGGAGGGGGTTGGATATGGAAGATGCATTTGATAGGGACTGGTGGAGAGTGGGGATTGGGTGATGGACCTGATGAGTGGACCCTACTTATGGAAAGATATGTTGGGTTTGGGGAGGGCAACTGTTATAAAGTGGAAAATCCCTGATAAAAAAAATCTTTCTCTGCTTTGATATTTCTTGCTCTTCTTGTAAAGCTTTCTTAACGGGTGTATCGGTCAAGATAGCAGATTTCCTTTTTTCCTTGCTTTGTTAATACATTCTTTTCTGGGTCCTGCTTTTTGCAAAGGTCTCACGTCCTCAGGAGTCAGATAGGTTGTCAGATAGACCTACTTGGACCAGGAGTAGGAGAATGATGTAGGTCTACTTGTCTTGACGTACAAGGGTCTGATGTTGAAACATTAATATGAGGTGTTAATCTCGAATGAGACGACTCAGGCCTATTATCCGGCGCAGTTTGTGTGTTGCATGGTGAAGTAGTTAAGGGAACATGGCTTGGGTCTACTTATGACAATGGAGCTGGCTTGTCTGACACGTATGCTGGCATAAAATCAGCATCAGTAAACACATTTCTGTTAAAAGGAAAAGAATTTGGATTCCTAAACCCAGGTAAAATGCTCACTGGTGTCACAGCTAAGGGAATAGCTTAACGTAAAAGGGCTGGGATGTCGTAAATAGTCATTGGACGATTATTTGTCGACATCCATGCATCACAAGCCGTGTTCATTTGTTTTTTTAATGGGCCATACACTTCACGGTCTAAGAGCTGGAGCTTGTAGGTTGTATGAGGCGGAAAAGGGAGCAGAGTAACCCGATGGTAAAATGGTCCAAAACTTGAGCAGATAAATGGGAATCATGGTTGTACAGGAGAAGCAGGCATGGCTTTTCACGTGAGCAACGAACATACGATACAAAATGTTGTGCAAGTTTATAGAAAGTCTTCTCAACCATCCAACCAGATGGGTTCGCGTCTCCTTCACAACCAAAAGAGCCATCACGAATAAAATGAGGCTGAAATTTCACCCTGGGAAAAACAATGAATGGAGGAATACTATTCCCGCTAACATTAAAACACTCCATGAAATGTAAATAGGGGCATTATTCACATTCGTAGAGAAAATTTTGAATAATCAATTACAATAATTATTACAGAATGTCTATGAATGACAGTAAAACACTTGCACAATAACTCCAGGATTAATGAATGAAGCCTTGATACCTTACCACAACAATTGTACTCTGTGCGTGATTATTACATACTCAAAATACAGTGTGAAGAAAATCTATAAACATCGGGGCAAGTTTACACTCTGTGTAAACGTGCCCCGGGTTCGTTGTAAAAATGTGCCCCGTCGCCATATTTTACCTTCAAATTTATGTGGAAGACGTAATTTAAGCATAAAAAAACCTATGTCATAGCTTAAAATAACGGCAAGAATACACAGTTTCAGAAATCATTATAGCCAAACATGCATATAGTAAGTATGCCTCTATATAAAGGAATATGTAACAGTGAAAAAATTTACTCATCTTTAAGAAAAACACAAAAAGCGAAGTAAAACTGTTGTTTCTTCAATGACTCCCATTAATGTCAATAGAAAGAAAGAGCTCCCACTAACGTCATAGACAAAGGAGATGATGGCGCTTCTTCACTACAACCAGTGAAGCGCTCTGTCGTACCGTCGAGGAACTATAGGAATTGTGTAAACTTGCCCCTGTACCAAACGTGCCCCGGTCCACCCTACTTGTGTACAGGAGATAGGTACAAAAATATTGAGGAATCCAACTTTTCGGAGATGGACATCGTTAATATATTTTTAGTATTTGCATGTAATTTTTAGGAAGATAGGATGTTGCTATCATTGTCATTGTACTTATACTTGGGTTATCCTTAAAAAAATTTAACTTGAGCACAAAGAAGGCTTCAAGCAGTTGATGATACCATGGAAATAAGGGTTTAAGCTGAGTTTTAGCCATGGCTGAGTTTACTGGCTTTGTTTTTTAGAGCATTTGAATGCAGTTTTCCCCCAGTAGCATTTTCAAGCTAAGTTTGTGTACTTTTTCTTCGGACCGCGTGAACTCCTCTGGGGGTATTCTTTTTTATTTTACTAGCCCTTCGTCTCGGCTTTCTGCTCGGGAGGCCATTCAAGTTATGGTGTGGTTTTCTGTGGAAGGAACTTACGAGCCCCCTGAATCTTCAGGGCGTAGTCGGGAGAGTTATCCGAAGAGGGATTTAATCCCATATATTCCCGTCAGTTCTTGACGCGCTAATGGCATAAAGTGACTACTACTTCTCCGTAGGGTATTACAATGCTACGCGACACTGTGGTTTTGAGCTTCGGGAGGAGAGAGCTAGACTTGAACTTTGGCGGCGGGGGCCGACCTGTTTTTTTTGCCCTCGTGTGTTTCTGAATAAAGTTTGCGATAGTGAAAGAGATGAAGATAACTTTCTTACAGCCTGGCGGCTGTAGCGCAACCCCAGCCTCCCATGAGACCTATTCTATTCGCGTCTACGGTACCTCTTTAACGGTAATTACCCTTTAGTGCCCTTCCTTCTCGGCTTTATCCCCTCCCTTCCCCACACCAGTTTCTCCTCCTCTCCGCTCCGTTTTCCTTACTGAAAATCCTTTCAAGGTGGCTACCATGCAGTCAGCCCTAACTGCCTGCTTCACTTCCTTATTTGCCTATGCTGCACCTTTCTCCAATCTTTGCCCATTTTCTCTATATCCAGCTCTTTTTCGGCTAGATCTGCCCAGCCGACTTGTATCTCCGGATCACTCACTGTCCGGTCCATTCCACTCTTCAAGCTATTTTGTTATCTCTTTACCCTATAATCGTATCCTTAGTCTCCTAAACACGAAACTTGCGTGGAATTATACATATATGCAGCTCGAATTGGTATTTGTGATGAATTTTTTCATTGCAAAGCATCCTAGTTGTGCCTTACCATCTGCAGTGTTAGTCGTCTAAATATGAGACATATGGGAAGTTCGGCACCGTCCAGCAGTTCTTTGAGTCGTTTATTGCCCCCCAGCTGGCGCAGCCGTCACTATGAAATGTCCGGAATATATTTGGATTATAATTGCCTCAGCAGTCTTTTTGGAATGATTATACCACTGTCAAATGTTAACTGTTTATTTTGCCGTCAAGGAGGATCCCTAGACTTTAGTCTGACGTAATTATCATTGCGTATTTTACTCTAGGTATCGTAGTATTTCTGCTGTCCAAATAGGGTGAGTTGTTGTTTTATTTGATTAAATAAAAGGAATACGGCTATGCATTCGCGAGTACTTGATGGCAAAATAAACCGTTAACTTTCGACAATAAGATAATCTTTCGTTTACGACTGTAAATGCAATAACTATCTATAAACGGGTTCTAACCGTGGCATGCGGAAAGATATTCTCTTAAATACGCTTAAATTGTGCTAATCTCTGGGCTTCGGCTTAGCGATAGTTCACTCTACGTACATAACGTAAGTATGACAATGAGTAATCAACTTGGTGGCAGTACTGCTATGTGTTTTTAAAAATTCTGTCTATTGTGATTTTCTCATCACGTTTGTTTGCTGTTATATACAGTTGTCAAAATGCCATCCACGTTCTTAGATTTTCCCCCTTTCAAATAGTTACAATCAAATACTCCGTAAACTTTTGTTTCGAGCGTTTATGCCCATCCCCTCTGTTCTTCAAGTATGGAGAAGGGGTAGAGTTTTAAATGAATTTTTGTGCTTGCCTCGGTAGCATTACAAATAGGTGCAAGAATCTGTATCGTAAATTATGCTTCCGACAGTTTTTCTGGTTAACTGGGGCCTCGCTCGGCATCTGCCGCCAAGCCATTCATCTGCAGGTGCGCCACAGCTTGTTGATGTATTGCCTACTGGAGTGTGAATTTTCATCAGCCAGTGAACTTCGAAAAACTTGATCTCTGTGTCAGTGGAGGTGGCGAGGTGACTGTCATTTTTTTTACGAGTGGGTTACCAGTTCACCTGCTGGAAGTAGAAATTGGGACTCAAGTTTCTTATAGAGGCAAAAGTACTTCTCATGATCCTCTTAAATGTGCTAGGTTACGTAATTATTTGCTCTTTTTGTTATCTCATTCACTACGTCGGTTGAACGACCATTAGGATTAGAAAATTGAAGTTGATTCCCATAAATGTGGGTTAACGATGGAAAACATTAAATAATAATTTTCGTAACTTGTTGCACCAGATGTTGCGTAAAGGTATCTGCGGCCAGATTGTGTATTTGTCCATAGACCTTCCAGTATCACTTTGATATTTGAATTGAACTGAATAACCCAAAAAAGACCGAATTTGACGGTATTAATGCGCGTGTCTAAATGCAGAAAATATTTCAAGGGGCAGATCGAGAAATTCTTGCTAATCACGAGATCTTGTAAAATTCGTGGAAAAAATTCCAATCCTGATTCGTATTTGTTATTTGTCGATATGCGTGCTACGGCTTTGAATTGGAGTGGCTTTAGCTTGCCATTTCATTTAATTCATTGTCATTATTTGCGAAATTTTTGCCGCAGCGTAGTTTTCTTCCAGGTGGACACATTTATGATGCGAGGGCTGTAACTAATTTTTAGCTGTTTATAACTCTTTTTCTCGAAACATTTTCGACCTTAGGGAAACTTAAAGTTCTTTCTACATTTATTGTATTTTTCACTTCCTCGACAAATCTTCCAATGATATGAATTACCCCGAGGCTATCTTGCTTGACCCTCTTACCCATGCTCACTTATTTAATGACTGTATTAACTGTGACGAAGGAATTTGAAATAGATACCGACGACTCTTTAGCCCAGTACTGAAACTTGTCTTAAATAGTGAGAATATTTTCTAGTATGGAAATCCATTGGTTCCTCAAAGTTTGTGCCAATACTCTCTCTTATGTTCGAATAATGACCAACTGTTTTTTAACCTAAAGAATACCGATGCTAATGGTACTTTTATATTCCTCGCACTAATCTCAGAAACCTGTTTTTTTCAGAGGAGTATATTGCAGAGCTTGTTTGTCGTCACTATTGACGTGCCGCACTGTAAATAATTTAACTATAACTACCCCGAAAGCAAGTCGTGTGGCATTTAGTAATATCCACTAAAAGACTAATGTAGTTTTTGTAGGTAGTTACATAATGTGAGGCTTTCCTATTCTGATTTCCATAGATAAGCATTCATTTTTTTCACTTTTCATGGATGAGTATTGAAAACGCTTCCAACATTTATGTGCTACGCTTTGATAAGTGGGTTGAGGCTACAGCGATCAAACTTCGCCGCGTATGTAGGGGAAATGGTCTTTAATTGCGCTTTATAAAAGCATGAAGCATTAAAATGCGACCGTCTTAATGACCGCAATAAAATGTAAAGCCTATGAATATAGTATAAATTAATCCGTTGAATTACATAAGGCTAAACTTAAGTTATATTTAGGTTCTGAGCAGATGTTATTCAGGCTTGACTTTGCGTATTCTTCTATAGATATTGCCATTATTTGAAACGTTTCCAAATACTACTTTCAAAGCATGCAATGCTTAATCATATATTCTGTGAAGATTTACAATCGGAGTTAACTGATGACAGTAGCATGTCATACTCAGACAGCAAGTTATGCATCTTAAGATAAGCGTCGTGTTTGCATTTTAATTTGTGGCTTTTAAGTACTTGTGTCCCATGAATATGTTGTTTATACGGTATGTGTAATTGCCTTCCTTTCCATCGTCACTTCAGCCTTCCCTTTGGATTTACTGATTTAAAACCAACCATAGGTTAGCATTAGGTTTGTTCACACCTTAACTTTCTCCAATGAACAGTTCATTGTATACTGAAGTAAAATGTGAACACAAATATTGGGACCAACATAAGCAGTAATTTGTGTGAATATCTCCTCATGCCCATTCTCTCAAAATCGCGCATAAAAAGTTGTGCATTTTCAGACAAGAGGTTTTTTTCACTTGATTTACTCTAGGGTGTCAAGTCTTAGCATAGTAAATGTGCCTGTCAGTTTGTTAATTTAACAGAAATTACTTTTCCTTCTACTTTCCGAAAGCGACAGCTTCTGTCATTTGCATCTCGTATTTCTTCATCATTTTTCTTCGGTCCATCTCTTTAAAGGTTCCCAGTGAGATTTTATCTTGATTAATTGTACATGTAGAATGTACGCAATCTGTTTCCCTCGTCCTCTGGATAATGTATCATCCACCATCTTCTATTTGTAATCTTCGTTGATTTCGCGGCCAATACGTTTAATTGCAATCATTTTTCGAGGCGCGACAAATCACCTTCCTTCTGCTACTGATATCGTCCTAGTCCTCTGCGGAGAAGAGTTGGTTTCTTCTATTTAACCTCTCTAAAAGAGATTTAATTTATTGGCCTTCAAGTGAACCTTTCAGATTTTTAGCATTCTGGAAATTGCCTCCTGTCGTGAAAGATGCTCTTCCCTCGGAGTAAAATATTGAATGCATCCCTCTTGTTTCATCAACGCGTTACGTGATTACATTGATTTCATGCCATCGCCTTTGCTTTATTTTATTTGAATTACCTGTCTCTGTGTAGGGCAACCATTTCTGGGTAAGTACAGTGTTTTACATTTGATGAAATATGAGTAGATATGATTTTTTAACTACGTAACGGCTAAAAACGATGCGATTTTCTGTTTCATGTAGTCATGTCAGTGAAAATAAAAGCAGTACTGGAAATTGATGTGAATTTTTCTAATTTTAATGATTTCTTCTCAAGGTACTCTTGAGACTGTATGTAATGATCTACCTAACTTTTATTCCTGTTTAAGATTTAATCACTCTCGTTTCCATGTTGTTCCTCACGGACTTCCCCTGATATCATACTGATCTTGTACTTGTTCAACCGTGGCTGCAATTCTTTGACCAGCCGCTGTGTTTGGTATAGATAAATTAATATTATTTTTTCGGTATCGTACTATCAGAAATGTTTACCGTTTAAAATTAGTTATTGGTCGTATGGTGGTGCCGCATATTGAGCGGATTAAATGTGGTGATCTAGTGGTTGAATTTTCCTCGTTCTACAAATCTTGATGTTTTATATGAACTGGTTTAATGTGAGTGATACACGTTCTTGAACTGGATCTGCGTCCAGTGCGTGAGTTGTATTCCTCAGCTGTGTTGAACCCCTATCTTTTGTTTCTAACTAACTCAATTAAAAGTAAAATACCATTGTAATATATCTATCGTTAGTGATTTATAAGCTCTATTATTTCTGTTTTAGCGTATTATAATGTTTCATATCCATTGATTATGTTCATGCTATGCTGTATGCGTTTAAAAAATATTGTGAAAAGTGACACAGCGGCATGTAGATTGAAGAAGAGTCCAATGGTCATTTCTTTTAAGAGAAAAAAGTATATGGGCAATTCTATTCTGTTGCTATTAATTCAAAGTGAAGTTTTATTAATTACTTTGTTGTATAATTCAATTTAATTAGTCTTTTTTATTTATGCATTTCTCAGAAAGCAGTTGGATTAGGAGAAATTCAATCGCTTTATTTTATGTGCGGACCGCATTTCTGCTACATGATTTACTCTGCGATAACTCCTGTGGGTGCGCATCATTAGCTTTATGGAAGGAGGGGAGGTTGATTCATTTGTGAGTTGGTGATGATTGGGCAAATTCGAGGATTACATGCCACAAAAGGAATGTGCCATTAAAGAGTTGAATATGCCGAAGCATCAATTATTCTATTAGCTAATAGTTTAGAAATCACTCGTCGGTGCATCAATAATTCGATGAACAGATTGTTGGAAAATCACTCATCAGGATTATTGGGTCTGATTTCCACTTCCGTTGGAATTTCTCATCTCAGGTGTCACGCGTGAATTATTAGCATTGTCGAAGCAAATATTTCTTACATGTTTATATATTTCTTAAACGCTAACATACGTTTGCACACGTCCAGTTTTAACTTTTCCGTGTTCCTCACAACCCAAGGTATACGGATTTATTATGGATTTATGGAATCTACTATACTTAATAGAGGAGTTCCGATTGAGTGGTTTTTACATTGAATATGTGATTTTTAGTTGGCTTGGTTAGTTAATTTTGTAGTTGTGGTTTCGTAGTCTATGCATTAATACTTTATGAGAGGCATGAATGATGAGTTCGAAATTAATTGTGCAGTGCTGGTTAAATGGATTACTGAATAATTCGTAATGGAAACCGGGCTGGCTGGTTTACATTATTCATGTGAAAGTTTTGGAAATGCAAAGATAATATGCCTTTTTATGTTTCACTGTCTCATTATTTCTTTGGCGATTCTTTGGATACATTGGGTTGGGATGTGCCTCTAGATTTGTAGGTCCATTTAGTTCTATTTTATCTTCTCATCACCACTCTCTGGTTAAATTAGAAATGGAGAAAAAATGATAAAATTGAGTAAAACGAGAAAAAAGTCTGTTAGAAATTGAGAAACCTGATAAAAAATTGAAAACAATACCGTGAGCGTGTTATATAATCTTACGTGAAGTTGACATTCGCCATGACGCAGAGTTGGCTTCGAATACGTTGGATCCGATTGGCAATTAAGTAGATTTTGTTTTTTGTGTGTTGAGTTTCTTGTTTGCTTCCGGGAGAGAGACATGCGTTGCATGCAACATCAAGTTGTCGAAGTAGAAAATGTGAATATTTACGTGAAGGGTCCTTCTGTGGTCCATCTACTTATACTCTATAGGGTAACGGCCTATCATGATGCAAATACTAGTTCCCGATCAGACACCAAGTTAAGCATCGTTGGGCTCTGTTCGAATTCTAAGTGGTGGTCTTCCTATGCATCCGAGTTCTGTTGCCCTTCTGCGAGTGGCTGATAGTTGTGCGAAATGACGGTAGCTGTCGAAGGAAGTTAAGCCTCTATGGACAGAATTATGAAACATCCACAGGAAAAAAATACTGCTGCTGTATTAGTTTTTTAAAAGTGCTATTCAAGCATTTAAAAAATTCAATTTATTTGACAAAAACATTTATTTTGAAATGTGATGCTTTTGTATTTTATATATTTCATTACAAATAGTACTTAAGCAAGGTATACTTCAACGTGACCTTCATAACGTACCTCTTTTAAAACTTTCCCAATATTTTCTTCATTTGACAGCTGAAACTATAAATTTCAAATCTCCTCTAGGCACACCATTGTCAGTGAAGCGCGTCACACATTCATCTATTCAAATTGCTTGACAAACCGCAGAAAGAGACAACTTTCCACACACTTAATCCGAAGCGTTACAATTCTGTTTAGCACTGAAACTAAATGGAAAAGCCTCTCAGAAAGCGGATAGTTCCATGGTTTTGAAACGTAACAAATTTTACTTGCTCTTCCGTAGAGGGTTAAATAGATGTACTACTCTAAGTATGGTATGCTTACGTTCTATTTCCGCAACATTGCTCCATGCTCTTCCTCATTCAGGTCATTTCCACATTCTTTATTCCTTTCTGTCGTTTCTTTCCTCCTCTTTTGTCCTCTCTGTAATCAAGGACGTGCGTGCAATGTTACAAGATAATCAGTTCATTTTTTTCATTCCTGATAAGGCAAAAATGAAAGCACAGATTTGGGTCCTAGAGGTCCATTTGAGGCCTCAGCCTTATCTTTGAGCTCAAAGGCTGTTTTGGTGGTCCATTCTGACTGTGGTGGTTTATTCTGACTTATTGTATGTACCGATTTTCATTCTCCGTACTCTTGTTTCTCTGACCTTTCCCGTTAAAATAATTTTTATATATATACGTGCGGGTATTTTTTAAATCTGCATCATACTGCCCAGCGAGCAGCCTCAGAGGCGTGAGGCAGGATATGTTTAAACACCAGCCTTGAAGTGGGAGGTAAAATGGGGATTTTTTTCACTTTTTTGGCCGATTATTTGGAAAGACTACCGATCATTGAAACCAATTGCAATATTTTGGATAGTTAAATTAGTTGGCTGAGGGAAGATATAATTTTCAAGAGTTATGGAGGGAAGGGATGAAGCCCAGCGTCGGTATCAGGCTCTTAACATCGCTTTAGCGCCTTGAAGTCCCCAGTTTAGCATCCCTTCCGACGGGCCATGGTCTAGAAGTACTCTTTACTTGACATTAAAGTAGGGACTGATATCCTATTGAAAAAAATGTGAATCACTGCCAGGATTCGAACTCGATCCCTGGGAATGGGAAGCCAATTAGCTTGCCATCGCACCAGCCTGGTTTCCAGTAATTCTCTTTGACTCTGCCGTAGCGTTGGTGGGCGATTTTTTATTGTTATCAGCTGATCTCAGAGTACTGATCATTCGATGGAAATGGATACCCTAATTTTATCCTACACTACATCCTGTGCCGCTTTTGGCACAGCTAATTTAGCGTTCCTTTTTGAATTCTAGTAAAATTATTTAAAAATCTATGCTAAAATCATGAAAAACCGAAGTAATTTTTACCTCAATCGCAGGATTTTTAAATCATTTTTCTTGTGTTAAATTAAATTTATGAAGTTAAATATATTTTTTAATCAAATTGACAAAATCATAATTTCGTGCTCAATTTCTCCGTTAGATGTTTTATCTTCACTGCTTAGCATCCAAATATTCGAGTGTCTCCAATGCCTTCACTCGGGTTCTAATCCAGGGGCTTATGGTTTTCGTTGTATTGATTCCAGGCCACCGTCAAATCCTCGCGTGGTACGAGATATTGAAACAGCTCACGGATCACGCCCCTTACTCCTCCCCTGAACCCACAGTGGGAGAATGGTCACCGGGTATGTCCCAGGATTTACATTACTTGCCTCGTCCCCTGCGGGTGTTTGACTTTGTCCGTGAAAGCTGACCGAAACCATGGCTACGGCGCTGGGTCACGTCGGAACTTTGCAAAAGAGCCGCAAATTCAACCCTAGCAGCACTCTGTACTTACCCTCATCGTCTCTATTTACCGCCTTCCTCCTCCCCTTGCACCCAACGTTCTCTTCCCCTCTTCTCTTGCCCCCTTGTCGTGATATTTAGTTGCTATGACAAAAACATTGATCCTGAGGTTTCGTGGACAATTTACAAGAGCTATACGAAGTGAAGTGTCCATTCCAATGACGAATACATGCATTATGTTCGAATGCAAAGGGATGCTCAAACTTGAAGCAAACTATACTGACTCTACCAGCAATAAAATACGAAGTAGGATACGCTTCGAGCGAGGATTCTTATAGGTGCCATCAAATTATTATGCGAAAAATACTTTGAAAAACGCAGAAAATCAGTTGCCTGAAAATGAAACCTTGAAAATGGCACTCAGTTGCTGAAACCTGGGTCGGTTTTAATAAATTAGTGTGGAATTAACCAAGTTTTATCTTTTCATTGTGAAAATCAGTTTGTTAAGATGGTTTAATCGAAATTTCATTTCGCCTAGAAATTAATGCAGTCGGTCTCATTTTAAAGAAAAATATCTCTCTTCCAAATATACCAAAATATCAGCACCTTACCAAACTACTTTTAGAGATATTGCCGAAAAATAGCTGCCCTTTTACGTGGCAAATGGTAAGTATATGCGCCTAAGGGAGACCTTATTTAAAGAATGAGGGACTTCTAGCCCCTAGATCTTGTAAAAAAATTAACAATGGGTAGTTTTTATGTTTTCTCAACTAAGTATTTTTTAAAATAATTCATATGGTCATCGCCGTAATTTTTTCAGAATTGTAAAAAAGCTTCCGTTGTGAAAGAGTTTTAAACGTCCCTCGTGAAGCAAATGAGAAGTTATTGACTTTTATGGATATTTTTATTTAATTACTAAGAATTACAGTCATTTAATATTATATTATTTTACTATTAATAATGTAATATTTAATTCAAACTTCCAATAGCTGCTGAAATTAAAGCGACTTATTTGAATATGATCCACTATGACTAGGGAACTATCTCGCTCAAACTACCTTAAGCCATATTTACCACTTCCGGATAGTAAGGATTAGAATGCATGGTTTTAGTAATACTTTTCCTGCAATTATAACATCTTGGCCGTCATGAACGTTAACCAGTGGAAAAATGTGAATGAATATTTAAAGAACAGAAACATCTATTTGGAGATTACCAAGACTTGATAATTTTATCTGGATGTAGTTGCTCCAGTGTTAGTTTATCTTAATAAGAAGTTTTATTATAGGAGCGCAAACAATTCGAGGAAATGGCGCCACCATAATTAAGTATCCCTGCTTCTTACCTCCTCTGAATTTTTCCCAATCGCAATTCAAGCGCAATTCATATTTTTTCCGCCGCGATTGGGCATGCTTTAAAGCCTGAAATCAATTTCCTTAGGTGTTACCCGTGAATTTCTCTTTTTAATATTTTCCCTATCTCTCAGCTACTTGAACCTTATAATTTCGTAGACTGCACCGGAATTCTTATAAACTTATATAATAATAATCTAAAATCCTCTGTGGTGTGGTTCTTTAAATTTATGTTAGTTAATATGCCTTGAGCCCCTGAAAATTTGCTCACAATCATACTTTTGGCATTTGGCATTATAATTTGAACGTCGATTATTCTTTCATTCTTCAGTTTTGACCCTAGATACGTGGAAAGATCTACTCAGCTCTGGGTCTATGTTACTTCACGAATCTGATTTGGACAATTATTGTCTTCTTCAGGTGACAGTTGGCTAAACACCATATGTGAAATGTGTACACATTTTGGAGGGTTGTGTTATTGACTTTTAACGCAGGAATGAGTTAATAAAGTCTGAATTGAGGGGAAGACCAGTTTCCAGTGAATTTAATGTTGTTCATATGCTCCTGCTTGATGGTCATTTTGTTACATTTGACGAAACACAACATTCTAAAGTACTCCAATTCTGGTTTGTTTTTTGCTTCAATCATTTGGTGCTGGAATGTAAGCATTAGGACGCGCTAGTAGCCATTGAATTTGTAATTATTTTTTCTCCAGTGCCATTCTGACAGTGTATGTGACCAAACAGAGAGGGAGGGCACAATCGAAAAGCACAGGCGCCTTTAAAAGAATAAACGATTCCCATTGTTGAATTCATAGAAGGCCTCAGACCAGAAGAGGGTGAATACAATGCGGTTGACGCTATTGGATGGGAAGAGACGTCATACATCGCATCGCATTTCCGCAAGTACCTAACGCTGGGGAATGCGTCGCCACCGCAGGCGATTATTCATCGATTACTACTAATATTTTTTGTCAAGTTAAATGGCGTTGGCAGTACGCAGCATAAAAACGTTTTGCGTTGCGGTTCTTGTTTGCGGATGGTTCAACGTGATCATACCATGTAACACGCGTGCATTCAGTGGTAACGTTTAGCGCAAGGGAGCGCGTTTAAATTCCTTTCGATAGGCACTCATCGCTCCAGTCATCTGTGAAGTCATATTAAGTGAAATTATTTCACAGTCGGCATTTAAAAACTTCGATTTTAAGGCAGTCATGTGTTAATTTACATTGTTTTCATTTTGTGCTCGAGGATACCCGGAATTCTCCGATACCCTGTATGCGATGGTGAAGCTCATGCAACTCGGCACGATAACGCTGACGCGTTATGTGGAACGTTCTGCCGGGCATTCCAACGGATTCCAGTTGATGCGAGTGGGAATTCATCTCATCGTGCTTCCATGCTTTGCGGTTTGAGAGAGATATTTTATTCGGACTCGTGAATAGTGGAGGCGTTCCGGGAGCTTTTTTTTGATTGACGCCTCGCTCATCCATGAATAAATAAATTCATACGCCTTTACGTTCTGCCTTTTTAGGCTGAAAGAAATACAGTAAATAAATGAATAAAGGATAATGAAGTGGAAGGTGAAAAAATTATGAACATTTTTTTTCAAAATTCATGTTAAATACTGAATGGCTTTAAGCGAAAATCAAAAGACATTTAACCCTCAAAGTGGTGGCTCTTTGATGCTGAGACTTCTTTAGGTTTATTGCGCCTGAACCAGACTCGGAGTGAACGAAAACTCCTCTCGCTTCAAACGTTGATAGCTATGGTCACTTAAGTTTCTTTAATAAATGATTTGTATGCATTTAAATTCAAATATTTGTGCATTTTAGTTGTTCAGATAATAATTTGATAACAATCTCTAAGTTTTCCTTTTTCAATTTCACCTTAATATATTTAGACAAGTATTAATTTTCAAAAATGCTCAAACTCGTATCCGTGGAATTTTCCATGGTGATTAACTGGTATTGAGTGTAATTTTCCATTGATAGATATTTACACGATGATGTTTATCTTAGGAAAATTGCTCCCATTACAAGTTATTCATCATGAAAATGGCAAAATTCAGGTTTGATGTCACGCGCATTGCCAAATTTGCCATGAATAAACTCCCGTGACCTGACCAGTTTTCGATCCCGGATTTCCAAGTTGCCGGTCGGGTGTGCTATCAAGTAACTCCAGAATTACTGAAGTACGATGCGATTCTATTGAGTATACCTAATCGGCTATCAAAAGATCAACGAAATCGAAAACGAAAAGATCCCTTTGATATCCACTTGTCCATCTTGACTGGTACTAGAATTCGGAGCCTTAGATAACATATCGAGTCCCTAAGGCAATTTAATTACAGAGGTCCAATTCCATATGCTAGGTACCCTAACTGCGGGACAAAAAGTGCCACAAAATGTCCTTAGCTAGTTTATCTACTGAGGGTTTGTGGCATTGTTTTTCGGTAGTCGTAGACATTCACTGTATTTAAAGCCTACAAAAAGCAATTAATTATAATGGTGGCTTATTAGCATAACTGGCTGGAGAATATTGGCACGATATTGAGAGATCTGCGTTCAAGTCTGGGTCAAGTCATTTTAATTTTTACAGACAATTTTTAGAGTTTTGTCCAATCTGATCTGGACATTTTTGTCGCAATGTTGCTCCTTCCTGTGGACTGGCGTCGTTTGGAGAGTTGCGTTTCCCAATCAATCATGGAAGTGTATGCTATAAAAATCGGTCGAAGTATAGTTCACCCCTCCACTTGTGCCTCGGATAATAAAATTTATGTTATTTTTCCCTCAAAAATGCCAGAGGGCAGTGTGTGTATTTTCGAATTGCAGATACAAATTAAAAGAGTCTGCTTTAAAGCATTGTAGCTCCCCTTTCATCCGTCTTCGGTGCTATCCTGGGGTGTTTGCGTGTGGTCAGTGGGGAGGGCCCGTTATACAGCCCCCTCCCGTACAGTCTGTACCTGACGCACCCACAAGCCTTTTCCGACCACCGCACTAGGCGCTTGCCTCCTTTGATCTCCGCGGGTTGTAAATCTTCACGTTGCCCCGAATGAAATGAACAGCACGCTTTAATTAAGTGTGGAATCTCGCGTGGCTCTCATTATCATATTACGGCGTAAAACATTCATGGTATGAAAAAATGTAATTTTTAATACGAGAGACCGGTGAGAATTTAATTTGGCTGGGGTTTAAAAATATATATATATATATAGGTGTATAAAATGCGGGTCTACCTGCATTCCCCCTCCTTCACCACGCGGCTTCCCTCCCTCCCTCCTCCTATACCTTTCCTCACTTTCGTACGACCCCAACTTTCCCCCATATCCCCCTCTTTAAAGCCGCAGTTGCCTCTCCCGCCCTCCGGAACGGAAGAATAAAACAAAGCCGCAGGACGTACTTATTCATTTCAGCGGGAGGTGAGCGAAAGCCCCACCGCTCGCTTCCGAATCAAACATTTCCCAGCTGTTACCTCACACAGTGCGGCGTTCGTGTTGTTAAATACGAAAGCTCGCTGCGCGCGCCTGGGAGTATGGTTCATGTGTGTTTGTGTGCTGTGAGCATGTATTAAAGAAGAGAGTAGATCTAGTCTGTTCTTACTGAAATAGAGCCTGTTTTAGAAGGAAAAATGGGACCACCCAATTTGGCTATCACTCAATATTCTTGCAATAATTTGATATCGAATTCTGTTATTTTTCTGTAAATTTATTTTTTTGTATATTTTTGGAGGAATATTCGGAAGAATATGAGATAATTCTTCAAATCAGGTGACGTGTATGATGCAAGGATGAGGGCAATTTAAGTGAAAGAGGTATGCAATGATTGGGGAGTATTGAGGAAATTATTAAAGGAGAGTCACTATTATCAAGAGTTGAACTTTTTAGACTCGTCCACCATGAAAGGGAACCACCGTGATGGGTATGTATGCATGGTTTGGCATAAATAATCACTGTACTGCGGCAATTCCCCTACAATGCATCTCTTTTCATAGTTGTACTACGTGCATAAATGTTCCACTCTATATAGTCGATTGCGCATTTCAGTGGCTTCAGGATTTTCGTCTGCTATCATGCCATATGGTTCCATTTAGTGTAGTGTAGAGTCTTGGGTGGCTGTCATATTCATTACCATGAGTAATTCAATCCTGTTAACATATAATATTTGTAAAATAAGTGACTGCCACCCTTTACTTTCCCCTGTTCCTTGGTACATTCTTAATATCTGTTAGTATGTTCTTGTCCTATTTTATTTGGCTAACTTATTTCTCCCTCGGGTCTTCGTTGTCGGAACTTATTTCTATTTTTTCCTGCTATTATGCTCTGCATCACTTTATTTTATCTCAGAACGTGGCCAGTTCATCTGAATAAACCATTGCTGGAGTGTAATTAAGACATTTTTTTCGCTTCGGAACCGCCTATCGTACCATATGACCGATCATGTCCAACAGATAGGAGGGCGGTAGCAGGTTCAAAGACTCCGTTATGAAACGACGTATTCGACCAGTTTAGCTAATCTTAGTATAAATATGTAATGAAAAGAGTCGAGCCATCAAATCAACGTGGCCGTCCTTGATCAAAAACGGTCAGGCAGATGAGGCAGCCTTCCCGTGTTTAAAAATGGGTCATCGTGCTTCGACCATGTCCTGCCTCTCTATTGACGAAATACCTCAGCGTGATACGCTCACGTAATACGCTCATTGCCTCCAAGCGTGCGGCATCAGTTTATTCAAGTCCATCCGTAATATGTTAAGCAATATGGGTGAATCATGTGGGTACTTTAAAGTATTAGTGTGTTAAACAATCTGACGTTTTTTAAAAAAATTTGTAATGACTATCTATGTCGTATCCAGTTTAATCGTATGATTATTAATCACTACGTTTTGTACATGATTGGGTAAATGAGCGCTGTCGCCAAACTTATGATCTGCGTTATCGTCTTTAGACCTTGTGGGAAACTATTACATTACCACATTAAATTTTTCAGAGATTATATATTAATTCTTTGAGTTCTCCCTACTATTAGATTCTGTGAAATAAAGGGCTTTTGATTGTTTGCAATTTTGGGCGCTCTACATTTTTCTTTTAAAGCGTTGGAGTTTTAGGGAAAACATAAGTAAGAAAATGAGAGAAAAATGACGTGGATGAGTATTTTCATGTTCCATTTCAGAATTTTTTTCTCAGTTTCATGAATTTTTCCATGTTCAGTGACTTTGTGCCTTGTTTTTCCATCATATTTTCAACTTTTGATCATATCCTTCGAAAATAAAAACAAAACCATCAACCCTAGGATCGCGGGTTTGAGTCCTACCAGGGTAGTTTTTCAACACCTAGACATGGATGAATCCATCCAGATGTCATCATCCACATCTCTACAGCCCGGCGTGGGCCTTGGCTTCCTCTACAATGTGCCTCCATTCATTTCTTCTTCTGGCTTTCTCCCTCCATCTCGTGACTCCCATTGCCTTCAAGTCTTCTTCAGCATCCTGTAGCCATCTCTACCGTGGTCTACCTCTCTTCCTGACCCCTTCCATCTTGCTATTTAGAATTAATTTTGGCATTCTTTCGATTCCCATTCTTTCTACATGACCCAACTATGCCAGCCGTAGTGCTTTGGAGAATCTAACTGACTTTTTCTTCTAGAATATCATTTATCTCCATATTCATTCTAATCCTCCATCTCTCTCCTTCTTTAATTGGGCCAGAGATCCTCCTTATTATATTTCTTTCAAATTTCCTAAGGATTTCTTCATGGTGTTTTCATAGAGTCCACGTCTCAGCCCCATAAGTTACTACTGCTCTTATCAGGGTTTTATAAATCTTCAGTTTTGTGTTCCTTGACAGCAAGGTTGATTTGAGGAGAGGTACATTCGCAAAATAGGCTTTGTTGCCTTCCATCACTCTGTGGTTTGATTTCTTTAGACACTTTATTTTCATTATTCAATATGACTCCCAGATAAGTAAATTCCTTGACCCCCTTCAACTCATAGCTTCCAATTGTTATGTTTTGCAGGTCTCGGGTGGCCTGAGAAGATGACATTTTCATATATTTGGTCTTCTCTTCATTGATTCTGAGTCCCATTCTTTTACCAGTGTCTTCTAAAGTACTAAAAATTTCCTCAAGATCAGTCAGATGACGTGTTATCAGTGCTATATCGTCTGCATATGCAAATCCTTGTTTGGATTTATGCACAATAGTTCCTCTTAATTTCAATTCTTTCATAGCTTTATGTAAAGCTAAGTTGAATAAGACAGCTGAGAGTGTATCCCCTTGTTTCACACCTGAGGTCATCTTGAATGCTCTACTTACTCTACCCCCAATATTAGGTTTACATTGTGATTCTTTGCATGTCAATGAAACCAATCTGATCAATTTCTCTGGGATACCATAACCTCTCATAGCATTTAGCATTACTATCCTATTCACACTGTCAAAAGCTTGTCGAAAGTCAATGAATAGAAGATGTAGCTCGACATTGTATTCGTAGCACTTCTCCATTGTTTGCCTTACTGTGAATATATGGTCAATGGTACTTCTCCCCGACCTAAAGCCACACTGATATTCTTCCAGAATATTTTCGGCATAGGTGCTCATTCGTTTTAGGAGAATACTAGTCAAAATTTTATATGCTACATTCAACAACGTGATGCCTCTGTAGTTTTTACAATCATATTTGTCACCTTTTTTAAATATTGGGCAAATAAAACCTGTCTTCCAATATTATGGTAATTCTTCCGACTTCCATATCGTACAAACTAACCTATGTAATGCTCCGATTAAATCCGGCCCTCCATATTTCATCAACTCTGTTGTCACTCCATCTTCCCCTGGTGCTCTGCCATTCCTTTGTTTTCCAACACTTTCATACACCTCTTTTTCAGTTGGAAAGGGCACTTCCTCGTCTATTCTGCGAGTTTGTATTTGCTCTTCTATTCCTGGCGTTGCTTCCTTGTTATACAATTCATCAAAATATTCGGCCCATCTTTCCAATATCTCAATCTCCTCTCCAATGACTTTGCCATTTTTATTTCTACAGGAGTGCAATTTAGGTTTATACCCTTGATTCATATATTTTACTGCTTGGTAGAACTTGTTGCTTTCACTTGCATCATTGAGTTCCTCTCTTTGTTCTATTTGTGTTTTTAAATATTCCTTTTTCTTTTTCCATAGTATTTTATCTGCTTCTTTCCTACTCTGTCTATACCTCTCTCTATTTAATCTGGTCTCCCTTTGCAACATATTACATCTATTCCTATTCTTTTCCTCTATTGCATGTATATAATCGTCATCAAACCACTCTGCATTTCTTTTTACTTTAGTTTTAATCATTATGTCATTTGCAGTCGATAAAATGGATTGTTCAATTCTTATCCATTGCTCTTCCACGGAACTGTCCTCTGTCTGTTCTTCAGCACTCTCTCTCAACTTCCTACTTATTTCAACTTTGTACCTAGTAGTTTGCACAGGGTTTCTTAAAATTTCACTATTCCATTTACACCTTCTTGGCTTATTGGTTTTCTCCAAGAGGACTAGTCGTTCTTTAAAATTTACTTTCACTAAGTAGTGATCTGAGTCGCAATTTGGCCCTCGTGCAGCTCTTACATCTAATGCAGAAGACGAGTGTCTCCTAGATACCAGCACATGATCTATTTGATTCACCATTCCTGTTCTTGGATTTTTCCATGTACCTTTATGTATATTTTTGTGTTCAAAACAAGTGCTTTTCATTATCATGTTGAATGACATGGCAAACTGACAGAGTAGCTTTCCATTTTCACTCGTCACATCATGTAGGGAGTATCTTCCAGCCATAGAATGCAGGAAGCCTTCCTCGCCAATTTTTGCATTTAAGTCTCCAAGAACCACAAGAGTATGATATTTTGCTGTTTTTTGGCATTCTCTTTCCAATTTATCATAAAATATTTGCTTTTCATCTTCTGGACTGTCCTCAATCGGGGCAAGGGCTGATATAATGTCAACATCGCGGAATTTTCCTTTTTTCGTCATTTTACTCAGTCTGTCTCCTAAACGCTCAAACTTTATCAGACTCTTCCTCACCGTTGCATTAATCATGAAGCCAGTTCCATACAATCCGGTTCTATTACAGGGTCCACTGTATAACGCGGTAAAATTCTTTTTATCAATTCTCCCATTTCCTTCCCATCTCACTTCCTGAAGGGCTATAACATCTAATTTATTAGCCATTTCATCTGCTATTTCCATCATTTTCTCAGGTTTCAACATTGTTTTGACATTCCATGTAGCTAATTTCCATATATTCGTAGTCTTTGTCTGTTTGCCAGGTCGATATCTTTTATATCCATCCTTATCCATCCGAGGCACATTTGAAGGTTTCGTAGCGAGATAGTTTTTAGTGTAGGATTACTAGTCCAACGCCTAACCCCCAACCTGGAGGACCAGGATTTGTACTCAAGGTTTACTCCCCTAGAGAGGTTTGCTTCTCCTCGCATAAGAGCCCCCTCTGCCCTGTGTGATGGGGCACACTTACACAGATGGGGCACAGTCTGGCAGTTCAGTCAAGGCCTGTCCGGCAAGGGAGGCCCTACCAGTAGCTATGCTGCCGTTGACATCATTACCACACGCAATCCTCCCCGCCCGGCACTGAAGGTGCCTTCGAAAAGACGGTGCTCCCTGGGGAGGTCCATCCAGATGTGTGCGATTATTATTGATGATATGTAGCCCAGTCTAAAGACCCGAGAGACTTTTTTTAAGGTTTTTCGGCGATTAAATAAATAAAAATGATGTATTTACTGCTAAATGGCTAAGGCACATTGGGGTGAAAGCAGTGACACATTTTATAGAACCCAGTTTATGAGCTCTGTTGCATAGACTGACCTACTTTAATATAGGCTTTACTTTGTGGGAACAGTCCATTTCAGTGCACGAAACTATTAGCAGTTTTTGGCACAGTGAAATCAATTTATTTGCCTTAGTTTTAGCTGATAACTGTCATTTTTATTGTCCTAGAAAATATCTCTCGTAAAACCTGACTAATTAATAAGCAACGGTGAAATAGGCCTCGAGGAGATATATAGATTTATGATAGTTATGCGGGACAAAGGGAGACACGTGTTGTCTGTCTGTGTATCAGTATGTTTTTTATGTAAGAACTGTATAAAATAGAAGAATTATTCATATGCTTTTGTGTACTATAGCGAGGTGAGTGGTTGAAGAAATAGTAGGAGTCAAGGGAACAATAGAGCTTGTATTTATCAATGCTTGAATGCAATGCGGACGAGGGGGGTATCGGCGTGAAGCGTCTGTAAGAATGAATGTATACTATGCTGGTTTTTGGCCCAAGCAGAATTTATTCATTTCAGTGTTATCGTTGGGTAATACCTGTTATGAGTCTAGCAGAGCTGACGGAACCTTCTTCGTGGGTGGAGGGAAAGAATTAATGGAGGAGGACGAAGGATTCGTTAGGGATGGGGACTACGGGGGAAGGGAGTGTTTATGGTGCAATGCATGAATGTAGCGGAGGTAAATAAGGTATGCCATGACTTTGCAGAATGATACAAATGACGAAATAAGCCTTTTTTTGGGGTACGAACAGCAATAAATTAATAAGGAAGGAATTTCTAGGAACGGTGTAAATTGTATATATGTAATAACTAGTTTCAAATGAAGTTGATAAGATACGTATCTTATCAATTTCATTTTTTATCTTACAACTATTGTAATTATTTCATCTTACAACTATTGATGGGGATCGGGTTGGGGTGGTGGCTAGAGTGCTGGTTAACCATACGGGCGGCCAGGGATCAAATCTCCTGCAGAGGAGGATGTTTTTCAGAGGAAACCCGATCCCTACTTGAGTGTCTTGTCGAGGGCACTTCAAGTACAGTACTCCGTCTGTCGGATGAGATGTTAAACCGTGGTCCCCTTGACGTCTTTCATTAAGAGCATTCTAATGCCGACGCCAGGTTTCTGACCACACCTCCTCCTTTACCTGTCCCCTATGGCGTAAATGACCTTAGCTGTCCTTCGCCTCCCCAAAATCCAGTCCATCGAAATGAAGTTGATAATCATACCACTATTCTATCGTAATACTGCGGAATAAAGTGAGTGAACGAGCGTGAATGAAGCAATTCATGAGTATAATGGAGGGAACGAAGAAATGTGAGGATGGCGCAGTGTTGAAGGAATTTTCAAAACTTTCAGTTTTCCGGGCCTAGCGCTGAGAATTTGGAGTTTTTAAGTGTGCCTACGCTGAAGGGGAAAGGGTTGATGGGTACTCATGTATGTATTAACTAGTTTAAAATGGAATCATTAATAAACATCCTCGTGTGCTCCCACATGACTACGAAATGCATGGTGGTGGGTGGAGTGAGGGAGCGTTGCTCGAAACTCTCTCATAGTCGCTTAGCCTTTCGCTCTCTCTCCACTTCCCCGCCTCCTTCTCCCTCCTCTCCTACGCTCCTCCTCCCCCGCTCCTCTCCCTCCCTTCCTCTCTCCCTCCCCCGCATCACCCCGTCTCCTCCCGCCAGACGGTAGAGTACGTGCTGAGCGAGAGAGAGAGAGAGAGAGGAGAGAGAAGAGGAGAGGCGGAGTGAAGGGCGGGAGGCGGAGGTGAGGTTTTCTTCGGGTCCCTTTAGGCCCGATGCGGTGGCAGCACCGTCGCCAGTCGCAGCTGGGCCACCGTCTGGTCGGCAAGGCGCTGCCGCTGTTGCTCGTTTCACGCATCGCCCTCCCGGTGTCCGTGCCTCCTCGACTGACTCAGACTGAGAGATTTATACTCTTATATATACGTGCGTGCGAGTGTGTGCTCTTGTACTCATCTTTAAAAAAATATATATATAAATGTATGTATGGACTCATATACTCCGGTGGAGATGTGAAGGATTTAGGGAGTGGTGATTCGTTCCTTTTTTTCCGTTCTCTCGATCGCGCGTGTTGAAAATACGTGGTGTGTTGACTGCAGTGTGTGACGGTTGTTCTTCTTTCCTGCTCTTCGCGTAGCCGGCTGGGTGGGCGCCCTCTCTTGTCGTGGCTTAAGTTTTTCCTTCCTCCGGTATTTTCTTTCCGGGAGTACGAGGCTGAGTGTTTCTTGCCCCGTGTGTGTCGAGAGGAGAGTGTGCCTTTGTGAGTGACGGGAGGGAGAGGAGTGAAGAGGGGGGGCGTGTGAGTCGTCCGGTGTTGCTGTTCCCTCCCCTCTCTGCAACGTCGAGTCCAGCGCAAGTGCGGTGTTGCTGCTCTTCAGTCCCGTACTTCACTCACGGTCCGTCACTGATTGTGAGACTCACTCACTTTCCCTCATCTTTCCCCTCCGTCGTCTTCTCAGCCCCTTCTTCTTCCCCCTCCCACCTCCTTGACCTCTCCCTCCCTCCCCTGCCCATATCAGACCCTCCCCCGCCCACTCAGGTCCCATCCCCCCATCCCTTTCCCCTTCACCACGTTTTTCTTTTTCGCCGGATCATGTAATGATTACGTGAAGTGTGCTTCTCTCGTAAAGCTTTCAAGCGTATGGTGAGTCGGGCGTCGACGCGTGTATTATACGTGTTATATCCCGACTCTATGACCCCTCTCTTCCTTTAATCGTCGGTGACAAGTGCTCCCTCTCGTCTATTTGACGCATTCCCCTCCCACCTAGACTCCCACACCGTGCTCGTTTCAGACCAACACACAGTTTTTTCGGCGAAAAACAGTGGTAATTATTGGCCGTGTGTTACTATTTACTGGTGTCGTGAGCCGGGCATTATTCGCTCGTGCATTAAGAGCGTATCAATCTTTCCGTACCCCTCACCCTTGTGCTCATCCCTTTTACCTCGTAAATTGACCTCTCCCTGCTCATCTGAGGCGACCTACTTCCCTCTTTTCTACAGTAAATGTAACGTCTACGCGTATTGTGCAATCATAGTTTTGAGGCGTGCCGTGAGCCGAACCTTAACTCGTATGTTATCCGCGTAATATCCTTTCCGTATCCCCATATCTCTCTCTCTCTCATGTGTATCACGTGACTCCCATCCCTCCCTTTCTCTCTTTCTCTCTCTCTCCCGCTCATCCCATCGATCCTTCCGACTTCCTCCGCAAGACACTCACTCCCTTTCTTTCTTCCTCTCCACCTCTCTCTCTCTCACTACACCTCTTTTCCCTTCACGTTCTCTCACTTCTTTTTTACTCATCCTCCTTCCTTTATTTCCCCCCTCCCCTCGCATATTCCCTCCCCGTCACTGCAGTCTTTTTCTTCTTCATACCCCCCTCCTCCTCCTCATTAGGGTTCAATCGCCAGACGGACGGACGTATGCGTAACGTAGCGTTGGTAGCGCGGTGGTGCGTCGCCTGGTGCGCGCGCGTAATGATTTGAATGAAAAGGTGGGACGGGGTGACGGGACGGGTGTCGCGGGGGCGGGAGGGGTTGGAGGGGAAACCCGGCAGCGGCGTGGCGTGCGGAGAGCAGCACAAACACCCGAGTCTACGCACACCGTGTGTGTGTTTATATATATATATAACCATTTGCATCCGACTTCGATTCCAGCGAATGTTTTTTCCCCACCTCCAAAACCCCTACCTTAATCCTCCCTCCCTTCCCTTTTTTTCCCACAGTTCCACCTCTCTCCCTCCCCCTCGTTCTCCGTGCAACTGTTGCTCATGTCGTCATTTTTCTCGGCTCGGCTCCGAGAGCATTCCTTGCACGATTGGGGCTTTGAAGCCGTCCGAAAGACCTCTCTTTATATCTCGCGAGCTCCTTTTTGAGAGAAAAGACTGCATTCTGCACCGCTGCCCCAGACAGGAAGGGCTTTTTTCAAACCGTTAGAACGTGCACAGCCGACGAGGCCCCACCGTGGCCGCCATCAGCAGTGACCAACTCCCTCAACGTCCCAATAAGGATTGCCCTGCTAATCAGGTTATCCCAGTGAAGAAGAAAACGGATACTTATAAATCGGTCAATCCATCAACCCATTCCGACTCTTTGTGATCCCCTCTTAGGGTTGCGCTTCTTCTGGAGTTCTCGTTTGCTTCTTAATCCACCGTGTTCCGCCCCTCCCGTAGTCTTAACCCTCTTAATCCCTCGTGACATCGTGTCTCTTCTTCATCATAAGACCCGTCCGTCCTCAGGAAGAGCACTGAAATTTAAACACGTACACAGAAGAGTTGGAGGGTCTAATATTATTTTTTTCCGCCGGGTGGTGTCGGTGGTGTGGGGGGTCGGGTGGGCGTGGAGGTCGGGTCTCCCATCTCCTGCTCCTCGCCCTCAACCGAACCCTTTCGGTTTCCCTTGCCCTGCACCCCCCTCCATACTCTACGTTCCCGTTCCCCCTGTCTTGCGGGCGTCTCTCTCTCTCTCCCCCTAACTCTAACCCTACCCATCTCTCCCAGCCACTCATAACCTCGCCACAGTCCTCAAAGAAGGGAAGTTGGTTATTTCTGCCTTCGCCTCCTTCTGCCTCCCCCCTCTCTCCCATCCTCCCTCTTCTCAATAAGTCAGTCCTCCTCCTCCTCCTCCTCCCACTCTTTCCTTGCCTCTCTCTTGCTTGACGAAGTGTCACGTGATTCACTGTGATGAGCCCGCGCGAGGAGTCGGCATCAGCGGCGGGAACATCGGCATCGTCGGTGGTGGGGTCGGCCAGCAGCAGCCATCTGCCGACGAGGCTTCCCCGACGCTCCTACGTCTTCCGGTTGTCTATGCCGGGTATGTTGTTGACTCCTCAACGTAGCTTGTGTGGATGTGTGTAAGTTTGCGAGAGAGTCTGTTCGTGTGTTTGTTTCCTCCCACTCGCCGTTCCCATTGCAACCTTTACCTGTCTCTCTCTTTCTCTCCCCACCCCTTTATCTTTTTCTCTCCTCGCCACTTTCACTTGCTACGCTCCTGACATGTTTGGTCGAGTTGCGCTCGGTCGCTGTGAATTTTTTTCTTACTTTTCGGGGGCTGGTTTTTGTATTGTGATATTGTACCTACCTTTACTCACTCCGCCCACTATACGTGAGAGATCTACCGCAATTATTAGTTGTGACCTACGGATTGCTACTAGTAAATTTATTGGAGATTATCACTCCTTAGAGGAGGTAATGTTAGAGTTTGCATTAGTGATCCTCTACCGAGATAGATTTCAATGTAAATGAGATTACTGCCGAAGGCACCTTCATCTATATCTACATTCTTCCTTGCGAGGCGCTGCTAAGGATTGTGGTGAGAGGTTATTTGGCCTCAGATATGAGGAAAAGAGGGAATAAGGAAATAATTGGAAGAGGATAGGACGAGACGTGGATGTGTTTTGATTTTGTCTCTCGATGTCTCGCCATTTGTGTTGTACTCGTTAACGCTGCGTTGGAGCAAGGATTTTGTGTATGTATCTAGATGTCCGACAGTGTATCTCTTATTTTATCGAATGTGTCAGCTCAAGAGATGCAGCGTTGGGTTAAAATAAAATCCTCCCGTGTCACCCAGAAACATTTTTCGAGCAATCGCAGCGTGGCTTGTAACGTCCTCGATCCTTGACTACCTCTACCCGTTTGTTGCAACGTCCGCTTCGGAATGCACAATGCTCCGCTTGATTTTTGGCTTGCAGTGTGTTTCCACGCGTCTGATGCGCATCGATGGGGTGGGTCGGGGGTGGGTAGGGAGTGCCTGTGTCCGCTCCAGCGGCCTGCGTCAATGGCAAACGGCTGCGGGACCGTTGGCTCGTCGCTCTCGTCAAACAATAGTTCCGTGGAGTGGGAGGTTCCACGAAACAATTGTCACTCGGATCACGAGTTCGTTGTTGTGCGCCGTCGTTAGCGATTGACTAAAACGCCGAAATCACGCTACGTATTTAATTTGTGCCAATCAATATTTAATTTGCATCCCTAGGGTGCTCGAACCGACGACTATGGTTGAGTGCACGTCTGATAATGAGCATGTGTTAAAAATTATGGTGATACTCTCATTTTGTTTCGCGTTGCTATGGAGCAAAGGTTCCCCCACCTCATCCTGTCTCATTACTTATCATTTCTCTGTAGTCGTCGTCGGAAATGCATGCATTTATTACTGTAAAGTGTGCATTGCCCTTTTAGATGGAATTCTGACTGAATTTAAGTGAAAGTTATGAGAAGTGTTCCAGTCGTGGTGAAAACGTTCCGAGTTCAGTGCCCTTGCCAATACTAGCAATCGCTCAGCCATTTCTAGCGGAGCGATATTTGCTCCATTACGCCACCATAAAGTCATTTAATTCGACGGTAAAGCTATTTCTGAGGAAATTCCTTCGGTCAGTGAAAGATTTTTTTGCCATTCCCTTCTGAATTTATCTGAAAATAGGTTAGTAATTTACTGAAAGCGGTTTGTCAATTTAACCGTATATTTTTTTCAGATACTGTATTGGAATTCCCCTCTATATTACCTCAATGTAAGGTTTCCTCTAGAGCCGCTGAAATATTATCATAAATCACTGTTTGGATCTAATGTATTCAACCAGTTTCACTTGTCAAAGTACGTCCTCAGCTCCGAGCGATCAGACCGAACGAGCGACAAATAGTTTTTCTTTATTATTACCTCAATGTTTTCCCTTCGGATTAGCTATTGATAAATTTATCTCGCACTTTAAAGCAACGCTGCGCATTTAATTCTGCTTATTATTTGTTGTTAGTTGCGCCATGGACAAACATTTATACCCTATTCACTGGGATATAGGTATAAATATTATTTATTATCGTAAAAATTATGTTATTTGCTCGAATTTCGTGCTATTAAATAAAAAAGTGAAGGGTAGGTAATAATTGTGGAATTAAATATGATTGTACGTCCACTGCAATTGTATCTACATTTTGTCTTTCAAAGTACTTCTAGAAATCTTATAGATTGAGTTCAAAGCTATTAAAGATTGATATCGTTAAATATGTTATTCCATAAAGGTGGAAAATGGGAAATTATGTTTGTAAAATAGTGTTATTAGATACTGCGCTACCATTACGGAAATCGTTCGCACGGCTAAAAAAAAAGTTCTTCATCGCGGGAGCAGCAGAAGCCGAGTAATTGAAAACTGAAGGCCAACGAGTCATAAAGATAATGATTTACGATTCCTAATCCATTTCCTTTGCATTAATACACATCTACAGCATTTTAATGATGTTAAATGCGTTGAAGGTTATGTATGAAGGTTAGTTTCAAATGCTAACATTAATATTAAAAGAAATAACTAGTTTCGTATGCATTTGACCTTTGTACCTTCCGGCTTACTCTTACTTTTGAGACTAAGTTTTGAGGTTGCTTTTATGTCCCAGACTCCAAGTATGCGAAGATTTGAGGCAGTTGTGCGTTTGGTATTGGTGAAAAATATGTCTTTCATTTATGAGAACACTCAATAGCTATATTTTCCAAACATTTATATGTTATTTTTTTCCTTCTAATATCGTTTTAGTGCATAGTGAATGTTATCGTTGTTAATGTTCGGAATGAATGAAGAGAGCTGGCGATAACTTCACTACTAACTGCTTCTCTCTTTAAGCATTCCTTGGATATTTCAATTCGTTTTTGTGAACGTAACCAGCAATAATTCATTTTGTCATGGAAAAATCCCTGTATTACTTGAAAAAGTCACATGTTCATTCTAACCAAGCTTAGAACACCTTTACAATTTATTTCAATTTTAGTGACCCTAATTTTAATCATTACTGTAAATGCATGTTTCTCGATCAATATCTCCTCATTATCATTATCATTATAAACGAATGGCTGGCGCATAGGTCCCGTAATTGTTAAAAGCCTCTCTCTTAGTCTCAGAGCAGAAACATAGGAAAAGAACACGTCATCAAAGTACGTAATTCATTATGTTTTTCTGTGCTGAATGTATTCATTGCATAACGTTCCTAATAAATTTTCTTCAGCCTTCTCCAGTCTGGGGTCTGTTTTTGATGTACGCGCGTAATGTATGCATGGGGCAGGCGATTTCAATCATCGTCAACGCCCGATGGGCAGCCTTTTTGCGGACGATCAAACCCTGCCGAGAAATTATTGTTTTGCCAATAAAATCGTCTGCCTTGTCCTTCATTGCGTGGTTACCCTCCCCCGCGCAACAGAAATGAATCAGCGTGATTTACCGCCTCCTCTTCCTGCTCCCTTGCGGCGCATGGCAGTCTTCTTTTCTTTTTTCCTCAACGTCAACTTTTTCGCGGCATTCTGAGCGAGTTCGTTCCATCCATCTCTCGCTCTTTCTCTCTCATCCCCCCGTCATTAACTTTTTCAGACAATTTTTTGAAAATGTTTTCCCGGAGCCGGAGTGGTGTGTGAGGGGTCTCGTCGGGAGTCGGCCACCCATGCCCACCCCACCGTCTCCCCATTCTCTCCATTTCTCTCATTGGCACACACGTCGCATCGCTCTACCCCATTTCCACCCTGCTTCGCCATCTCCATGACATCCGCCTCCCTCTCCTCCCCCTTCCCGCCTCCCACCTCCCCTCCACCGTTTCTCCTCCTCAACCCACTGTATTTCCCCATCCCCTCTGCCACTCCCTTCTACCTCCCTCTCTCCTCCCCCTCCTCACCTCCCCTCCCCCTCCTCACCTCTCCTTTTATATCTCCCCCCTCTCCAACCCCCGGCCACATCGTGTATGCACATCGCCTTGGTCTTCCCTCCCGCTTGCGTTCGTTTTCTGTCTCCGTGTTTATGTCGCTGCGCGTGTGTGTTTTGTTTCGCGTGGTCGTGGTGGCCTCGCGATGGCTTCGTCAGAATTGTTCTCTGCAAATGTCTGTAGCCTCTGTGAACGGAATGGCTAGTGAATGTTTTCCGAAAGTTTTTTGTTCATTTCATTCCGTTTCTGAGTTTCCTACCCCGTTATTTTTTTTATATATTTTAGTTGTCGCGTCGATTCGGGCATTTTTTAAGTGCCAAGTCGCCAGGGCATTTCCTGAAAGGTCATGTTTTGACGAGAAATGTTTTTCTGCTAGTATCAGATTAGTTAGAAGTAAAAAATTCATTCCCGAAAAAACTATTATTGTTGCGTTAATTCTTCGTGAAATGGGAGAGAGCTCGTTGCAGGCTGTAGCGCATACGTGTGGGTGATTTGTCACATTTGAAGTGTAGAAATTCAACAAGGAATAATGGAACGACTTCTCTAGGATACGAACTCGGGTAATGAAACTGCCACGTTGGTGATTAGTCTTGGTCAGAATTAAATTATTCCTTTCTTATGGCATCGATTATAATGGACATAATTGTGCCAAATTAGTTTTTGGTCTCTTTTTACAAAATGCTACCCTTTTGACTCGTTTAAAATTATATAATTATAAAATCGCAGTTTCTAAAGTGCAAGAAAACTCACGTTAAACCGTGTTCCGCTAAGCTATCCTTGTGATTGAAAGGTTGTAAGCCAGTAGGTTTATTGAAATTCAGGGGTGAAATTCAGAGTAAAATGACATTTTGCATGTCATTGTCGAAGTTCCTCGATTGAGTGTCAGTATTGTCTCATTTGATTCTTAAATACTTGTTAGAGTGGAGGTAGAATCGATGAATTTTCAGTTTAGAAGGCAGTTTTCTGGTCCGTGCTACTCCCTGCGCAAGAAGTAGGTAAGTTTTTTTCAAATGCCGTTTCACTAACTTTGGTAGCGGCGGGTGTTCGTAAAAGTTTTTCAGTCGCCCAGTTTTTTTTCCTCGGTCAGCCTCTCACGTAATTTAGCCAAAATTGCGCCTGGTGGAGAAATTCAGTCGAGTCGAGAGAGCTCTTTGGGATCGCGTCACTGCCTGGAACGGCGCTTACTTCAGAGACACTCTCGGACGACTCTGGGATCTTTTTCTCCTCATTTCACCCTATTCACTTCATTTATGCTCGGACGTCTGTCGGTCATTTTTGCCATCCCTCTAACTTGTCTCTCTTTATCCCGCTCGTCGTTTTTTATCTACCGTTGAGGAGGTTTCTTTTGTGATGGCGTCTGTCAAAGCTGACGATAATTTCCATCTGTTTGTTGATGCCATGTAATGAGTCCTGCATTAATTAATAGCCTGCCTGCGATATCAGAAGGTGAAAATACGTTCATATATGCCCATCACGGCATTCCTTTCGGGTTGGGCAATGTCTACGAACTTATTTCTCCCTCTTGGGAAGAGGAGACGGGCTCTCGTTTTCTAATTTTCTCCATTATTCACTACTCTTGCATACCTCATTCTCTTCTCTTACACTCATGCATTACTTTAAATCTCAGGATTCCTAATATGCCTCCACTTCTCTTCCTCCATATTCACCTATTCCTTTCGCGGTGTACCCTATTCTTTCAAACCACTCACTCCTCTATCATACCTATATATATTTCGTTATTCTATACTCATTCATTTTATCAATACTTCTAAACCAACGAAGTGCTCTCCTTTCATGGGTATCCATTATTGGAGCATCCAGTCCACCTTTTTTCATCGCCCTCTCATTCCTAACTCTATTCATCCCACTACTGCCGCAATCACTTCTCATGTACCCCATTCCCACTGCATTTAGCCTACTCTAGTGCTTTTCCAAACATACCCAGATTTCGCAGCCCTATTATGTCGGAACGAGAATACTTTGATAACAGTGATTTTCGCCTCTATAGACAAACGCTGAAAATTGAAATCAACTGAAGTAGATGTGAAGCTAATTTAAAGTAAAAACACAATACTTATTTCCACCAAAATTGATAATGATACGACTAGTTTCAGCCCATCTGCATCATCATCAAGTGACGGCGATACGTTGTAACTAGTCTTGCCTTAAAAGATTTGGGTGGAAATTTACGAATACTGGCTCAGTTTTTTATCTCTAGTTAAATATTTCTGGCAGCCTAAGTATGCGTTCTCAATTCATAACGCTCACGTAAACTAGCCGACAGGTGCCGACAGTCTGATGCAGTTAACAAAAACCAAACCCTCGGTGATCGAAAAGGCTACGTAATCTTGCGTAAAACGTCAACCGTACATTATAAAACTGAGCCATAGTGCTTTTATTTAAGATATGACAAATTTCCACAAAGTTTAGCCTAAAAACATCGAATATTAGTGGACTTTAGTCCCTGACAATTTCGATTAGCCGACTTATCTAATTTTCATTTAGTACTTTCTCCCGCCTCAGTAGCTATTTCAGATTACAGGGACTCCCGACTACTGAGCTATTTCAGAGTATTGAATTTTGACTTTAGTAACCGCATTGATATTTTGCCAAAAACATTATGTGTGTTGAAGTGACTGCTTCATGGCATTCCTATTTGATTTACCGAAATGATTCCCTTCTTTATCTATTGGCCCGAAAACGATATTGGTGTAGTGAACCAGAGAATTCTATATTTCCTTTTTCTTTCCTTTTTGCCTTTGAACCCATGCAATTTCCATTTCAATTATCAGAAGACAAGTGTGGTTGGGTAGGATTATGTTGATATTATCTAATTGATGGCGTTTGTTGTCTAAGAATGACACGAAATTATAGCGGGTATAAAGAAATACTTCGTTATTTTCCCCACTTTTTATTTAATCGACCCGACAAATGTCGTTATTTTTTTACATTTCTGCAGAGGGCCTAAAATGATGATATAAAAGCCATCGAAATTTGTCTACTCGTAGTAATGAAGGTGCAGAACATAACGATGTAGTTTTTTCTCTGACCTCGTGGTAAGTAATGTGTCGGCTCCACGAAGTTACGCTGCCAGAATGCGCTTCGAGCAACTCGAGAATGAAGAAAATTACATATGCTTCATTTTGTGTTGGGTCCTCCGTAAATAGTCCTGCTTCCCGTCTGAGTCTTTCAGTCACCTCCGTCTCACTTATTCCTTTTCCCTGCTGGCCTCTCAACCTCTCTCCTTTTGCCGCGTCTTGTTTACTGTCGTAGGTCACGTTGTGGCGTGCCGAATGTGGACTTGCTCTTATCAACTACAGAGTCCTTTCTCATGCTTCTCCTACCACACCCGTTTTGCTGATAACCCTCTGCCTCTTGGCATAAAGGTTTAACTCTCTGGGAATTTGTTTTACATCATGTTTGGGCCTGTTGAACGGATATTATCGTTTCTTGTACTTCGTGATTGCAATCGTGGTTTTCGTAGAAGGTTACTTACTACGCGTGTAGAAGGCTTCATTTTCATCTGTGATTTACAGCTCCTGGCTCTCAAAATTAATCCAAACCCTGATATCGCAATTGGAATTTGTTTCATGCAATTAGCCTCATTTTGTGAAACCATAGAGTAAAACCAATGGCGATTATATGATTGGCTTTAGCTTTTTCGTTAATGCTGTCTTATACATATTTTCAGTCATTGATGGAATTATCATAATTTGTGGTGTGTGTTATGACGGTGTTTTTCTATCAAGGTTTCATGTTCCATCTTGTGGAGTTTTGGGAGCATAGGGTAGTATAAAAGATAGGAATTAGGTTGGTATATGTATCGTTTGTGAATATCAACAGTGTTTCAGCCAGCAGCTTTAAACTCTAATCGCTACCAAGGCTTCCGCGGTGATTGTATGACTCGAGGGTTTTCGGGTTCTTTGTCATTCTAGAGGAAAATCGTTTCACCGGTATTCCAATCGGCATCCTCAGGTCAGAAGTGAACTTTGAAATGACATATTGACCTGAGTGAAATAACTGATTTGGCACAAAGTAACTGAAAATAAATTGGGCTTGAATTAAACATAGGAATACTGAGACTGTGTACTTGTCGTCTTGTTGTTACATTTCACTGCCATCGATTTAATCGCATATTTTCAGTTTATTGGTTTTATCGGTTATTAGTTACTGGATTTTGTTTTGGGATATTAATACAATATAATATGTTAATAGTAGTGTTAAATTATAGTTAATGATATTAGAATGTCTGCGATCGAAGTAAATAGCGTCAGAAACACTTAGCCGTTCAATGCTCTGGAGTAAAATAAATATGATACTGTTTTAGCCCCACCCGACTCACGCCTGTCATGTTTGATGCTAACGTGAAGGAGACGTGTGTCGCGCTCACATAATTATCCCGTCCCTTTCCCCTCCTTCCCCCCACCCGCTGTCGTCCTTAACGCCGTGCGACCTCGTCGAGTTGCAATTAGCGATGTTTGCGCCCCATCCGTTATTTGCGCGCCGGGGAAAGTGCCCCGCTTGACCCGCTTGCTCCGCTCCGTTAAAGGCGGTGCTGGACATGAGCCTGTCGAATGAACTAATTACCGCAGACGGCGCCTTCTTTTCCATTTCCCTGCATGCTTTTCAGGCCCCTTTTCCCCCTCTCGTAATTTTGTTTACATGCTAAATTAGATAAGATGTGTAGACGTTCTTGGCGACGTTGGCGATTTCTAGCAGGTAAATGAAATAAAACTTGGTTCAACGTTGTGGAGTTCCATGTTAATTAGTAAAAATAACTTTTACACTTCACTGCGCAGTTCACATATCAAAATCCGGATTTCGATGCCTGGCATCATCTTCAGGTGCTCTCTGACATCATGACTAGCATCATCTTCAGGTGACTGGAATCTGGCACTGACGCTCATCGTCTGTAGGCATCTGAAGATAATGTCATGCATAGAAATCCGGATTTCGCCATAAATTGTTCTGTGAACTGACCAGTGGGGTGTAAAAGATATTTTTAAATTAATGATTTCTAGAATATTTTATTTCCTGAGCTAGCTTGATTTATGCCCCCCTTCCCTGCTTCGTTTTATTTGCCAGTATTCTTATGAGACTTTCTTATTTGCATAGTTAGGAATGATAATTCTTAAATGTGTATCAATACCATTAAAACTGTTAAAATATTTTTGTTGGCCTCAGTCGTTATTCGTATGCTACAACGGCGCCTCGGGAGGTCGTTCGTCTCACATACCTTAAGCCACCCCTCTTTGGCGACTTCCTGTTTCGCAAGTATTAGGTGAAATCATTGGAAATTGTTATTGGTGTTCTCTTTCGGCTAATTAGAAGCCTTGTGTGGGTCGTAGCATTTCAAGATAGCGTAATATGGAACCTGGGGAAATTTTGATGGGAGGAATGAATGGAAAGAGTTGGAGATATGGGTATGGAGGAGCATAGTGATAAAGTAATGGAGGAATGGAATGGTTAACAATGCAGTGGTAATAGAGCAAAGGAAGTTGCGTGAGGTAAGAAAGGTATGGTCAAATTATTAAATGGAGCAATATTAAGGGGAAAGTGATGTTACTCCATGTACCTACCATGCACTTGTCCTCCCTGACTGATGTACCTCTCCCGGAGTCCCAAACCGGAGATCCGATTAGGTGACTATTTTATCTACGGAATATTTTACTGGGAGGAATGCCATCATGTCGCATATAGTACCCCGACCGATCCCGTGAACTTCATTCTCGCCCGAATATGCGCAATCAATGCCTTCAGCAATACAATGCAATTCAATGCAATGAGTCCAAACCGTACCAGTGGTAGTGGTAGTACCGGGGATATTAAGGCTATTAAGGATATATATGTGGTGTTATACCAGTAACGAAATGTATCCATTGCGAGTCTTAGTATGGACGTCTTTGTTACTTTTTCTCAGCTGCAGTGCATTCGTCTCTACGGTCTTACAGTAAATGCCATTCTTTGCAGCAATCCCATAATTCTCAGCCGTGCAACTTAATTTCTAAAGGAAAACTGAATATTTTTAGAAGTGTGATTTCGTTTTTTAACTTGTAGTTAAAACTGATTGTGAAGAGAAAAGAAAAATGGTTTGGGCTGACTGGGTACTCGGACGCACCATCCACCACTGAAGTGATTTGCGTCAGTTAGGAAGGGTTTATCGGGTGAATATCGGGTAAGGGAAGATTTTTTTGGGAGTGGAGAAAGAGTGGAGGGATACTCGGCGGCTATTAAGACAAGCATTAGTCTTCTCTTGACGAAAGTCGGCAACGGGATAACAGTTGAATGTTCCATATGACTTCGTTGTACTGCATTATGTGTATTTGCACTTTTACGTCAAAAACACTATTTTTGAATTGGTAGCGGATTTATTCTGTGAAAATTGTTTGTTGAGAATTTTACAATGGGTACTCGGAAGATATTGTGACGTTGAAGGGGTGGAATGTATCCAATACTCGAGGAGTAAGTTGCTGTTTAGAAGTTTTACATCTAAATAATCTCTAAATGCTAAACATGGTTAGGAAATAAGTTAACGTATGTAGCAATTAATCCTCTTCTGGCAAATTTATTTGCTTTTAAAATTTTTTATTTTCGTTTGCAGTCATGTTATCTCGATTTTATCGGATACAATGCGACACTATCGCGAAATCAAAATGCTATTTGCTGGTACAATATAATCCAGTCTATTTTTCGTGTAAGTGCAAACCGCCGTCGATAACTACCCCTATCGAACCATACTACCAAATAAGTCCGTGCTTACCGATCAAAGTGGCACAGACAACTTCTAAGGCTATTGTTATGGAAGCAACTTCAATGTATAAAGCTGCGTTTTTGTCTACTATCTATATTTAGAGAAGTGGGGGTCTCACTCGATAAACCGTTCGACCCAACCAAGCAATGTAAACGATTGAATTTCTTAAACAAAATCACAACATACTAAACATTCCATATTCCGTCATTTACTCACTCGTAATGAGTTTTTTATGTATAGCTTTCTCTGCAAGTAGATGCAAAAGCGTGTGAACAATTGCTGGAGTGTGAAAATATTTGCACCACCCGACAAAAACCTAGGAAACATCACCAATTTCACATCCTTTATTTGAAAGTCCGCAAAGAGCATTCTCGTAAGTATTGGTGGTTCAAATGGATTTTGATCGCGGATATACTGGTGGTGAAGCTAATCGGAGTCTCAGTCGTAGTCAATGGCAGTAAAGTAGGAAAAGTTTTAAGGATTTTTATATCTGAGCCATGTTTAATTAGGATAAAAGTAAGGGTAGAGCCACTTAGAGGAATTGTGTTCGAGTTTGTGAGGATCGATCTACTGTACTCCGAACTCAACTCACATTGTTGAACTCCAATCCCTTTCTCCCTCTCTTCGCTCTCCCTTTCTTTCCGCCCCATTCATTCTCCTTTCAGTCCGTTTCCTCTTTCTGTTCTTTATTCTCTCCCTAGTCTATTCATCGCATACCCTCTCGCCTCGACCCCTATTTATCTCCCGTCCTCCCCTCATTCCTTCTCCTCCTGCGGACTCTCCCGCTTCAAGTCCCCGAGCCAGCCTCCCACTTCCCCCTCCCACCTCCTCTCCGTACCCTCTCGTGCGGTTGCATATCAGCTGATCTCTTTCTCTCGTCGTGGATTCGGCCGCCATGGTGGCCGGAAGTGACGCGTTGCCCGTCGACTCCGTGGGTTGTCTTGGATATGAAGAAGATGCCTTTATGATGTGACGCCCCCTCGGCCTCCTTCAAATCGCCTCCCTCAACTGACTCTAATTATGATGGAACGAAGCGGTTGGTCATTTTTTTCTGAATGCGTCCCTAACCGACCCGAGGACCCATTGAATTCGTAACGCTGCGATATTGACTCGAGCCAACTTGGTCCTTTAAAGAAGGGTATTAGCTTTTAGAAGTAGATTTGATTCGTAGGAACGATTAAAATGAAGAAAGAACTCAACCATTTCGGTGAAATTGAGTATTTGAAAGAGAGCGGCGAAAGTTCTTAATCGCGCGTTATCCGTGTCTGCTGTGTTGGTGTCGATAGATGAGGTATCGTCACTAAAAAAAGTAGATATGAGGAGTTCTGCCTGCGCTAAGACTCGGCCCGAGCTCGAGTGACGTTGGGTTTTCGAGAGAAAATTTCGGAAGTTTGTTTTGCATTTTCAATAGATGAGGTAAGATGATTCGACAGTGGGAGGGTTGAGGGTGAAGGGGGTGGGTAGGGAGTGATCGAACCCAGGAAGAAAGCAAATATGGTCTTTGCGCCGTGTGGTGCGAGTTGAATGAAAATTTGACCTTTGAACTCTTTTAAACCTCAACGATAATTGGAGATCGATAACGAGTTAATTGTGTGGCAGACTGGATCCAAAGTTTTGGGATTGCCGCCATCGCGATCGCCATAGTGTACATCCACATCCACATACCACCCTGCGAGCCGCCGCATGGGTGTGTGGCAGGGGGTGTTCGTTTGCCAGCCATCTAATGATGTATCTTTTTTGGAGGTGAAATGGTGACGTGTATTATGGGAGTGTATTTATTGGAGCTCAATTTTTATTGTGGTCGCTTATTGTGTGCGGAAGAACGAGTTTTTATACCTGCCTGTTCAGCAGAGTATCTCTCTTATTTTATCGCATCTATCAGAACTAGAAATGTGGTGAGGCGTCATGATAATATTCTCTGTGTCGCTCTGAAATACACCAGTTCTGAATATCTCAAGCAGCCTAAGCCTATCATGCAGCCTCCGAGTCTCTAGACGCTCACACCTAAATCCCTCTAGAAGTTGTGAAACACTACATGTCCGTTTTAGCAGTTTTTAACGAAGCGTGCAGCTTTTCTTTGTATTTTATTAATTTTTTTGGTTAAATCTTTGTGACCAGGGTCCCAAATGCTCGCGGTGTATTTGAGGTGTGGCCTAACCTGAGCGAAGTAGCATCTCTCTTTTACTTATTCATCCGAGGACCTTCCTATTATACACTTAACATAACCTAGTCTCTTTAATCCTGTCCCGCATATGTTTTGTATGAATGTTCTCCATGACGTATCAGAAGTTATGGTAATTCCAAGTGTAAGGGCAGAAGGAATCATAAAGAGTATTGTTTTCAGCTGTCTTTTGCGGTGATGCATTATTATGAGTGAGAATTGGTTAAATAATGTTCATTTGCTGCAATAAGTAGAGCAATCGATGAATGTTTTGCTACAATGTCAATAGCAATTCCGCAAAATCAGGAATAGGTGTCTTAGCATTTTAGTTCTGTATTTAAACACATGTCGTGTCTTGTTACGATTTTTAAAATTTTTATTTAACGTTTCGCTTGAAATTATTCGCTTCGTTTTTTTTTCTCTGCTATGGCTGCCATGTCATCAGCGAAGCGAAATATACTGATTCCTCCTCCTTTCGGATTTCTTCTTTCCTGGCGTGACAAAGATTACATTAATAAGTTCCATTCTGCGGATTTGTTGGTCATTGCCACTCACCAAACGTTACTAGAGCTGTTTATAAAAGCATGCTTATAATTAGGCAATATGATTGGTGGTTTGTTTTTGATTTTGGTGCTCAAGGAAGAATGTACACTGCCGCTTTTGAGTGAACTTTGGAACTCACATCGTGTGCGATTATTGTGTATGAAATAGGTAAGTTCACGCTTATCTTCACGATACGGATTCACTAGGTTTTATTCTCGTGAATTTTTGCGTGTTGTTTTCACCTACTCTTGCCGTTACCAAAGTGAATTTCAATACACTATTCGTGTTGTTTTCGTAATTTTTTCTTGAGTAATTTGTGTAAAGACGAGTCACCAGTCATATTTTGCAAGCATTTGCCTAAACTTTTTGAATTACGTGCATGCAGTAGAAACGCCTATCTGCATGTAAAAACTTCACATATTTAGTATTGCAATGCTACTTAGTCAAGAAGACTCGGTGTGTAGCCAAACATTCTAATTGGATATTTTTTACCGTCAAGATCGTAGGTTTTCGCTATTACTATCGTAATTTAGTACAAATTTTATGATGGAAATGGCTGGTGCACCAATTTCATAGTTTCCCTATGTAAGTGTACGCACAGAAGAGCCGAGGCGTTTGAGGCTGAGTTTTTAGGCGTACTGCCACAGAAATTCTTTTACTTAGACTTGTTTTGTTAAAATCCGCAACATTCTTGTGTAGTGAAACGGTATTCGGAAGGAGAGTCGTTTGGTGTTTTGATGGGAGGACTTAAAAAAATTTTGATTTTGTGTAATTGCTCGATTTCTGTCCAGTATTCACTGACTCGATGTTCATTCTCCGCAATAGACTATTGTGATGGAGCTTAGGATGTAACTCTTTGTGTATTGTAGATACGAGTGGACGCATTTGGCGGAAAAATTGAAGAAGAAAGTTTCAATAAGTACAAATTGCCCACGGTTTACTTTCAATTTAAGTGGTACGCATTCCTCTCTTTGACCTTTTTACTTTTAAGGAACATTGATGTTACAATCGTCAATTATCCTCTATTGCAGACTTTGAACTTGGAAGTCCGGGAACAAACTTTAAAATGCTGCTTGATGTAATGCAAATGATTGGAAATGATAGATTTCGAAATGTAGAATGAATTTAATTACTTTTAGCCAATTTATATTTTGAAATGAAGGTTATATTAAAACAATAAGATCTAGAATCTTAAAAGGAGTTTAGTTCTCCTTAACTTTCAGTAATGCTCGCATAGCTCAGCAAACAACATAACTTTCTTCAGATAAGTAAAAAAGTAGTCTGAGATATTTTTCCCTTGTGGGATTTAAACATGTACAGTAAACCCTTTTTTTGTGAATAAAACGGCATCCATTATTTTAGTATTCCTTTGCTCAACTTTTTCCACAAAAATGGTGGCTATCAGGAAACTGCATTTGCATCAGAGTCGTGAGCCTTTCATCACCAGATCATTTTTAAAAGCTGCGTGAAAGCCTCTTTTCGCGTCGGAATGTGAAAAGCTTTTTGTACGTATGAGAGGATATAGAGCTCTCGGAGATGTTTTTATTCTTTTTGACGCTATGAATTTGCCTCATCCCTTTTATATTGAAAGTACTCGAAATGTGGTAAAATATAGGCCATGCATGGTGTCGACATCATGATGGAATATTCCTCTCTCTCCTTTTCAGGCTATTGACCATAAGTTCATTACCTGAGGTACAATCATCGTTAATGCACATATTTTGTGTAGAAGGAAATGAATGCATGCAGACTTTCCGCTTCAGCAAAACGTTTTTGGATGTGTATGACTGAGTAGTAATTTGTATGACATTTGTTCATGCATAAACTTCACTTTTGTGCTAGCTTTACCATTCTTAAGCTGTGAATATGTTTCATCTGCATGTACATAGTATCCTGGAACCCACTTAGATATCGAATTATGGGGGGATATTTTTTTCAAACGTGCACTCGATTATATGAAACGGAATGTTTTAGGAAACGTCATGTAAATAACGAGTGCTCACGAATTACACTATTACATAATTGCAGGTGTACTAGAGTTTCGAAAAGCTTAAATTTGAGACGTTCTAGTATTAATTGATAGCAAATTTTAAGCTATCCGGGACTAGCGACGGAGTTCCACTTTTACGGAGTCACCCGCAATCCCGGTCAAGGCGGATGATTTTTTTCTCTGTGGAAATTCGCACATTAATTGATAGCGTTGTAAGAAAAGCTTGGTAGCGAGACTTTCTCATGTAGGCTATCCGCTGAACAATGTATTTATTCAGTTTTGGTAACAGCTTTTATTATCTCATATTGTTTACTAAAAAAGTGAATTTTGTGTTTCTCTTTTTTTATAATTTTAACCATATCGATCGTAGTAGGGACACATTCGCCAAATTTTTTTTTGCCCTCTGAAAAATAAATGACCAACCGTTTACTATCCTTAAAAATTATCATCCGCATTGTAGCCTGTGACCATCATCGCATCAGGGAGCGTCTCAAACGTGAATAATTTGATAATTTGGTCATTTTTCGCTTTATAATTTTGTCTTGCTCTGGAGAAGGATGTTGAAAGACTGAGACAAATTCATGTGGCGGCATGAAGACAGTGGCAAGCGATGTAACGTTAGATTTGATGATGACGGGGGGTTTTATTGGCGAGCGTTGGAGTGGAGTGATTATTTGGATAACGGAGGGATTTGGAGAAACTGATTAGTATGCTTGTTTAGGTCAAGAAGATGCTTCGGGACCCCATTGAAAAATAAGTGTGCCCCCGATAAGTTCTCTGCTATGGACATAATGGAAGTCTCTAGGCGGGCGGAAAATGATCGAATTAGTCTAGTTCATCGTTGACCTTGTCCTTCCACTCCCCAACTACCTTGTGCGCTGCAATATGCAATGAGCGCTTTAAAGAATCTAATTTTAGCTGTTGGAAAACAGTTTTCATGACGTGTTGGGTCCCTTTTGGGATTCATCGGACAGTTTTTCCTAATTCATCGGCAAAATACCTCTATGTCGTTGTTTTTTTTTTTAATTGCCGGGCTTAGGTTACCCATTACTGCATTCGTTGGCCGATTATGAAATTGCAGGAAATATCAATGAAGTGTATCCATTAAAGCAATATAATATTCAGTATTGCGTTAATCTTTGAATGTATTGTATCAATGGCTTTTTTATGGATGTGTGCTTTTTAATGCATTGGCTAATTATGTTGCTTCCCATTTCATTAAAATTGGTAACTTAATGTATAGAAAACGTAGTCATTATGGTATAAGTGGGGGAAACTTGTGCTATTTTTGATCTCTCTTGCTATCCTTTCGTTCTCGAAAACTCCCTGGGTTTTAGAAAGCCATTCTAAAGTGATGCCACATTATAAACTTGAAGTAGTTCCAATTTTTAGCGGCTGAAAAACGGGACCATCTAATTTAACGCGACTTGCCAAACTCCAGATTTTACGCGTTTCACTTAATTGATCTTTGGCTAAGATCTTCAATTAAGTTCTTCCCTGTGATTTGTTTTCGGACGTTGTCAGTGATCTAACAAAGGCGCAATCACGAACGAAGAAATATTTATTTGTATATATATTTAAATATGCATATTTTTTATTTAGGTGGAAGTTCATTCGTAGAACATTAAAGGAGGAAGTAGCATATTGGTTTAATTTCGTTTGAGTATTGATTCACCGTGGAAAATTATGATGGCAATTCTAACTCCAGGGTCGTTTTCACTTATTTAGTCAACCTTTGCCTCTTAGTTAGTTTAAATACTGTCATCTTAATGTCTTAAGCCTTGAGTCGAAGCTCGTGCGGTAAAAACATGTCATTTGGAAATCAAGCTCTCATAATTCTTCTCGTTTAGCGTATGATATGGTAGTCAGTAAACAAAAGCAAGAATATTTGTATGTACGGTGTACAGTGTGTGTACAGTTTCAGCCTATATACAATGTATTGTGTATATTAGCTGGAAAATGTATTATACATTTATCGTCATAACCTGTGGAGATAATGTTTTACACTTCGAAATTTCAGGCCTTTATAAAAAATGTCTTTTTCGTCTGGAAGACTGTAGTGTGGAAAATGAGCATGAATTCACTGGATTCATCTGTACGTACACTATTTGCATATGAATCACTGTGTGAAAACTCCCCTTTTTATGTAAACTCCCTCTCAGCTGCTACTCACCAGACCTTGACTTAAACCCCTCCTTGCATCGACACATTTTTTATTATATTCGAGGACTACACATTCATTGCGACTTTAAATACATAGGCAAGTTCTAGCCAAGTTATACCTATCCCAAAATTCGTTACTAAATGGCATTTCTTGAACTAAACACTTTTTTTATAAAAATATATTTGGCTGCATTGTACATGAGGTATGTAGGTGAATTTAGAAGGTATATTTTTCTTATTTCCTTAGGGGTTGCGTAGTTTGAATTACCTATTTCCATCCTAAGTTTTCTGGGGTCACTGGGGGCCGTGTTTAGCACTTCTCTGAATACATTGCACGATGCCTAAAATGTTAATATATAGATTTTTAAAGATAGTTTTGTCTACGCATAAAACCCGCGTGATCAGGTGCTATAAAATCAACTTCTGTTTATTAGAGTTGGATTACCCCGAGCGTAGAGGCCTAAGAAAAGATTAGGGAGTAGAGTGAACAAACTTTGAAGGTGTGAGTTCTCGTCCCGCTACTAATTCCATGCGGTATGTGACGTACACTGGATTACCACGTGGGGAGTAATGACGTATATTATCTCCTTGGCCCTCTCGGATGGATGTTTCATTCCGCATGACCCACTCTATCCTACGGCTTGTTTGCGGCTTTCCTCGTTGTGGTAAAATTTCCTGATAATACTTCCTTCCTTTTCAAGTCTCTGATACCCGTTCCGACTTTCCATGCGACGGTGGCCTTCATCCTCTACCTCAGTGCATTCTGAATTGCTTTTTACCTTCTCCCGAGTTCATGACGCTTATCGCGTAAAACGATTTTTTTGCTGTGGTCAAATAGGTTAGGGTGATTGCTGATATTTAATCAGTGTTTTACCCCTCAGTAGGGAACTTTTGTGTATTCAAACCTTTAGTTAAGCTCTGTATAAGGTGAAGAGTTGTAAGTGTCCCTTGCGAAACTTAATGATTTTATATTCGATGAGTTTTTGACCTCTGAATAATGGGTGTTCCTAATAAGGATGCTGTGGTCTAGCAGTACATATTCTAATTCGTATGCCGTGTAGCTTTCCAAAAGTCGGTTGATCATATTTTGATTTTATTGTTTGTCCTTTCTCGATAGCCATTCCTCAGGCTTTTTCTTTTTACTCGAGGCAAGGACGGTTGTGTTCTTGCGCGTGTTAGCAATACTCAAATTTCCATGCCATCCAGGAGAGTTGTGTTTGAACCGTTGGGGATAATTTCGATCTCGTAACTGAGGAGTTGCGTGCTGTAACAATGAACGCTTCGAGATATTGGTGAGTTTTAAACACTCGGGTGAATGAATTAGTTGTTTTAAGGCGGGTTTACACATGGAAGTCACCTCCATGACAGTAGCCTTGGAAGTCGCTTGTAAACGACTCTTCGGTGTGTAAGCACGCACTTCCATAGCAATAGGGGTCGATAGTGGTGGTAATGATACTTGCTAGGAAGATACTTGCTAGGAAAATAAGTGGTTTCTATTTTGTCTGCAAGTAGCATATCGATTCTGCGATAAAATTGCATCGTATTCGGTGGAATCTTTGTCACAAATCAGCGGAAGGAGATTTAAAATGTTAACAACGAATAACTTTACAGGAGGAGGACTCATTATTGCATGTGTGAATATTTATTTGTACTTGAAAATATTTTGAATGCTCCATAGGTTAGCTTTATGACTTATCTCTTATTTGATTATTATAATTATTGTCATAATTCTCACGCTTGATACGATATAATAGTGCACAATTAGTGTAATTTGTACAAATTTATTGAATCCACTAATGCCACTGGGACTCAGGCGGCTGTATATAAACACAATTATTGTCAAATTTTGGTGGTTTTCGTTATCACCATAGTCAGTGTTTACTTCCGTTATCCATTTGTTTGAGGAAAGCCGGAAGTAATGTTTACGCTAAGTGATGCCCTGCAAGTGGCTATACGATTCGAGATCTCGCTACGATCGCTACTTCCATAGGAGTCAACTTCCATGTGTAAACCCGCCTGAAGACTGGGTGAGGTTTTTACTTGTGATTTCAAAACTCCAAAATCTCGAACAGGTCGTAATTGTACCGCGCTACTACTTGGTTACGAGATCGGATTTATCAGTTTTAGGAGTGAACTTCGTTGTTGATTATTATATTTTTCCTGAGACTGTACAAGTGCGTATTTCCTGTTAATCATCAAGAAGTGCCAGTCACTGCTTGTAATGAAACATTCCTCTTTATGAATTATCTGATAGGATGGACTCGAACGGAGTAACGGCGAGTGGGAAACTTTTCGTTGGAAGAGACAAATATCTCACGAAGGTACTTCCAACACTGCGTAACTCAAAATAAATTAAATGTCTAGGTTTTTACTTTCATCGTGTACAAATGCTGATTTCATTTATGACGTGTGAGAAATTAGTTTTTGAGGTGGAACGCTAAAGATTAGTATTAATGGACGAATATTCTATATTTTGACGTCTTTATTACTTCCTTCATCCCACGCAGTCGACTTTCTTATATTGCATTGAAGATTTTATTCCCGCTATCAATTCGAAGAACATGAGGGCTCAGTGCCTTAACAATACCATCGTAACTCCTTGGAAATGCCCTTCGTATATCTGTTTCTTTGCGCGCAATTGTATGATTAAAAAAACAAATATCTCATCCAAATTCGTCTTTATGCATCTATGTTATAGTGTGTAACCGGTGTTAAAATTGTGTGGAAAGGTTGTATAACGATTACATATGAAGGACTTTTTCCCTCGAAGTTCACGGAATGTGAAGAGATGTAATAAATTTCAAGTGGAGTCCTTCTTAAAGGTATTTAAGAATGATATACAAGACGACCTTGTAGTCTGACGCCTCTGTAACGAGAGTTGCTAATGATAAAAGATATTACTGATAATGCAAACATCCGCCGTCCTCGACGATTGCCGACGAAGGAAGTACTGTTGAGTCTCGATTATCAGTGTTAATACGGGCTGAGGCCACTTCTGGTCGTACGGAAGGGTCGTCTGTCGGGCATACATCGTGAAAGAGACTCGCTATTTACGTCTTGCCGTAGCGATCCGTATATTCACTCTTTCAAAAAATCATTTTCAAGTAGTAACATCTTTAAAAAAAATTGTTCCTCCATAAAATATGCCTTCGCCTTGAGGCAACTTTCGCATCTTTTCTCCTTTCATCTCTGAAGTATTAAATCAGCAAAATCCCAGAATCCAGTCCCAGGATCTAATGAAATGACCGTGATATTCTTAGAAGCTACTAAAATAAATAACAGTATATGCATAGCTGGATTGATTATTTTGTGATCAAACTAAATATATATCTCGGATAATAGAGGACCCTGGTAAATAGAGACTCGAATAATCGATACTCCTCTGTGCCTACTATTGTAGTAGTGCGGCCGCTAATGTCTGGAATTGCTTCGTAGTAAACCGATTGAGGTGAGTATGTTTATACAAATTCACTGACAAAACTTTTTCATCTATGTAACATTGCGAATACTAACGAGTCAACTGCAGAGGAGGATGTTTTTCAGAGAGAATCCGATCCTTACTTGAGTCTTGTAGAGGCCCCTTCAAGTGCAGCACTCCGTTTATCGGATGAGACATTTAACCGTGGTCCCCTTGGCGCCTTTCGTTAGGAGAAGGCTAATGCCGACGCCGGGTTTCACTCCACCCTTCCTCCCTTACCTGTCCCCTGTGGCACAAATGACCTTAGCTGGCGGTCGTCTCCCCAAATATCCAATCCAATCCACTAACGAGTCAACATAATTTTAAACTCCAAATGAAGTCCAAATTTTATGTGTTGGCCTCCTTTTGATAGGCTACGGAACGCTTACTTTCATTGGTATTTAAGGATTGGAGAGAAAATCGAAGAAACGCCGGGGAAAGTATTAAATTGATGAAGATGCACCGTAGTGCTTAGTAGAAGATGTGGGGAAAATATCCTCGCTATATTTAATCAAGGCCCCCTCGAATCACAAGAAACTAAGAGAGGCGAATGCAAAGGACCTTATCCCGAAATCTTAACATTAATGTTGCAGTTAGGTTGCCAAGGCAGGAATTCTAGACCCGTACTCTATGAGCATCTCCGCTTAATCACGTCTCCATATCGTTATGATTCTTACCGCTTGATTCTCACTACTACCACACACTTTTATTTTTCCTTAGATTTTCTCCTTAGTGGGGGGTATTCTGAGCTCTCGTTAGGACATACCTCCTGCATCAGATTCGACGCGTGTCGTGAATCGGGCTCGCCTGTTCCGCATTTCTTTGAGCAGCGTCGTCTCCCAGGCCCCAGTAACACTCCCCAGCCCCCCGACCTCCTGCCGCCTCTCCCCTCTTCGGGGATGGAGGACTCCTAACTCCTTCACCCCCCCTCCCCGCTGTTGCCGCAGTCTTCCAGTCTTCCCTTGGCCCTCTTCAAACCGCTTGCCGCCCATTCATCTTTCGCAATTCTATATTCAGCTATCCCCAAGTCTCCGTGAAATCCTGAGCGTAAACATGCGCTTGTGCCTTATTTATTCGAATTAGTCTCGTTCGTTTCCTCTGGAAATGACAGGGAAGGTTATCATCGTCGATAATTATTGGCTTGTCGTCAATGCAGTGGTAGTATGTTTAGCTTTTCAGCTAGCTATACCCTACACCAAAGGATGTATATGTTGGCACATGTTATTGTTGTATTTTGTAAGCTTCGAGAAAACGTGCTGCAATGTTCATCACCCCACCTGTTCCTATGGGTATAGTAGTTTTTGCCGAAATGCACAATAGTAAACCTCGATTTTTTGCTTGAATTATAAATAACATGATAAAAAATTCTCTTTTTCTGGAATAATTGCGTGTTTATATTTCATTTTCTTTTAAAATTTTCGAGGAATGCCAATGCTTTCGAGGTGTTGACTGCGTGGCTGATCACCTTAATGCCAGATAATACCGCGCTTTTGTAATATCAATAGTGCCATTAGCTTTACATCGATTCGTATTCAGTGATACGCTATGACTTCTAGCAGCTCTGAGAACTCGCAGTTGTTCCACTGTTACCTCTTCTCGAGAGAGGAATCTATGCGTGTCAGCAGCAGATGTTGCTGAGTGGCGGATGTTGTTGTAGTGTATGCCAGTACAGGTTGGCAGGTACCTAAAGAGGGTGGAGATGATGAGAACGAATGAACGGTTGGCGTGGTGAGCATATCTTAAGACGCACCGCCGTGCGGTATCCCTTTCCCTGCCTTACGTGATTCTTGGCCCGCATTCCTAATCGATCGAGGGAGAGAGAGAGGGGGGGAGGAAGGGGTGGAGGATGGAGAGGGGTAGTGGTCCTGCCCTTCCCTTCCTATATCTCTCGACTTGCCTCGTGTACCGTTCATTCTAAAAACCTCCCCCTTCCCTTTCTCGCTCAGTATTACGTACTCTCCTCTTTTTCACTCAATCATATGATTCTCCGTACTTCTCCTATTGTTTCTTTACCTTTTTCGTAGTTTTCCTCCTCGAGGCGATCTTAACTCTTTTTTCGCGTCAGATATTGTTACTCGAGTTCCCGAAATTTGTTCATTGTCTGCAAGGAAAAATAGTTTTAATAACTCACCAGTCACCTTTTATTTTATGTCCTTGCCTTTGGAACCTTTTATTATATCACTTAAGAAAGATTCAAATAGCATTTATTCATGAATGATATCACGAATTTAAATAATCGAATACTATCGACCAAATCGTTAGACTTAATCGTTATAATTTTTTTTGCTAATATTTCCTCGCCGCACGAAGGAGTTGAGATAGAATTATTGCGTTGAGGTAGGTCCCTTCGAATGAGAAGGTAAATCAGCAGACTTCCTCATATTTGATGTTGATGTGAAAATTGATTACAGTGAAGCTTACATTCACTAGTGAGAATGTGCGTACAATAGAGTGGCATTAAGGATATCATCATCATCCACATGTTTAGATCCCGGGGTGGACCTTACCTTTCTCTATTGTATGCGTTGAACCAGTGCTTCTTTTTGCTTTCTATCTCGAAACTCTTATTGCCCTCAAATCTTCCTCAAATTCCTTCAGGCATCTTTTCCGTGGCCTAACTCTCCCCACCCCTTCCATCGATGTGCTGAGCTGCCGTTTGTGCATTCGGTCCTCTATCCTTTCAACGTGACCCAGTCGCGCCAGCAGTAGTTTTTTGGTGGGCCCTTCTGTATTTTTCCGTTGGGTTTTAAGGATTTGCTAGGATGGCATCGTACGCTCTCTATGGTTTTGCTGAACGTTGCCTGTGGGAACTATCTCATTACGCCGGTTTAACATCACTGTATCAGAGTATTGGTTTCTTCGTGTGGTACCTGTGAATTCAATAATGAAGTCCTAAGTTTAAAAAGAATCACGATATATTGAAGACGTCGCATTTCCATGGGGAGGGGGTTAGAAAAATAATTGAATGCATTAATGCATGATCGAAAATCACATATTTGTTCCGTCGCTGCAGTTGGAGTCCCTTTTTTTCTTTAAGCCTTTCTCGTTCCACTTGTGAGCAAAAACAAGATATTCCCTTGGGAATGATTTAGTACATATTTTTTAGCGATGAAGTGGGTTGACGAAAATCAATTTCTTTATTATCTGTGAAGTTGATGGGCTCTATTTTTCCCAGCATAAAACCAAATTTCTTTCGATCTATTAAGTCGGCTCTTCCTTTCATTATTTGTAGTAGCAGAGGGATCGATCGAAAATAGAGTCAAGGGAAGGAGCCTCAAACTTTGGTCTCGTATTTAGGCTCTGATTAAGAGAAATTAGAAATTCTCATTCCAGGAGCAGGAGAATGCTTTTGCATTTCGAAGTTCGTTGTTTTACATTTTTTCAGTCGTCATTTATCCTTCAGTTTGTTTTACTAGGAATTTCTATCTCGAAAGCCCAATCATAATTCATCATTGCGTAAAGTAAGTCAGAAATTCATCTTGGGAAATATTCGAGCCACAGGCCAGATACTTGCAAATTGACTGAACGTCTACCTCCTCCTATTCTCGGCCTGTATTTGTTTGTAGTAATCATACTCATTTCAAATTGCATGTATTGTTCCTTTGTCGTGTGGCTGGCAACTTTATTTTGGCTTCCTTACGTTGAGGTACTTAATCTTATTCCAAGAAAGAATGTATCTGCACTTTTCAACGATTTTATCGGAAAATTTTAGAATGCTATAGTGGTACTAGTATAGTAGATGAATCGGAATGATAGGTTCAATTATCTTCTTCGCTTAGCATGGCAGTTTCTATGTTTAGGTCAACTTTCGTTCGGAGAGTGAATGTTTTCATGAAATTATCGCGTATTAAGGAATTTCTCAGTGCTGATATGCGTCAAACTTCTCGGACGTTGAAAAGGATTTGGTACTTTCCCGGTGAATAGTATGTGTGAAGTTTTTTCGGGCTTGTCAACAGCCAAATATTTTACCCGATGTGAAACCCGAGAAAACTTCACATTTGACGGGCATGTTTTTATAAGTAGTTTTTATAGATACACATTTTTAAAAACTTTCATGATACTGATTTGGGTTTTGGAAATTCAAGGCTATTAGAACACCTAGCCTGATGGCGCATGACATATTCTTAGATATTACTTTCATGGGTGGAAAAGGCGAATGGTTTTTCGGTACCGATCAGAAGAGAGGAGTTGAGTAGAAACTAGCTGGGATAGAACGAGTTTTAAGTTAGGAATAGTAGGACTAACACTTGAGGAATGGAAGATTGTTATTACTGAGTGACGTAATTATTCACTTTTGTACACACGAATTCTGAACGGCAAAATATTTATTCCATGTTATGATAACGTTTGGTGACAATTTTCAAGGTGTCACGCCGTGCCAAAGATCCGAAAAAAAAACGTATTTACATGTAATTTCGCCTGAATTACAGATATAGCGCCGAAAACTACAGTCATGACATTGTTTTCGCTGTGGAATGAATGAAACGATTATTCTTGTTGCATGTATAGTAACATTAGCCGTGCTAGAATGAAATGTACACCAAGAATTTTTACTCAGTTGCTTGAAAAATGATTCAACGTGCACTCAATAGCCCACGATTACCGATCCAGTCCTCTCATGTTCGGCTGGAGAATCTTCGGACTGAAAAAGGCAGGGGACGCGAGATAGAAAAAGACAACGGGGCCCGCCCCGGGAGGGCGCAAGGGGTAGCTCAAAGACGTGTGATACGGACGGGGCTGCCGAATGTGGGAAAGAGTGATGGAAGGGAAGAGGGTGGAAGTGGAGCTCTAATTATAGAATCTCTTTTTTTAGTCTTCTCTAGGAGCGCAACTTCGTCTCCCTCTCCCATCCTATTTCACTCACACAAACGCTATATCGTCTCTTTTTTCCTTTCCCCTTCCCCGCCCTCCTCCTGTCCTCTTTCCTCCTCCTCTCCCCTTTTCTTCTTCTCATCTCTCTCTCCCATTTCCGTTTTGGAAGGATATATATTTTCTTCCGCCCTCCCCTGCTCCATTCCCGCGGTCTGTTCACATCCACCCCCCCCCCCCCTAAGAACCCATTTCCCCCTTGAAGACGTGTGACTCTCCCCTTCTTTCTCTGTCTCTCTAAAAATAAAAAGCGCTAATTCTTTTGAAGTGTTGAAGCGCGGGGAAACAATAAATACGTCGAGTCTTTCAAAACAAATGAATCATTATTCGGCGAGAGGGGAAGGGTCATCTCCTTTTATTAGGCCTCCAGTGAAGGCATGCATTTGCGGGCAAAGCCGTGTGAATGATTTCCTGGTGTCGCGGTTATGTGGTACTCGCTCTGGAAGTGCCGGAGCTTTCCTCGTGGTCTTTGAATGAACTGTGGGAATTCTCGAAATCCCTTTTTCTTTAGAGTCCACGACAATGTTGGATGGGTAATGACGTGGCATTGATGTAAGCTGTGGATGATATAGAAGTTTTATGTTTGACGCCATAGCTAGTTGTGACGTCGCAGATGCATCCAATGTGGTGAAATAATATCCATAATTACGCAATATTTAAGTAGATTCATCAAAGGTTAGGTGGAACCGATGAAGGAAAAGATTCAAACCAAGGAATCTTGTCTTGAGGTCGGTCTACTACACCAAACATAATATTTAGCGAGTAGATTCAATGCTAGGTGTTAATTTTTTTGAATTTGTATACTAGTTCGAATGTGGGAACACATGCCAAAACATTTTGCTAGTTCAAATTATCAAATAATCGGCATTATCTCTCCTAATGTGGTCACTATGGTGGGTCGTTTTGCCTTGTATTTTGTTCGAGCGATATGATATTCGGCTAAAGTGGCCCACCCTAACGGATATTACAGTTATAATGTTTTGTCGATATCGGATAATATCTTCTATGAGAATTTTTGCCATAGAGTTTCCAAATTTCGACTGAAGACACCAAAATTGTTATTAATTTTAGTTTTGTTTAGATTCAAGCGACCATATTTTTGGGTCAGATGATATCACTTGCGTTGAAAACTGACATTCAAACCGCAATATACCAGCTATATGCCCCTGGGGGCCAGGGTTGCCTCCTCCGGGGCCGGATAAGAGGCCAAATTCAGTACAATAAAATGGTTGTGCAGCTCCTCGCTCACCTGGCCAGCGATGCTTGCCTAGCGACTGAGTACATTTGGTCCTTACTGAGTCAAGTGGGGTCTACTGAACTGTGGTAATTCAAATCGCATGTTATTGGTTTAACTGACTCCAGTAGTAACATTTAACAGTCAAACAGTTATGAACCTATGGCACTACTGTAAGAATGAGGTCTTGAATAAGCGGTCAGTGTGCATTATTAGAGCTCGGGATGACAGTTACCTGGTTGAAATGGATGAGGTAAACAGCCCATTGCATAGGACTTCTTGTTTATTCTTACAATTTTTTTAAGATACCGACCTTCCTACTAGAATTGGTGTTCATTCTATGTCAGCCAAGAACATCAACCTCATCAAAGCCACCTATGAGATAGCTCATGATGTACTAAAAATGGCTGTAGTCTCATCATGTGCAGGGCCAGAGGATGGTGTGACGTGACCAACATATTGAGCGTTAGGTTCAGCCACAAATGATTAGTATTTCCGCGAGACGAGACGAGACTTGAGCCAGTCTCGTCTCAGTCTCGTTTTCTGAACCCGGGTATCGTCTCTAGTCTCGTCTCGTGAACCCCAGTCTCGTCTCGGTCTCGAGTCTCGGACGAGACTCTCGTCTCGTCTCGTTTCCCCCAAAATAAAGTGCAATGTAAAGCCCTGTTTCCGTTGCATACATAATCGGTACACTCGAAATAGTAATGAACTTTATATGAATTTTAAATATATGTTACATTGGACACCAAATACATCAAACTGCTTGTGCAATCAATGATTTTCCTGATATTCGATGAATATACTAGAAATATGAAACATTAATTTGGTGAAAAATGGCTATATAGTCATAATATTAGTACACTGAAATCCACAGAGGGTAAAAAAATATAACTGTAAAAATACAATTGGTTGAAGAAAGAATGAACATTTTTCCTTCAAAAAGTAGCTCAAATAATTTTCAGGTTGAAAACAAATCAAGATATGTTTTTTCTTTGACTGGCCAAATTGCTCTTCACCTACGAGTTCACACAAAGTAAACTTTTGGCAGATTAGTGGCCCAAGATGTTTATATACTTTCTCATTGTCAATGCTGCTGGTGAGAACAATCTTTCGGCTGGACCAGTTGTAGCGGGAATGCTAAGCAAGTCTCTCGCCATTTTAGTAGGCACTGGAAAAATTGGCTCATTTGCCTTCCACCGAGTAAATTTATTTGCATTACTAGGGGATCTCGGCGGTTGAAGACAGTCTTCAAGTTTTTTCCTCCATTCTTCATACTGGGATGGCTGACTTGAGGTAAATTTAGTAAAACCATTAGCTGACAAAAAAAGGGGCGAAAACTATTGAAAAGTCAAATAAATTTAGCAAAAGTTCAGAGATCATTTTAATTTTTTTGATCTATATGTTCAAAATAGTTAAGGTAAATGAACTTAATCGACAAGAGGTAAATAAAAGGAAAGTTTAGTTGAAAGAAAATACCTATTAGTACTGGGTCGTGCCTGCTTATACAGAGAATATACATCTAGCAGGTCGTCCTCATCACTTTACACCAAAGCCGGGTAACCAAACGGGTGATGGTTATTTGTGGCACCAAACTTTCAAGAGCGTAGTCTGCCATCGTCCTCAGGGTGGCGTCCTCATCACCCTGAGGACGATGGCAGACTACGCCTTCGAAACGTCGGTGCCACAAACCACCATCACCCGATTGGTAACCCGACAGCTTACATCCTTTCAAGATTCTCTTGATCCATTGACTGAGCGGACTGTATTCGAGTGGAATACTTATCGTGATAGACTTTGAAGATTTCTTCAAAATTCATTAGGGACTTATCCTGCGTCTCTTTTCCCCATGGCATCATGGAGAAAGTTTCATACTTATGACGAGGATCTAATATTAATACCGCGCAATAAATCCAGTTCGTCAGGCGGTAGTGCTTTAATATCTGGTCTTGAGCAGCTTAATAGGCAAGCAACGGTTTTTCATCCCCTTCATTTCTTTCAGGCTTGTTGTCCAGTATTTCCACCATTTTTTCTAGCAGATCCAACAAGTTAAATGAAACGGTAATGAGTGGTAGGGTAGCGTTATTTTCTCCTTTTAATTTATTCATCAGAACTTGAAAGTTTTTAAAAACTTTGCACATTTTCAAGCAGTGCCTATTCCGATCTACTGATTTTGAGGCGTTTCAGGTCACTGATACTATCTCATAGGATTGAAATACCTCTCTTCACGTTAAGCGCTGTTCCAATCATATCGTCCGTTGAATTCCACATAGTTGGGCCATCTATTAATGAGTCCAGTGATAGTTCCCCTGCAGCTTTGCAAGCACTACGGAATTTATTTCTTAACTGGTCACTTTTTTAATTTTTTATATTAAAGATCTCATTTTGGCAATTGAAGATATATTTTCTGTATCAAATTCGAAATCTTCATCAGCCATGCCAATTAATAAAACCTGGGTTCTGAAACCCCGTTCTCCAGGTATAATATTCACAAAAGATCTTGCACTACAAGGTTATATGTATGGGCCATGCATCTAAAATGCTGATCAGTGCCATCAAAACTTGGAAGCATCTTGCCGAGTTCCTCCATGAATTCAGCATTTGCGGAGGCGTTGTGTAAGGTAACTCCTTGCAGCTTGTTCTCAAGTTCAAAGGACTTTAGGGTATTCATAAAAACTTCAGCAATATCTTTACTTTGTGGTTACCACTGGATAGAACGAAGTCGATAACAAGAGATTTGTACTCCCACTTTTCGTCTTTGAAATGAGTCATGATTCCGGAGGACGATTTTCCAGCTATGGATGTCCTGCCATCGATGATGGAACACAAGTTGGATTTATTTTGCTTCAGTAACTGCAACACCGCCTTCTGCATCCTATTATAACGGTCAAGTACCATCTGCCGCAACTTTTTCCTCTTAGGGAATGTGACGGGGGGATTTAACATTTTGAAAAATTTTTTAAAATCATCATCAAAAAATCGGAAAGGGAGGTATTTCTGCGCTGTCCAGTCAACTACTGCATTTCCGAAGTTATTATTTCCATCATCATTCTGAAATTAAAATAAAAGGTCTCTCTTATTTAACTTCTTTTCGATAATAAGATAATTTTGCACTCTAATTGTGCCTTATAGTGGGAGAGATTTCGTAAAAAGAGACTTGAGATCAATGGAGATTGATTGAAATCTTCAGGATGTTTGAAAATGGTTGATATAGACTTAATAAACGCATGTATTGCTTCAATAAGAAATCACACACAAAAGAGATAACTTGGGACATAGATCCATCTTTACAGCGAATCGTGAAAACTACTTTTTTATCTGGCACCAACCCATCGTAGCAGTGTAAAAGCCGACGATCTACAAACAGATTTTTTCACGAGGTTCCCTGCTCCATTAACAATGGACTGAATACTGCTGAAATAGGGTATCTGCTAGGTGTTTGCGGGAAAAGTTTGATGAATGGAGTTAGAATGAGTGGCTGATGAATAAATGCCGGTTAGATGCTCCAGTAGTACACTTAATGAATGAATAGAATTTGATTAGCAAAATAAAAGCAAATGAAAACAATAAAAGATAAATGAAAGCTAATTATAGTTAGTCTTTTTTCTCGTATCATCCGCGACAGGATTTAACGACATTATGCTAAATGTTCTCCCTAACCTAGGAATATATATCATGCAGGAAAGAGGTGATTTCAATTGTCATCCATCCTTTCACCGAGGTGGTGTGCGATGCGCAATTCGAAATTGCGGCATCCTTTTTCCTCATCAGGCAAGCTATAAGCAGGATTGGAAGTGTTGCTGGGCGATACTTTACACCATATACGAGTATAATCCATGATATTTATGTCGTAGAAATGAGCACTGAAAATTACAGCTTTAGAAAAAAGTACATTTTTGCTGGTTATGTTTTCCAAGGTATTTATAGTAGGTGCCAAGGAAGAGTAGTTATCCAATAAAACTATCCTACTTGGCTCCAGAAATCACGCTCATGTCATTAGAAATAGCAGTATCGGAAAAAAATAATTTTTAATTGTTAGCTAATAGTCGCCAAGTTATCATTGAATTATATTGCAATTCAAAACTTTAGAAATACGTTACATTTACTTCGTATTAGCAGAAGAACGTAGTTTTATGGATAATGTTACACTAATTACTGATTAATCACATATTCCTGTATTTCGAGGCTTTCGAGAGTCTCATGAAGTGGTATCGTCTCGTCTCGTCAAAAAGCGGCCTCGTCTTGAATTCTCCGCCACGGTTTCGTCTCGAGTCTCGTCTCGTTTTCGAGAAGAGACTCGAGACGAGACAAGAAAGTCTCGAGTCTCGCGGCAACTGTACAAATGATGTGCTCTTCTCTAACCATACCTGTGTTAGTTTTAGTCTTATCCTTTCGACTATCAAAGTGTTGACTTTTTCATATTTGGATCTTCATCTGTAGAACTTAGTTGTTTTTAATTACGAGCAACAATAAGTTTCAAATGCCTTATTTTGCTCTCATCTGCAATAAAAGCAGATGTTATTTCGCTAGATTACTCATAAGATGTAATTCCAGCTTTCACAGCTGCGTGAAGCACAGTTGATAAACTCGGTGAGTTCAGGCGTGACTTCGTGGAAATTAATCATGATGTCTGAATTAGACATTCAGACATCATGATTAATTTCCAATTAGACATTCAGACATCATGATTAATTTCCAAGCACAGTTGGTATTATAAGTACAACAGCCCTCTCGCTTATGAAGCGCCAATCATATTACTTTCAGCCAAATCTAGATTGGTCTTTGTTGTTCTGTATCTTGGTTTGGTGAAGAGTTCTCTGAATATCTCATTCTTAGCAGAAATGTCCTCGGTTCTGTCCTCAACGCCTGCTTCAGCATTACCGAAATGTTGGCTATCATTAGAAAACAACTGCGGGGAAGCATTTGAATCAGATGATAGGAAAAGGACCGGAACGTGTGCACACTTGTAAAGTGTAATGATACTTGTACGTGTAGCCTTCATAATCTATTGTTCTGTCACAGGTAAGTCAACTGACTCGATGCGACCAATTCCTGGACCTCTCTGATCAATAAAAAGCTGGTGCTTGAGTCTTTACAACAAATGGCTGCGAAGTTGTCTTCGGTTGTTAATCATGCAAAAATTAAGGATTGTTATAAATCAAGATTCTTTATTTTGGTGGAACATTTGTCGTGCTCGATTCCCGTCATCTGAGGCCACATGTCGTGATCCCAGGTGACGGGATACGAGCACGAGACACTGACCGCTGATTTCTGTACGTTTCAAATAGCCAATTCGCAATTTGGCCTTCAGTAATCAATCTGGCCCTGTGAATTCAATTGGTGTTATTTTAGCGATTGGAATACTAGTGAGCATTTTAATCACTCTATACTTCAAAATTAGACGTATCTTTCTGGTTGTCTAGTTTCTTGACGGGAAAATTTTGGGAACACTTTTATTGTACTCCGATGTGATCGAGTCGACCCATATGGTGTGGCGACACACACGCTGACTTTCCTGAAGAGTCAGAACGAGCGATTGTGTCTGTTGAAACCGGGGTGTGTTAATTCTTCTGCTCTGGTGCGAAGCAGCCGGAAAATGTCTTTGGCGAGTCGAAAGTGAAGCTGTGACGTTTTCTAATCGACCGCGTCGCAAGTAGTGACGTTAATTATCTAGACGTGACGCCCACTATCTTTTTCCTGCGGTAGGGTGACGATACTCTATCTGGGGGATTTTTTTTCCGGCACCATTCCTTTATCTCTTCGTTGCTCTCCGAACTCGAATGCGGTTTTTCCTTCATGGAATACCCAACTGATTTTCATTTGCTTATCTAATCCTTTAATAATTGAGTTGATTAAGATAATTAGATCCAATATAGCCCCAACGTTTTTCTTCCGACTTTGGTTTTCTAGATTTTTAAGAATATATCGTTGGTATGGTGGCTGTGGCACATGCTTCTCATCACTGGCAGCACCACGCTTCAATTTCGAACATGACAAAATTTTTTCGGCGCTATCCTGAATCCTGCTTGTGTGCGTTTTGGGCTGGAGTGCAGTCTAGAAGCATAAGTTTGACAGGGCTCTGCCTAAGAGTCTCTGGTGAAATGGGGGTCGTAGGAATTTTGGTAGCTCCTTGGATTACTTTGCCCAGGTGCTTCCGATGCTCATGGTGCGGAGCTTTACTGGTGTAATACCCAGGGTTGCTGCAAGCCTGTAAAACCTGTTATACCGGCAAATAACGTGGGAAATGAGAAATTAGCCTATAAATTTTGTTTTCCGCGTTGAAATTGATTTTTTTAATCAATGAGGAGTACCTACCATTTCGCTACTGAATGTGTTGGCGTTTGGACATAGGGCTTTTAATACCTGGCAATGTTGCTCTAATAAGTTGTTTAGCGGTTAATCATGTCCCTATGCACGACTAGAACGAGAGAGGTGAATGGAATTTTCAAGACTATCTAATATGCCTCTATTTCGTAGGCAACGTAAATAAAGCTCGAGGCAGCCAAGCAACAACGGCCTGGACGATGAGTCCACCACCTTACTGCGTGGATTTTCCGCGTCGCGGATGAGATTCAATAGTTAGCCCCGGAGGATCGAGCTTTGCTCGGAATACCATTTATATTATTTATTTTAAAATTAAATGGGCCTTATATTTTCAATAGAGTTTAAAAAATGTATTTTATCATAAATTTACAAACTCTCATTAATAGTGGTCGAAATAGGTTTGTTCGAAAATAAAAAAATGGATAAGAATGATTATTTTATTGTGATCGTATGCTAAAATAATAGTCGTGTCCTCAAAGCAGAACATCGAGCGACGGCGCGACATTGTCGCAGAACGAAAATGAGGGCTGCAGAAAGATATCATATACACTGAAAAAATCTATGAAATAAATCTATAATTTTATAAGGTATGATAGAAATTAAAGTATTTACTAAGCTCAGTAAAAACAAAGAATTGATCATGTGTGAATTGCTTATTTATTCACCTATAAAACCTCTATGATTAATTTATTACTAAAACGCCCGCATTCTCAGAAAGTTTTTCGCCTTTGCATCAACCGTTGCAGAAAGATAAGCAACATTCTGTTTTGGGGTTCGTATCGTTTCGCAGGTCTTTCACGGTGTATTTGTAGGAGTAAAATAAACGAATTAGTAAATATTGAACGGCTGCGGGGCCAAACGAAAGTATCCGAAGTATGCGTTTCTTATGGGAAGTTGGGCTCTTTTATTTCTGCATAAAAAGATTTTTTGTGGGTATGGGATCTATACCTATAATACCACATACCACAAAACCCGAATATGCCAACATTCAGGGAGATTGGATTACCAATTTCGATAAAATCATTACATGGCACCTGCGTATTTACAAATACTGCTTACTTCCCTGTGTGCTGAAAAAACCCCATCCAGTATGACACTTAAGTCCTAAACGCTGGGTTCATAATCAGAGTTGTTTAGTTAATAGCCCGTTGTCATAAAAAACTCGCTGTGATAAAAGCTTCGTTTTCATAATAATGTATAAAATGTTCGTTGCCTTTGGATCCATACGTAATTAGTTCTGTATGAGTAAAATAAACGAATTAGTAAATATTGAACGGCTGCGGAGCCAAACAAAAGTATCCGAAGTATGCGTTTCTTATGGGATGTTGGGATCTTTTATTTCTGCATAAATAGATTTTTTGTGAGTATGGGATCTATCCTTAAGTCAATATCTAAATAAATCTAAGTCAAGTTAGCGATTTTACGATAATGTTACTTGGCCCAATGGATTCCTCATACTCTAAAATGTCCATTCGCAGTTGGATAAGTTCCTTGGAAACCAAGGAAATGTTCACATATCCATTCGCCCATATTTATGCACTCACATGTATTCATACACAGGCAAATATTGCTTATTTAATAAGTTAAGCCGTCAAACGCTCGGGCGAAATTTCCCATTAATAGCCGTTGCTCAGGTTGCCGAGGAAATCGGGCCAAAAAGGATGGCGCGAAGCGCAGTTGAAATATGTGAGAGAAGCGTGCTTTACAAACAGTTTGGAACGTAGCAATTGTAAAAGTACGGTAATAAAAGATGCTTGCCAAGAAAAAGCGAACTGTATGGTTTAAAACAAAGTATAAATGGCATCTGTTGAACGTCTGGGAAGCGAGTTATGAAGGAAAATCGATGCACCTGTATCACGAACATTGACCGATATTTTGACATTATATGCAGTAGTTTTGATATTTATTTTGTTTAATAAACCAAACGTGATTATATTTTTTGATCACAAACATAATTTTTCGCTGTTGCGTAGTTGCATTTGAATTGGAGAAGAAATACCACGAGCACTAACGTACACCCGAAAAGGGATCATATATCTGTTATGGACCCAGTGTTCAGTTTAGGATAAAATAATTGTTATTTTAACCAGCCTCTTCCGCACAAATTTAAGAATTTTCATGGGCTCTAACAGCATTTTGACTTTGATTTTAATATTTTATAATGCACTATCTGAAAATTATACACCCCCACTCCCGCTTACAAACTGCAAGTACCTTTTCAATGGTGCATATATGCAAGTGTATAAATATTGCTCATTAATCTATGTAAGATATACTATCAGAAAGTAAGCCGATTATCCCTTGGATCGATAGTGGCCTCAAACCCTTTGACCCGAAACATTGTTTCCTCATAGTATGTGCCACAATGAATTGTCTTTCTGTTTTTGCTCGTTATTTAAATTCAAACGTACCGTTAGTTCAGATATTTTAACCTGGAAAATTGAATATTTTGGTCTGGAAAACCTGAAGAAGTCCAGAGATTTTATAATCTTAGGGCATTAGCAACCCTGGATATTAGTTCCACCGAAGGGAACGAAGAATTGAGGACCCGAATTCTATCCTTTTGGTCTAGCGTACCCTGGTGCTGGATTTCTATACCTCTCCTCCATTCAACTTACGTATCCATCCAACATCTTCATCAGTGTATCCACGTAACTCCAATACATAAATTACATCTTAAATCAGTTTCCAACTCCAATGTCTGCAATCGAGGCATAGTTTTTGAAATACAGTTTAATGACGTAGTTTTTCTTTGGAATCAAATCATGCTAAGAAAATAAGTAACCTAGCAGTTAATTATTTACCATAAGGGAACATGTTTCTTAATTGAGGCTCTCCCAGCTCATGATGAGCGTAGAGACTTTTGAGTGACTGCCAGTTGTTGCTGGGTGTTAGCCCGACGTTTCGTGACACCTGCTGGTCACTTCTTCAATGGGAAATGAGTGCTTTCTGCCAGTGTACTCCTTATCGGAGTAACTAGTAGAGTAGCCCGTTGATTTTTCTCGGGAGGGATAAAAGTATGAAACAACATAGTATTTCTGTGTATACAGAAGAGAATCCTTTTTCCCAGGTATAATATTATTTTAACAAGCGGAAATTGTTCGTTTTGTCACTTACAGCTCTTTTACTGAAATTGTTTTGTAAAAAAGTAAAACTAATAATAAACATTTCAATTTCTACCTTACCATTTTTTTTAACTTCGCAACGGAAATAAGTCCTGAAAGCAGTAAAAATGTACTTTAAAATGATATTTTTGGATCACCTTGACCATTTTGGGGTAAATTGGGTTACAAATTTTTGAACGCCAAAAGTTTTGTAGCTCTCATTAATATAGGCGATAGAATCTTACAAAATTTTACATCTATCGTCTTTGTAAATTTCGATGAGATGTGTAACGAATACACTTACAGACTGACAGACGATGCTACATTTTCATGTATCAGTATGGATACGTATCAAGTACGTTGCGTAACATTTCAAAATAAAAATCTCATTAATTCATCCATTCTAAGGCTAAATACCACTTTCACTTCCCGTACCCTCAAGCAATGATTCAGACACGCTCTCTATTTCATAGACATCTAATATCAATATAATATCTAATTACGTCATATTATACTGACATCACGCTATTTTAAAGAAATTTAATATTCCTCCTCTTTAGAGTGTCTTCCACCGTATTCACCCATGATTTTCGAGGTCCACCTCTTCCTCTCTTACTTTTCGGTCCTCTATATTATACCCGTTTCGTTATTCCTATTCTCTCGACATGGCCAAACGTACAATGCACACAGCTTTCATACATGTCTACTGCTGGATAGTATCTGACCCTCATTCTTTTAGGAACAACTCATTCCACATCCTATCTATCCTACTTTTACCGCATGTATTTCTCAGGTACCCCTTTACCACTGAATTTAGCGTACTCATGGTTGCACTTAGTTTCCCATGTTTTCCAGGTTTCTTCCATCTTCCTACTTTCGATAGAGCCGCGTTGATATTACACACACCTTTATTTGTTCTGGTGCTGTAATCGTCTTCGCTTCACTGCTTTTTACAGTATTATTTCCATTAATAAAATGCCTTTTTTTTCTTATAATTGTATATACATTTATGTTTCTATCTGTTAAAAGACCACTGGTAGAGTTCATTTTTCGCTTGGGTTTTCCATGCCTGCAAAATATTCCTTTCTTATTGCTCCCGTCTATCCGCGTTCCAGGTTTAGTAATTCTTCAGTTTTTTTCCAGTTGGCATTGTCCATGTTTCATGTTGGATTTTCGTCTTAAATCTCTCAAAGTGTTGTTTTTGTATCAGAGTATTGATATCATGTGAATTACTAATTTTTTTTTGTTAGGCAACCAAATCATTGGCGCGAATATAGGAATTATTGTTATCAAGATTAGTATTACTCTGCAATATATTGCATAATGAATTAACTACTTCTCCTGAATGCGTAAAACAATTCTCGAATATTTACTTTTTTACCAATTAAATTCGAAATAACTGCTATCGAATGCGGGAATATTTGAAAGGTGAAGAAAGTTTTTTTCGGTGCAGATGTTTTTATCTGCAAGAACGACGGTGTAAAAATTAATTTATCGGAGAAAAATATGAAGTTATGAAATAGCAAATCCATTTAGTCTCTTTTTGAACTGTTGACGAATTTATGCAGTTAATAATTGTAAATAGGAAACAAAAATGAAAACTAGAAATATATGCACAAGATTGGAATTTATCGGTAAAATATTACATTGACAACTACCGTATTCATAACTAATACAAATGTATGTAATTATTGATTAGAACACGTATGCAGCTGCTAAGGCCCTAACGTTGGGTTCAATAAACTTGCTCATTGAAAAAACTAAAAAACAGGAAAAAAAGGAAAATCTATGTCAGTCGACAGTATTCAAGCAGGCATTTGAGAATACTTGAGGAAGTTCCGAAGAATGTTTGGGGTAATTAAAGGGTACGAAGGATCCAATTATTCTTATTTTTTATGCTTAGGCAATTATGCAATTGCTGAAGGAAAATGTGGAAGTTCTATGGAAATAGTCTAAGGCCGTCTCTTGTGACTGGAATGTATTTATTCGTTCTGAAATATAATGTTCGTCTAATCTGCTTATTCAGTCTCGTATTATGTAATTCTTTTTAGTGGCATAGCTTATTATTAGTACCTAAGTCAATATCATCGGGCGCCAACGAAATAGTGGTATTGGCCCTCGCACAGTCACTGGCCAACCTCCATTAGGAAAACGGAGTGTTTTCTGGACAAGCTCTACCATTTGTGTAATATCCTCGGCTTGGATACTTGGATGAACTCTAACCTGTGAATCTTAATGATTCCCCTCTAATTTTTCATCGCTACATTTACCCATTGAGCTCAGATCAATCTGAACTCGGATCAATCTGAACTCGGACCGATCTGCAAATTCCCTGCGAGCTGACTCAGATCTCCTGGTTTACCAACTCGAGCTGAAAATATCGATGTTGAACAGTCGAATAAATCAGTTCAAGTACTATTGACTCGGTATATTAACAAGTGCAGAGTTGGAAATTATCAGTCGCATTCCGAGTGAACATAATTGCCCCATTGGAAGTAGATTGCGATGTGCGACGATATCATCAATGTCACATCACTAGCCATTACTGCAGTATTCCTTAATTAGGTATTTTACAAAATTTTAATTGTTAGAATACGGATCTTAATACGTTACTTTTACTCCTGCAAACGTACGGAATGAAAATATTTTTGAAATTTATTCAATATTTACTGAGATATTTAAGATTTAAATAGTCTAAATTTCGTATTTTTTCACGTGACAGCGGAAAAAAATCTGATTGGTGTGACGTCATTTTCGCTGAGCGAGAGACAAAAGCAAAGAGAGCACGGGTAGAACAGTAGAAGAGACCGTATTTTTAGAAGGTATTTTATGGCAAACAGCGAGTATGGTGTACAGTGGCTTTACTAAAACCACATCAGACAATTTACCCTTAGTGGATATGTTTGTGGTAGTGCTTTTATGAAGGAAAACAACCGATTTAATGCTGCTTAAAATTGTGGAGCAAAAGTCCATAAAATTTAAGTACACAATTAGTCTAATAAGACCTCATTTTATGTTGTTTATTATTTTGGGTGTATATCACTTCAGGTACTGTCATCCTTAATTTAGCTAGGTTTGTTTCATAATTATGAACACGTGAAACTTTCCCGTAACTTTAGCAGAGAACTCCGTGTTATGTAAATAAAACAAATTTTGTCCGAATTTTTGCCGACGTTTGAAGGTTTTTTCATTTTACACTGTTACAAATAATGTACTGATGTCTCGTATTGATTTGTATTACTTTACCTCCGTATTTTAAGTTAAAATCATGGTATATTCATCCCTCATCAATAAATCGCATATCTGAAGTGCATTTGAATTGTAAACATTGGCATTAAATCTAAATATACATTCGCAATACTTTCGACTTGATTTATCTTAAATTTTAGTGTTATGTTGTTCACTTTAGGCGTTAATCAGAGATTACCTGCAGAGGAGGTTTCGAAGTGTATTCTCTGCCACTGAACTGCCAACGAATGGATTTTTACCTCCATTCATGTATATTAAAGGTTAATTTAAAGTTTTTTTTTATTTAATAGAGCTCCTCGTGAGAGTTATGGCGATAATACTATAGGGAACGTGCTAGTGTAGGGAGAAGGACCACTGTTCACAGTCGTTGCAAAAATATGCCGAGAACGCAAAGTGAGCTGGAAATCATACTTAGTGCAAATGAATATCTAGGTTTCAGGTTTTAATTTAGTCGGACTACCAATCATCGACACATTCATGAAATTTGTCCAGTCCTCCAGTAACTATATTGTATTCATTTGCATTAATGTACATAAAAAGATTTATTTAATTATATGTAATCACAATGTTTGTCATAACTTGGTACAATCATTAAAATGGTCCTCACAACAGTAGAGATTTGTTTTGCTGAGGACGAAATCCCGGCGTGCCGCTCGAAACTATTGTTTCTTTCTTCTTCCGTAGTTTGGAAGCTGAACATATTTCTTGTTCGGTGTTTTTACTGATGTATTTGAACACTGTGGCACAAAACACTATCTATATTCCTTAGATCTCATTGCAAAGGCACACCAAATCATAGGAAAATATCCAAGAGGAATTTACAGCACTTTATTCCATCGTAAGCATGAGAAAACATTAGGGTCTGCATGGAAACAGCGAAAATGACGTCACAAACCATTCGGTTGTTTTCGTAGCGTGCTCGGGAACATTCGTAACCTTCAACTTTCTTTAGCTCTCAAAAAACTATAGTAACCCAATTTGGTGAGAAAACTGTTGACCGATTGAATAAGTTTAAGTTACAGAATCAGAATATAAAAAGATTGAAATAGGTGGAAAATACTCAATTTTTACAACTGGTGACAAAACAGGCCTTGAATTATAACGATTATATTTTGTTTCCCAATGGCAACCAAAAGAATAATGAGGAGCGCCGTAGACCCGCTGGTTCAGATCGATCTGAAATATCAAACTGGTTGAGCAAGCGAGCCTAGTCGGCCCGCTTCGATCCCACTAGCCCGTCGCGTTTACCATACCTAGCTGATCCGGTCAGATCGATTAGTGAACGTAGTTTATGTTGGAAGCTAACATTTTTTCCTGTCAGAGAATTCTTTGGCTAATTGAACTTTGAACGCGTCTCTTCTAGGAACCGATTGTTAGCCAGGAATATATTAGTGGTAATTTCCAATCTTCTTCCTTAATTAATGACGCGACTGTTAGTAATAATCTAATGGTGTCATCACTCGGCGAGGAAAGATTTTGTATAGCAGGGAAAATGTATGATAGATTAATCATTCATATCACATAATACTAAATTAAGTCGAAGCGTGTAGTTTAATGATATTCACGGCTTGAATTTGCTGGGGAATAAAAACGCGTGACATTATCAGTTGAGACGAGGAATTTGGGAAATATTTTCCTTTAGATAGAAGCAGCTGTAATATTTAGTTTCCGAGTCGACAGGGAAACGATGACGTTTTCTTCTGTATCAGTTCACAAGTATGACGTTTATTATCATGTTCATGGCACCCAGAACGTTTTTCCTGCGAGGTAGTGACGACTTTTCCGGAAAGGATAATTTCTTCGTAATCGTGACCTCTAATCATCCGTGTACTTCCCTTAATCAGCAGCCGCTTATATCTGCCATAGAACTGGCAAATGATTATTATTTTCAAGCGCCTGTCTCGACATGATACTCTTATGGCTTTGAAATCGTAGCCAGTTATCACCTTTTCAACACGCACGCCGAAGTAATGGTGAGATAGACATTGGAAGTTCAATGATGTGTAAGTAATGTACGTGGACAACTGATTTAGTCGTTTACATACGTAATCGACCAGGCCTGTGCTAGTCAACCATTCAAGGGGTTGCAGGCATTAGGTGACACATTAGAAAATCAGTTCGATAAATACGGAATGAAGATTAATCATAGGAAAAACAGCAATGAAGTTGTCTTGGAAAAGAAAGTGAGACTATTCCCAAAAGTTGGAGGATACAAACCGGAGAAGTTGGAACAGTTTTATTGCATGGCAGGTTCAAAGAAGAAAATGGACATAGTTGCTGGGACCTTATAAGGATAAATGCGAAGAAAATTTTGGCTAAGAGTTTAACATGAAATGTAGCGTTGTACGGTGTAGAATCCTAGACTTGTGGAAGAGTGGGCGAGAATAAGCTGCAGGTTTTTGAGATGTTGGTGCGGAGTAGAATGGAGAAACTGCGGTGGACAGGGAGAAAGACGAAGGAGAAAATGCTTGGTATAGTGGATGAGAGGAGGAAATTTCTGATTGGAGATTAAGAGGAGGCATAGTTGGTGTTTTGTACAAATTATTAAAGGGGATGAGAGACTAGAGACCGTGATATACGCGGGATGCTGGGTATGCGAAAATGGGGAAGAAAGAGAATTGGTTTTTTCGTTATATTCATTTTGGATTTTAAATTCAGTTATTTCACGTTGTTATTAAATCGAAATGTTCCATTTTCTCCGAGTCATTTCTTTATCCATAGAAGCTCTAATAAAATATTCCATTCCATAACATATTCTAATAAAAAATCCATGAGTAGAGTATAATATACAATATTTTACCATTTATATTCGACAACATAAAATAGGCACGCCTTTCTTTACTCATAATTTGTTCCTGAAAAAACCCTGCGGATTTCTTTTTTGGCTGATACGTATGTATCTCTCTTGTCCTTTGGTCTTATTAATCTAAAATGACAAATCCGACCTGGCGTGGGCTCTAGCCATGAAGAAGGTGGTCAAAAGAAAAATGAATTGGAAGAGAGAAAGGTTGAAGACAAGCCGTATATTAACGAAGTGTCCTAGTGTCATGCGGACTTTGTCACGGTGTTGATTATAATAATAAGTAATATTTATACCCATAAAGTCGGCCGAGTCTCTCACTTATATTTTCGCTCTACTTGTTACGTAAGTTTATTATTCTGAAGAAAGTAAGAAAGTCGTCACTCTTCCGCTGGAAAATGATGTTGGATGTCTTGGACTTGATAATAAACGTCATTACTTGCGGCATGATGTAATAGAAAACGTTATAATATCACCGTCGATTCGGCGACGACCATTTCCGACTCTTTCTAACCAGAGATGTTGATTTCCCACAGTCCAGTTTCAACAGTTAGTATCGCTCGTTTTCATTCGCCAGTAAAGTCATATCGTGAGCGTTATCACTCTTTGCATATTGACTTAATAAAGGATGGCTGGTATAATAAGATTAATCTCACTATTACATACTTGGCGCTCTTGTTATTTTATTTTCCTCTTAAAGAAATTAAACGCCGATTATAATTAACACTCAAGTGTTGAATTACGGAAAATCTGTTGATTATTAAGGTGGGTTCTCCGTGACAAGTTTGTTGCGCGAGTTACTCGCTGCAAGCCACATTCTGCGTTAATTGCAGGTGTAAATGGCTCTGCCAGTCCGGTAGTGGAACTTTTAAAAGTTTCGGCTAGTCGCTTGTAGAAGCACATTGCTGCCAGCATAAACAGCTACCGATCTGTCTTTGGAAAGACTTATGAAACATTTTTTGTCAGAGTGATATTCTCCTCAAGACATTGCGTGGCAAACTGGTGGAAGTAACTTGCCGGTGTTAACCAACCATTAGAAATAATATTTTTAAGCCAATATTCGATCCCTGGAAGAGATGCGTTCTGAGTGCAGTTATCCGAATTTTCCGCTGCCTAGAAACAAGAGCTTATTACGCGTAAATAATTAATCGATTGTAATAGTTATTGAGTGCGTCTAATCCGCTCGCCAATCAAGCAGAAACACGCTATCAAAAAATTACAGTGTTCCTTTCGCCCTACAAGGACGGAGATCACCCGTTGCCTTTATCCGTACGCAATCTCTTACGTATTTTTTATCTGTGATATCTGTGATTAGCATCGGTGTTTGCTTTATGCTGTGAAATAGATGTATTCCACGTCCTCGCGTGATGACGACATCGTTTGTCTCTGCCCTGCAAAAAAGCCTATCCGAGGAAAATCGTCCCGCAGCGAACATTTTGTTAGTTGTGCTGCTCTCTAACACAGTTGTGTTATGCTTATCCCCTTAAGGAAGTCGTCGATAGGTCAACAGTATTAGTGTTCATTTTTCACTACACGCGATAAAAAAGAATTTCACTACTTTTATGGAGCTTAAATGTAGCATAAATTTATACGAACGTAGGCATCCACGGATAGCTCCAGCCCAGTGTCTTAAGTTTTATGGTCCATCTACATATTACCCTGCAAGCCACCTCAAGGGTGCTATTACTCTGCAAGCCATCGCAGGGGGTGAGTAATCACCATTTACTTACCTAAAATTAATATTGTCTGTTCATGCATTTTTCATTTTCACTGACGCTAACGTAGACGTAGACGCCAGCTTTTCCTCTGTTTACGTCTGGAACATGGAAAGAAATGAAATGATTCTTCGTTCTCTGTCTCCTAAGGGAGTCTTGAGGGAATAGATGGAAGGAAATCGTAGATCTCTCCCTATTTTCCCCGTTAGATCTTTTTTTTAGAGAAATAAATTCAGTTTTTCATTAGAGTATCTTCTGTCTTCCAAATATCTTATAATTACTGGGTATAGATTCCGGTTTAGGTTTTGCTCGGATTCCGATTTGTGAGGTGTATACTTGGCTCCAGCGCTCTCTCTTGCGCGTCGTTTCCGCTACTGGATCGAGTTAATCGAAGGTTAGAGTATCAGAGCCTTAGGGGATTGCAAAGCAGATGGTCTTGGATATGGCAACATGTTTCTGTTTGTGTCGGAAGCTGAGAGCGGTTCAGAAAATCCTATTCAGGGAACGCAGAGATCTTCGATAAATGAATGGCTATATACTCGAATTAAGTATATAAGTAAATATAAATTAAGGAAACTTGAAAAATGGTACGATCGAGACCTTTAAGTTACTGTATCTTAAGAAACTATATTTTTAAGAAAGAATATAGTTTTATACTAGAACGAATTCAGTATCACTAAAAAATGAAAAAAATCCCCTTTTCTTTCAGAAATATCTCTCTGACATGTTTTTTTGAGTAAACAGTCTAATATTTTCTCTTAATTAAGGGACATTTTTTTAGTCGTTGTGAACCCAACAGTGCATGTCTAAGAGTAAATAAATGCAAATATGCGAAACTTTATCAAAAATCTTTATTAGAGCTCTTGCGTTAATTTCGCAAGTAACATATCTTTTATACTTTAAATGGCAAATATAGACTGTTAGTTGATCATTTTATGGTTTATTTCAGTGAACACAATAAGCCGGAGCTATCCATGTATGTCAACGCTCGTATTACATCCTTTCTACTATCTAGCTCCAGAGCTGAGAGAGCGAAGCCAGGCGTGAGAAAAATGTGAGTGTTTAAATAATTGTAATAATCTCGTGTAATAAAGTTCCATGGGATATTATCAGGCTACTTAGGTACGTACAGATAATGAAAATAAGTTTAGGCCGAATCTGAGGAGACTTTGAGGAACGTCATTTAACAAGTTTTTAAACTTTAAAATTAAGCAAAAAAGTAAATTCATGAATATGAATTAAAAATAGTAATTATACTATTGAAAATGGCTAAGCTTTATATTCGTGTTTCTATGCGTTCTGTGACGGAATGAAGCAGAGATATCGTATAAACACGATTTAGGGAACTCATTTTTGGCACAAATGTGAAATAATTCAAGTGCGCGTAAATTTATTAAATCCTTTTTTCTCAAAATGGTATAAGAATCTCATTGTTTCTTTCCTCTTTTCGTTTGAGGTCACATGCTACCCGGAAACCAGGTGAGGGCGCAATGTCATACGCTTAGGGACCACTTTGTGATGAATTCACGTGGAATGACCCTCATATGTATCGGATATAATGAATAGTTTTTTTCATATTTGAAATTAAAAGACTATGATTGTACACAACTAGAAAATAATCATTATTATGTGAAGTTGCGTGTAATTTATCCTAAAAAATAACCGTTAAGATGATTAATTTCAGTTAAAATTCAGTTGATAACTTTTCGAGTGCATTAGTTGAAAACATCTTGGCGGATAATTATTAATTTATCACTGGTTTCCTCGTATGAGAACAGGCCCTTGGGTTATGTCAAAGTTGCGTTTAATCAAATTACGAATAGCTGTGTCTTATGAGACCTTAACCATTAGTCCCGCTGTTAATTCTAATTATAGTTTCTTACAAGGCAGCTTATAGTTCCTTCTACCGCTCCGGAAAGGAACCGCAGTCGCGATAAGACGTCGACGGACGTGGATTACACTCAGATCCTGAATATGACCGGATGTATTCGATCAAATACGGTCTTCCCCATTCCTGTAGGCAAAATGGGACTAGGTGACTGATTAAGTCGCCTGGTTTATTATAACCCGAATTCCATAATTTCTTCCTCTTTACCCCCGCCTCCCCCGACCGTGACTTTTTCACGCTCTACGAGTATATAATAACCGTCCGGCTAACAGTTTGTCACCACTCACTCATCGACGACGGCTAAAGTAAGAGCACACATTGAATCTCCGAGACGAGCCGTTGACTATATCCAAATATTTTGCAAACGCATCGGTAGAAGAACTTCACAATGATCTCTTCAAACATGTGCTACTGTTTCGTCGTCGCCATCTTGTTCGTGGCGATGACAGCTGCAAGACCTCACCAGTGCCAATCCATCAACCTCCAAAGGGGCAACAATACCCTGAGGGCCACCGAGTGTCCCATCAAAGTGCGGAAGGACGAGAACCTTAATCGAATCCCGAGGGTGATTACACACGTCGAGTGTGATAATGCGAAAAACTGTAGCTGCCGCGGGGATAGCTCGTGTACAACCATCCAGCAAACCATCGAGGTCATCTATAAGGGGGACGAGAAGTATTGGGAATATGATGTTAACATGGGTTGTATGTGTGTCTCATCTGTGACAGTTGTTTGAATACGGCCTGCCTCGATGGAGTCTCTGGATTACCTTGATCTCCGAGGTCAGCTATCGTTGGCTTCGTCTCGAGGTCCGATCGTCGTTACTTCAATGGCTCCTGTCGGCAAATGGTACACAGTGGATGCCCAACGACATTACAGCGTCGATGCATGTGGATGTGGATGGTTACTAATGCGTTGTGGACTGGAAATAAGAAATTGATCAGATTTTTTTTTGAGCTTGTTATCTCTGAACGATTTGCGTCTTTCAAAACAATAGATATATTCCACGTTAGGTGTGCCGCATTTATGGTGATTCCACTCCATGAAAAGCACCCGTCTTCCTATGATCTCAATTGTTGTCGAATGAAAAATGGGGAAGACAGTGACTTGTTCGTTTTTGTCTTAATTATTTATTTTTTACCGTAAAAGAATTTATACAAGTTTTTTTATGAATTTATACATAATATTATTTTAATTTATTCAATGTCTCAGTATTTATTTAATTTATTTGATTTCTGAATGGTTTTTAACAGATATTTATTGAAAATATTTATTTTGTTTCTCCGAGGACTATTGGTAATTCGTCTGGAAATGTTGGTTCGATTTAATGATTATCCTTTCGTTTTTTACGACAAAGAAGCAAAGGTTTCTTTTCGTCACTGATTTGGATGAATTGTATCAACGTTTTCATGACGCATGACGACTCCAACTTGTTGTATTATTCTCAATAGGAGTATTACGGCTAAGCCATCTGAAACATATTGTTGAATTTTCTCATGGTTGTTATAAAAATTATTGAAAATAAAACTTTTTATTGAACGTTTGCCTTTTGTTTTCTTGGAGAATATCACTTTCATTTTTTAAAGCTGAGTTGGAGTGGTATCAACGTATACATGTACGTACAAATATATATTTATTTAAGTTCTGGGACATTCTGTCCCCTGAAAAATTTACAGAGTATAAAACAAACAATAATCAACAGTCTCGTTTGTACTGGTAATTTAACAGAAGAGGGTTGCTAAGACATTGTTTTAACATTAGTAGTAAATATAAGCACCTGCTGTTAACAGCTGAACACATTGTAGTAATTAAAGACAAAAAAACCAAAAAACAAAAATGAGGCCTTCTAAGATACAAATATTGAAGACATATAAGTAATAAATATAAACAAAATTAACTGATTCACTCATCTGCGTTAAATCATAAATGCAATACGTTTTATATTTCATTGATTTGCATGGTGGTTTATTAGAATATATCTGTGTATAGGCGTTTCTTGAACAAATTGATATTCGTGGATGCCCCTATTTCTTTCGGTAAGGCATTCCAAAGCCTACAAGAAGTTACATAAAAAGATCTACCGAACACAGTAGTACGGATATTTGGGATTAACAATAGTTCTGTGCTTCTCGTCAATCTTTTCCGCGTATTAATGTTAAAAATAACTTTATTATACAAGTATCTGGGACAATTTGTGTTGATTTGTTTGTACATTAATACATTTCTTTGATATTCCCGTCGCTTGTCTACCTTCAAGCACCTGAGTGCGTCATAGTATGGCGTGATGTGTTTATCATCAGGAATATTAAATATGAGCCTTATTCCACAGTTTTGTAACCTTTGTACTTTTGATTTAGTTCACTAGTAATATCGGAAAAGACAGTAATAAGTTTACAGTAATCAACATGAGGTATTATGAGGGTTTTAACCAATTTGATTGTTAGAGAAGTTGGAATTGGATCCCTGAATTGCGTTATCGAGTATAATATTGTATGTACTTCATTCTTAATGTATTTAATGTGCTCGGACCAGGTTAGAGTGCGATTTGAGTTATACCAAGACTTGCTACTGATTTCGAATAATCGATTTAAACACCGTTTACACATAGTTTTGGTAATAGGTCAATGCCCATTGAGTTTATATGCTGTGGGCTACCAATTATGATGGCTTTAGTCTTTTTAGCATATAGTGTAAGAAAGTTTTCAGAGCACCAATTGCATATTGCTTGTACATCTTTGTTAACTACTTCTATTCCAAACTGTATTTCATGAGGATAACAACTGTAGTAAATTTGCAGATCGTCTCCATAAAAGTGGTACTGGCAGTTAGTAATCACGTGAGGCAAAGATCTTATGAAAATTGTAAATAACTAAGGACCGAGAATCATGCCATTAGAGTGACTCTTTTTTGTCAATCATCGACCTTATGTCATCAGTAATTTTAATGAGCGCCGTCTGAGTGTTATGCATTTTTATAAATCCTGATTGATATTCATCAATAGAATTTATTCGTGATCGGTGTGACACTGTCTCATTGTACACATGGCGCTCAAGAGGTTTTGAAAGGGCACAGAGCATAGAAATGCGTCGGAAATCAGACATATCTTTTACATCGGAGGTTTTCTTAATAGGAAGAATATGAGCTGATTTCCAAAGATTAGCAAATGTTGAATAATTTAATGAGCAGTTGTAAATATTCAATATCATTGGTAGAATAGCAGGAAGTGTAGCCTTAATAAATTTTATACTGATTTCGTCCACACCTGTTGCATTTGTTTTTATCATTCTTACTTAGGGAAGAAGTAACTCAGGAGTGAAATGAGCAAAGTATAGTCTTTCACTGTTAAAGTCTTGCGTAGAGTAGACTTAATAGTGGTAGTAGTAAACGTAGAGTGTTAGTGGGAAAAAAGTACAGTGTAGTAATGATTGCTAGAAATTCACCCTTCGTATCTATTTGCAATCTTCTTACTTATAGTAATAATAGTATTACATCATTTTTGGGAGATACTGTGTCTGAGACATTCCATTCGCTCATGTAACCCCTCGTCAGATAGGTACAAATGCCTTTGGAACTAATGAGTATTTTTCACTAAGCAAATTAGTAAAAAATAATATAATTACCATCATTGGATTTAAAATTAATTAACTGGAATATATCAAGAGTAAGGTGGTTTAAAATCAACTAACTGGAACATACAGGGAAATATATTCATTTTGGGAAAAACGTAAGGAACGTACTGATATCCTTCACGAAAAAATATCCTTCAGGAAAACACCCATATATGAAAGGTAGTGTGAACATCGTGCGAGAACCTACTGATAGATGAAGCTAACGTTCTCTTAAAAGACCAGTGCATGAAATATCAATGAATAAAAGAGAACGGTACGTTCAATGTTGAAATAAAAAAATGGAATAATAAGAGGAAATAATTAATTAATCAATTCAGTGAACCCAAAAGTAATAAAGAAGGATGAATATGGCTAAAAATATGTTTATACAATATTAAAAATATTTTTTTGAAAAGCAGAAATCTAATAAGGTTAATGCTATGAATCACAAAGAAAGTTAATAATACTAAACTCAAGAGAATGATAAAGAGAATATCAAAGGTATCCCATTGCTAAGAATAAACATTCATGAATTTAGAGTAATATATTAACCAACTCTGGACCTATGGTTGTTTTGACAATAGCCCTTAATAATAGATATTGGTCATTTACTATGTCGATGGGTTATTGTTTGAAGCGATAGCAATTAGTTCGGCCATCTGTAGTGAAAGATGCTGATTTCCTGCCTTTATACTTTTTTCTCTAGCGAATACTGGTAAATCTAATGGGCACTCAAAAGTATAAATTACACTTCTGGGCGCTGCATTTAATAAGATTGGCGCTGGGAGACACTTATGTGGAAAAACTGGGAAAATGGGGAAAAGCCGGGAACTAGAAACTAACTGGAAACGGGAAAAGGTTAGGAAATCGCTTGAGCTTCCAGGAAAAATGGTGTCTCCGTAGTGCGTAAAGGAATGGCAGCATTATTTTCTTTATTTTCGAATGTTCCAGTTTGCAGTTACGTGAGGAAATGTTAACATTGATTCTATTATTTGTGGTAAAACCCCTCCATGTCCCTAACATGTACTTGTCCTTCCTGACTGATGTACTGGACTGACTGGATTGACCGATTGGGGGACTATTTCACCTTCAGAATATTTTACAGAGAGAAATGCCATCATTTCATATATAGTTTGAATGCAGGGCTGCATCTTATAGGGAGACTAATGTGATAGTTTCCCGGTGTCTTACACATCGTAGTATCCTGGCCGATTGCGTGAACTTCACTCTCGCTTGGTCTCGAACCTACGACCCTTGGAACGCGAGTCGAACACGCTAAAACAGAGCCCTTAACAAGTATAAAAAAATTAACATGGGTCTTCACATTTGAAGGCACGGATGAGATTCTGACTAGAGGTCAATCGGCTGTCCACCATGGCTTAGAACGTGACCACCATAGCTTTGACCGTCTTCGGTACTAAACAAATCAAGGACTTCGACCCTCCACCTCACCAGCTAATCCTAGGGTAGCGAGTGCAAGTTCCGTCTATGTTGGTTTTCTCCTCCTGGCATGGCTGTTTATGAACAATTACATGCCTACGGTTTTCTTGGGCACCTTCCATTTGTATAATTTACAAATTTAATTCTACTTAGTTGTAAGACTAGAAGAATACTTCCGGGTGAACGAAAAGGAGCATCTAATGTTGAAAATCCTAAATAATAAGGACCCTAGATGCTTTCCCCGCGGAACGGTTAGTTCACGTTTCGCGCGTGTACGCGCATTGAGTTATAATATTGAGTATTGTAATGTTTAAAAGACATCACTAAAGAAAATCTTCGCTAACGGGAATTACGTCTTTCGCCTTTGCGATATCTGCGAATAAATTAGAACTTTTTAGATCGGGACTTCGGGCACTACCATGGGACTCTCGATATTTCTTCTTAATCACGTGAAAGTGGTACTCTGAAGTCAAACATTCCATTCTTAGCTCACCAGCTATTCGAATGCATATATCAATTGTTTAGGTAGCTTAATACACTCTCTCCTGTTGATCCCATATTTCTAACATTTGAAGTGAATGAGACCTCCAACGCAACAGCTATATTTACGCATGTCTTATTCCTTTTGGTTTTATGCTATAACTTATAGATTTCTACCTTGTCCGTGCTCCATTTACATGTTGGAATCCTCTCATGAGATTTATTACTTCTCAAAACTTCTCAAAGGTCCTGCTGTAAAGAGAATCCGATCATACTATGCAGCAATATCTACAGGTGATGGAGACCTTATTTTATAGGCACCATATCAGCAGCAGGAGAGAATTAAGTGAAATTGGGAGAAAAACTAAGACTCTTCTTCACAGAAGAGACGTCAAAGAGCAAATGGAGCACGGACAAGGTAGAAATTAATTATTAGTTAAAGCAAAAAACCAAAAGAAATAAGATATCATTTATCATATCAATAAGATACTAGCTGACCCGTACGAATATTTCGCACAGAATGCAGCTTCTTCCATCTTTCTTCCTGTTCTTCTACCTGTCGAATATTTTGCACAGTATGCAGCTTCTTCCTGTTTCTTCCTTCTTGTTCTTCTACCTGTCGAATATTTTGCATTGTAGGCAGCTTCTTCCTGTTTCTTCATTCTTTCTTCTTGTTCTTCTACCTGTCGAATATTTCGCACAGTGTGCAGCTTCCTCCCGTTTCTTCTTTCTTCCTGTTCTTGTACCTGTCGAATATTTCGCTTCTTCCTGTTAATTCCTTCTTTCCTCCTGTTCTTCTACCTGTTCCTTCCCATGGACAATTATATGTTTTTTATGTTCGTGTTTAAGATACATAACGTAAACGGTAAACGGTAACACTGATTGCATGTAGAATGTAATCAATCTAACTAAACAATGTGTTAATAGATGGCGTCTTCTACCGTCTTTTAAGTACGTAACCATAGCCAACATATTAGTTGATTAATTGACAACAGATGGAACTGTTAATTTTTGACCATTTTTAACAAAAAATTTAATTTTAAATGTTTTTCACAAGCACTTTAATTTCAAACCATTTGTCTATTTTTCGTCAATAGCGGGGAACATAAGCTTTAAAACGATGTTCAAATCATTAATTTTGATGAAGAATTATGGGAGTTATGGCGTTGCGACAAAAAACACCTTTGAGAAATAATGTATATGATGATGATAAATATGAAATCAAAAAGTTTTAATTGCATTGACTTACCAGATGACCATTCACCCATGTACAATCACTATGTGCATTTCGTACTATTTTCATTTTAAACCTTTTTTTGAAGTTTAGAATAAAAAAATGTGTGGAGTCGACATACCTCGAGCGAGTAATCGACTTGGAAAAATCAAAACTTGTAAGTCAAATTAATGGGTAAATAGTGAAATTTGAGATTGAGATTGTATTTTTCGTCAGAAGCCGGTGATTCAACTTTTAAAATGATACCTCATTTATCACTGTAGGTGCAGTATTAACGGAGCATATACGGAATGACAGAAAAAGACCTTTGAAAAACAATATATACGATTAGACAAAGTTTACGTTATAAATAAATATTCCATTAAACGTGCAATTTTCACTTGATAGTTAATTAACTAATTAAAATAAAACTTTCCTAATATTTCAGGATACATGCATTAGTCATGGGAACAAACTAGAAGCTGTGACCAAAAGAAAACATAAAAAAGAGATAATTTTAATTTTTCCCATGGATGTAAAATTCATGCATTAAGCTTCAAATTTCATACACTCACTGTACATGAGGATATTTAAATTTTTAATCTCCCATGTGTAATGCATGGTCAAGATTGACACGACTCATGGTGTTATTTCTTTTCGTCATCGCTGATGAGATCTTTCTTCAGCGGATATCATTGTCCCATGATTTGTGCATAATCAATCAAAAGTTATTATTATAAAGGAATTTATCGATATTGTTTTAATTTATTTTGAATTACCTTAGGTACTTTACGCTAAATAGTACAACAATAGACGCAAACACAATGCAAATGTTGATTAACTCCGTCTATCGGTATAGAATGGCCGTTACGATGATAATTTCAGAAACCTTTTTCACTCTTAAATGGAGGTAAACTCTCTCAAAATTTTTATATTTTAAGCATAAGTGACGCATATAAAAATTTAATCTATGACATAATTATTATTAAAATGTTTTAACAAATAATAGTAAATTTTCTATTTTCATATCAAATTTAGTTTATTCGAAACTTTTAGTTTAAAAACAAGGTTTCATTAAAGGTCTGTTTACAATGATTCTTTTCTGAGATAAGTGATAACGAATATCTAATGGCAGTAAAAAAATCATTTTGAAAAACAGCCGTTTTTAAGCTGTTATTAAAATTTTGGCAAAACACTTAGAATGGTACATATTCATTATTCCATTAGGCAAACGTTTCCACAAATTTTCGTCAAAGTCTGAGAGGTCAAGGGTCAATTTGGTCCGAAGTGGCGTGGAATGACCCCAATGTGATTACAAAACTCTCAGTCGGGTCGAAGAAAAGAGTTGAGGTCTTGTTAAATGGAATATGAAATCAGGAAATGCTGTGGTAAAATTTTATTTCAATAACTTTCATAAAAAAATCAGATGACACCTTGTTTCGTTGGTCAACAGTACGTATAATTTAACCACATTTCATGTCTGACGTAATTATATATTCAAATTATCTTTGGCAATATAGCATTATAAAAAATCTATGAATAAATGAAAATAATTGTTTTGAAATAAAATTTAGTAATCAATACGTTAATGCCTTAAATAAAATAAAAACTACAAAAATATGTTTGAATAGATAAGAACATTTTGAGTAATAAGTTAAAATTACATGGACGAATTGCGCATAAAGGCAAGTAGAACTTCAGGAAATGCTATAGAAGAAATTTATTGAAAATAATTTCATTAAAAATCAGATAACAATATAAATGGATGTATGAAGGAGACATTAAGCGTGGTATAAACACGTTTACTCATTAAAAAATAAATACTGCAAAAATATATTTAAATAAATTATGAAAACATTTTGAGGAATAAGTTATGAATTACAGAGACAAACAGCGTACATGCCGCTGTTGCGTTGGAGGTCTCATTCACTTCAAATGTTAGAAATATGAGATCATTAGGAGAGAGTGTATAAAATTACACTTCTCAATTAAATGTGGACATAACCGGAGTTGGCTTGATCCTCGACAACTTATAGTATCCCGTGAATAAAGCGATTTAAGTATTTCAGTGATGCATGACCAATGGATCGCAATTCGGCTGACGAGATTTAAAAACTGTCATTGGTGACGTTCCATGTTTTCCACACATTTACACACATCACTTAATTACCATACTAGGAGTATTATAAAAATTAGATGACTCTATGTGCATAGTTTCGCAGTGGAGAGTTTCTGATTGCAACAGTCTTCCAGAGAATTGATGTAATTTGTTTAATAATTGTAGTGGTGGTACGTAAGCTATCTAAACAATTCATAATTACATTGAAAATAGAAAATTAAAATTTGAAAACTATTATAAAACACAAATTCCTATAATAAATACATTAAAGCAAATAAATAATCCAGGAATAATAAATAAATAAATGATAGAAACATTTCAGGCGATAAGTTATAAATTAAATAAACAATTGGCATAAGCGCCATTGTGTTGTAGATCTACTTCACCTCTAATTTTGAGAAAAAGAGATAAATTAGAGAGAGTGTTCTTAAACATACACATAGCGATCAAAGTTTAACATATTTCTCATTTTTCCACATCACTTTGTTTACAGAGTTGGCTTGATCCTCGAATACTTCTTATATCCCATGGCTGGAGCGATTTCAGGAACTCTGCGGCGCATGACTTCTTGAACGATGTATTGAGATTCGGGTAATAAGATTTGAAGACTGTTGCCGGACACGTATCACATTTCATCAAATTCACTCTCCACACTATCAGATCATTAACTAATTTGTTGGGAGTATATTTCGAGAATGGGGAGACCTTCAGTGCTGACGATTAAGCTGTGACTCTTTCGTAGGCCGAGGTATGTCACATGCTTACATTATTCTGGTGCCATTGTTCCCGGTCACGTATACTGTTTTCCTCACATTCTCTCTCCACACATTCAGATCACTAATTACATCATTGGGGGTATGGGGAGATCCTCGATGATTGACCGCTAAATCTTCTCTATCGTGCCTCGAGCTTACACAATTTTGGGGCGATTTTCGACGCAAATGCAGCCTATGTTGAGATCGTAACTCCTATTATCCTTCGGATTGTGAATGGTGTGCTGCATGGTCGTGCAAAAACTGTCTTTGCCGCAGCTACAATCCTTCGTGTGGTCACAGGCTCGATGTGTAAACTTAACAAGGATACCGGCGAGTTTCCCCTCCTCTTCATATTCTCTCACATGGCAGTTGTTTGGAGTAAATTTTTTGATTTTCATGACTTGGCACGTCGAAGTAGTGTTGTTACTTGTCGCTGCTATCATAACTATGAGCAAAGAAGGTACGATGAAAAAGTAACACATGTTTGAGGAGATCATCGTGGAGTAAGAGACTGTTTCTTCGATGGATTAGTAGACAGTAGGTTCTGCGATCCGTAATCGGTCGGTTTGCGTGTTATAACTTAAGCTGTCGTCTAGAAGTATATGGTGTTGGGTTTTAAGAAAAGCGCCTTTATATGCCTCAGTGGATATCGAATGAATCAGAGGTCAGGGTAAGTTGGGGCAGAGGGGAAGGAAAAGATGTATTCTGTCTTTTACGAGGATACTGTACGCAATCGGTAATTATGGCTAATTTGATATTTAGTTACGGGAAAGGCCTTGTTTCATCGAGTATTTCCTATGACATGGGTATGATATTACCGTTTTCTACGCGTAGTTTCGTATTATCACTCTTCTTGGCGACTGTGCATGCTTACGCCAACGCCTTAATGAACTGGGAGTTAGATTAGGATTTGCGATGTGGAATACGACCAGGGTGATAATGTGGAAGTGAGTTCCTGTGTTGCGGTTTAAAAAAAATCACTTCACTTGGATTAATTAATTTACGAGGAGAACATTCGGCCTTAATGACGATAATTTTTATCGTCGTTTGTTAATCGACTTTCCTCGCCATGGGGCTAAAGTTTTCCTTGTAGGCCGATGTACATTTGAATTGACGTTTATGGTAATAGTATTTTAATCAGATATGTTTAAAAAATATAATTCAACAAGTATGAATTTTAAATGGAACCTTGGTTGTGAGGATGGAATGTCATCAGAAGGAAAGTCATTAATATCTTCCAAAAGGCCAAGAAGGTTTCACAAAACGCGCTCGTGTAAAATGTGTACCCGGTTGATCAGTCAATTTTCCTTGGAAGCATATTGTACTTATGCATGGTTAACGTTAAGGAATCAGGAAGGAGAATAAATTCATTGTAATAATCGTATGCGAGTCGAATTATGGTATTTCTGTTCACCGAGGGAATGCCATCGGTAATCCCTTTTTAATATCTGATTAATTTTTATGATATTTGTCGTAATATTAGTGATTATAAAGGTATAATGATTTGTCGAAAATCGTTGTTTCAATCATTGACCTGTAATCTTTCTACTAATAAGTATGGCTTTCTCTGAATGCTGGTATGCTTACATATAATTTTTGAGGAGAATAGTTACCATTTCATCGACTGAGGTTCCAGGTCGTCTTGGGATGCTCGGCCATCGACAAGTACTTGACTTATAAATTCAGAACAGGTGTGTTTCAAAGCGATACATATAATACTATCAATACGCCTCACTACGTGTATTGGTCCGAAAAATCAGGAATGCTCGTTGATTATCAACTGTATTGATGAAAGTAAAAAAAGTTATAGTAGTTATATTCATACTTGAGAGAATCAGGTTTTATCTCATATTCTTATCGTATTTTATTTACTTGGAGAAAAGTTCCGGTTTTGGTGATTAATGTAGGATAATATCAAGTTATTTTACAGAAAAAAATATAACAGTACTACAAAAATAGTATTTCAGTTTCACGAGGGGTGTGAAGGGAAGATCATCATTAATTATGCGTACGAATGTACGTACAAACGTGCATTGCAAATTGAATCGTCTGAAGCGTTGAATTGCGAGGATGCATATACGTGAGATGGAAAAATAGCCCCTGCGCTAAATCAATTGTAATTGCCCACCAGATTCAGAAGGGAAGAAGTTGAAAATTGTAACAGTTCCTTCCCCGTGTGGTACGGGCTTTACAAATTTACATGGCTGGTAGTCTGACGACCCGTCCCAGCGGCTCGCGGGTTAGTTTTTAGATGTAGCTATAGAATTTGGGTGAATCAGAGGCCCAGATTGGGATAATGCTGCCATCCCGTCTGAACGCCGTTGAAGAATTTCGACATGGATCCCGCTGAACCCGATTGCTTCAATTGTATCTTCAATTATCTTATTACAAATGTATGAAAACAATAAGGAAAGATCATTTTAGGTTTTACATTTCTTGGCCTGTGTATTCAAACAAATGGTTACATAATCCACCGTCGTAAATGGTTGATTTAGACTTTGTACACGCATTTCTTTCCTCCACATGATCGGTATGACATTTACTTGAAATAACGTGCGACGTAGCTGTTTCATTTTGTCATATAATTGACAAAACTTCTATTTTTAGCCATCAATCCATGGTCGCATTGCCAACCCGACGGTCCCAAAACATTTTTTAGCGAAGTAACCTGTCCCCTTAAGATGTCAAACCAGCTCAGCGTTTGACTTTTTTTTGTGTTAACTCTTGTTGATTGATAATTATTATCTGGTAAATGTTTGATGCATTTAGGCCATCAGCTCTAAGTATGTCGGTTTTAAATCAGTTTTTGAATCGAGTCTCTAGAGAAATACTAAATTAGTCTGTCTGTCACCGTGTATCGCATCTTAACGTCTGTTACGTAATCTGTCGTGGATGTTTCGGTGAGATTCCTTAATGTGGTTGGTTGTAGGATTTTTGGCATTACCCGCCATGAACGGACTTTTTCGAGTTTCATGTCCTTCGCATCAAGAACGTATTTAATAGGATGATTTTACTGTTGATTTTTCATACCGAAATAAAGATTTTCAATAATTATTATGTTCCTGAATATATTTGAATGGCTATCCTTTTAATAGCTTCTAAAAGTGCGGTGTATTTTAGGAGTACCTGTTCTGTCAGTATAGGTGTCTTTTATATATAATTTCATCCCATTTTCAGGATATTCCAGTATCTGGAATTGAGTTACTACTATTATTTTTAAGTGTGAAAAGTTTCTCGTGGTCCCGTTATTGCTATTTAAGGAACTTGGAGCTCTTTTTTTAAACTTAGTTTTAAGTGATTCTGTGACTACTCTCATTTACACTTAGGTCCAATTCTGTCAGCCGTGATATAAAGTAATGGCAGTCATTGTTATATATTGAATGTAATATTTTCAGGAAGTAAAATAAACTAAGTAATCGCAGTTATGTATCATATATTAGATATATTGTTTTCAATACTTTGACATAACGGTTTTGTGCCTTTATGTAGGCGTATAAGTTGTATCATTTGGATCTTTATAATTTCTGTTTTGATTTGACTAGTCAAATAAAAGCAAATGTATCGCTCATCGAAAGTAATTCCTTTATAACTGTTGCATTATTAGCGTCGTGAATATTCGTTACGGTGTACTACACCCTTTCTATTCGACAGTGTGTAATTCACCTTGTAAATGGATTATGGGATGGGATGTATATACTTGAAAATGGGATGTATATGGGAGTCTTGAGCGGCTTGAGAGTCATGGACGTCAAATTTAGACACCTAAGATGTGTACTCCTTAGTTATATACCTATTTAAAACTTTTTTCGTTACAATCGTCAAAGTTTTTCTTTACTCAATGTGAAGGCAACCTTTCATTCGGGTTGAAGGAAAGGCCGAGGTCTTTTTGAAAGGAGTTGAAATTTAGGAAATGCGTTAGAAAACGTTTATCTCAAATACTTTCGTAAAAAAATCAGTTATCACTATAAATAAGTGTATTGACATTAATTGCGGTAATAAATACATTTACTCTTAAATTATAATAAATACTGCACAAATTTGTATAAATAAATTTCAAAAACATTTTGAGGAATAAGTTATATATATAACATAGACAAATTAACGTGCATATCGCTGTTGCGTTTGAAGTTTCGTTCACTGAAAATGTCGGAAATATGAGGTCAATGTGAGTGAGTCTATAAAATTGCAATTTTCAATCAAGTTTACAAATAGTTCAAGCCTAGTTGTTTGTACCCGGAGTTGGCTTGTTCCTCGTAAACTTAGTCCTAGTGTCCTAAATGTTGCGTTTAACTATTTCTATGGCGTGTGACTTGAGGAATGAATCGCAATTCGGGTGGTAGGATTTGATGACTGTCGCCGGTCACGTATCTTGTTTTCCTCACATTCACTCTCCACACATTCAGATCACTAATTACTTCATTGGAAGTATGGGAAGATCCTCGATGATTGACCGCTAAATCTTCTCTATTGTGGCTCGAGCATACTCAATTTCGGGGCGATTTTCGACACAAAAGCAGCCTATATTTAGTTCATAGCTGAAATTCTCCGTCAGGTTGTAGATGGTATACTGCATGGTCGTGCACGAACGTCCTTGGCCGCAGGTACATTCCTTCGTGTGGTCACAGGCGCGATGTGTTAACTTAAAAGGGACACTGGCGAATTGCACTTCCTCCTCATATTCTCTCTCGGCGCAGTTGTTGAAAATACTCTCTCGGATCATCGTGGATTGGCACTGTGAAGGGGTGTTGATACTTCTCGCGGCTATCGCAACTATGAGCAAAGATGCGACAACAAAAAAGTAACACTTGCTTGAGGGAATCATCGTGGAGTATGTGACTACTTCTTTGGTGAATTATTAGACCGTAGGTTCTGCGATCCGTAATCGGTCGATGTGCGTGTTGTTCTCCTACGCTGTCGTCTAGAAGTGAGTGGTGATGGGTCGTGAGGAAGACGGTTATATATATTTCAGTCTAGTGTGTATGAGTTACTGTCGGGGTAGACCGAGCAGAGGGGAAGAAAAAAATGATATATTCTGTGGTTACTGAGAATATTTCTCACTATCTGTAACCATGGCTAATTTGATATTCAGAAACGGGGACTTCCGCATTTGATCGAACACTTCCTGTCATTTGCACCAGATCTTACCGATTTCTGCGCGTAGGGACGTCTCATCACTATCTCAGGCGGCTGTTTCTACTATCACTAGTGTCGTAATGACTTGAAAGTCGATTTAGATATGGGATAAATCGAGGTATTGAATCGGATGGGGGTTCCTGTATTGCTACTTTTTTATTCAATAAGCTTCTATTGGGTCATATACTAGGAGGACATTCTGTCTCTCATCTTTATTGTGACCTTCAATCCGCCTTTTCTTCACGGTGACTACTGAGGTTCTTCTTGTAGTTTGGAGGATAATAGCTTTTTGAATTTTTAATTTATTAGTTTGTTGTTAATATTTCTTGTTCTGTCAGCTTTTGTGGAATGAAAAGTGTGTCTAGAGATAATATGAAGATCGTGAAGATAATTAATGCTTTTCAATATTTGGTTATTCTTCGACAGTGAAGTTAAGTAGGAATATCAAAAAAATGTATCATGTACGTATGTGTGATATCTGGAAGAGGTTGATAACTTGAGGACTAGGTGTTTTATTGCAGAGATGTATTGAACGTAAGGCATCAAAGGAGTGAATTCAGCGAAAGAGGAGTGTACGAATCGGAGTAGCGTTCTGCGGTTTTATGATTAATGGCTGTAGTTAGTCTTACCTCAATCGTTGGTTAATTTTTTTGGCAGAAGAATAATGATGTTTTTAGGTGGTTATGTTGTGATGTTTCTGGAATCCCTTCGTGAAAGCGTCAACATACAAAAATCATGTTTTTTAATGCTGGTAATTTCATGTAGTACTCTCATTAAATTGATGTTTTGAGGTAGTATGTAAGTGGTTTTTATCCCTTTGCTTATAGTTGATGCGGCTTTAAGTGTTATTTTGTTGTTAGATTCTTTCTATAAATATCATCAATAGTCGCTGATAAGCGATTGTTGAATTCACTTGGGAAATGCAAGATTGAAGGTAGATGCATCGCACGAAAAGAATCCTGTATGTAAGTGCTTCTATTAGTAATAATTACATTGTTGAATTCATTTCTATAAATTTGTTTTCTAGCGGTATTGTCTGGAAGTTTTAGGCCGTTTCGTTTTGTATTGCTAAATTTTTGCCATTGCTTGCTCAAGTGATTTTACTGGTGTTGACAACTTAATTTTTCGCAACATTACATATAATATTTGTTTATGCTAATATTCCATATCAAAAATTTATTAGTGAGTTTACCTAGTCAATCGGAAAGATCCCTTTCACAGTTGTTATTTCATTTCCTCAATAGAACACGATTTTTTATCTTTTAGTGTTCATCGGATCCTAGTAAGTGTCATTGCTCCAAAATTCCTCCTATTAGGTCGCGGGATATGGTGTGATGGCTCTCAAATCAATCCTTTTAGAAGGTATCGTAGCTCGAGTATAAGAGTGAAAGTGGGCCTAGGGTATTGCTAGGCTTAGGTTTCTGTTGTTGTTTTATGGCTAAAATGTACTCAAACTGGCATGTTGAACGTCGTGACCATAAGCAGCAATTACTTTTCGTGGAGCGGGTGCTACAAAGGCTGGTAACCTTGCATATTTTAATGGAAATCACTGCTTACAGTCAAATAGTAGCATCGCATGGCCGACGATACGGTGGGCTACGGAAGCTGTGTAAGGCTGGATAATCTAGAGACATTGACGGCAAAACCAACTGGGCAATTTGTTCCTGGAATGTGAGAGGTGCGTATGGGAAAGAGGAAGAGTTGATGAATGGAATGGAAGTAAGAGGATGTATTGTGATTGTGAAACTTAGCGCAAGGTGTATGAAGTTGCCATGGCTGATGATGTTGGATTGACGTTGTTGTCAGTTGTAGACGATATTATGCACGGCAGTAAAGGTGCTTGCTTGTTTTCATCGATAGAATAAAGATGCTAGGAAATACGAATTAGTATTCCTAGATAGCTCTGGATTGGTATGAAAGAGAGTATCCGAAAGTTTGATTGTGACGTGTTACCCACTGGTGGTAGGAGGAAGTACTGTGTAACGTGAGCTTTGGGGAAAATTAAGAGAGGTATTGAATGAATATACCCTGGTGAGAGAATAGTTGGGCTAATGTAATTAGAGACCATGGAATGAGAATAAATGTAGGGAAAAGCAAGGTCATGGCAGTGTCAAAACATGAGGTGCAGGAAAGGCTGAACATAACTTGGGAAGAGCAAGAATTAGAACAGGTTGACAAGTTCGAATACCTGAGGACACAAATTACTTGTGACGGGAGACCAGACTCTGAAGTGAGTCACAGAGTCCATAAAGCAAACCAGGCAGTAGCGTATCCTGAGGGGGTCCAGGGGGGGCGAATGCCCCCCCCCCCTCTCGCCCTCTCTGTTCTGGTGCCCCTAAGTCTGTGAATGTTTCCACTCTAAAGATCTTATTCGTTCTAGTCCTCAGTCGGAGCTACATCATTCAGAGGAAGAAAGGGATGAGAGGAAAGCGTCCCAGCCTTCTGGCTGCTGGATATACCAACAAATTAAGCAAACACTACCAACTCCCACGCGTAACGGCGGAATGACTAACAATGATCGCAATTGCGCCGATTTCGCGCCGGTCGTGAGTTCGGTGGCGTGGCGTGGCGCCCACGTCTAGGTTGAACTGGCTTTGTGCATTGGTCAGTTAGAAATGTCAACATTGAGTCACTCACTCTGGCTACCGTGTGCGTGACGTAGAGTAGGTACCTACCCTGTACTCCCTCTCCTCTCTCGCCGCCCCGCCACAACAACAGGGTTGACCGTGATGACTGTTAGAGTTTAGTCAAGAGTTCGCGTCTCGCGTGGTGTGTGCACATGTGACTTTTTCAGTGTTATATTTATGTAATGTCTGGACAAGGTAAAAAAGTGGCGCTCAGGGGCGCAAAGCTAAAGCAGATTTAGATTAACGAAACATTGCTAAGACGTGTGCAAATTAAACATCAGCATTACCTGATGTCAATGCGACCGATAGGTCATCACAAAATTCCGTACCTGATGATTAGCAACTAGTTGAGTCTTCATTGGTACCATCTGCAACAACAACTTAGTTTCCTGATTCAAACGTAAACTACTGTGTCAACAAACCGTAAGTATCTGTTTCATGTACAATGTACATACATGATAAGTTTTTGTTGAAATTAAAACACACTTCTTGAGGCCGCATCGCTACGGACTATCTGTACAGTGTCTGCGTACACAGACAATTCTGCAAATTGTTTAGCTTTAAACTCAGCACATTACCAATTATTATTATTATTATTGGGTTATTTCTATTACTATGTGAATGACACGACGCACTCAGAGCATCCAGTTTCGCCGACGGCGTCTGGGTCAGGCCTTTGCAGGAATAACTCTTCAATCGCAATCGGCGATAATGACTGCAACATCAGTGGGGGAAGGACTTCGGGAGGCGTTTGCGAATACCTTGGGCTCTCCGAAGAGAAGAGATACGATTTTCCAGGCGGAGATGAAAGTGGACTCTTGTCTTACAGTAATAATTCGATTGAAATTAGCAATGTTGATTACCCATCCTGTTTCGTAACATTACGATTGGCCCGTCTAAAGTTCGATCTTAGTTAGAAATAGGTCCGTGTCAACCTGGGCTTAGTGACACTTCCGATTCTTTTGACTACAATGACAGTCATAGGCGATTCTACAAGGAATGGTATAAAAGGAACTTCCATTGGGTGAAGAAGTCAATAGATACTGGTTGGTTTATTCGCCCAGGGGTAACATCATGTTTAGGGTTACCATAGGTCCATCATAAAAAAAGAGGACACTTCTTATTATAAAGAGGACACTTCTTATTTTGTTATTTTTCCATCATTTTAATCATAATCGCCATTGCATTCATGCATTTCATTACAATACTGTGTTCTTTACTTTTGTACCATATGAATATTTGGAAGATGAATAAATCTCTGTTAACAGTTTTAGATTGACCAGCAAGTATTCATAAAAGCTTAAGCAGTCGAAGTGCTTAAAATTGAACTGAACACACACTACACCTTTCATGTTTTCTATTTTAAATCTGATCTTGTCTTTGGTCCAATGTGCGTTGACAAGAGAAAACACGCGTTCTGTATTAGCATTATGACCCCAGATAGCAAACGTCCATGGAATCCATGATGGAAAAGTGATGGATGTCTCCATGATGGAGTATGGGAATGGAATCAATGTGGATTATACATGGATGTCTTGGAGAAATTTCCATTCAAGCTATGACGGAAATGTGACATGGAATCCATACGAATTCCCTCCATTTTCCATAGTGACATAGTCACTATGGAAAGTCGTAACCACTATGAAAGTGGGTAACAAAGTCACTATGGAAAGACACGCATTTGCTCAGATTATGCCAGGGAAATATGTTTTGATCACAATATGAGCATGTGCTGAAAATATGCTCAAGAGATTTTCAGAATCATATTTATTCAACATATGTTGGACATATCTCCAGCATATGCTCCAAAGATGTGTTGAGCATATTTTCGTCGAAATATGGTCAAAATACGTTCAGCATAATATTTTGTCAACATACCGAGAGCATTTGTACTGCATGTGCTATGAAAATATGCTTATTGCAGTTTCTCCAACATTGTCAAAATATATCTTACATGACTCACGCCCACACTCAAGCATACACATTTCATATTAAATATATGGAGCGTTTAGCGGACGAATACTGCATGCAAGGAATCTAACTAACGTCAAGTAATATATATTGTTCTAGTATGTTCTGGAGGGCTATTATGTATCACGAGTCGCCCGGAGATAACTCCGTTTACGGTGACTCGGAGTGGCCTGCAACTCGGTTGTCAACTTTTGCCATAACGCATCATGATTTTCTCGTAGTTGTGGCTATTTTCTCGTAGTCGCCTCCCGAAGTCACCCTCGACGGAGGGGGTCACAAGTCGAGTCGCCACCGCCTGGCGGTAGTCTACTGTTTGTTTGCATTGAAAGTAGTAATCAAAACAAAGTGGTGATTCGTAGGCATTCATTCGGAGGTATCTTTGGGGGCTTTAGGGTCAAATTTATATTCGTGTCTCAAGCATAGATTGAAAGTGTTTTACGAGACATACGTAGTGAGTTTCACTGGTGTTGTGCAACGTTCGTGTACGATGGATTCAGTATCATTTATTACCGAAGACGTGTTAGCGTGTGTTGCTGCTATTTCCCCCTGAAAATATAGTGCCTACCCTAGTCCTTGTTGTGAACGCTCCTAACAGTGAATGAATTATTCGCTTGAAAATTTAACATGAAACGATAAGTGAAAGCTTTAGAACTTCAACTGAATTTCATAGTGGTCCTTGTGTTTACTTCTTTACTGTGTTTCCACGTTGGTTGTAATGATGTGTGCAGTATGAATTTCAATAAAAATCTCTAAATATATTAAGAGATTTTATTGTATAGGCGAGTCAGGAAATAGTTTAGATGTTATTAGAGTATGTATACTTAAACCCTTTTACTTACTTACACCCATCAACGGTGGCATTCATTATGATATATTCGAGGTTATAGAGACTAGTCATTAATTGTTGTTGTTAGTGCCTTAAGTGTTAAGGAAGTGAAGACGTTTTGACAAGCCGATATATTTTGTTTTGTTGGCCATAGAGATGTATTTGTAGAATTGGTTGACTGACTTGAGAAGGGATAAATGGACACGACCTTATGGTAAGCATGTTTTCCAAACGAAAAGATTCCTAGTGAATTCAATGATACTTTGCAAAAAGTGGTAGCATATCATGTTGAACTAAGTTAAATGCAACTTGGTTATGTCTACTGGATAATTTATTATACAATGCATTTTGTAGTGAGTTGTACAATAAAATACATGGTGGAAATATCCAAGTTGTATTTAGTTTATTTCATTGAGTATCCTCATGGATTCCATGTGGATATTGTACATGGATTCCATGTGGAAATTTTACATGGATTCCATGTGGAAATTGTACAAGGATTCTATATGTATAACATATGAATTTTCCATATGGATTTCATCTTGAAGCCATGTGGATCCATGGAATTTAGAGGAATTTTGCCCATACTTTCCATTGATTATCCATATGGAATCCTGATGGATCCATGATATTTCCATTATGGAATTTCCATGGAATAAACGCAGAATCAACATGTATTCCATTAAGTGTGCTGTCTGGGACTAGGAATAAAAAAAAGAATTCAGCAACTATTAGAAGTTGAGAATGGAACACATAACTAGATGACTGATTGAAATATGCACACCACACTTCACCTGCTGGTTGGTTTTGTTTTCTTTCATAGTTCTTTAAAAATTTTGTGAAATTACAAAATTTATCAAAACACTTTGTGTCATTTAGTCTTACATTTGTTTTTTCATTAAGAGATTTTACAGTTTTCATTGTCCTCCCAATTAAGAGTTCTTGAAAGCTGCATCCATTTGAGTGGTTCAAACTGTTGATATTGAGCCAACCATTTCTTTAATACTCCATAGTAGTTCTATACACAGCTTTTATCTTCTTGAAAATGCTATCACACTCCTGTGGGTAACCTTCCTCTCTTTTTTATGCAATTATTTCCTTTATTTTTAAATTTAAACACCTTTTTCAAGTGACTGAAGACATTATTCCCTGCAGCTCTTCCAATTCCACCAAAATTAACTTGCTTTCCATTCGTTAGAGACCCTGCGCACTTCAAAACAGATCGGGAGCAAAGTGGATGTGCGCTAAACAACAACTGAACGTCAATAATGGCATCCGCGATTGTTTTCAAGTTTGTTGATTTTCAGTAAAGGCGGCAAACATGCATATTGTAAAGTTTATAAGCAATTAGCAACATAAAGCTAACATTTTTAGATACTTATTTTGAACGAATTCGACAACTTTAAGTTAAACATGCGGCCATGACTGCTATGCACCCACGAAGAGCTACCCACCGGTAGGTTACAAAACATTTCACCAACGCACATCGTTCCATTCAACGTCGTTCATGTGCGATTAAGTGCTCGTGTTCCGATGTGCACTTAGTTCAACACCTCGAAAGGAAATCTCCCATGAGAATAACCGAATTAGATAATGCATCGTAACGATCATAACTAATACCTGCTGAAATTCTAAAACCGTTAGAATGCATTGTTATCACAGTATAGGGACACCTTCTCCAGGTGAGAAGATGTTCTTTGATAATTTATCTGGATTACATGCTTTTAATAAATATCACCTTGCGTATCGCGAAAATAAGAAAAAAGAAATCTGTAAGACAAAAATGGAATAATTGACGGCATTATCACCAGTGTGGTCTGTGCATTTGTGAAAAAAAGTGTTACAGTTGCAATTTTACGATTTAGTAAATCGACTACATGTTTTCGTGTTTAAATCGAGAATTTTTTCTCAGAGCTAAAAAGAGGACATTTCGTAATTTTTCATAAAATCCACCCGGACATTTTTATTTGCCTGAAAAAGAGGACATGTCCGGGAAAAAGAGGACGTATGGTAACCCTAATCATGTTATGTTTCTCATGTTGCCCGTTAGAAGATAAACTAGTGCGGCAAAATGATAATTGGTCAGATCCAAACATGGGTGTCTCGAATTTTAAGAAAGGGGCAGAGAAAAGAAAATGGCATGAAGAAACCCAAGGCAATCGCCAATCAGAAAACATATTTTTAATGACAAGGTACAGATTCAAAAACATTGTACAATCAAGGTAAAGCTTAATCAAGCCCAAAATGAAATTATAAAAAAACGAAGAAATACTGAAACGATTAATTGATATTATTATGTATCTCTCGAAACAAGGTCTACCTTTACGTGGCCATCGAGAATTTGGTTTACGACAAAACCTCGAGAGTAACGAGGGAAATTTTTTAGAGCTTGTAAGAGTTTTTGCGAAATACGGTACAACAATGGATAACCATCTTGAGAGCTCAAAACAATGAAGCTTACTTAAGCCCGTCTATACAAAATGACATCATTCAAGCCTTGGCTAATGAGGCATTGCAGATTATTGTTGGCGAGATTAAACAAATGAAGTTTAACTATCTAATAGTTGACTCAAAAATCGACATTTCCAAATTACACCATTTTTCATTGAGTGTACGTTATGTTATAAACGCAGTTCCAGTTGAACGTCCAGGCAATTCTCAGAGCCGCAATGACCAGTAAGAATTAGCTATACAGACTACAGCATTGTAACGAGAGCTAAATAAATAATTGTGTATAATACGTAGCCAATTTTTATATATTGTACAAACCCATCCGCCTATTGCATCCAAATTTGTAAAGTTTAGTAAACTGGTTAATTTATGAGTCGGCGCCCTCTGAAAATTTTATGCCCCCCCCTTTGACCCAAAACCTGGCTACGCCACTGCAACCAGGTATAATATCAGCTTAGCAGATCAATTGTAGGCAAGAGAGAAGTATCGGAGAAGACAAAGATGAGGGTGTATAAAACCATTTTCCAGCCGGTATTGCTATACGGAACGGAGAGCCTAACCCTATTCGATTAACACAGTAGTAGATTCCAAAGCTGCGAGATGCGATACCTCAGACGTGCTGAAGGACGCACTAGGAGAGATCGAGTGAGAAACACCACAATCAGAGCCCAATTCCAGCAAGCCTCAATCACAGAATTGATGGAAAGAAAAAACTTGGGATAGTATGGGCATGTGGTAGGGATGGAGGAGGAAAGGAAACCAAGAGAGGTGATGAAGACAAGACCAGAAGGAAGGCGAGGAAGAGGACGACCTAGGCTGGAGTGGGAAGAATATGTGGAGAGATTGACGCCCGGCTTGGAAAGAGCATAAATGAAATGAAGCGACTCCCTTAGAATAGGGTGGAATTTAGAAAGTGGCTGAAGGACCCCGACGCCTAACAGCATAAGGGGACCAGAGAAGGAGAAGAGAGAATAGTTGTACTGGGCGACATGCATGGCTGGGTTAGTGCTAGACGGAATGCAACTAAGAGAGTGGTGACCTTTTGGTGACCCTCGAGTGACTGATATAGAAATACTTGGTGATTGTGTACTTGGAAAAAGGATTACTTGTTTAGAATACATGTGTTACAATTATGGTCGATTCCTTAGCATATAATAAAAGATTGAGGGAATTAGTAATAGACACTGAAGTGATGGGTTCCGAATGTGGAACAGACCACTTATTGGTAGTTTCAAGAGTAGATATTGCCCGGGAGCTGGTTCCTAGAGAGAGAAGTGCACTTAAGAGTAAGAGTAGAGAGGTAATTAGGCAACGAGGTGAAAGTACGTTATGGATTCATGCTTGACAATATACTATCTTCGAAACAGAGAGGGACAAATGTATCGGTCACGGGAGTGTGAATGATACGTGCGTGATTTTGAAAGAAATAATTGTTGAATGTGAAGAAAGTGTGTATGTGGTTACGGAGTTGTTGGGGATCTGAAAGGCGATGCGTGTTTGAATGAAGAAGATGAAAAAATTCGCAGTGAGCGTAAGGAAAGAGGCGTATGAGACATTTATTGTATCCGAATCTGAGGAAGAGCGGAAAATGCCTGACATGATTGTTGGAAATTTAACTTAATTATTGGAAAAAAGAGCCCAAGGATGCCGGTTCATGGTTTTCGAGTTGAGATATGGACCTAAAAAAAGGAAAAACTACAATTTAAAAATAGTTTTTAAATTTTGAGTAACCTATTGTTTGATAACCAGGATTTGTGGGAGAAAAATGTCAATCCCTATAATTTTTTATGCAAAAAAATATCTATCGTTATCTTTGGTAGGGAAAATTAAAGTTAAAATATAAGTTTTTGATAACAGATTGTATTTTTATTGAATATTATAAATTATAGGAAAATATTTACATACTTTCATTCACATAAAGTTTAATTGTCTCGACGACGCGTCATAAAGTAGTGGCAGACAAGATATTTTCCATGTTTTTCATAGTGAACGTTGTGCGACGGTTGCTCCAAATAAGTTGCTACATTGCAAATGATCGCTCATCTTCACAGGTTGTCGTAGAGGCATACCTCAGCGAGGCACTTCATTTGCAGAGAGTTTTTGGAGAATTTTAGATGTCTGTCATTAGAGCTCTCCTTTGAGAATCTGAGCTACATCACTCATCTACTCGAAGCCTTCGTATTTACTCAAAACATTACACAATTTCGCATAAACACTTACGGCTTGTTCAACCTTTGCATATGCAAGTTTTTTCTTCACATCCATAATTGACGACACTGAATCACGTAAAGTACCTAAGGTAATTCAAAATTAATTAAAACAATATCGATCAATTCCTTAAAAATAATTACTTTTGATTGATTATAAACAAATCATGGGACAATGATGTCCGCTGAAGAAAGATCTTATCACCGATGTCGAAAAGAAATTACACTATGATTCGTATTAATCTTGTCTTAATTATGCATCACACATGGGAGATTAAAAATTTAAATATCCTTAGTGCACTGAGTGTATGAAATTTGAAGCGTAATGCATGAATTTTACATCCACGGTAAAATTTTCAATTATCTCTTTTAATGCTTTCTTTTGGTAGCAGCTTCTAGTTTGTTCCCATGAATAATGCATGTATCCAGAAGTGTTAGGAAAGGTTTCCATGATTAGTTATTTAACTATCAAGTGAAAATTTTACTTTTAATGTAATATTCATTTATGACGTAAACTTTGTCTAATGATGATATGTTATTCCTTTTGGTTTTATAATAAAACTAATGGAGCTCTACCCTGTCCTTGTTAATTACCACGCCTGCTTATATTTTTCAGCCCCCACCCACTTTCCTCCTTACTGATTGTTCGTCCCTTATTTCTCGTCTCCTTAGGTCTCCAACGTTCGCTTGTCCTCTCCTTTCCTTCTTTTCGATATTTTTGGATTTCATGTCTTAACTCCGTTTTATTTCCGATACCCACTTCTACTTTTTACCATATAAATGTGATTTATCCTGTTTTTCTTCTTCTATTTCTTCCAAGCGTCACTAAATTTGCAATACCTTAAGACCTCCGGACATACTATTGGGTGAAAAGCTTTGAATTACATGTAGAAAAGTCGTTTATCTTAAAGTGAACGTTAAAAATACTTCACTAAAACAGCAGAACTTTGATGAGGAAAATAAGGAAGTATCCTCTCGTTCTGTGAACGAAATCAGCCGTCAAATGAACCTGGGCCTTCCGGACTGCATCTTCAGGCTAAGAGGACAATATCCGTAGAAGAAGCATCCGATCCCCAAAATGGAATATTATCAGATAGCATGAAGTCAGACAGTTCAGCACCAGGATATGAGCGTGGCTCGTGCCACGTAGAGCGTGGCTCAGCGCCAGGATATGACAGAAGTTACGGTGAATTTCCTCCAAAGAAAGCTGTGCTCGAGAGGCTCCATGAGTTTCCTGAAAACAATGGAATTATTTTAGGAGAAATCAGCAACGTTAGCACTTCCACCACTGCTTAACTTGCTCTAGTACGCTGAAAAAAATAACTATTGCTTTTTGACCCATAATAATGCCGAACCAAATTACGGATACCACCATGAAAAATCAATGATCTGTCAGAGGTCTCGCTAAATGTTTCCAAATCTACCGCATCTATCAATTTGTACCCATTGCTGATAAGGTACGTCTCCAATGAAATTGGTGTCAAGCACACACTGTACGGCTTTTCTCACCTTCGATATGGGAGGGCATTTTATATAATTACCGAAGTAACAAATCCCCTGGAATTTTGCAGAGTCATCATTAGGGAATTTTTGTAAGAGTTAAAACCCGATTTTCCATTTTCGTCCTTGAGTTGATCAGGTTATGCTTCTTTGCATACAAGTTTGGTTTTTCATAGATAAGACGAACGTATACAGTGTGCGTCCCGAAATCATCAGCATGAAGAGTAAAATGCTAGATTGGTATTCATTATTCCACTAGGCAAACGTTTCCTCAAATTTTCGTCAACATCTGAGAGGTCAAGGGTCAATTTGGTCCGAAGTGGCGTCGAGTCGGATCGAAGGAAAGATTCGAGGTCTTGTTGAATGGAATATAAAATCAGGAAATGGAGGGAAAAATTTTATTTCAATAACTTTCATGGAAAAATCAGATGGCACCTTATACATAGTTTCGTTGGTCAACAATACCTACAATTTAAGACGCATTTCATAACTGGCGCATGTAATATATCCAAAATAGCTGTGGCAATATCGAATTATAAAAAATCAATGTATAAATTAAAATAATTGTATTGAGATAAAATTTGTCAATCAATACGTTAACTCTTTAAATTAAATAAATGCTGCAAAAATATGTAGGAATAAATAAAAACATTTTGAGGAATAAGTTATAAATTACATAGACGAATTGCGCATAAGGGGGAATGGAACTTCAGGAAATGCTGTAGAGAAAATATATTTAAAATAATTTCATAAAAAATCAGATAACACTATAAATGGGAGTATGAAGGAGACATTTTGCGCGGTAATAAACACGTTTATTCATTAAAAAATACATACTGCAAAAATGTGTATAAATAAATTATGAAAACATTTTGAGGAATAAGTTATAAATTGCATAGACAAACAGAGTACATGCCGCTGTTACGTTGGAGGTCCTATGTTCTCTTCAAATGTTAGAAATATGAGATCAATAGGAGAGAGTCTATAGAATTACACTTCTCAATTAAATTTATACATAACCGGAGTTGACTTGATCCTCTACAACGTATAGTACCCCACGAATGAAGCGATTAGTAGTATTATAGTATCCCATGAATGAAGCGATTTAAGTATTTCTGCGATCCATGACCGATGGATCGAAATTCGGCTGACGAGATTTGAAAACTGTCGCTGGTGACGTAATGTGTTTTCCACACATTTAATTACTATACTAGGAGTATTATAAAAATTAGATGACTCTATGTGCTTAGTTTCGCAGAATAGGTATACTAATGGCGACATACTTCCTGAGAACTGTTGTAATTCGTTTGATCAATGTAGTGGTGGTAAATGAGCTATTTAAACAATTGATATTTAAATTGGAAATAATTATTAAACGATAATTCGGTTAATAAATACATTTAAACATTTAACCAAATAAATAACCCAGAAATAATAAATAAATAAATATATAATGGAACTATTTGAGCCATAAGTTATAAATTAAATAACAATTGGCGTAAGCACCATTGTGTTGAAGATCTACTTCACCTCTAATTTTGAGAAAATGAGATCAATTAGAGAGAGTGTTCTTAACCATACACATATCAATCAAATTTTAGCATATTTCTGATTTATGCACAGCACTTTGTTTCCAGAGTTAGCTTGATCCTCGAACACATCTAATATCCCATGAATGGAGTGATTTCAGGAACTCTGCGGCGCATGACTTCTTGAGCGATGGATTTATTTTCGGGTGGTAGGATTTGAAGACTGTTGCCGGTCACGTATCAATTTCCTCAAATTCACTCTCCACACTTTCAGAGCACTAATTACTTTGCTGTGAGTATATTTGGAGTATGGGGTGACCTTCGGTGATGACGTTTAAGTCGTGACTCTATCGTGAGTCGAGGTATGTCACATGCTTACTTTCTTCTGGTTCGATTGTCGACGCAAAAGCATCCTATATTGAGGTCGTAATTCCATCTCTCCTTCAGGATGTGGTTGGTATGAATGGTCGCGCAGGACATTCCTTCCGCGCAGATACATTCCTTCGTGTGGTCACACTCGCGATGTGTAAACGTAACAGGGTACTGGTGAATAGCACTTCATCCTCATATTCTATCACGGCGCAGTTGTTAAAAATACTCTCTCGGATCAAAATTTCATGGATTGGCACTGTGAAGGAGTGTTGATACTTTTCGCGGCTATGGCCACGATGAGTAAAGACGCTACGACGAAAAAGTAATTAATGCTTGAGGAGATTCTCTTGGAGTAAGTGACTGCTTCTTCGATGAATTATTAGACAGTAGGTTCTGCGATCCGTAGTCAGTCGGTTGGCGTGTTATAACTTTAGCTGTTGTCTAGAAGTGTATGGTGATGGGTTTTAAGAAAAGCGCCTTCATATACCTCAGTGGATAACGAACGAATTAGAGGTCAGGGTAAGGTGGGGCAGAGGGGGAGGAAAAGATGTATTCTGTGTTTTACGAATATTTTGTACGCAATCAGTAACTATGGCTAATTTGATATTTAATAACGGGGAAGACCATGTTTGATCGAGCACTTCCTGTGATATGCCTAGGATATTACCGCTTTTAACGCGGAGTTTCCTCTTATCACTCTCTCAGGCGATTGTGCCTACTAAAGCCAACTCCTTAATGAACTGTGAGTTAGATTAGGATTTGCAATGTGGAATGCGACCAGGGTGATAATGTGGAGGGGGGTTCCTGTTTTGCGGTTTAAAAAAAATCAGTTCACTTGAATTAATTAATTTACAAGGAGAACATTCGTCCTTAATGGTGAGCGTCTTTATCGTCGTTTGTGAACCATCTTTCCTCACCATGGGGCCAAATTTTTCCTTGTTTGTGGATGTACATTTGAATTGACGTTTATAGAAATAGTATTTTAGTCAGATATGTTTTATTAAATAATAGTCAACTAATATGAAATTTAAATTGAACCTTTGTTGTGAGGATGTAATGTCATCTAAAGGAAATACATTAATATCTTCCAAATTATAATGAAGGTTAAAATAAAAGCGCTCGTGTAAAATGTGCACTCGGTTGATCAGTCAATTTTCCTTGGAAGCATATTGTACTTATGCATGGTTAACGTTAAGGAAGCAGGAAGGAGGATTTATTCATTGTAATAATTGTATGCGAGTCGAATTATGGTCTTTCTCTCCCACGAGAGAATACCATTTGCAATCCTTTTTATTATCTGATTGATTTGTTTGACATTTTGCGTAACATTAGTAATTATAAAGGTATAAACGTTTGTCTTAACTCTAACTAACTTTGTGACTCTCCGCTTAGTATTCGACATATCCTGACGGAGTGTGAGAGATATCGGGCGGTGCGTGACAGGCTGCAGCTAGTGGGAGACCTGGAATACATTCTGGGCGATGACCCAGATGTTCTCAACCGCGTCTTGGCATTTTTAAATGAAACCGGCCTATTTTATAGTGTTTTAAGGACGTAAAATTATTTTTAATATTGACTCAGCGTTCATATCTAATACCATAATATGCAGTGTATATATATTTTTTCATAATTATGACGTGTAGTGGTGCAAAATGACCATGTCGTCGACGCACTCTACCAACCCCACTACTACTACTACGTTTGTCTTAAATTTTTGTTACAATCATATAATTTTATTGTTCCAACTAATATGTATGGCTGTCTTGAATGCTGGTATGCTTGCATATAATTTTTAAGGGGAATGGCTACCATTTCTTCGACCGAGGTAGTAATTCGTCTTGGAATGCTCGGCCATCGGCCGCATCAAATCATCGCCGTCCTCGGGACCCCACCATTTTACCCCACACATCACTATTACATCATTTAAATCTAGATTCTCCTATTAATTTTAGCTGTTAAAATTTTTCTATTTTCGCGTCAAGCGATTTACGGAGCGTTAAAATCTATTTTTATTGATACTTAATTCTCATTCCATATGAAGAACTGCAATTGGTATAATGAAAATAGGCGAGGGGGAAACGGTATTATCAATATCAGAGGTTGGACTATTTTTGAAAAATACGTAACAGTTGATGGTTTTTCGGTAATTGAACGCAGGTTTCTAAAAATCTTGAGTTTTTTTTAGTAAAATTCAATATCGTCGTTGATGTAAAACTTGTCTGTCCTTCTCGAATATTCGTTTTATGATCCGATCGTCGATTTTTTCAATGATCTTAGATAAAAATTTGTGCCTAACGCGTTCGCCGTGAATGTTTTCAGCGCTTATTGAAACTTATTCACGTACAAATACTTACGCCGTGTGACGCGAGTCTGTGCCCATGTGGGGTGGAATGGATTGGCACACAAGTAATCGTGCTGCTGGAGCGTCCAAGGCGAGAGCCAGAATATGTCGCTAATTTTATGTTGCACGTAGAAAAGCCGGCTCCGTGCGGAGTGTTTGTGTTGATTGTGGAATATATCCTTGCTTGCGCTACCGCGTTCACTTTTACAAAATTTCCCATCCATTCAATTAGTTGTTCAATCTTCAGATTGGTTGACTGCAGCACTCCACCCTTCCCTATCCAATGCTAGTTCCCTTACCACCTGGTATCTCTTCCTATGTGCTTTCTTCTTTATTTGGTCCATAAACTTATTCCTGGGTCTTCGTCTGGGGACATTTCCCTCTATTTTTCCTTCAATAATATTCTTCACAAACCCCTTGTGTCTCATGATGTGTCTAATCCTTGTTGTTCTTATTTTCTGTATGGTGATCCAAATGGTCCCTTTCTCTTCTCTTCTGTACACTTCATCAATTCTTATTTTGTCCGTCCATTTTATCTTCAGCATCCTCCTCCAGCACCAAGTTTCGAAGGCTTCTAGTCTTTTCTGGTCTGCTTTTCCAATGGTCCTTGCTTCCGATCCATAGAGTGCCACGCTCCACACGAAGGTTTTCACATACTGATTCCTGGTTTGTAGTCCTATTTTGTTTAAGGACAGCAGCTGTCTTTTTCCCATTAACGCCTTCTTAGCGTGGGCTATTCTCCGATTGATGTCCATTGTACTTCTTCCGTCTCTCGTGATGGTACTTCCGAGAAGGGCAAATGAATCATCTTGCTCTAATTTCTCCCCTCTCAGGGTGACTCCTACATTCAGCTTCTCTCCTCCACATATTAGGATTTTAGTCTTTTTCCGAATACTGCCAATACGAGCCCGCTGAACGGAAGAAAACGTACGCGGAGTCGGCAGGGGAGGTGCTATGCTGCGAAGACGAAGAAGTCGTGGGGAACACACACACACAACGTATCCAGCACAGCATTAAATAAACTAGGATTTATCAAGTGTATGATAGGAAGGACCTCGGATGAAAAACTAAAAGAGAGATGCCACGTAGCTCTGGTTAGGCCGCACTTCGAATACGCCGTTAGCATTTGGGACCATGGACAGAGAGATTTTACCAAAAAAAAGAATAAAATACAAAGGACTGCTGCGCGTTACGTCAAAAACTGCTACGAGTGAACGAAGAGTGTTACACACCTTTCATACAAACCACGATATAACCACCAGAAATAACCACGAATAGTAATAGGAATAATAAGGAATTTATTCCACGACAACAAGTTATTATATAAGTTTATCATTACCCTGTGAATAGCGTGCACTTTGTAAGTGATGTAAACAATTTTAGGGTAGAAAACCACCAAAGCCATAGCGGCTTTAACCATGTACGCCGATCCAATGTTAGGAGAAGAAGTAAATTCTCTGTAGCACGATTATCTCCAAACAAGGAGGCTATAAAAATTTGGTGAGGAGATTACGATAAATACAGTAAAGATGCGGTAAAGGACTCATCGGCATAAGTTATACCGTTAATTAACTTTAGTTTTCATTTGAGTATGCTCGCTTTTTCAGCAACAATTTCACTATACCAATTAGGTAAAATATTTCCTTAAGGATTCGTAAATACAGCACCGATAGTTTCATTATTTACTGTTTCAAGTTGCTTGGATCCAACGAGGTAGGCATTATTAGGCTCATCTGGTGTCAATTTTCCAGTCAATATGTTGCACACATATCGTTCCTTAACATCAGGTGTCTCATCAGCAATCTCATATAATTTGCTTTCTTTCAGGTCATCCTTGATACTTTTCGTGTTCTAAAACACAAGAATATTTTTTTTTAATAATAAGGAAGGCAAACACTGAGAAGAGGCGTAAAAACTGGACATGGTCAAATAATTACTTTCTTCGTGCGAGTGTATACTTTTTCGTTGTTAATCTTATTCTAATCGGTTTACCACCAGGAAATAGTGAAAGTATTTCAATAGATACTATTACTTCCGGCGCAAACTATGCATGTTGAATTGCATATATTCAAGGTATAAGTTACATTTAAAAATGTCAACTATTTCTTTTGAAGTGAACCTTAATATACATTTTCAGGAATATATTGCATAAAAGAATAGATAAATTATATCTCGGGATCTAATAAAGTGTGAATAAGTGACAGTTTCCCTTTGGACCGCGTAGAGGGACCGCACTCTTCCCCAGGCCCCATACTCAAGGGAACTCGAAGGAGCCCTCAAAGAAATATTTTTCTGGGAAGGAGGGTAAAATGTTGCCCCAGACCCCCCAAATGCCTCAGGGCTGCCATTGTTTCACGACTTAAAAATATTTTCACAAACTTTTCGTATTTCTAATACCGAATGAAAGGGTAGCTATGGCGTGGATACGAAGGACGTCTTAAGGATCCAGTATTAATTCCCTTTAAATACTTTAAACTGCTTCTGGGAAATTCGCGCTAGGTAAAATATTGGAATAATGAAGTCGTTGAAATTTATTTGCCTAAAATTTTCAAATCAACGATATCAGGAATTTGAGGCACTGTCCAAGAAAATAGATATTATGGATCTTTTTCGAAGGGTTGATACATTTAAATATTTAATCATTTACTCTGTTCATTAGGAAATATAAAATACGAAATATCATGTTGAAAAGTGTTCAAACACGATCCACGATCCCTGGACATCAAAACGTATTTCTCTCGTGAATTTAAAAATACTATTCAGCTGAGAAAATATTACAACTCTCTATCGTAGAAATTTATTTTTTTAGTGCTAAAATAAGCAATGCCTGGGAAAAACATTTCTTCTGTATCGGTATTAAAGCTGTTCTTATTATTTAGAAGAAATTGTCATTTACCGCGTGACAGTAGGAGAAGATAAAGTTCATTGCGAATGGATAGCTATTTTGTATCATGTTTTAAACGATCTTTCTCGAGGCAGCACGCCAAATATTTTAGTGAGCTATTTTTATGACACAATGATTGATACTGCTAAATTTTACTTTGAAATCCTACTATACCAAAGTTTTTAACGCTTCTTTCCTGAGAGCAAGAATGTAAAAGATTTTTAGAGCATTGACTGCGAAAAAATACTTAAAAATTCATACCTTTTCTTGGAGTATCGGTAAGTTTTCCAAAGAGAACTCTCAGATGGGAGTGTCCTTACATATTTTTCCACAACTGATGTGAATAAAGGGTATTTTGATTTGTGAGTAGGAATGTTCAATGCCACAAATAGCTCGCACAAGTCCCAAGGAAACTCATCGCTGGTGGATGTAAACGATAGCTGGCTCAGTCGTAAACTCAGCAAGCTCACGGTTTCTTTTAAATTCACTTGAGATTGATGCGATAAGCTGTCAATGTGCTGTTTTATTTGTGATTTCTTGTCAGATGATATCTTGAAAATAAAGAGAAATATCATGTATTTTCAGAATTACCTTTAAAAGTGGTAATTCAGAATTTCTTTAATTAGGTCTGTATATTTTTATGAGAAGTTATAATTAAAAAACACATGTAGTTTATAGTTGAAAATGAATCTAAATATTGACTTATTCGGGAATGTAAAACAATTCATTTGATAAAGATTAAATTATTATTATCGTTAAAGAAAGATTCTGAAGTTATGTTGATACGGTTTTTTCACAAGTATTGAAGTAAACACTGTTGTTCAGTACTTGCAGGTGCTTGCATAGTGAAGCATATGCAGTCAGCTCGGCTCCTGAAGATGCCTGTCCTTTCACCCACACTTTATACCTTGGGCTACACAAACGAGCGGACGACGGTCTTACGACGCTTTGGAACCTCATGAAATTTGAGACTTTACTGGCTTATTGAGACTTTACTGGCTTATTCGAATATAAAAGAGAATAGTGTTCATACAACGTGCATACATTCACTGGTCCTTGTTATGCCTTCATTTTTCCTCTTCGCTCGAGTGCTAAGGGCGCATTGCTTGCCGCGCTACAATGTTGGCTGAGCTGAAGATCATCTGCGCGGAATGCGACGAGTGCACCTCGTCGGAAATTCTAGGTGGTTTTTCGTATAATTGTATCATTTTTCCTCTAATCTCCCCAACAAAAGCGATGTGTTAGCATACAGTGTAGAGCTGTCAGCAGACCACCCGGATTCAAATAAACTGGTTCATAATTAGATGAATGTATTCTTTAAGATTAATGTATCCAGGGTGAAGTCTTTGGACACCCCGAGCAATAAAGGTCGAAATGCGAGGTGGCCCAGGGAAAGGGACTGGCCCCCCTACTCTGAATATGTAAAATTCACACGCCTATGGCTTAGTCGGGGGTGAGTTCTACCCTCCTCTATCCAAACCAACCTTTGGGTGGAAGCACTGAGTTAGTGAGTTTCTCTCATGAATGGTGGAGCAGTAGAAAGGATTCATTGTACTTTCCGGAGCTATTAATAAAACTTCGCATTAATAATTGTCGGGAGCTTATATTTTTGCAGTACATCTCTGCTTCGTGGAGTACCACATGAAAAACACAGATGTGTCCAATACCCAGTTGAACAAAAGTGATTATAACTGCTAAATATTAACTTAGGCATGTGGTTTGAATTAAAAGGCCCAAAAAAGTCATTTTTATCAGAAAAAGTCCCGCCACGGCAAAAAAAAGTCCAAAAAAGTCTCTAAAAAAGTCATTAAAATGTTTTATTTAATGAGATTGGTGAAGATTTGTATTTAAAGCCATTAAAGTCCCACTTTTACTAAAAGTCAAAAGATTTTTTTCCTCGCTCTAATGATTATATATAGAAAAAGAAGTAATGCAAAATCGTTGTGTTAGAGAGTAAGGCAAAAAAGAGGGCGGATTTTGCTAACAAAATGCAGAGCGATTTTAAAGGCAATACAATTTATTTTGGAAATGGTTAAATAGAGTTAATCAAGACAAGAGCAGGGGAATAGATGTAAATAAGAACGGAGGTGGCGAGATCTTAAGCAATGGAAGTATCGTACTCAAGAAGGAGAGAAGGATGGGTTGAACATCTTTTGCGACACTAACTGGATGACTGCCTTGATGGAAGGAATGGTGGAGGGAATTGCAGGAAGAGGAAGACCTAGACAGGAATTCCTAAGTGGGATTAGAGAAGGGAGGAGTTATGCATTATTAAAGAAACTTGCTCTGGAAAGAAAGATTTGAATGCCCTCCAAACTTAGCACCGAGGAGGAGAAGAAGAGGAAATATCGCCAGGGACTCTTGGAGAGAGTATTTTGAAGACCTTTCATTGAATTTAATATAGAAAGTGTGAGTAGGATTGCTTTCGACAGAATATGGGATGTATTTACATTGCGGGTTTTTACTTGTAAGGCGAAGTTGTGATCAGCTGTTCGCGCTTCTAGTGCTAGCGAAATGTATGGATATTCGAGAGAAGTATATTGTGCGTTTCTATGTGTGTGGAGAGGTTATATGTGACAGGATATGTTGGCATGTGCTGTGAAAGGTCTTTAAGGACTATGGAGTGATTGAGTTGTTTTTAATATTATGCAGGCGACGTATGATGAGAAGAGGGCCAGTGTGAGAGTATTTTCGGGCCTTGAATGACTGGTTTGTATTACTACCAGGCGTAAAGAGGGGATGCGTAATGCCACCGTGGGTATTCTATATTTTGATGCTTAAATGACTCAAACATGAGTGTGGGGATAACGTCGGTGTAATGGTCGGTCGGTCGGTGTAATAATCAAGGGGATCCTGGGTAACTTCTACAAAGCGACATGGAGAATGGGTTTGAGTATAAATGCGTCAAAGGCCAAAGTAGTAGTTTTTTATAGGGAGAGTGATAATAGTGTTTATATAATGAAGGTAAATTATGAAGTAATTGAACAAGTAGACGTTGTTGTGTACCTTGGCCAAATGTTTGCAAACGACGAGGGATAGGTGAATAGATAAGAAGGCGTGCAATTAGGAGTAGGATAGACATAGGTAGCGTGTGCGACACCATATCTAGGAATGAGCGTTTTTGTAGGGAATCGAAAATAGCAGTGTTCAAAAGCGTTCCTATCCTGACGTTATTATGAATTTATAGAAATGCGATGCCTGGCAATGCCGGTAAAAGCGTGAGTAGGCTAAATGCAGTGGAATAAGAAGATGTCTTAGAAGTGTTTGCGGAGAAGTGGAATGGATAGATGGGTAAAAGTAGGATGTGTTAGGAATAAGTGGGTTTCGAAAAAATTTGGGCTGGATACTCCAATAATTTAGAATGTGAAGATGTGAGTTTCTTCGTTGGTTTGGCAATGCCGAGGGAATGAAAGATAGTCAAGCAACAAAACAGATATATGGCTGTAGTGAATGGTTTTGAGAAAGAGTTTGACCGTGAAAGTGTTTCACATCATGGAAGTCATGGGTTTCGCCCTGCTTTCGCTTTTCTCAGTACCCCTAGATTCGTCGCACGCTCTGTCTAGCTTATCTTGCCATCCTTAATAAAACCATATCTCAGAAGTCTTAAGTCGTTTCCTCTCCGCTTGCTCTACAGTCCATGCCTTGCTACCGTACAGAAAAATACTCCGCACAAGGGTTTTAGACACACTCTTTATCAGCTTTTTTTCAGCTACAGATTGACGGAGTTGGAAGTGAAGAGTATTCTTTTATTGAAAGAAAATCAGTATTTGCGCTAAGTCTTTAATTCCTTATTGCTTTTATTTTCCTTCCATCGGAAGATTATATGCTTCCTAGTAGTGAAGCTCTTTCACATTTTGTAGTAATTCTCCGTCCAATGCAGTCCCTCCATCCCTATCTCCTCCTCTATTTGAGTGACTTAATGAAACTAAGGTATCTCCTGCCGACTCAGCCGAAAAAAGTATTGGCCTTTTAGAATATATTACATTTCTCCAAGGATATTTGCCGGCTCTTTTTCCCTTTTCGCCAGAACCACGATAATATTAGCGAATTGAGACATGGACATCCTTCTTCCTTACATTGATATAAATTTCATTACATAGCATAACTTACATGGATATAATCCTTGAATCAATTCTAGGAGTTCGTCCATTGCTCTCTTCGTATGTTCATTAAAGTTTTTTGGATAGTGAGCGGCATCCTAGTCCAACTCCCATCTCCATTCTAATCTCCTCCTCATATTTTCCGAACTTAATAAGAGCTTTCTCAGTCTTGATTAAATTCTGTGTCACCCATCTTTACTTTAAGTTCACACCAATTTCCTTTTGGGCGTTAAACAGCTTATTCCAAGCTACATTATCATAGGCTTTCTCTACATCTACTAAGACCATATTTGTGGCATTATCCTTAGTGATTCTTTTCTTCACAATTAACTAACACCAGAATAGCTTCGTGAGCACCTCTTACTCCGCTGAACCCAAATTCGTCATCTTACTGCACTCCTTCGATCGTAACTTAAATTCTCTGATTGTTAAATAATGATTGCATTTAGCAGGAGCCTCTTTCTTGGGAATGATGCATCTTCACACCACCATTGTTTGACATATTTATGTGTTCCTATCCACTTTATTTCTACCTTTCTGTATGAACATTTATATGCATGTATTTGCCGCTGAGCGGTCTGAGTGAATGAACGAATGTAATTTTTTTCGTAAAATTGTCTGTATCTTGTCTTTTTCGTACATCTGACGGATAAATAAACTGCATGCGACCTCCTCAGGCTCCTTAATCACTTCTCCCGGGATAAAACCGATTCCAGGTACCTTCTTTTCCTTGAGTAATTGTATCGCCTGATGGCACTCATCCTTAAGGACCCAATCACTGCTCTCCTCGGCGTTAACATCTTGCGTTAATTTCTCATTACCTAGTCTCTAGATGTATTCCTTCCTCTTTTAACCTGGTCTCGTCTTTGCACGGATAATCAGTGAGTGTTGTTCTTCAACCCTATCCTCCACACTTTCCTCTTACCGAATAAGAATTTTACGCACGCGTTAATAACGTCCACCTTACCATATATCAGCCATGATCTTTCCCACTTCCTCACTCATTTATTCCATAGATTTTTTTTGTACTCTTTGCTCTCTCTGTTTATTACATTCTTAAGGTTTGTGTGCTCTTGATTGTCTTCAAGTTAATTTCAGGTTTTCATTTTTTTCAATGGTGGAATAAAATTGTATATTATCTCTGTTATGACTAGAGAAATGTCTTGCTCAAAGCACTTTAAGGATTCCTATCAACGTCACCGTTGTAAGATTCTATCGATAACGACTTTAGGCTATTTCGATTAACTATAGCCATCTTGCAAGCTGCTGAAAACATCGTTTGAGAAGAAAGGGCATTTTCAGACGATAGAAGGACATTCTTGGCTGAGCATCGATTCGAGGAAGATTCGACCGATAACGATTTTAGGCTATTTAGTGTTGACTATAGAAATCTTACGAGCTGCTCAAGATATCACAGGAGACAAAGCATTTTTAGACGACAAAGGCCTTTCTTGGCTCATCATCAGCACCTTTTTTTCATGAACTTAGAGATCTGCTTTCAGTCAGAACAACTTTGAGATATATGACGTGTATTTATTGTATAAATGAGAATGTAGATAGTTTGTAGTCGTGAATACATCAGGGAAAATCTGTCCCCATTCTTTTTTATGCGTAAAATATGAAATATCCTCATGGAAGTATTTCACCTGGTGGGTAGGTCAATTTTTTCGATGGTGTTAATTTGAGGTATTAGTAATTGTATATTTTTAGCTCTTGTAATTTATTAGTTTAAAATAGTCATTGCAGGTATTTCTCATTCTTTTTTGCAGTTCATTTCTACAATTCAGAATTATATATGGCTACTCTAATTCGCCATTCGTTCGGTCGAATTAGATACACAGGATAGGGGAAGACCGCAGTCGATCGAATATTTGGGGAAATGCTGCACTCAATTTCCGGTTATGTGCTGTCACTCTTGGAATTTCTCAGTGAAATGCAGGAAAACATATCGAGAAGAACGAAAAGATAAAGACTTTCGTGGGATGTGGGAATATCCGTCCTTTTAATCATGTTCTGCGTGGCCATGCTGGAGGGTATCCGTTGGTTAAATTGTTTTTCCTGTTTTATCTTTTATCACATCTTTGAAGGCGATTATTTAAAACAGTATTTTCGAAGGAATTACTGACTCTTCTCCACGAAGCGCATTTATGCAACTTTTAGTTGATAACTAGCCCAATGAAAGCATTTTTAAAGGCACACAACTTGGGAATAATTACGTTCTACAAAATTTGTAGTGTATCTTACTGTAAACAATTCAAGTTTTCTTCCTTCGTCCTTCAGAAATGGTCTGTCAAATAGTATGAACCTAATTTTCGTGAATATAAAACACTGCTTCTCAATGCTTATTTCTGCTTTAATTGTCGATGATCGTTAGTTGTCGTTGACCCGTGCGCCGTGTCGTCCGTACGCCAGGCCATGGTAGTCGGCTGATACGCGCCGCGCCAATGTTCCGATTTACCGGTAAGCGACCATCGACTTGACAAACTTATGGTCCGTTTGCTAGGTTATTGGCCATCATTTGACCACCGAAAATTGATTGACCGTTGTTAATCCATCGACCACTGAGATAATATCGACCATCGGCAATCGACCGGACAATGTCAATCAATTGACCGTCGAAAATCGATTGACAATCGTATGAAGGTATTCGATGCCCACCATAAACATCCAAAATCGATATCGACTTGGCCATTTTGATCAATCGATTCATGAAACAAGCCTATTTGTGCGTGTCGGCTATCAGCTAGCGTAGTGTACGCTTATTCATTGTTGCTGGACTTTTTCAAACAGCTAAGAAAAACCGTAAGGCTCTTAACCGTGTTGGAATACAAGATATTATCCATCAGAATGACGATGTAGGTTTCGTGAACCAGCGGTAGACGCTAGCCATAATAATTATTTAGTCATGTTCGTTGCACCCCAAAGATTATTTTTTTACTTTTTCTATTGTTAGTATCCTTGGGGTAAAATACTACTGTATTTTTCATTTGTGACAGTTTAAACACAAATATTTATATTTATGAATAACTTTATCCTCATTAAGACTTAAAGCATAATTTTAAACTTCGTGAATTGTCGTATATGCATAGATACGACCATTTGTCAGTTAACGCGCCGCCGCTAAATACGACGGCATGTACGCCGGCGCTGCCCGTTTTGCCCCCAACACCGCCGCCGAAGTCACCCTTCTCGGCGTTCATCTCTAGTCACGGATGACGTGCCACACTTTGTCAAGGGTACCTCAACTCCCCGCCTATTCCCCTATCTTCTCGGCTTTTGTTCATCAAGCTTCCCCCGCTCCATTCCTCCCGCCCATTACTTTCCTCCACTTGCCCACCTCTCTCTTACTGTTAAGTGTACTAGGGAGAACTTGCGCACTTTTGTAAATCACCAGAAGATAATGTTTGAGCATTGAAACACGGGTGTGTGATTTGTAAGTTTCTATCTGAAGATAAATTTCCTTACACGAGTTGCAATTATTGGTTGATGTGAAGGCCGAATACACTTGTTGATGATAATGGCGAACCTACCTTGTCCCTTTTCCTTTCATGCATAATATGCAACCTGGAATGATATGCATCCGGAGTAGCCTTATCACTTCCGGGGAGGTTTCCGGAGTCGCAGATGGAAAAACAGTGAAGAGAGGAAGGAAAAAAATAGATATCGCCTAGATGGTGGTTTTCTGAGATTAATTTACTTCACTTAACTCACGATTTAACTTACTTCAATTTTTTCAAATATGACTCCAGATAGTCCCCAGCAGTGATAAGTGTCTCCGTAATGAGGCAATTGTCGAGTTCCCTTCAATTTTTGCTTTCTTTTCGTGGTATTCAGCAGATATTTTTCGCCTCGAGCTCATGCGTTTTGAACGTCACTATGCATGAAGGATGCATATCCATGAACATAGCTTTAAACTTAAAAATAGTCGTAGATTTGGAGAAAACTATAGTTGCCAATTCATTGAAAAAGAAAGAAAATTTTCTCTTTGGCTTTAAAATAAGATTTATACGACTAACCGGCGAGCCCGTTCCGAGTAAATAGACAATACTCACCTAGATTGGTATTGTTCCTTCTCTGTAGTATGGCTGTAGATGTGATTGATGACAGGTGTACAGGTTCATGCATTGGGTATAAAATATAATTTATCATTTTTCTGTAGAGAAGTAATCGAATTGTTCAAATTCGTATGACATCGAAAAAATTTTCACTGTGCTTTCCTTTTAATCTTCACATTGCCATGGCTAATTTTACTGTTCCTTGAGTGGTTGGGGCTTTGACTGCCCGTAACTTCTATGGTAACTTCCAGCCTTTATTATTTTTTCAGTAATTAAATTTTTTTACAAAACAGGAATACGTATCACTTTTAATTAAGTTTTGAGTGCCATTCATACGTTTTCTCCATACAAAATTACATTCCATCATTTAGCATTCTTATAATAAAAGCGTCAGTTACTCTCTCGTCACTGAGTAGATAGTAACTAAGTTAAATGCTGCCAATCGTTAAAATTTTTCCCCCGCAATCAATAGGTTTGCCCATTCACGCATATGTTTGCAATTAGATGAATTTTAATTTAGACAGTGCATTTTTAGGAGAGAAATAGATGTGTTTCGCGATATAACTTTTGTAAAATCGAACGCTTGTGTTTAAAAAAACACATGATATTTTTAAAATATGAAATTTGTGCGATCAATTAGCGTAGCACAGAGTCGGAACTTTACTCGGGGCATTTAAGTGTCAAAAATTCCGTTATAACGCAATCGTGTGAGATTGGAGAAAGAAGTGCATTTTTAGTATATAAACGATATTTTGGTATCATCAAGTAGTATTTAGGTAGAACGACTGTATTTTAATAGGGATTGCATAAAATGACACTTCAGGGTTGAACCTCTATAAAATTTATTATTTTACACACTTTTTGTCTCTTCGATGTGCGTACAAATTGTTATTACATTGAATTGTACATGCAGGTAAAATTGTGTTCAGTAATTCTAATTTGTCACGTGCTTTCATTTTGTATATTTATTTTACATGAACATTAGATGTTTCAATATATTTTAATAGTTATATGGCCACATGTAAACTTGTATCAAGTAAATGGTAAATTAAAGTCACTCAGGTCACGGTAAGGCAAACACTTGTGAACATGAGCCTTTTTTGCACAAACTAGCATACATGCGCTTCCTTTCTGGAAATGTTCCTTCCCCTAAAATTCTTTAAATATTTTTATTAGGAATTCACCTCACTTGTTTTAATAACATCTTTAGCCTATTAGGCAGTACAAGAAAAATTGTAGGTGCTATTGCTTCTTGTTTCCTAAAATCAGCAGAATTAAAGTATCTTAAATTTAACATTACTTAGAAGTTCACATAATTTGAAGTTCATTTAACTCATACAGTGAAGCCAGTTTTTATGCAAGTGGACTGGCTGAAGCAAATAAATAAGCAGATAATATATAAATAGACAATAAATAAGCATTAGTCCGCCGATGGTCTTGACCAATTCGCACGCCATCCATTCCACATTTACATGTCAAGTTAATGGATGTTAGGACGAGCAAGGTGTTCGTTGCACACGCACCCCACGGGGACGTTCCTATTCTCAGTCTTGTTAATCGCCGGGTAGTGGACCTGCATGCGCAGCCAAAGTGTTGTGCAGCGACTGTTTCCTTCTCCGCATTTGCAGCTCTTTGTTTCATCACACATCACATTCTTTATGACCCTTGGAATACGGGACGAGTCCACGTCATCCTCTGTTGTCGCGATGGGACAACTCTTGGTCATTTTCGCGATGTCAGTCACTTTCAAAACCCTCTCCGAAGACAGTCTCGCGGCTCCCATCGCAACTAACAGGAATGCGACGAGGACGAATGATCGTGTACTTGGGTAGATCATTGTGAAGTACGAGAGCTTATTTCGTTGAACTTGGTGTGACAGCGATCCTCCTCCAATCTTTGTCCCGTTCTCTTGTCGCCGTGGTGGTCCTGGAGTCAGTGGTGACTTTTCCGAGTCGAATATTCGTTTTATATCGTTGCGGAGTGTGTGTGAAATAAATGCGGTATTGGACGGGATGCGTCGTAGACCACAACACGAAGAGTGAGGGATATTTTAATGGATTCTCGAACTATTCAGTCATTCAGTCGATTATTCCGATGCGAAAGATGGGGGAAAACCGCAGTGGCTGGAATATTTCCGATAATGATTTCAGCTGATCGACGTGTGGAGAAATTTAACTCTTTCAGGGAACATCTCTTTGAGACGTTGATAGATCAGTGATTTCCCCGAATTGAGAAATTTTGACCTCCATTCCTACTTTCTAATAAGTAAAGGCGGAGAGAATCTGTTTATTGGGCCTTTTTCTATTGATGAAAATGTCTCAAACTAAAGCATTAGAATAAAAATATAAACTGGATTTAGAATAAACATTTTTTGCCAGTCGTTTTCAATAAGTAAGAAAAGGTAACTGTGTTATGGTAATGAAGGTCACTTTCTTCACTTTTTTACCTGATGTCAATTATTTTCGCTTACAAATATCACTCTTATCTCGCACACGGAGCGCAACTTTGAAGTAAGTAAATGATCGTTTTTGACATTTTTTTGGGTAACCGTGCCTAAAGTTCAAATATGGGATTAATGAATGACATGCTTACCGACATAATAATATCGCCAATCCTCAAATTATGATTCTTGTAACGAATGCAAATCGATAATATGTATAATGATAATTTTAATTTGATAACTCAACATGCATTTCTGTCAAATTATGTGTTATTTCTGGAAGCAAAATGTTTACGCAAGTGTATCACACAAAAAATGAATTCACTTCATAAAACGTGTAGTATTTGTTAAGAAAAATATATGGTTTCATATTTATTGAATTGAATTGATCATGTAATTTGTCAATGTATACAAAGGTTGTAAAAATATTTTCCATCCGCCCCAGAAAAAGTGAATTTTGGGGCGTTGCTTTAATTTATGCCATTTATCTAACAGTATGTTTTTTCGTTGTTTTTCTAGTGTGTCTCCAGTCGGACGTTGGTGCTTCTTCCCCTCTTTCTGTCGCTGCTGGGCTGTGAGATTCCTCCTCGCCTTTCTTCTCCCCGCTGATCTCGCTTGAGGAGGCATCGGGACCCTCCCTTGTGAAATGACCTTTCGGACGCATTGGAGCACGCTACCTCCACCAGTGTTAACATTTATGGCGCTGCCGCTCACTTTTCGGTTCTTCGTCCGATGAGTCAAGACATCTAGGGGGTCTACAGATCTCTCATTCTCTAAGAGTTGTCACCCATTTGAGTAAGGTAGTGAGCCACCGAGCTCGCCTAAGTCACCCGTGCTTGCTTGGTTTTCCGCGGATTTTCGGGATCACGGGCAGTGACCAGGAGAATCTTGTGTGTTTGCTATAGGGTGCGCGTGTGAAAAAGCTGTTTTTATTCGGTGACGAGGTCTCCCTAGTGCTTCCACGTGTGGGTCTTCGCGCTTTCTTTTTGGTCCTCGCCTTTTTTTTAATACTCCCTTGCCGTCGTTCCGTAACCGGACGCGATGGACGACGCAGGCGATCGGAGAAGTCCCCGTTTGCCTTCTCGGCGACGGGCGTCTCCCCTGCGGCACCCCTCGCATCACCAACACCACCACCACCGTCAGCCGCAGCAGCCGTGCTCGCCGCAGCACCTCGCACAGCAGCAAGCCTCGTCCCAACCGCACTACCAGAACCTCAACCTCCTCCAGCTGCACCACCAGCAGCAGATGCAGTATGCCGCCTCCGTCTCCCAGGGCTGTGGCGGAGGCGTCCTGCCCCCAGCGCCGATGGCCCCCTACCACGATCCCCGCATCTCGCAACTCTTTGACCCTCTCTCCCGCCTCTCCGAGCTGTCGGCTTGCTCCTCCTCGTCGCCGCCGACCTCCTCCGCGGGCCCGTCTCCCCCTCCCCCGGGGGGTGGTGGGGGCAGCCCACGCCTTCCTCCTCGCCGGTCCCGCCTCCACGTGCTCTCCGCCTCGTCGGGGTCGTCCCTCGGGGGCGGTGGCGGAGGAGGCCGGCCCCCATCTTCGTCTTCCTCGCTCATCTCGGACGGCGTGGATCCGATGGATGTGCTGGGAGGTGATATAGCCGCGGGTCCTTCCTCGCCCCTGCTGCCCCCTCCGCCCCCGTCCGGGGCCGGAGGGGGCGTCTGGGGCATCGGCGAGGAGGGAATCATTGGTGATGGCGTGGATTGGCACGAGAGATGCCTCAGACTTCAGCTGGAGATGCACCAGTTTAGGCACCAGGCTGGGAGGGTTCGGGACCTGCTGCGAGAAAAGGTAAGGTGCTTTATAGGCGTAGGACAGCTTGGTGCCTCTCAATTTCGAAGAATTAGATATCAATGAGCGTGAATCAAGTGCCAACTGCTAGCCTAGGTATTGAGGGACCCACGGAGCTGTTTTTAAACCGTTTCATAGGCTCTGATTTGGTCAGTCTTTTTTTATCTTAATGCCTCTTCTGAAGTTTTTTGTCGATTCAGCCTTAAGTTACCATGTACATTAATAATGTGACATTGATTATGGTGGGTCGAACGAAAAGAAAACGAGTAGTCTGTTTTACCGTGTATTCATTCTTTCCATTAATTAATATTGACTTTTTCATACAGTTTTCTTCGTGTATTGTATGTGTGCTGATAGGCGGAACTTATTATTTAGTAAATGGCGCAATGAAAGTAAATCGTTGCTAAGTCAAATTCGGTAATCGTGCGGATGTAAAAAGTATGGCAGATCCAAGGATCTTCATTCTGCATCTGTGTTGCTGTTGCACTAATTTTTATTTCGTTGTATTAGCCTGAATCTTCATTTGAGAGAGTTTTAAGGCCTCGATTCTTGAAATGCCATTAGTATCATAATAAATTGCCGTGTGCCGTAGTGGGGGTACATGGCCCCAGTGCCAGAATGCACGATTGACAATGATTCTTTAGTAAAGAGATCCCTTAAGAATGGTTGTATTTTCTAAAGACTTATTTAACTATCTAAGGCCTGCTGTACAAATATCGTATTTATCTTAGGTCACAAGACATTTTTGAAATCGCTTGGTATACGTAGTGATTGTCTGGTGGTCTGGTATGACCTTGTGATGTCTAAAGTTTGTGGGCCTCTCAGCGAGTCGTCTGGAGCTCGCAGGTTTTGATTATTGTAAGGGGTCACGCTTTGCCATACACCCTTCAAACGGCTTGCAGGGGTTTTGCGTAGATATAGATGGGTGAAAAATCTTTGACCTGTTGACGGAAGGTCATCGTATCATTCTTTTACCGATTTAAAGCACGTGAGCAGCTTATTATACCATAGCATACAGTGTCGTTTCTCGTGGTCATGGCTTCTGGTCATGGAGTCGATTCCGGGTGTCATTTAGCCTTGTCCCACGTCTTGTTACATGGCAGCGGATGTCCCAGCTGCGCTTGTCCGTTTTACCAACGAGTGCTTTTATTTTTTAAAAACTTGTATTTTAGATCATAGTTTCGGATCTTACTTGGTGGAATTTCTTGATATTTTGGATAGAAGAATTAACGCTGCAATTCCACATGGTAATAGATATTATCATACGACCTTTTTCACCGCAGAGCAGCCACTTGATGGTGCTGCTGCTCTGCGGCGAAACCGGTCGTGTGAATAAATCTATTATCATGTGGAATCGCATTGTTAATTCTTCTATCCCTCATACTTGTATTATAATTTAATTTATTTTTCCCTCTTTGAAATTATTGCTGTGGATAGCAAATGACTGTGGTTGATTAGTGATATTGACCGCATGGGAGGGAAACGGGTTCATCGTCACCCCTTGCGTAAAATGTGTACATTTTCCATGAATTTTTTAAGTGTTGCTTACGGGAGGATGTAAGGTGCGTGAGTGGAGAATGTATGGAAAGAGGGGAAAAGATAAGGAAGTGGTTGATTTGGTTGAAGAGGAAAGGAAGCTGATACGAGAAATTATAGATGGGGGTGAGGGACAATTTTTGGGTGACAGTTTACTGAAGTGGGCCATTGAGATGAGAATGTTGCGTAAGCAAGTGAGAGGGAGGGGAAAATCCTAAATCTTGTATGGTGTTGTGGAGAGGAAAATATTTATTCGAAAAGTTTTGAAAATTTTTTATACTGTTACTAGTTTGGTGAATAAAACGCTAGAAATGACTCCCCATGTTCCCTAAATCTTATATGGTGTTGTGAAGAGGAAAATATCTATTCGAAAAGTTTTGAAAAATTTTTATACTGTTACTAGTTCGGTGAATAAAACGCTAGAAATGACTCCCCGTGTTCGGTGAAGTTAACGCTGATACCTTCTGTCAATTTGGAAGAAATCAATCCATTGTGTGATGAGTCACATCACGCAATGAATTGTTTCCCGGTAATTCCCGAATTATGTCTGGATTAGTGGACATAATGGGCTACTAAAGATGTATTGGTTTGATCCCCTCTATGTGATTATGTGCGAAATTTGACTTTATTCGACTTATTGAATACATTTAAAAGTGTTCCAAAGTATTGGAGTGATCCTGGAACTAAGAAAGACCCTTAGACCTATTAGGCTAACATTTCTGTACGCTACCCCTGAATTGTTTGAGCAATTAAGCGCGTTCCATGTTCCATCGTGGACTCAGTGACCGATGGTTTATGTTTTTCTGTTGCCTTTTGTGTATCCATTGTGCCAGCGGACAGCGGGGAAAAATCCTAGAAGGTGGCCTAAAGGCAAAAAATATATCGCCTCTATTTGACTTATGTTTGATTTTAAGTAGGGTAGACTGATGCTCTAGGTGCAAGAAAATGCATTTGAGAGGTAGATAAGAATGCACCCGCTCGCACAATTTAGTATCTAAGTTGAAATGTGAACTGTACCTAAGTGCCGCGGGACTCACTGGTGAAGTAGAAGGCCACATTCAAATTTACATTGGTCTGAAGGGGTAGTTTCCGTAGTCAAATTACTTCACCCTTGAGGAAGCTCGATGCAACTCTGGACGAAACGTCAGGCTACAGAATCCTTGGAGGCCTCCCTATTTCATACATTTACAGTTCGAGATAATTTTTGCCGGGAGAGTAGGTTCGTATCGAATAATCCAAAAGCTTGGCTCAGCAAAATTCTTTTGAGTTAATGGAATTAGTCCTAAGGCCAAATGACTCATACGTGTATAGCTGACGCATATAGCCAACTGAAAGATCATTTGCTATGTACGTTCTAGCTTCTTATCCATTTATGGCATCTAAAATGCTCCTGAAATCATCCCTTCCAGGTATTTGCTAACTTAATGAGATTGCATTGTTTTCGTCATCTTCATCGATGGAGGAAAAAGGTCTTCGGAAATAGCTCAGCAATGCTGTACGACATGTGCCGATATGCTCTTATTGTTTTCCCTCTTTCTTTACTTCCCTTCCTCCTTTCTATACTTTTTCGCTCCTTTCATTTATATCGAGTGACACAGTTTCTTCATTCTCTGGATACACATCTCAAACGCCTTCCGTCTGTTCTCATCCTTTTTCTTCCAAGTAAAGACTTTTCAAATATGGCTCTCTTCTTCATGTTAACTCTGCGTTAACCTTTCTCTAACATCCTTCTTCAGGGTTTCTGTCGTACGCAATTCCTATTTGTAAACGTCGCTTTAACTGACGCGATTTTCATCCTAAGTAATACTAACTTTTGTTCTTTTCCCATTTTCAAGAAACATTTCATTGCTGGTTTTGTATTTCTTGTAACTCTACCGTTTAGTCAAGACAATCTATTGAAATGGCTAGTAGGTTCGTAAGATGCGCTTGTAAGATAGGTAGTCTTAAGATACGATTGTGTTTAAAATAATTTTAGTCCTTGAAAGAATTGACGGACACTGGCGGTATTTTGAAAAATTCGAGCCTTTCAAAAATTACGTCGAATTTTCAAAATAAATGTTGCCCATATTGTGAAATATTCCTTCCATTTTGGCTCCCTTCAGGTTGTTTATTCAGCGTTCTGCTTTTTAGCTGAGTGTTTGTCTTCCCCCGAACCCCATCTGCGTTAAAATACGGTACGCTGAGATTTTCCCCTGGAGGTAGCTGAATTATAAATTAAATTTGGCCCTTGAAAAATGCTGAAGAGTTGCTCCTTTTTTCCTAGTGTATTGTTATTTCCAGGGACCATGAAAATTAAATGTAAACATCAGTTGGTCTGTGTGTCTGTCTAAACAATCTGTCCGATTTACGCGATTAGCACAAAGAGTCCTCCCGTCTCAGGGAGTTCAAATGCGTAATTTTGGAGGCTGGCAGATGGCAGCTCACCTCTTCCAATCCATAGGATAACTATGTTTAAATATTGCATTTAATTTGATCTATTTCTGGAGTAGTTGAATTTAAAGTTAACTCCTAAAATAGACCTCTCTATGTCTTTTCCAAGGTACCGTCGCGTGAAGGCACGAAAATGAAATTTTCTTGCTCACATCAAGGAATAATATTTTGCAATAGAGGTATTATGATTACCTACTGTTGGTTTTTCCCCCTCAAGTTTTTAAACGTATCGTACACATTTTAGCGAAATGCCACTGGTAAAATAAAACGACTTTTTCCCTCATCCATTTCACCCTTGACTTGGCATACTTTATATCTCGCACAATAAAGTTTATCCTTAATACTAAAGGCTGTCGTACACGACACTTACGTCAGCTCTGAAACCAGTACTTATATCAGCGCGTTGAACTCGGAACCAAAATTATATTGCTCTTTTGTGCGTTGCTTATTGTACTGTATTGTTTAAAAATGCTATGAACAAGCTCCTGTAAACATTTTCCTGTAATCCCCCTGCTCATTTTCTCGATTTTAGTTCACGATATTGTTCCGAGTATAACGTTTGACGGATTACAGCCCAACCTCCAAGACCTCGAAAGGGAAAATCCAGGAATCTTTCACCCCCTATCCATCTCCCTCCATGCAGCACTGCGCCAGCGAAATTGACTGTTATTCCACACCTTGTGGCTTTGTGGCGAGGTGGATGCGCGACAATTGGAATGTGTGGAGGAAATTTGTGAATCTGAAACATTTTCCTTGGTCCACCGTTATAGTAAAAATATAATCCTCTCATAAATAATCAGCCAACATAGCTACCGGCGATTGAGTGCCATTAACGATTGGTACGTTGGTTGGTTAGATGAGGGTCTTTTGGGAATGGAGGAAAAATGGAGTGAGACTCGCCGTCGGCATTTACGTTACTCTGGGTGGAAAGAGCCTATGGAAAAGACCCACGACTTAACATCACGTCAGATGGACGGATTGCTACTCCTTAAGTGCCTTTTTACGTGGCAAGTCGGTTTCGGGATATCTGATCGCTGAAAAAATCCCAGTCACTGCCGGGTGTCAAACCTGGGCTCATGAGATGGTGAACCGCCAAACCGAACAGTTCAGCATTTGGTCTCTTCTGAGTACTTCAGGTCCTGATGTGTTGTACCCTTATAGAGTTTCTTAAACGGATTGCTCGTCCTTTTCTCAAGGGGGGGGGTGGAGTTGTGTTTGAAACCACACGGAATCATTCCGAGCCCGTAACTAAGAAGTCACGTTGCACAATCACGAGGGGTTGGAGATTATGGTGTGTTTCAAACACTCATACAATCTCACGCAGCCTTGTACTTGGAGTTTTTATTGCGGGAATATTGTTATTGAAGCTAAATATCGCAATTAAAGACACCGTGAACGACATATCAGATAATTATGTTATCCATTCGTCTGGGTAAAACTTACCAAAATCTCCAACTATTCGCTGTTGTATCACGTGACTCCTTAGTTCCGTTCTCGGAATCATTTCGAGCGATTTCAACCACAACCTTTCTTTCTATGCACTGAATTAGCATTATTCCGAAAATCCTTAGTTCGCAGGATTTCCATTAGGTCGCTTTTGAGCCCTTTCCATCGTCTCAACAGTTTATGTCAGAGAGTGGATAACTACTTGAACACTAGTGGGAGTAGATCTCCGCGGCGGTGATCTCCGACTCGAGCCTACTTCCCCTAGCGTGCCTCGCTCGCATAATCTCACCCTGATTGGAGCTCCTGCTCATCCGTCCCAGGCCATTCTTGCTCCCTCTTGCCCTCCTCTTCGCCCTGCGAGCGCTGCTTGTTTTGTAAGAGGTGAAGGGGGAAGGAGATTGAGGGAAGACCTCGCCCTTAACGTTTTCTCTGTTTACCTCGAGAATTCCTTTTTCTCCCCCGAGGCGTGGGAATCACACGATTGCCGGCTTTCATCTGCATTTATATGCGCACACAAAGCAACTCACCTAGCGTCGCGCGGTAGGGGAACAAGCATCACTGGTGAGGGATACAAGGAAGTAATTGAATGGCGAGGAGTGAGCATTCAGTTGTAAATATAACGTACAGAGAGTCGGATAGTCCTTGCGTTAGAGAGCCCAGACGCGAGTGCCAACAATAGTGGAAATTGTTCCGTTGAATCCTGATCTATAATCGAATGCCATGTCGTTCTATGAGATGATTGATTGGCTCCGAAGGATTCCTTTTAAGCTGAATCTATGCTTCTGATTCCCTCTTTGCTTTCGTTAACTAGCATTTTGATTTCACTCAGAGTAGTCCCACGTGAGCTCATTCAGTTTGGACTCTGATATTCCTCGCATTTTAATTGTCTAGCTTGTGTTTCTTCGATAAATCTCCCATACAAGTGTAAAGGAAACTATTCAGTTCTATTATTGAAATTTTTTTAGGTCAATGATTTTCGTACGTGGACCTAATGACCTTGCAATCCTTTTCCTCTACCTATAATTTATTTCCCTGGTGCAATCGGACTGCGTATAGTTGGAAGTTTTTCCATATATTTAAGGAAAATTTCCTAACCTCATGATTTCGAGCTGAACTGAATCATCGAGTAATATACGATTTTCTTGCGTTAGGCGCGTTCTCTATAAATGATGTTAGATGGCTCCATAGTAGTGCGGCTCTTGAATCCTTTACATAAGCAACGACAATGTTACTCGTGAAACTCGGTTACCTTACTAGCTTTCCCGCAAATTTTCGTATTTTCGTGTGTGGCTACCCGGAGATAACTTATCCCGAGATGGCTTGTCCCAAGATGAGTTCGTTCATCCTCAAAAATTGGATAAATTCTTCCCCTTCACTCTCCCTCCTTTGTACGGCCATCCCTTTTCCACGCCAGTCATCTCATGAATACTTGGCGACCGCGTTCACATCGCCACGATCGAGACGGGGCACCCAACTCGAGTTGCTTAAAACTAATTGGAACAAGATTGGCGCAGGCGATAGCATCGCCGGGGACGAGTCCACCGTAGATGTGGAGATATTTTGATGGGCATCGTCGGAGAAGGATGATGGCCGTATTTCGGAGTCCTCCTCGTGGAAACTTCGTGCGTGTCGTTTTAGGGGCCAGGGCAGTACGAGCGCCACTGTTTTGATGTCGCTTGAACGCATGCGAAATGAGGATAGATGCGCGGAAGTTGTTGTTGGATTATGGATTGGTGGTAAAGCGTTGGAAGGTAATGGATATTTACGTAGTTGTGGGGATAGGATAGTGGTCTGATTTTATGGGGTAGTGGTGTTAGGAAGTGCTGATAATTAATGATAAAGGTGTGGTTCGGAATTAAATATAGGAGTTATCAATCTCACTACATTATTTTCTTCAAGAAAATGACCCAAATTTGTCGTTATCAGAGGACAAATCGGTTGAGTGGCTTTTTAGGGTTTTTTTATTATTAGGCATTCTTGACATGGCCATGCGTGATTTAATAAAATTGTATTGTGATTTATAAGCAAGCGTAGATTGTGATTTATAAGCATGTGATCGTATCTGGTGTACACACCTCTGATGTGCTTATATTGTAGTATTATTTTATTCACGCTAGACACTCGCATTCGTGATATGTAATTTTTGAGTTTTCCCTACTTTTATTATTTACGTTACACTTGTTTCCCTATGATTTAATTGGTAGTGAATAAATTAAAAGCAAATGTTGATACATATGTACGATTTTAAGGCTTATGATTTCGAGATGAAGCGAATCATCGAACATAGTTTAAACGATATGGCTTAGGCTCAGTTACTTTTTTCTACCTGTTAGTATCAATTTGATATGGAAACTTAAAAAAGTATGATAATATCATACTAACGATTGTAGTATTCTTAATTTCACAAAGTTGAAAAGTATATTTAAATATATTCGTGATTGTAGGGGTATTTTTCTCTGCGCTTAACTTTTCTGTAGAAAGATAGACTCTTTCAAGAGACTAGGTCGCGGTGTAATTTGATCCTTCGTTTGCAATATACTGAGTTTTTGGGAAGGCCCCTAGAGTGTGCTAGAATCTAAGTTCACATGAACGGAAATATTTGAACCGAATCCAGTAGTTTGCCTCCTGGACTGCAGCATAATTTTGTCAAACGATCGGATAGGCTATTCTATGGTGCGGGCAAATTATGATACTAGGTTGGTTTTTTTCGATTTTCTTTTCCGTGGAAGTTTTTTGTGGTTTAGATTTTTGACCTCCATAAATTTGAATTTTAAGATCATTTTCTTATGCTGTAACTTCCTGCGTTATCAGGAGAGGTCCCCGCTCAAGTTGTAGAATTACGTGTTCCTCGATCCCCCGGGTAGAGATAGTTTGGCTCAAAGTCTCTCTTTCGGGATGGTTGCCCTGGTTACTGGCGGAAATAAAACTGTTTTTACCTTTCGAGTTTTTACATTTTCACGGTTTGCACACATTGCAGTTCAAAAAGTCCTATATCTCCGTAATGCATAAAAGATAATATTGGAGCTGGGATAATATTAAGTTATTCCGGTGTTCATAATTTACGACTCTGATAGCTGTGCTGTTATATATTTTCTAGAAATTTTATAATAAAACCATCGATATTTTCTTAGTCGATTCATCGATAGTGTTTTTATTTCTTCGAAACTTCTTCTTTCACGCGATAATTTCTCTGTGGGTTGTAGGTTAAATAATCGAAGAGGACTATTGGCTGGACCATTTAATCAGATTTCTCAGGAGGCGAGGAAAACAATCGTCTTGAACGTGTTGGGCTCTTATAAATGTAAGAGAATGAGGTTTGAAAATGTTTATTTTGTATTTTTCCTTTACTCCGTAGAATAATGTAAAATGTAATGATTGTGTGGAGTAATTCATCCACCTCTTCATCTTCCTCTTTAGTATGATTTAGGCTTTAAGCCTGTCACGACCTTATTTTCTCCTGGTCTTTCCACCTTTTGTGTGGACGTCCCTGGGATCTTCTGCCTCTCGCTATATTTCGAAATTTGTTTTGTTGTTTATTCTTCATCTATCTTTCTAAGTTTTTTATTCATATATTTCTGTGATATGGTATCGTTTCTACGACACATTTTCTCTGAGTTATTGACTTATATCTGTATTATATTTTTCTACCTGTTCGTGTATAGCCAGCTGTTCTTCTGAAGAATTTTATTCCTGATGTTTGAAGTAATTGGGCAATTCCTTTGTGTGTCTGCCATCATACAGGGAATTTCCATTGATATATACATTTAATCAAGGCGATTTTCCTTACTTTATTTTTTAATGTTTGTTGTATAATACCCTTGATGTAGTTGGAGCTGGCAATTTTATTGTGGATGTCTAATTTATCACGGATATAACTTGGTCTGTATCTGGATTACTTAAAATTGTTTTTAAATATAATGGAGGAACATTTTTTATGAAGTGTGATAACATTTAGTTGACGAGTGACTGCGAATAAGAGAAATTGTAGTGCTCTAATATTAATTGAGTTCAATCATAACTCCTATCCCTTGTTGTTTAACTTGTTGGGTAATCTTTTGGTATCATTCAATGTACCCCTCATGAAGGTTATCTCCTTTTGGAGATATCTATAGTTTGAGGTATATGAATCCCCATTGAAGTGAACAGGCTTTGGATTTGCGAGCTGTAGTCTTGGCTTCTACCGGTCGTCATTATTAAAAAAAATACAATTCAGCGATAAAGTTATCATGCCAAATATATTATTGCCTTTTAGTAGAGTAGTTTTGAATAATTAATTTTACTGTTATGATTGCTTTTTATCTTATTTAAAAAATATAATATGGCGAGAGAATAATTGGCTCTTCGAATGTGGAATTTCAGGTCTTAACAATTTACTGTATGTATTTTATTCCTAGAAATGATCTTTGCACATCCATACATGTTTCTAGTGTGCTATTACATGGCGCTGTATTTTTTCAGAAAAATTAACGTCTCTGTGGTCACGTTATGGGCTTATTGTACCATACTCATGGAAAGCCTTACACGGCTAATTTAGGCCTGGCAGTGATGAAGGCGATTAGCGTTGAGGTAAAAAGCATGGGGAAATTTCCAAAACCCTTTGTTTCTCGTGCTATAGCCGTATAGAGAATGAGGCTAGATGAGGAAGGTTACCTTTGGTTCATCCCTATCTCTATTGCTGATGACTTATGCGTCGTTGGAGAGTCGCCGTTCTTAGTAGCTGATGCAGAATGAGACATTCTCTACTAATATTCTTACGCTTTCTCGTTTTCTTATAATTACAACATATTATATTCCTTTCGAAAACCTTTTAATTTTATGACCTTTCAATTGTTGCCTACTATTTTTTGTGCCGTAAATGTTCCACGTTGGTCGTTGATGGCAGAATTAGGCTTTTACCGTTTCTAACCATCTTTTCATATTTCAAATTACATTCTACGAATAGTGGGAAATCATTTCACATATAGTTATTTAGTACCGGTTTTCGAGCTTTGCTGGACAACAAAATGTTTATGTAAAAACTAAATAATTATAAATACTGTATTACAAGCTAAAAATTACAATGACAGATAATAAATTCGATTACAATTTACTATCGAAATATTCTTAGTTATCGGGAAAATCAGTATTTCCTGATATCAATAATCTCCTTCGTCATTTTCGTAATCTGGTGTAACCTTATTATTCGGGCTGAAATTTAATATTTCTTATTATATTATGTCTATTTAATGGGGAGGATTTTCGGTGGTAAAAGACCCTTTAAGCCGGTTCACCTTTTGACTCTGTAAAGTTATACGTACTACATGCCGCGCATAAACACTGCTGTTAGCTAGTATATGCCAACCATTTTCTGTTTGGCCCAAAGCCTCATGAATGCTTATTGCAAAAGCTGCTCTTACAGGAAATTATTGCCTTTGCATAATATAGCAGAGTTAACTTTTGCTAGAATCCATTGTTATTCTTGGAGTGTGATCTTCGCGGCCGGAATTTTCTCCTTCTTAGCTCTAATAATGCTGTAACACAAGTTAGTCACTATCAATCTAGTTTCCATTGACCTTAAAGACGTCCGAGTTTCATGAAGGAAGTATTATTATCGTATTTTTTAATCTTCCATTCGTATGGTGGTAAGTCAGCCTACTCAACTGAATTCAGATATTCAGAAGTGATTTGAAGAGCTCTTTTCTGGTTGATAATTAATAGAATTTTATCGTTGTTTAATTGACATTATCCAGGAAGCTTCTGAATAATTTCTTCGTTTATTTTATTCACATATTTTATTTAAGGTGCTAAAACAGCTCTATTTTTAATATCTTCGAATCTGTGGTTACCCAAAAATCATCACCTCATCAGTAATATTTCCGTTTGAATGAACATCCTTTAGTAGTTCAGCTTCGTCGATTGTACTTTCTAATTCTCCATTGCTAATTTTAAATAAATATTTAGCAAAATCGCTTTGCTCTGGATCAACTCACATATTATCTATGTATTATAAAATAAGTAAAATGACGCTAAAGATCCCTTTTATTAATTTTAAGTCTCACTGATTCACTTCGGTTAGCACGGGGTTGATTAGGCAAGTATTGACGGAATTCCCCGCCGGATACCTTGGGCTTGCCTCCGAAAGGTAAATTTAGATTGCCAATGGATCGAAGTAGCTGGTCCAAGCCATTTAATCCATACTTAGGCAGCATATAGGCTTCAATCAGCGATAGGATGTCGATGGAAAGAAGTGTTTGATGTAGCTTTAAAAAAATGTAAAAATGACGCTCTCCCTCTGACTCCGCCCAAGAAAAATGTTAAGCTGATATTCCATTTTTTTTCGGAGGGCGCAAATGCAACGCGTTAAATACAACAGCTGTATGACTTCTTTCAATGCATAAATGACTCAGTGTAATTTTCCAATCTGTAATCAACAACTCTTGTTATTCTACTTAAGCTGTGACATCTGCTTTGTGTTTACTTTTATTGTTTAATGCGTTGTCACCTTGGTTACCCATAAGGCCCATATTAAATCTATGACTTATTAAAGTTTTTAAAATATAAAATGAATTTTCCCAAATACAAGAACTTTCTTAATCTCATTTTCTTGTCCGAATTTCGTACATTCCTGCGTGTAATCAAAATTGTTCTGCCGTTTTCGAAAAAAAATCCAAACATTCGTACCAAAATAGCTCGTTTAATTGCATAAGATAAGGAGCAGGAGTATTTTTCGAAGAGATGGCTTATCCAGTCATGGCTCTGGAATCCTTATGAAGCAGAATTAGATACTTTTAAGAGTGAGACTCCCTTTACAACGCCTTGAATCGTTACTTAAGTACGGCAATCACTTTATATTTTAAAACCTGTTTATGTTGTTTTTTTATATGTTCAAATGATAACTGAGTCACAAGATGTGATATCGGGAAATGGGTTTTGCAAGGTATCCGACCTAGGATTGTCAAGAAATAACACAACCTTGGCGACTGCGGACAATTGTTCGTCTATGTAGTCCGAGGAAGTTTAGGATAACTGCGTTAGGAATAAGTAAGAAATTTCTATCCTCCGATAGAGATCAATGTTTGATTTTTCTCGTCGGGCAAAGGCCTTAAAAATTTTTTTGCTACTTATTCTGCTGTGAGATATAAAAAAACGTTCTCTCTCATGAAATTCTGTAAATGTCTGTAGACCTGGCGGGAAGCTGAGAGATTTCGACATTATTAACCACATATATTTCTGTGATCGGTCGAAGAAATTCCATTCCCGAGTGTGCATAATAAAATAGACGAAGAATCAGCAATCAATCAAATGTTGTTTTTCATAAGAAGTCGTCGCTGTTCAGTTGAATATAGCCTTAGAAATTTGTGATAGCTGTTTTGGATGGGTTAATATCTTCTGGAAATCATATGGTGTAAGAAGCTGCCGAAAGTTGTGGAATGTGTATACATTCACATTTTACTGATAGTGGAAAATGCTAGTCCTCGCTTAAAAATAAGTGTTTATTTTTCGGAAGGTTTTAAAACCTTCATCAAATCCTGGCAATCAAGATTCCTGTTGATGGTGATTCTAGGGTGTGCCATTTTATGGCTCATGTGGTGTTGAATGTTCCTGTAAAATCATGTTTTTTCCCATTTGCCGAAGACTGGAAAGATGAATGTCCTTAATGACGAGCTCACGATCGGCATGAATGTGATTCTCATCAAGTTTTCCTGCCTGTAAAATATTCCGTTTGAGTCATTTTTAAGCATGGAATACATGTAATTTTTTGAAATGCCTTGAATACGATATTTATACGATTATACGTTATTTAGTCGCTCACCGTTTTATATCGACCTGTTACCTCTTTCAAATCCATCTTTTGTTTTACACCCGTGAGTGAGGTCTGAATAAACTCTGAAAAGGTTTATTTGTTTGCAATAAAATTAACAGCAAGACACAATACAGGAAAGTAAGAGTTGAATCCTTAGTAATTATATTAAGTTGAAAGGTGCAACTTCATTTTACGTTCAAGGTGTTCGCAGCATTTCACTTTCATATTTATGGAATATTTTCGGCTTATCTTTCTTTAACTTTCTGCATTAACACATCATTTTGTGAAATTATATATGCTCCTGATGGAGTGCCCCGCAAAGCATGACAGCCGTTGAATAATTTTAAAAGGACATAAAATAGTCTGAATCCTAAAATAATTACTTAAAATTGGAGCCCTTTCATTCTTTGACGAAGTTTAATATTATGAGAAGAATCTGCTTCGTTATATCAGGACTTGATACGTATGAGCGATGATTTTATGCCATTGCCGTCTGAGGGAGTTGGTTATGGGAAAAATAACGAGATTATAGTTTTCAAACAAATAAAACCGAGACTTAAAAAATGCATTTGCCGATGGCAATTTGCAATTAAATTATTTTCGGCGACGTTTTTTCATTTTGGACGTTTTAAAAATTCATTTCCTTCGTAAATATTTTATTTCATCAATGAATTGAATCGAAATGTACCCAAAAAATCCGGTAGATTGATCTTTCCCGCCTACTAGCCCAAGGTTTCAAATCCAGTTTTCATTCACTCCTTCATATGCGCCTCTGGCATGAATATGTGAAGAATGTGCTAGTTTAGCCTTTGTTGAGCCTAATGAAAGTGGCATTTGAAGGCAATATCTGGAGGGCATTTGAGTTTCTAGAATCGGTTCAAGAGCCGTAAAAAATAATGCTTCGTATTTAAACTATCGAGTTAGGTGATTTAAAGTCGGCGGCGAAACGATATGGAACCACTATCCTTCCGCTTAAAATATATTCCATAGTTATATTGATTAAAAATTTATGTTCAAACGACGTTTAGCATTTCGTGATAAAAATAGTCATAGTTAAATGACTCGATAGTGCCAATTCATCAATAATACGATGATAATCTAGTCTTTGAGGATTTGAATTTTCTTGTGTTTTATGACATCACAGAAACTACAATGTATGTCGGAAAAACACTCATGGAAATAATTTGTATGCGGTACGTAGTTGAGGGCAAGAGGAGTACATGCTACAAAGAGTAAAGTGTCTGATAATATGAATCTTTAACATGCATGATAACGTTAATTCTCTTCGCGTGCTTATCCCCTCGTATTTTTTAACCTATTCTATTGTGTTACGAAAGATGTTATAGTTCTGAACCGCTTCTTAACATATTCTGTTTTACGTCGGCCCTTTAAAAATTAAAGTTTATTTATTTTGGCCTCGTATAGTCGCAAGAAACAATATTTTTAAAGCAAATTTTGAGAAAGTTTTCCCTATTAATTTTAAAAATTAAAAATTATTTGTTTTCTTTTCTTACATATATTCTCGTAAATTTTTTAACCACTAAACGAAAAAAATGTCGAGAGCAGAAGCACGTAATTTCTCTCGCATGCAACGAGCAGGCACTTGTTCTAGAATTTTGAACCGAATAGTTATTTTCTGGGAAAAAACTTCGAGAAAATCTGTCTTGGTTTCTTAGATTATCCCAGAATTTTGGGATTATCTCAAGACCCTGTCTATTTGAATAAGTATGAAAGTGGGTTTATTATATCCGCTTTATTTTTTCAAAGCCCTGTTTATAAAAGAAAATGTGATGAAATCTCACAAATATATTCATAAAGCAGGTTAATCCCGTAGTCGCTTCTGTCACCACATTTGTGAATATTTTTATTTTGATAGAAAACAGGCACAGTCATCCTAAGATTTGAATGGCATAAAAGTGGATTACGAGCCTGCCGGTAATATCAACCTTGTGTTTTCTCTAGCTTTTTATAAACACTTCGTTTATATATTTATATAATGCAAATACCGCCGACAACACTAAGATGAAAAGGCCTTTTACTTCAAAAAGTCAGAAATCGCTCACTACTTGTCCCAATTAAATTTGTCACTCAGCTTCATTTTAGGCTCCAGGTGTTCAATAAGAAATCATTTTTAAAAAAGGAAAATTTTGCTACAATTATTGTGAAAGTCGAACGTGTATGGATTTTTCCAGGGAAATAATGCTGAGGAAAACCATTATCTTGTAATTAATATTGGTTGAATTTCTTGAAGGATTAAAGAGTGATGTTTCCTTTAAAATGTCAGTCTGGGGGACTGCTGTAATTTTCAATTATGAAAAAAATGCGAACGTGACTATTCACCTACTTTTGGAGCGACCTTTTTTTTTAGCTTTTTTACTGTATTATTTTCTCTCTTTCAATTATGGGAGAGACGCTGTCTCAGACGTGATCGGTTGTGAATATATACGCGTGAGAAATGCGCCTCATGGTCTCTTCCTTGCAGCGTTTCTCAGTTCAAGCTAATGATTATTTAAGTAGCGCTATAATACCTTAACGCCGCAGTAGGGCTATTTTGTCCGTAAATAGACATTAAAATAGTTGTTTAATCTACATTCTTCAACATCTACATATTACTTAGCGAGCCTCCGAATGGATGAATTGCAGGAGCTGTTAAAATAGGAAAAATTATCAGTCGAGCGATGCTGTCGTTACATTTGTTCTTGATGTATTTAAGCCAGTATATTTCCAGAGTTTTCTTGTTGGGATTAATAAATTTACTTTTGGCTAACTCGTCGTGCTCATTCATATTGTCTTATAAGTAAAAACGATGATGATGCCATCAAAAGCTGAGCATACTCTCGGAGAAGCCCGGATGAGTTCATTAATTATTTCGGTAGATGAATTAATTGCTATCTGACCTGTTTTTCGTCACGAATCCATTTCCGAGGTAATCCGTGGCATAATTTAATTTCACCATACGTACATTTTGGGTGTGCTGGGCCCTCGCCTTTCAGGGAACCGTATGCTTCATGCATTATTCAGTTACCCAGTGTTTTAGTGCGTGATTAATCGTCGGGATAATTTCTAAGCTGGCTTTTGCTGGAGGCCACGGGTGCAGGAGCCATCAACAGGGAGCCGCTCTATCTTCACCATATAAGACGGTGAGGGTCTCCGACGCAGTTTTCCCGTCGAGATGCAAATATCTTTCGGCCCGCGCGTAGTAATGAATATATTTAGTGCAATTATTTGACAATTTTTTAGTGGTGTAGCATCTTGGTAGAAAACTGATGAATTCGATTTTTGTGTGACGGGTACTGTTTTTTTTTTCATCGATTTCGTTATGTATCTAAGTCTTTCGGCTTTTATTTTGTAGTTTTTAGTGTTATAATGACTTGACATCAGCCGTGACTTAACCTACGATATTTTGAATTCCTTTGCGGATTCGCAATATGGACTTGGAATTTTGGTCTTACGTAAATGTACACTTCTTTGCTTGATTTGTCTGCAATGTTTTATGTGGATATTTCCCCGAATATAACCCGCTCTAGCACAGCTAATGTTATTGGTGTAGCTAGAATAATTCTTTGTGGCTAGTCTAAAATTTAATTCCTGCACTTGTAAGAGGCAAGTATCAGAAATTACCGGAAATTAACATTCACTCGATGTCAGGACTTGTCTGTGATTTTAGTACCTCCTGGAAATATCAAATGAAAGTCGGAAATCGGCGTTCTTTGTTGGCGATAGAAATGTAAAATTTTTATTACCATTTTAATAATTATCAGCAGTTGCTGAATTAGTGCTAAATGTTGTGAACATGAATTATTCTCATAATATTTTGTGTTCTCTCATCAGTTTTCCATCCTAAGTCATGTAAGTAATCAAATGTTTCCCAAAGAATGACATTTCCTCTGCCAAAAAATATATTATTCTACTATGGTTTTTATTTACTTTCTAAGAAAATTTTAATTTCTCTTATTCCACCTCAGCCTAATACGAATGTCTTCTTCATTAATTCTGTTAGAAATGTGATTAACGAACCATTTTTATATCTTTAGTCCCCATTCCTTCGAGATCTCCTTTCAGTTATTTCTAAACGTAATGGAATACGTTGTAGTAATTGAAATATTACACTTATATCGATCTAATATTACACTTGGGGCTTTTCAATGGTCATGAATCTTGTTAAGTTTAGTTAACAGCAAATAATTCGTCACGGGGGACCGTGGTGTTTTGAACCCTGATGAAACATTAAAAAAATCATGAGAGGTGACGGTTGAAAGGATTACTTTTTTGTCGAATCCTTATGTCTATTAAAGATCCATGATCAAGTATGTATGTCTTGATTCTATCCACAATCCCTATCGATAAAGTTATTGATGAACTGTATTTGTAAAATTTTTCAACATCATTTTTTTGCCTCCAGTTAGTTTTGTAAAATCAGCCCTTATGATATAAAATTTTTACATTTTTACTGATTTATTAATTGCATATATCATCGTTGGAATGGTGCCCGTATTGATATTTTATTTTTTGGTTTTATGGGGATAAGCTTCTTGAAGTAATCAAGGCTGTTCAGCGAGGGTTATACAAAAAACCTAATTTGAAGTGGTCGCTAACACGCTTGTTTTTTCCGGTTGCGGTTTTCATTACTAAAGCATTAGTTCTCGTTCTGCTCTCGCGAGTTCGAAGAAATTAGTTTTGTTAAACTTTTGCTCCACTAACTCCCAGGAGATATAGCGAGAATGGGGAGAATGATTGCCTTCCAAACCAGTTTCTGGTGGAAATGTTGGATATATTTTTTAAATAATTTTTTGTCCTTTGCCATTTTTTTCATTTGTTCTTTGTTTCGACGGGTTTTAAAAAGCTCTTGAATTTTCGGGCATGACTGACTTTCTCACCCGTGGTCTTCGAATTTCAAAGACAACAATATCCCCCCCTCCCTCCCCCCCCCCCAGCACCGTCGTCGCGCCTTTTTTAAACCCGCCTCCTCCGTTAGGTTTCCCGTCTCAATCCCTGCACCGGGGAATCACCGCGGCAAGGCATGGGGAGCAGCTCTCACTCCTCCGCTGTGGGTTTAAAGCGCTCTCCAATCCACTCGAGGCGTCGAGGGCTCCCTCCCCCCGCGTAACCCACCGCACCGCTCCCTTTATCCCTCCCACACTGCTTTTTCTCCCCGCCCCAACATTCCTTCCTTCCCCACCCTCTCTCCTTTTCCCCGTGAACAAGTCCCTCTCTTTATTAAAAAAAGAGGAACGCGAAGAGTATAAAAACACGCATTTCGTATTACGGGCATTTCCGTTACCCCGGGAAATTGCTCACTCTCCGTCCCATCCTCTCCTCACCACACGCCTCTTTCTCTCCCTTCTTCCCATTCTTTCTCCTCTTCTTCTCATTTCCAGCCTGTCTTCTTCGCCTTCAATCTCATTTTCTCTTTCTTTTCATTGCCGTCGCTCTTTTCGAGTCGCGGATTACAAGAGATTATTGGTGGCAATGTAGGAGACTGAGTCAAACCTAACTTTGCGGGACCAAGTCAGTTTTAATGAAAACCATAGCTTAATATGTTTCATTCAATAATGTATAACCATCGACTATGGTTTCGATGATTTTGCATTTAGATATTGCCTAATGAAATTGCCTAAAAATCACGATGGCAAGGCATCTTTATAATGGCCTTGAAATGCTTGAACAATGGTCGGTAATAAATTTTAGTGAGGAAAATACTAAACTATTGTTTTTACCCCTTTCCGCCCAGAAAAGTTTTTGTTTGCGATTAGGATGAATTATTAGGATTTTACTCTTATGGTCATCTAATTACTCATGCAAAATATTTTGGTGATCGTGACATTGAACGACGCAGTGTTGACAAGTTGATTGCGATTAAGTTCGCGGTTCCTCCTGCAGACGGCTTCACTCTCTACAGACGGCTTCCTCTCTACAGACGACCTACATACACTCGGCGCGTCAGGATGTAGTCATACGGCTGCGGTGGGCGGAAATAGGCTAATTACAATTGGTTGTGACATTTTGTACTCAGTCTACATATGGCTGGAGGAACTAATATATTATTGTTGCCAATCCTTTAGCAGTGCATCAAATTTTGGCCTATCAGAAGTGTGGCGGGTTGATTCCAATTGTCCTATGATACTTTCGTAATTTCATCAATCTCCTCTAATGATAAACTATCACAACTCTCTTCCAATGAAAAATACGCCCCCAGTACATTGGATCCTTATGAGTCGGGTTGGAATCATGAATCATGTTGTGTGAAAATAGATTAAGTCAGCATTTATGATAAGTCTCCATGAAAACCTTATTATTGCCTCATAAAAACGTGGATAAGGATCACATGCAAGTGCATTTAGATATTGACTAGTTATTTTTAGCTGAGACATCGCCGATCAACTTTCTGAAGAAAATGGTATTCAGCGAATTTCACCCAAATATCATGTTCTTACGTAAGCGTACACGTGATATTTTGCCAAACAGCCTGTCATTTTCATCTACATAATACGCTGCCAGCCATCTCTAGGATTTGTGACAGGGAGTGAGTTTTCGTCAAAATGTATTTCATTGTATTTTGCTATAGTTAATGAAATTACAGTTTTGCATTTTCAAAAATCTGAAAGTTCTTGTCTGCATGAGAAATTTCACCAAGAAAGCACTACGCTATAGTAATGCCTCCATTTTATGGAAACTGTAAGTACTGAAGTGTTTGGAAACTGCAATACCATGCACAACAACGAATGGCTGGCCTGATTAAGGAATTGTTAGTTCATTTGTAAGTCATTGAGTAACGTAATATCTTGTTATGATTTTCCTACTGTGACGGTCGTGAGAGGTTGTTTACAGGGTACTTGGTGGAATTAAAACCATTCTTTGTCTTTATTTCCGTGTTGTTATGACTCGCATTATTAAATCTTTGGCTCTGCACGTTCCGTCAATTTGCCGTCTTTTTCAGTTTTTCCAATTCTTCGGCCCCGCTGGATCTTCTCCTCCTCTGCATTCCGAGTTCTTTCCCACGCCACGTGCCTCCTCTTCCCTCCACCCTATCCTGCCTCCTTAACTACACACATACTCTCGCTCAGCCCCTTCGTCCCTTTTTGCCGAGGAAGGAAAAATGAGCGGTTTCACCTCCTCCCCCACTCTGTATCCACGTGCACGCATTCCCCGTAACACACACCCCTTTTCTTTTTTCTCGCCCACGGCACCCACCCTCCGACTCTGCCGTTCAGCCTCCTGAAGGAGGTTGAAATGTGCTGGCTCTGGGTGATTTTCGTGTGGACACATGTAGGCTCGCATTTTCTGTTGGCGGTCACATCTAAGGCAGTTAGAGCGAGATAGTTCCCTAGTCACAATGGAGACAGTATTCGAATTATACGTTTTAATTTTAGTAACTATAGGCATCATTGTATTATTAACGGTGCAATATTATAGTTTTATATGACTGAAATTCTAATAAATTGAATGAAAATATATCTATTAGTCCTTAAATTGGCTCTTCCTTTTTCGCACAGTACGTTTAAAACTCCTTCACGACGGAAGGTTTCTTTGTGATTCTGAAAACATTAATGTGGTGACATTATATTCATTTTCAAAATGGTTTAGAAAACGTACAAACTACGACACATTATTAGTATTTTGACGAGATCTAGGTGTTTGAAATCCCCCATTTTTAAATAATATTTCTCTGGAGTGCATACAAGTACCATTTCCATGTAAAAGCGCTGGTATATTTGGAAAAATATCTCAGGAAGTAGTGTGGTAGGGAGCTGATGTTTTGGTATCTTTTAAGGGTGAGGTATTTTTCATTAAAATGAGACAATTCATTTATTTATAGACGAAATTATATTTCGCTCTAACTACCATAAGTGGGCATCCCGCCCACGAGAATAACTGGAAGAACGGAGGACGAACTACCCCTTAATTGCACTTGTAATAATTAATTCTTCCATTCATCATGAATTACGGGGACCTAATCAATCCTGAAGCATTTAAATTTATGCCATTCAGAGTAAAACATGTGTTCGTTAGTTTTATTCATTTTCTATTCCGGTGCGCTGGAGCATTTCTACCCTTGTAATCCGTTTTGTGCTTAAGTGGTGTGTATAGCTTCTGTGTTTTTCTATTAGATAGCAGTGAGGGTTTAATGTTTTTGTTTACTCCAGGAAAAGACTTACTTTCCATGAAGCGATATTTTTTACTCAATCCACTCATGCTTTCATATTTATTACCTTGAGAATGAACTATCAAACATTTATCGAAATCATCCTAAACTATCGAGCAATAATATAATCAGTAACCTATGTATTCATTCTAAATTTTAAGCAGTTAAATACAAGAATTTGTAAATATTGCAGCATGTATAAATTGTAATGAAGAAATTCTTCATATTGTTAACAATGTTTCACGCCAATTATTTTAGCAACTAATATCCACTTTTTCGACAACTAATTGTAAGGACCTTGATGTTGACAATTAGTCGTCCCAGCCTGGTACATAAAAACGTGAAATGTATGTAAGTTGTAATCAGTATTCATTTTGAAGTTCCACAAAGTTACACCTCAGTTCCTATAACTTATTTGGAAGTGTGCTCTTTATTATCTTTTAGCTAATTGCGATGAAGTGCATTGTTCTCAGTAAAATGGCGCAACTATTACAAGCATCCGTACTCCTTAAAACTTCACCCCGTTCCAAGCATGACCATTTATCCATTGTTAGTGCTTTTCAACCTCACTTGTTATTCTCGCTTCATTCGTACCCACCTCGTTTCTTGCCTGTCTCTGTTTTCCGTCCCTTTTCCATTCTTTTTTCGTCTTATTTCTTTTGCTACTGATTTAAGAAAAAAGCTCCCGTCCGACTTAATGGTCCGGGTTTATTTACGTCCGCCGAAGTGGTCCAAGTTTTTTTTCCTCCACCACTTCTCTCTCTGTCCAGTATCATTTAAATTTGCGACAGAATGGTGACCCGCGTCGCCTTTTTTCTTTAATCATTGCACAAGAGTGTTTTTTTATAATGGAAAAGAAAATGTGCGGAATTTCATGGTGCATCTTGTCTTCGGGATGGGCTTTAAAGTCGCACACAAAAGTGGTTTTATTAGTGCTCATAGCGTTTTTCTTCTGAAACTTGATTGTGTCAGGGGGCGAAACTTTTTTATCTCCATGGAATTTTTACAACTTGCGTTCTGTCCTCAATTTCTCGTGTTCGTTCTGCACCGTTCCGCTTATATTTTGGAGTTAATAAAAAGTTTCTTCTGGCTGTCTTTGCTCATCTTTTTCTTAGCTGCTGGAGGATGTGTGGTCATTCACGTTGTTATTTGGCCTGTAATAATATTCTTTTTCGTGTGAGTTATGGAGGATTTACTGTTCCATAACATGGATGCATTATTTTAATTACATTAGTGTCCTATTGATGGTGAGGTTTAGATGCTTCAGATTAGGTTCCGTGTGTCGCAAATAATGTTTCTCGCACTGTTATTGCTTTTGCCAATTTTAATGAATATTTTCTGCTCTTCGGCATATGCATTTTGATTTAAATGTTTGTTAAATCAAACTGAAGGGTCAGATTGTGTCAACTGTAACTTTTCTCGCCGCGTTGAATACTAACGGACTGAAATATATTGGAGTGTTTTTATTCGTTCCGTTTTTATTTTGAAAATTCATCGAAACCGCCATCCTTTGTGAGTAAATTAGTTTCGCAGGTGCTAAAGGTAAAAAATGCTATTTCCTTTGGACGTTTTCCAATCTGTGTTGCGTTGCTGATTGAAGTTTTTGGGTTCTTGGTGTTGATTTTCGAAATGTTTATTCCGTGCATTTCATATTTCGGTATTTTCCCCGGCCTGTATTATATTTCGACATCTCAGCGCAAATGGACTGTAAAGAGCGTTTTGTCGTCGATGCATTTTCAACAATGAAAATTCCTTTTATGCATGCAACGTAAGGTCAATTGCTAAAAGTTAGTCCATTTACTTGTATTTATTCAAGGAATGAGTCATTACCGTTCTATGTATTTAGCAGTGCGTGTTGAAATTTTGGAAGCAATTGACAACGCTGTCTAAGAGTTATTTCCTCTGATTTTATACTGACTCCTGTAAGGGGCCACCGTATTGGAAAATTAGGAAGCCACAGCTTTCTTCGGTATATATTGGGTTAAAACCGCCGTCTCTCCGTTTCCTGATTTACCAAAATTCCTCAAGAGACCCCGTTTTCGGTCCCTCCCACCGTTGTGTGCCACCAATTTGGCCGTTCTTTCCTTTCTCTCCTTTCTCCTCGTCTGTTCTCCCTCTCCTCTTCGTTCCTCTTCCTCTCCTCTTGCTCCTTAGACCCACATCGTCCCGGGGTGTATTTTTGCTGCCGCCAAGGGCCCCCCCTACCCTCAACCACACAGTTGCCAAACCAATTTCGTGAATGTTTCTTCTGCCCTCGGAAGAGCAAATACCGGCTAACAAGACTCAAAAGGAAACGTCACCACTGTTTATCTGCTGCTCCTCGTCAACATCCTCAGCTCCCTTCTCTTCTGCTCCACTCCCCCTCTCTCTCCCCGCCTCAGAACTCTTCCTCTGTCGCTCCCCTCGCTCCTCCTCCCCCATCCCGCGAAAGAGCTTCATAAATAATCAGCCCTCTCTACGCTGCGCTGAAATGATCAACCCTTTGCTACGCTAACGTTGCCCAGAAAAATCCAATTTTGACATGATCTCACGACTTGGTCTCGGTCTAATTTCTTTTTTTCCTTTAACCGTCTTGCAATCCTTGGTTCTTCATTTTGCCGTTTCGTCAACCTATGTAATCAGCTTTTGATAAGCCATGCGCGCCGTATTTTTTAAATTGATGATGCCGTTCTGGTATTATTTGGTAAAAAATAACTTGGTAAATACTTGTCAAAATCAGGAATTTGCGCCTATAGTGGATAACAGGTTTAATCTCATTTTTCCATGTAAATCCGTAGACCGTGACTCTAAGTTAACTGCAGAATATCGTCTTTTGCGAGGCTAAACATTTGTTGTTCTCTGAAATCTGCTCTAAATGTGAAGAAGACGAAATTGCACGCTGTGCAAATTATTCACGAGGTTTGTTTTACCTCTGTAGAGTTGGTGTTAATTAGAAAGACTTGCAGATTGACCTATCTCTTTGAGAAACGGGCCACGGTGGTGGAAATAAATTTTCTTTTTGGCTCATAATGATTTAGCTGAGAGCGAGGTGCATCCTCACAAGTATTGCTCATTATTTTCAGTGTCGCTGCTTTTGTCCCATTTGCATTCTTTGAAAAACATTTTTTTCCGATCCCCTTGCTCTTTTCATCCTGATGTCTTTTTGGAGCTTGGGTTTTATTTATACTGAAGAACCAAAACATTTCAAACTTGAGGATCATAGTCATACATTTTTAATCATGCTTTCCTCATTTTACTTTTAGAAAACAGTATTCTATTCACCAGACGCTCCTTTTGCGGTGTTTTATGGCTCTTGCGTCATGATGAGCAGGGATGGTCAATTAAGACATCTGTCGAATAATTATTTGGGTTATTTTTAACAAATGGCCTATCTCTTTCAGTGTAAGGCCCATATAAAATAGTTAAAATTGTGAACTACATGGCCAGAGTTCTTCACTTTTTTATTTTGGCATTTTTTCATGCCTTAATTTTCTCATCATTGGTCATATTTTGCCACATTGCCTCTCAGGGGTTCGGAAGTTAACCTACAATTTCCCCGTGATAACTTTTGGAATTTTGGATTCCACCAGAACACAGTTGTTAAACTACGTTCGTGTGCTAATAAAGTGCGTAGCTAGTGACTGCCTGGATTAGAATCTCATTCCTATGTAGTTGGGGTGCTGCGTTAACATAATAAGTTGGTCGTTCGTATCACACGATAGATACTTCCCTTCAGTGACGCAGAAAAATGCACCTTTTCTCAATCTTCTTGTGATAAATTTTGTCCTGATTCTGAATTTTTGACGGTAAAGAACAGTCCTTATGTTGGAATTTTCTCCGAAACTGGGTTCAGGAAGATGGTATACTTAGTGTAAATTGTATTGGAAGAATAAACATATTTAAGTTTTTTCGAAGAATTATAGGTTTTGTTCCTTTTTTGTGAATTTATTTACTACGAGGGTTGAATTTATTTTAATCTGAAGGAGATTGGTTGTAATACTTGTGGTTGGTGAATATGCTACTTAACTGACTCTTTGTTAGTACAGCTCTATTACCCTCCATTGAATCAATATATCGTCATTACCTGGCTATATTAGTTGCCTCTAGTGCTACCGACGTGAGCATGTTCAAAAAAGTATTAGTGATGATGAAGACTTGGAAAATGTATTCTAATTCATATTTACTTGACTCTAGTGTCCAGTGAGTGGTGTTGCAGTTTCCAATTCTCGCTATCAGTTTTAATTGTGTGCAAGCTGTTCAAATTGAGATTTTACGTGTGAAAGCATGATCCATTGTTTATTACAATTTTTATGTAGCTTTGCCATGTAGCTAATTGAGCAATGTAACTCAATTGAGTTCTAATGAATTTACGTACTTGGAAGAGCATAAGCTACGGTGATGGATCGCAATGTGCAAAATTTGTAGCATGATCACCAATGTTAGTTTTTTATTTTTGCCGATGAAGATACGTAAATGATTAGTTTATCATTGGAAATTTCAAACCGTTCAGATGTAATATATCCGTGGATATCAAAGCAGGCAAGAACTTGTGGCCCACTCAAGGTGAAACTAGAGCTCTAATATCAGTGATGCAATTATACTCTGATGCAATTAAATGTAAACAATGTATGAGCTGAGACTCAAAAGTGTAATTCCATCGTAGTTGGCCAATTATCCACTTCCTTAATTAATTGGTATCTACAACGGCACACGTGTCCTAATTACTGGTATTAAAGCAACAGAGGATGCATTTAGAAGCTTGAACGAAGGAAGCAAAAAACGTTTAATACCGAAGGGCAAGCATATTAACTTCTTGCCACGCTGAGGTTGAGAAGCCTTTGACTCCACTGGGCAAGGTACTACCCGCTGAAATGTGCGTTTTACGCTCCGTTGGGCGTGTAACTTACTAACCCGTTCCGTCCCCCATCAAAGGCTAGGAATGCTTTGTTTTTAGCTATGCGTATAACAGGAGATTCGGTTGGCGATTTTCTTGAAACGCTTAATTCCTATCGGTATGATTCAATTCTAAACCTGTGATTATCTCTTTTATAACCCATTTACTCATTAATGTAGGTGATACGTTTTGAAGGAAGGTTTTTCGAGAGTTCCTGCGGGGTAGGGGATCGATATTTGCCTCCGACAGCTGGACCCCTAACCTGGTTTTTCCGAGAAACTTTCCTTCTGAAAATACGCTGGTAAAAGGTCCAATCAATGATTCTACTCTGTGTTGATATTTTGCTCAAAAATAGCTTTGTCCTCGATATTAAAATACAACATACTGTTATTTCTAGGGAAGAAGTCGTGTATTTGGATCCTTTCCAGAAAATGGAGTACTAATATAATATTTTTGTTGAACTCTAAATTCCTCTATTCTTCTATCACTCTTCGGTATGTCAAGGTAGTGTAAGAATGGGAGATTTTTATATGACAAAATAGCCATTCGGAACTGACTGTGCCAATATGTAAAATATGGTTTGTAAGTCAAAATCTATAGGATCTGAATTCTCGATTATGATTACTTGATTTGTAATCTACGTTTAAAAGAGAAAAAATCTTAAATTTATTAGTTTTTTGCTTCTAAATAGAATATTAATAAATGTATTCATCAATAGTATATTGGTCCCTCCAATAGGCTTCTATCAGCCGCTTGCGCCTTTATACTTATTTTCTTATTCGTTATTCACCTATTGTATCGCATATTAATGACAGAAAGGACGATTTTTATTCAGTCTATTTTTAATATCCATTTCGTAAATTTCAATCCGACCGTTTCTTTTGGACTTATGCTTTATGCTAGATATTGCATAAAAATACAATATACGTACTGTGTAAAAACTTCTTATCCGACCGCGCCCATCTTTCGCCCTCGTTATTTACGTGTAATTTGGTATCTTTTCGCAAAGTACCTGTGCTACAACTTTCAAATTGGCGTAGTCATGATTTAAAAAAAAAGTATTATTACATTTTCTTCTCGGTTAAAAATAAAGTGATCGAGTCATTAAAAGGCTCGTTTTGAAGATTTTTTAATTATCCTCTACTTATTTTAGTGCACAATATTGCCTCATTAGTTTTCATAGTAGAAGTGGAAAACTAACAAAATTACGATATTCTCAATTTTAAACATTTTTTATAATTAACTAATCACCATTTACAGTTTAAAACATACATTTTGACCTAAAAACCATTTTTACCTTCGTGGTACAGTCTGTTTCCGGGTGGCCCTTTTGAAATCACATTCTTTTGTGTTATGGTAGCAGTTACTGCCCTGACATTTCCTTTTTGATTAAAGTATGAGACATTGAGACAAGTATTGCTATGAAAGATCAGGACTTAACACTGGATGATTCGGTGGAGACATATAATTCTATCTTTTAGGTTTAGCCTCAGGAAAGTCCTCTTAAAGGCATTGAGTCTACATTGAGATTGATTTAGGTGCACAGTACGACGTGAGCATCGATGTGTGTATTTGAATTCCCCGGCCATTTTTTCCAGTGTTTACCCCCTCCCTTAATTCATAGTAAACATTTAAACTCACGCAGGAGATATGTCCTCAAACCCTTCTGGAAACACTTAGAAATAAACTGTCTCGCGGTTTGTTGTTTTAATAGCTGTTTTTTATATCAATTTGGCTGGATCATCTATCCTCCCTTTTTGTGAGCCCCACGTATTCTGACTTTCACATTTTCTTCTCCAAGATGAGAAAAATTCCCTCTTTCTTTCTCACTCGCTCCGAAATCATCTGAGCATTCCTTTTATAAATGTTGCCAAAAACATTGCCCACTTCTCCCTCGCCTTTTCATTCTTCCACTCCCTGAGGCAAATTCTTTTCCTTTTCTCCATTTACATTTAATTCCTTTCCCCCCTTTGATTCATTAAAATTCTTCCTTCTCCTTATTCCATTCCAAACGTTTTTTGGTAATCTTCTGTTGTTGTTTCGAAGTTTCCATTAAGTTTTTATTATTCTTTCATCGAATTTTCTTCTACCATACCATGTTCTAAGTGAATTGTAAGCCGGGGAATTTTGAAAAATGTTTTAGAAACTTAAACTCCTGTCATGTTATGACTGATATTGTTTCTTGCGGGCCCACTCCTTGCTGCTGGAGAGTATGGTTGTAATTTTTTTGGCAGAATCTATTCTTTCGTCAGTAATTGGCGTTCCAAGTAGATAGGCTTTTGAGTGAGGGTCGATTTAAAATGATAAATATGGAAGTTTTATAAAACCCGTTACCAGCTGTTGATTGCGGTATCTAGTATAGCTATTGCTAAAGTGTTTGTAGCTTTTTGCTTCGACGCTACAGCGAGTTAATTTAATGTAGAAAAAAGTGTTCGTAGCTACAAGTATTTTTTTGTCTGTCGCCTTCACTGAATGCATTATTTTTTTAATATTTAAACTGTAAACCTTCATTCATCACTTCGTTGAAGTATTTTATATTCGAATCCATATCGAAAATAAGTATTGTACTTTTCCATAGTTATGTATTGTAATGGTACAACGTGTTTCGCAGCTTGCTGTATCTTCAGGTACATAAACAATTTTTCCTGAAGATTCAGCCAGCTGCGAAACGCATTGTACGATTACTATACATACCTGTGAAATAGTATGATACTTATTTTCGATATGGATTCAAATAAAAGTATTTAGTTTCCACGGTGATTGCGTGATACAATTTTAGTCTTTTATATTAATTATTTCATGGTACGCATATTTCATGGCGTAAGTTAAGCATTATTTAATGTTATTTTTCTTTTATTTTCAGGTAAGCATCCGTGACCTCTACTGTTCAACTTACGTGTAAGAGTAAAGGATAATGTATGGAATTTGCCTTGTTGGTGCCCTTAAACTTTGGATGCTTCAGGTATGATGTCATGCTCATGCTCAAACAGTTAATGCCATTCTTGCGTGACGCTAAATGTTGCAACAGTGATGTGTGTCAAAATAGTCTCTGCTTCGGAAAGTTCCTAACGATAAAGCCGCGTATGAGAAATTACCCATTTGCTCGGTTTTTAATGACGTGTGTTTGTTCTGCAAATTTCTTTCCTCATGTTTTTCTCGCAATCGTTCATTAGGGTGTAATTTTTAACCTATAAAATATCAGGGTTAATTAAAGTGACAGGATCAGACCTGACATGGTGAAAGCGATGTGTAGGGATCACGTTGTAATACGTGCGTGATGCCATTATTATGGAAACTACAAAGTTTGTTTTTTCTCAATATGTAATACCAGTATCAACCATTTTCTGGATTTTCTACTGCGTAGAGTAATTTTTTATTGAAAACTCGACATTTTGTCCATCCTACTGACAACTTCGTTAGGAGACTGTTGCATTCCGTTATATTTGTGTTCTCTGTCTGCTGAACGGCTGACCATTCCAAATGCCTTATTATAGTGATAGTACATATAGCTGCAAACACCTGCGAACAAATATTTTATCAATATGGTTAACAGAATTAATCAGCTGTAGAACCTATTTCTCTTATTCAACCTAGACTTAACCTCACATGTGTGACCTACCTAACTTATCTGTGCCTACCTTTCGAATTACTGTATCACTTCATCAAGGATTATTTCCTTTGCCCCACCTTCCGGTAAATTTTTAATCAGTGGCCGAGTTACTTCACCATAATGAAGCTCTTTCATGAATATGAAGCGTACTATTCGTTGCTATAGTAATTTGAAAATGATACGGCGTTCATTTTCAATGTAGTCTACGGTCTTTATTGCCGTGTGTAGCTAGTTTATAGACCGAACTGTGGATTTCTTCTAAGATATGCTATACATTTTTGTAGGTTAGATTATAAATGGTGCCTGTATTGGAATTAGGTATTAGGGACGGATTACTGATTTTCTTGCTATGAATAACGGCCGGGACTGTATCTATAGAAACCAACTGCTATAAGTAGATCGCTCTTTTAGAGCAAGTCGATTTATGTGCCTTGGAATTCGGCTAATTTCTGATGCAAATAAGCATATATGGGATTTATTTTCGGTTTAGACAATGAGTGTGGATGTATGAAATAACACTCTCACTTGTTTCTGCGCGAAATACGGTGAAATGACAATATTCACGCGCTTTGTGCTTAATTGTGACATTCTATGCGATGGGGAGTGCAGTTTTGGCGTCGTTGAATTCGGAAATGGGTGGGCGAATGCAGTCATCAATCGGAAAGAGTTTTATTGGTTTGTCTCGGTGGCATGTTACGGAGGCATTACAAGCGTTCGCTTGATGCATTTAAAAAAGAAATCTCTGCTCATGTGAATTGATATCAAATTTATTGCCTTCGAACTACGGTTTTGCATGGGTAGATGAACACGAAGCACGTGGTCGAATGCGAGACAAATGAACATTCTTCCCAGTTTTTTTACTTAATTTCTTTATGTCACCATGGGGTGAGGCCCACCCATTGATCGTTTTTGTATTGTTTTGGAAATGCTTTTAGCAATGCTGTTTTCAGTAACCTAAGCGCTTCAGAAAAGTGTGTCCATTGCTGAGTGTGTTGAATTTAAGCATGAGTGGTCATTGTGGTCGGAGAGAATGTGGATAGTGGGAAAATAATTTTGTACTCTGATATAACTGGCAAATTGAAGTTTATTCCCCTTCTCCAGATGATTATCGGCAGCCTGTCTAAGTTTCCAGTATAATCAACAATGCAGACATTATCCAACTTGATCGATTTTGCAGAGTTCTTGCGACGAATCTTAATCATTTGTTTTAGGAAAAGAAGCTCTATGATAGAATAGTTTCTGTTGAGCTGGCTGAGATACTTTGACGATATATTTTCTCCTGTCGCTACCTCTTATTTTTAAATAAATGTGAGGGGCATCTAAAAAATAATTACACTGGGGCTTTTGCGTCATATTAATTGCGTGTTTTTTCTTACTATCCTGGGCAGTTTAGCTGCGATTGCGATGTAAATGGAAACCACACTGATTCAGTGCTCTAAAGAGTGTGGTGAAGCCATTTACGGATCATATGGCTCACAGAGGACGAATTCTTTTTCTTTGAATGCTGCTTTCCTTTGATCCCTGTATTCCTTCTGAGTGTTCCGCATTTCACATGAGCCTCGTTTATCCGTGTATCGGTGTGGAGAAGGTCGACACTGCTGTGGTGCTCGGGGCCAGACAAGCCGTGCTTCTTTTTTTCGCCTTCGTTTTCCGTGGGCGTTGTGGGAGCCTGGCCCGTCCCGTTGACCTGGTTTGCGATCCGGACCTCCATTAGGGGAGGCATTTAGGTTTTAAATACTAAAGCGATCGATAAAGTCGATTGTGGCGAAGGACCCAATCCTTTGGCTCTCGCCTTTTGTGCTCCCAGAGTGTACCGCGGCAATCGATACTAGATTTGAGCTGCCTTATTTCCGTCGTTTTCATAACGAAATGACTTACATTCTTCCTCCATTGAGGCATTCGTTCATTCACTAAGCTGCATAAAATGGAAAATGGGATTTATTTAGCGGATGATAGGAAGGTCCTGGGTCGAAAAAAAAATGAACGGAGAAATGTTTTTTTTTTAGCTCTAATCAGGCCGCGTATCGAATACGTCGCGAGTATGTAAGACCTTGAACAGACAAATTTAATCCAAGAAATAAATAAAGTATAAATAAAATCCGTACGCTTCGTTAAGAACTGCTACTTTCGAACGGAGTGCGTAAATTCAGCTGATGGAAGGACCAGGTTGGAAGCCGCTAGAGAAACGGTGGCTAGGCAGTAGTCTTAATTTACTTAAAACTTCAGATCAGGAGAGAGTTTTTAGCGTAGCATGGCTCGTAGCGTAGTATTATGACTCTACACTATGCCTATCTTTGGAACAGATTGATGTGGCAAAATAGCAAAAAAACCCTGCCCATTTGATTGACATCCGGTACCCATAACGATTTTTAACACGAACCATTAGTGACTAGGACTAAAATAGAGCTTCTTAAGTACCCTTCTCACTGTCGTATGATAGTTCACGATCCGAGGCGGATGAATACAGCAGTTGGCGATTAGATTGGTAGCCCTTCGATCGATGCCACACGTGTAAATCCATTTAACATATTGAACTGCATCCAACACACACGGAAATATCCCCGTGCATCCTTGCACTTTGTATCAAACGTTTTTACATCCACTTGGGACATTCAGCTTAAGCCCGTTTCATACAATTAAATTCACGTCAAAGTCTATTCAAGACTCATTGAACAAGCTTTCTCGAGTGCTTTCTTTCACGTCAGGTGAAACGTCATGACGGCGGTCATCTTGTCTTGAATGCTCTAGAAATACTTCTTTGCCTTCAAATTCGTCTTTTCATGAATAGCTATAATTTTCCTCGACTCATCAGCAATGGTCTTGTACCGTATCAATGAATGGGGTCGGAATTCTGATTACCGAACTTAAGATAGCCGACTTGGACAGAAGTTACATATGGCAGCACCTCGTATTTTATAATATTATTTAATGACAATATAACAGTTGAATGTAAAAAATATACTTATAAACACGCTGGTGCCTTAGTTCTTTGAATTATCCAAGACGTATATATGTTATACGAGGTGTATTATGGTATACATCAGCAATTCAATATTTCTAGTGGCAATAGAAAAATAAGACCAATCTCTCACCTCATATTTTGGGATAACATTTATTAAGTGTTTAAGGGGATTGTAATGATCTCTGCATTCATATCAGTCACGGTTATTGTGATGAGTATTTAATAGGTGTCAGTTTTAATTAATGAAAGTTGGCAATTTTCCACAATATAAACTTAAATACGACCGATTTCGATGTACTACATCATCACCAGGTGATGTCAGGTGATTGACCTGATGATAATGCAGTCATGCAGAGAATACATCATCACCAGGTGATGTCAGTTGATTGACCTGATGATAATGCAGTGCATCGAAACTGGTTTTATTTAAGATTATATTGTGGAGAATTACCAACTTTTATTAATTATGTCATTGCGCCTGAAACGTCTCTTTTTATAGGTGTCAGTTGTTGCAACAATGGGAGTTTAATGAAGAAATTTTGCTCACAGACTTTTTAGGCAAAAAAGGGACACGGTCTGAATATTTATGATTATATACCATATCTGTGCTAGTTTCCCTCTAAAATATGAAACCCGCCTGGAAATGTGTAAAAGTAATTGTGTTTTCGTTAAAATAATACTGTCAGAAGAAAAATAAAGTATATTTTTTCTAAGAAATAACTGGAGACAGCGACTAGCACGAAAGCCTGTGGAGACAATAAAAAATAGTAATGCAACTTTTATTTTCTCCTTTCCTTAGTCCCCCGTAGCCCGGTGGCTAACGGCCCTGCCTGACAGTGGTTAGGTGCCCTGGTGGAACCTTATCATCGTAGAATTTTGTGCCGCTTTTTTAAAATTCTAATTTATATTCCAACTCGAGGTGTAAAACTTTTCATTAATAGTGCCGGTGAGTCTTACCAAATGTTATGTTATACCTGTTTTTGGAAGTTTTTGTGGGCAAACCTTGCCTCGGCGACTAAAAGCGTAGGATCCGGGATCCCTCGTCTACAGTACGCTATAGAACCCACTTCCCAGTCGCTAAAAAAGGTTGGGTAACCTCCACATCGTGTTTCGCAGAGGCGCTCTCGTAGGATTGTGTCTTTAATTGCTATTAAGGGGGAAACTAGCTCCAGCATTTCTCCAACATGTGGCTATCCATCCTCTGGACATTGGCGAATGATTGTCCTCCGTCCTCAATCTCGAATATCTACAATCAATCTACGAACAATCTAGAACAAGCTGTTAGACCTAGCTGTATGCCTCCATCGCAGCTCTTTCCGAGCCCAAATCCGTCGAAAATTTCCTCTTTGAGCCTCGACCTGCGTGGCTACCGTTGCCAGTTGAACGCATAAGGCCACTCATGCTAAATTGTCGTATTCAGTATTCATTTTGCGGTGCAGTGCTTGACTGAAATTAAATATTAAGGAGCGCCTTGCGCACCTGGCGAGAAAGCGTCTAGTTACATTCATGTGGTCGAGTATAGACTCCTTGTCCATAGGCGATTTGTGTTAGTGTCTTGTTTTATTTGACATTCCACATCAAAAGTATATTCAAGCTATGTTTAACGGTGTGGAAGGCTGTTCATGTCCATTTATGAACTGATGAACAACTACTCTTAAATGGCCGTTTCAAATGGTAATGAATGCCCTTTAAGCGTTCAAGGCGTCTTTTTCGATGTTCCTTGACGGTCCTTTTTTCCGCGTCCTAGACTCAACCACATTAACACCTAAAAATACTCTCCCCTTACGCATCCTCGCCCCTCCCCGTCTTTCTGGTTATGTATACGTGTTCCTTCTGTCAAGTTTTACGTGATGATGACATATTCCGTCAAAACCTTGATCGACAATGAAATGAATTTATGGGGTAGTGCGAAGTTACTCTTCTCACTCAAAACGGTGGGATACTTATATGTCATTATGTTACCTGTTTTTTTCCTTCCAAATGTAAAATAAATGCTGCAATAAATGATACTATGATGGCAGCTTTTTTATAAGTTATTTATTTATCAATTTGCTATTATTGGAGTAAAAATGGGTTTTTAGTTGATGAGGTACAATTGTCATCACTTGATTCATTATCGACCCATGCAATCTCCGGATTGTTCTCGCGAGACCATGTGGCTCCTATAATCGCGATAGGGGATCACTAATAGAGAGAGAAGTATAATTAATAGACTGCGGATCAAACTTCTCGCAGACCTAAAAACGAAAAGTTGGGAAACCAGGAAAAGGCTCGTCTATGGCTTAATCCAATGCTGCGTGGAATGGACGTGCGTTGATGATGACAAACCTTCATGACAGCTTCGCTGCTATATTAGTCCTGTAATAAATGTGGCATTAATCTCCCCATTCAGGCAGTTAAGGCGTGCCATACATACTTCAGAAAGAAGGGCGCTGCTTGCTTTCATGTCGGGTATTGCGAACTTGTGGCGTCCCTCTATCGAGGGAGACGAGGAGGTGGCGGGCTTCTCGAATCTCTCGAAGCCTCGGAGGGTCTCGCCTGCGCGACCGACCTGAGTGATTGATAATTTATGAGATACCTTTTGACTCCGTCCCTAAAGCATTCCGTCCTATCCCAGCCGCCGCCATCATAAGATTTAAGCCGTGGGCTCGGGCATCGTCCTACATGTACCCTCCCTTGCGTCTATTTTATCCCTCCCTTCGTTTTTCTCCGTGTCTAAATCTACATCTACTTATTACCCTGTAAGCCACCACAATGGTGTTTGGCAGGGGGTTACTTATCACCAACATGAACTATAATGAACAAAATTACTTTCAACGGCAAGCACCACACTATTGGTATACTACAAATGCTACAGAAACTACTAAAATAATCCATAATGTAACTATAAAATGTGACACTAGATTTATGCTGGGAACATGCAAAACATGGTGTTAACACTACTCGGCAGATTTAGAAACATACATTAAGGTGCATATGAATAAATCAGCTACACTACCTGTCTACTAACCTACTTCAATGTCTTGACCATTCTATAGTCTAGTCTATCGATGGATTATGTATCCTGATTCGTATGGATTATGTATCCGTGGCACCTCCTGCATTTCATTGGTCAAAGACACCATGGAACTTGTTCTTGCAAACCTATACGTTAAAGAGAAAAAAATAAAATTGACCAGAAGCGTTATTGTCTGGCTTTGAAGGATATAAAGGTGGTACCATTAGTTTGAAGCAATAAAAACGTATTTTTCACTCCCCGCTTGTTCAATTTGGCGAAAAATTTTCGAGACATGTTTCAAAGCTTCCATCCGTGCCATATCCTTCGTTGTTGTTGACGACGCTACCAAGCTTGTTCCTGCCGAGCGAAACATAGAAAAGGATGATTATGATGGAGTTGCGTTTATATGTTGATGAGGAGGACACTGGACAGGGACACTTATGGCATAGTAGGTGTGAAACAATCGAAACAGACTTATTGTGACCTCATGCTTGTAATTTGAAAAAAAAACCTTCGTCACGTTTCAGTGATTAGGCATGAACTTCAGACATACTTTCCTGGCTGGCACTACAGTCGACGACGGTGCCTAAGTGTTGAACATGTGTAGAAGTGTTAGAAAAGTTTTAAGAGTGCGGTGATAAGCCTGTTATTTTTGGCCCTAGGCATGGGAGGCTCGGAACTTCTTTCTTCAATAAAGCAGAATTCGTGCTTCTGATGCGAAAAAGCAAAAACCGGGTTTCTTGTTTCACTGCGCGGTCAAATTAATTGTGACCGGGTTTCGAATCTAACCTTCCTAAAAACCCATTTCCCCAATATTTCTGAGACAAAACTTCTTTCGCTTATGGACTGTCCCACGGGATTAAGTGCTCAGTACAGGTGCTCGGGGATTCTTCCGGTGAATCTGGCACTAGGAATGGTTGGGGAAGAAACTTTTGCACGGCTTCTTAGAAAAATGTTAGGACTAGTGAATGGGGAAGGATTGTGTAGGTAGCAGGATGGCGAAGGATGCGGTCGATAATTCTGGCTAATGGAAGTAGATGAAGAAGAATAATAATAATGTTTTAATGGAAAATATAAATGTGTATAATCTGAGGGATTGTAGAAATGTGGTGGAAGTTATAATTATATGCCGGCAAAACGTGGAATTGGGATTTTTTGAACCATCCAAGCACACCTTTAAGTGTTGGATATTTAATATAAAAAATATATATTAAAAATGAGCGACGTCACAGGAAAAAGGAATTTTTTCATAATTTTCTGCGGCTGGTTGTTTCTCTCAAGGTACCTGCGCTGTTGAACGATTATCGTGTTTTTCTTGTACAGGAGCGTAATCATAGAAGATAATTATTTCCCTTACGATAAAAAATGCAATATAATATTAATGTCGCATAAATAATGGAGGAGCTTGTTATCTAGCAGCAATTGACTTGGCGTACGTGTCGGACTTACTCAATGCAAGCGATCTTTTAAAACGAAAGATTTGAAAGATCGCTTCGAAATTTGAAAAAATGATCGATTCAAGATAGTGTTGTTTTTAAGAATTTACTTCTTTTTTAACTATCCTCTTAGTTACCGAAAAAATAAATTTCCTTTCAGATTCGTGCTGCTGATAATACTGGCCTACTACTTTCAGCAATCCTGTATAATATATATCCATTCCCTTACTGTGTTTTCAGAACCGGTACTGGTGTGTTTATCCAGATGTTTGCCTTTCCCTTAAAGTTTATGCTATTTTGTATTTTATCCTTGATAATCCCGAGTGTCTTCTGACTTCTATGGTTACCATATTTTCCTCTTTTTTCAATACTGTTACCAATTCAGCCTATTTCGACGCATTTATCGTTGAAGGAAGTTGTGTGGCTTTTCTTCTGCTGGAGACTGATATTTTTTTAGGAATGTATATTGCCTAGAACTTACTCGACCGATAAAATCAACCGGAGAAGAATTATAAGGGCAATTTTATAAGCTCTTTTTGAGTCTCATGCACAAGATAATGTCCACAAGCTTTAGAAAAATACGAGGGGAAAGGAGGAATACTTGAATATAGTTGCCTTATTACAGTGGACAGTAATGTTCCGCCTGGAAGCATTAATATGGAATAGCTCTGATATTTCGCATTTTGGTCATTATGGCGCAAGTACTATAGGTTTGATTATGGAAATTACTAGTTATGCATTCAATTTTTTTCCATTACTTCAACTAACTTTCCCAAAGGCGATGAAATTCTCATTGGTTTTTCTCATTCTCATTATGATTCAAATTCTCATAAGATTCGCTTGAAAACAATTAGTTTAATGTTTTTGGTGAAGCGATGCTGTTGAATCGTGTACCATTTGCATCAAAATCTTTATTATTAGCTGTTTATCATCATTTTTGTGCTATCTGCTGCGTCATTGCTTAATAGTATGCTTTTGGTATAAATTGTTTTCAAGGAATGAAGCAACTCCTGTGCACCATAGTCGTTCGAATCTAGTCCTTACAATTGATGTATTTTTAAAAAAAGGATAGGGTAAATACATTCCTTGCAGGCCAGAATGAGAATCCCATGCCTTTAAGTGATATTTTTATCTACGGGTTTGATTTAGGTTTTTTTGTAATGTCCTCATGTTCCAAAAAATGAGCATAGTATGCGTAAGGCGCTTTCACTACGATGCTTGGATGATGGTATGGACATCGGTGAGAGTAACACTACTTTAGTGTACTTAGCAATTACTTGCGAGGATTTTGACTTAATTCTACCTATATTGGAAGAAGATAGTTTGGTAAATTGCTGTCTTCAACTATCTTGGCTTAGTCTTTCACATGAGCATGTTAGCTGCGTGTGTGCAGATGTGAAATCCACTTCTCAGTGCCCTTGCAAATTTTCGGTACATTTGAGCGGATCACATCCACCGTCTCCCCTCTTTCCACTAAAACCCGTCTACGCATGGGGTTGAAAGCGTGAGTGCTGCTCAGTGTCCTGGAATGATTTTCCCGACGTCCGCCTGAATGAATTTTGGCATCCTCTCCCCTTGATGACCGGAACCAGTCCAGGGATTCTTTTGCTGCCACAGGGATTATTTGAGCAAGGGGAGCTCTCAGGACTCTCTTTCTGCCAATTCTTGAAAAAATGTACTGTCGTGTTGTAAGTAGGATGGCCCCGGGGAGAGTTGCTTTTCGCATGTGTGGGTTTTGATTTCGTTAGTGTGAAAATGCTGAGGTACTTCCTTACTCATGTTCTCCTTTCAAGTAATAATCGAATAATGGAGAAAAGACTTGAGCGTCTTTTTGCCGTAAAGGCTTGATTTTTAGCCAACAATAATCCACCTAACAATGAGAGATTTGTTTATTACTGTAATATTATATCCTGTTTTTTTTCAATTCCCAGATTTTTTCATGCCTGTCATTTCGTGACAGTTCTCTTAGTTGTATCATTGATTCGGTGATTTAACGGAAATTACTGACTCATTAGGGTTGGGTGCGTGTTTTTTGTTTTGTGTTGAGCCATCGTAAGAAATGCTCAGTTTATTTTATTCTCTGATGTGGGCGTATAGCCTCAGCTGGCTTTAAACTAAAAGTTTAAAATTAGTTGTTTTTGTTGAAAAAGGTAATATTCCCGAAACACTTGGATTTTCTCCCGTTAGATTCGAAATATAAGTGAGCGGAAAACATAATATCTCGTGTCGATGAAGAATTATTCGACTATCCTTTTAAGTTTAGAGGTGGTTTACGCAATCAGTGTTCAGAAGATATAGTAAAGTATTCTTTTTCTGCGGTATACGTTAGGAAAGTACAATTTTATGTGAATTTAAGGACTTTTCATGAATCGAGGAAACGGCAGACAACAGCAACTAATAACAGCAGAGGGACATCGTTTTTCTTCGTCATTTTCGGCGATTTCATTTTTGCTTTTAGCGCTTTGTGCGTCTTGGTGAAGAAGTCCCCAAGACTTCCAGATTGGTGTCCTTTCTTCCCACCAGAAATGACAATAAGCGAAGTGAAAAGCCGATAAATCCTTAAACGCCTCCGGAGCTGCTGTCACTTCACCGCGCCCTGCATTTCTCTCCGATGTCAGCCACTCCGTGCCACCCGTTGTCCCTGCCTTCTCCTCGGGGCAGCTGGGAGTGAGAAGGGATAAATCGATTGATTGATTGATCATTGCCATTATTGAAGCGGGTAGAAATTGAGGTTACACCGTCCCTTCCTCTCGCCGTGTCCTTTCCATCACACTCTCCGGCGCCGGGGATCCGGAGGTTGGGAGGCTGTTGGAATTAACGCGGGGTCGCATGCGCGGAAGTGGGGGGAGGCACACATGAGCCCGGCTTGTTCAGCGGTTATTCGGATAAAAAATAAGAACGCTTGCGTCCCTCGCATGAGGAAGTGCGGATTGATAAGTAGGGCGAACGCAAAAAGCATTGGGGAAGGAATGGGGCGAAAGTGGAAGGCGATATGTGCTGAGGTAGGTTGAAGAGGAAATGCCATGCTGCTCGAGGAGCTGGGCTAGAGTACTGCGCTGACGCTAGTATTGGCGGATCCCGGGCTATAATTGAAGGGGTGGTTATTTGTTAGTGGGTGGATGTACTTCGCTTCGCACTGTTCTATTCAGGTATTCAATATGGTAGTTACTGCCTGCGAATGCTTATTTTAATATTGCCTTAATGACGTGAATTTTGAACAGAATGAATTTTGAACATGAATTTTGAATAGAATAGGAATTATACAGAATGGCTCCACCATCGGCACTTAGCAATTTTTGCAGCTACCATTGTTAGCATAAGTTGGTAGATAAACGTATTTCTATCGTATGCCGTCAGCAAGTGTCGTGCGTGATTTAATCACTGTGACTCGGAGGAAAATATTTATGAAAGTGACGACGAAGTGATCAAGGTGGAATTCAAACAATGCAAGGTCTCGAGTTCTTGTTCGTGGAAATGTTTTCGAAATTTATCATTCTTTTCACGTGGACTAATGCTCCAAGTATAATCCTAATTGATAGGAAGCTTTAGTCTATTTCTGTTTAAAAAATGTGACACTATATGATAAGAATGTGAAATTATGTGAAAGTATTATTCTATATAATGGCAATGCTTAAGTAATGTTAAGATGAGGAGTGACTGGATGAGCAAGTTATAGAGATTAGCGACCTTTTTAAAAATTGCTCACTCTATATAAATTGCCGCAGAGAAACGCTGACAATGAAATATTTGGAGACATAATGTGTCCGTGATTTGTGTTTTCACATCGTTGCTCCTCGTTAAAGAATGAATCGCTAGGTAATTTTTCACAACGTTCAATACACCTGTCCGATTTCGATGTGAAAGTATCTTATAAGAGGAAAAAATCACGCCTATCCTGAACTCTGAGGACAATGATGTATTAACATCGAAACCGGACTATTGTAATTTCTACTGGGTGCAATTTTAGCTAGTGATTTATTATTTTACTATTCCGGGATTCCACAATAGAACCTTGCCCACCGTCACGAGGATTATGGCACCTCTCTTTCGAATATCGAATCTCGAATCCTCCCTTTGTCAAGGATAATGTAACGTCGACCTCCGAGCCCTTTAAGCGGTGAGTAATTAGGGCAGTGAAAGGAAACAGGAGTGCGATGGGAGGGTGGAAAACCCGGCGTCGCCGTGGTCGGAACAGGGTCAAAACACTTCTCAACTTCCTAATCGGACGGAACGTGCCGGAAGTGAAGTCGACCGGACGGCTCACGCGAGTAGTGGACTCGGGTGGGGGGGATACGAGGGCTAAAATATGCGGGATCAACCCCGGGCTCTCGAGCGGGGAAGGTTTTTGGAGAGGGCGGTGTCCGAGGAGCTGGCAGGAAGGTAGAAGGGACACGGGTCCTACGGCGTGAGGCAGGCGCGGGATTCGGGGAGAGGCTGGGGGGGTGGAGGGGTGAGTCTGGGACGGAGAGGTGAACTTATTGCAAAGAGGAAGCGAGAGGCAAGGGAGGAATGGAATGGAAGGAAAGGGACATAAGAGAGAGAGAGAGAGAGTTAGGGAAGAGGGGGAGTTAAGGGAATGGATGGGCGGGTGGAGGTGGAGAGTAGACGGGCGATAAAGGTTTGTTGGGTGTGGGGAGGTCTGAAGGAAGGGTGGGTTTCTCTCTCGTAGGTTCGGCTGTCCGTGACGCAAGATGCTGTCGCCGTTCAAGGGTCCAAGTGGATGCGAAATGGGCGATGAAGCGGGGGAAAAGGGAGGGGGTCGGGGGATGTATGGCAGGGGGTGGGTTGAGAGGAATTGCGTGAGGGTGTAGTGTGTGGGGGTGTGGCGAAGGGAGGGGCGAGAGATGTGGAGTTCGGCAACGTCGCACAGCTGAGAGAGCGTCTCTCCCAGGGGGCGTTTGCTAAGGTCAACAATCCCGACTGGATCAATAGGACGCCTAACCAGCTGGGCGCCCCTCCCCCTCCTCCCTCTCTCTTTTACGTCCCCCCTTGCCCTCCCCGCTGCCGTGCCAGAGCCAAACCCACTCCCCCTCTTCGCGTGCCACCGCCTCCCCCACTCCACCAAAGCCTTCCTCCACGTCCCTTTCTACCCACACCACTTCTCACTTTTTTTCGCCTCTCCCAATTCCCATTCTTCATCTCTCAGTCCCTCTCCCCGCCCACAATTTTGCTTTCACGTCTTTCCATGTATCCAGCGCCAGATTGCAAATTTTAATTGAAAAAAAATTACTGAATAAGTCTTAGTGTGTGCTTTTTTGCAAATTCATTACGCTTTTTTTACTTGCAACCACATACTTGTAATTTGTTTCCAGTGCCTAAGAGAGTGCGTTCTATATTGCAATGTTATCACGCTTCATTTTACATGCTGCCAGATACTTCTTAGTCCTCACCTTAGTTCAAGAGACTACGTACGTGAATGTCAGTAACCACTATTTTTACACGAATGTGTGGTATTCCCTGAAATAAAAAAAATTTGGCTTGGAGTGGAATTCCAACTCACGAGTTTGAAGATCTGGGTTCGATTTCCGGTCCGGACGGATGATTCTCTTCACCTTGGATATTCCTCTTTAGTGTATCGTAAGCTGGTGACTGCCACTAAAGTTTAGCTGCTTTGAATTACCACTATTCATATCATCTTTGTTTCTAACCAGATTATGATGGAGGCATGTATCGTTTTCTCTTCCATTTTCCAAGGAATTTTTCTCGGAAGTATAAAAATTGTCTCCATTCTATTCCGTCCCCCTACTGCCCTCAATCGTTTACTTTCCCCCACACATCTTTCATGCCGTCTCACTGCCTTCGTCTCATCTCTCCTTTCATTATTTTCTCTTTACATCGTTCTTTCCCACATTTCCCTTTCCTTCCTCCTTTCCTCCCCACTTCCCGGAACGGCTCCCTTCTATTCATTCTCGTCTCATTCACTCATTCCCCCTGCTCTCCCTTTCGCCTTCTCCCTCCGTGCTCCAACCCTTCTCCTCATTTATTTTGGCGAGTAATTATTTTTCGTTTGCTCTTTTTTCTTCCCTTCAGCCCCCTCTTCTCGATTGTTTATACCCTTTCCCCCTCTCTGCTCTCGTTAATTGTCCGGGAGCCGCTCAGCCGTGCAAGATCCCTCATCCTCCTTCCCCAAATCGCCTCGCCAACCGTTTTTGTGCTTATCTTTTTTGGCGTGTTGTGTATGTGTGAACATACATCTAGTAGGTGGCGGTTTCAGTTTTCGAATAACGTGTTTAAATGCCATATTCGGTTTTCTTTTTTTTTACCTCAAGATATTTAATTAACGTGTTAGTTTTATCCACTTAGGTGAGAGGGGATGTCCTATCCTAATTCAGAACTTATTTTTTTTAATTTTTTTTCATTAATTGTTTTATTTGTTGTGGCCGAAGTATTCAAATTGTCGGGTTTGTATCATCTCCTTTATTTTTTTTTTAATTTCGAGATTTTTTAAATTTTGTTTTTAATTCGTGAGGAAAGCAATTGACGATGCCCTGCCCTTAGTCAGAACTTTCTTCTCATGACCGTCCGTGAAGGTTTTTTTTTCATAAATTTGAGTTAATTTTTTTTCACCCTCCCGTCACAAGATTTACTCGTCCTGTCGTCGGCATTTTTGTTTTTCATTCGTGCGCTAGTTTGGTTGAAAGACCGTGGGGGAGGAATTGTGCCGGCGTTTTCGGGATTATTACGCCCGGAGGAGCCTTCATGCCTTCCTGCTTCCGCGTCCCCTCCTTTCTTGAATGCCCGTCCGTGCCTTCGTCGTCGTCGACGTCTTACGTCCAACCCCCTTGCCCCTCCCTGCCTCGACTTCCTTCTCCTACCTCGCCTCCCGGCCTCCCTGCCTCTACTTCCTCTCCTCCGAAACCGTCCTCCTCTTTCATTCTCGGCGGCTGGCTTCCGTCGTCCCCGAGTTGTTGCGCCTCCTCTCACGAGGCTTAAAAATTTCATCTCCATTGAGAAGGAGTGTCGAATTTCTTTTTTTTCTTCCCTCGTTCAATCTATTCTTTTAATTTCTTTCTTTTCTTCGTCCCGTTCCCGGTTTTGGTGGAGAAGAGAGGGAAAAATACATATATAATCGCTTGAAGGAAGCAATTAAAGGTGGCGGATGAAAGTTTGAATGTTTCTCGCCGCGTCTTATGTACTGCGTCGATTTTCTTTCTTTTGTTCTTCTCCTGTGCGATGAGATGACGTGACGGGTCTCCGGGACGATTTTCGCGAGGCAAAAAGCGAGACGGATTTTTTTCCCGTAACTTGAAAACTTTGAGGCTGTTCCCCCTCGGCCGTGTGATTCACTTGAGATGATGTACTGTTGGTTTTATTCCGTCAATAATGCTACTTTGAACCCAAGCGAAACTTTGTCTAGCTATGAAAAGTTCGTGGTTACAGTGTTCACTGAATTTCTCGCTGCTGTTGTCCCTGCGATCTGTTTGTCTATGTTTCAGTGTTCCTTGTATTTGGACTTTTCTATTCTTTTTTTCACCCATTATTCCCGATGGTACCTTGTGGTATAAATTTAACAACCCTATGCGTTTATTATGTTATATGGAGAAACAGTTTTCCTTTGCGAGTATAAAATAAAAAGAAAAAATAGTTTTTGTTTACACGTAAACATTCGATTTCTGTATGGAACTAGCAGAACATAGTTTATAGAGAATGTATGTCTGCATATCTTGATTGTTTTTTTCATAAAATGTGACGGTAGTGTTTACATTTATACGCCTTTATCCGACTAATTTCATGCGTTTTTCGATGACGCTAAGAGACTATTTGCCTCTAGCCTTGGCATTGGCCATGGATAATTATTCACGAGACCACAATACATTCGTCAACTATTTTGTTTTATTTTTCTATTGCTATATTTGTGAGAGATGGTTTCTGATCACTTCATCTATTCTACCATTCGGGAAAATATTTTTTTGGCACTGATGGAACATTGATTTTTTATGTATTGCTTAATTACTTGCATCTTGCTTTAAGTCAGTGTCAGTCGAGGTCGACATGACTCAAACCTTCAAGTTTACTCCCGAAATAGTCATACACCAAGAATTTTCCTTATCTAATTCCAGACCACAGTAAACCTCTGGGGCGGAAGCGGTACCCTAATCTCTGCAGTTAACTAGCAAGTTAGGTGCACACCGGTGTATCTGAATCAAGGCATCCTGTCAAGCCGACTTGGATTTTGTTTATCGTTAAATGAGAGTCACTCAATTATTCAGAGCTCGATAATCAAAATTCACTTTCAGCGCTATTGTAGTTATTTTGTGAACCTTAATTAGCCTTTTAATGCTTCTGTTCTCAATAAACGTCGTATTTTCTCCTCCAAATGCGACCATAACTGTTGTTGTTTTTTTCTAATAATTATTTTCAAAACAGTAGAAACGTATGAAGTTTCATGTCTTTCAATCCAGTTTGTTAATCTCATTTCTTATACCGTCTCTTGATCGTTGATCCACCAACACGCTCTTTTGATTCAATTTTCCGGAATTATGCTAATTAGGCGCGGAATCGAATTAAGGCTGAGATTTGATTTTCCTTACGCAAGGGCTTTAATTTGACGGAAGATAAATATTTTGAAGCAGCCCCATTCATCCGTCGTAATTAAAAGGTTTGTAATTAATGAGGCGTAATTGAAATTTATGCGCGTAACCGTCGAATTTATTTTTTAATTGTTTATGAGAGAAAACGGATTCTCTGTTCAGGCGTTCAAGAAAAAAAAGCGGGGATGGAAGGAACCAGAGAAATTCTAACGTTTCCCGTTAGCAGTGGGGTTAACCTCGAGGTTATTTACTCTTTCGCCCCTTTGCGTATACTTGGGGGCTTATCGAGATGCACTCAGGCTCCTCAATCCTGCGTCAGCAATCTTTCTCGCCCCATGCCCTTCACTTCACTCCCTTGAACTTGTACTCGCGTTTCTTCCTCACTTATCACATTTTCTCGGAAATCAAGGAGCTACCTCCCCTCTGCCAGTTTCACTCACAGGTTCTGAATTTTATCCTAACCCTCAGCCTGCATTTTCCTCTCCTCCTTCCCGAACATTTCACGAAAAAACTGACAAGTTCTTGCTCAGTTACCATTATCATAGCTTTTTTTATGAATGTATGTTTGCAGTGGGAAAATTATTCATAGTTTTCTCAAAATGCGGAGAAAATATTGCGGTGGAAAAGAAAAGCACGTGAACTACGCGCGAAGGTAGATGGCTTTATAAAATTACTCTAGATTTTTATGGATTAAGTAAATTTATTGTTGAGGATTTAATAGTGGAGTTTTTAACACTTTAATTTACGTACCTTTTTCTTTTTAAACATTCTGCACTCCTGTTTTTAATAAATTTTTGCTTTATTGAAATGTTTTAATGGTATCCAAGAATATTTACGCTTAACTCCATGGCTGTCAAAAAGGAAGCACAACTGTTTTTGAAACTCATTATTTTTAGTGGATGTGAGTTAGAAATATAATTATTTCTCCTCGGACAAGCCCAATAAGAACGAGCACTTATGGGTTAAAATATTGATTCTGATTTTTCGTAAGTTTTCTCTAGGCATTCAGTGACGATTAATGCATTTTGAGTTAACGTATAAGAATAGGAGTAATGAATTGTCTTGTTTTCACTACATCAACATGCATTAACTCCACAAAAATGCCTAACTCTTAGAGAATGGGAAAGGGTTTACTAAATGAGGGCATTTCATCTAGCAATTTTACCAAAAGGTACCAATATAAACACCAACTCGATCCTTAGTGGTATTTATTTACGGCATTTATGAAAAGCGACCGACACATTTCCTATCTGGATGACCCTAATCCTCTCTCTTTTCCGTGGTATTCGCTGTTATTCTCAGAAGTTAGAAGCACGCTTTTCCTGTGGGCATGGGATCTAGACGGAAACAAAATGAGCAGGACGAAATGGATTTGACAGAGGAAAGTAGATTTTGGTCTGTTGAACGCTTGCTGCAATGAAATCCAGCATTTTACTTCTCTAAGGATCCTCCTCCGTAGGAAAAGTTGAGAGCATGAATGGAAATGTTGACTGAAAGCGTAGATGCCACTCACGGGGAACATCCTTGAATATGTTTACCCTTCCAAAAAAGTTGGGCAAAAAACTTTTCTTATTCGCGCAGGTCTTTTCATCTCTCTCCCTCTCTCTCTTGCTCTTCCTTCCGCCGTCTCCTGTACCCAGCTCCCTCACTCGCGTCGAGTTGCGTCCTTGAGTCCGCATTCATTCTCTCCTAGGGTAAATAACTGGAAACTTTGGCGAGATAATGCCTCCTCGCGGAGAACAAAGTTCGTCGGAGCGTCATCTCCTAGACTTATTTTTTATTTTTTTTTGGCGCTGGGGAATTTTGTTCGTCCGGCGCGCCGTGTTGTATTTTCTTGATTGCGAATATGCGCGTTCGTCTTTGGCCACGGCGTTTAAAGCTGGAGTAAGGGTCTTTCCTTTCGTTTTTCCAACCGAGTTAGCCCCCTTTCCCCCGTATCTCGTCTTCAACGCTCCCCAAAGTTTATTAACTGAGAGGGGAGATAGAGGGAAGAAGCGAGCTATCTCACCTCGTATAAAATTGTCCACCGTCTTTACTTCCCTCCCTCTCTATATCTTGTGCTTATCCGGCTCCTTTCAACCTTCCTTTCCGCGCACACGTAGTTGGTTTGTTATTAATGGAAGATATCGAAAGTCGAGGCCGTCTGAAGACTGGTGAGAAGGTTTCTAAGGAAACGATTGTAATTATAACATTTTTCTAGCGAATCTAGGACTTTATCGTCCTTTCTTTCAGTCAAATCGATACCATTTAAACAATTGTATGCTGTGTGGTGAAATAGTGTCCCAAGAGAAACACGAACCTGCCATATCTGGATTAGAGGGCGAGGACTTAATCCCGTGGCCACAGGGTCGACAGAATATGTATATGTACATGGAAGGGAGGGTCAGGGTAAATAAATACTGGTATCTTCATTTGCCTTATCTCTACGAAAAGCAGAAAGGTGTTGGGAAAGTTGTGTCATACTAAAGACGAGGACTTACCCTTGAAATGCTCTCCTTACCGCGCCAACTATGGTTCGGTTTACCTCTGACTAAAATTTATATCGCTGTCCATTCGAACTCTGGCCCTTTGCATGGATTGTAAGTACTCTAGACCATAAGTCAAGGCGTATTTGTATAATCTCTAGTGGAAACATTTTTCAGCATGAAGACAATGCCATCGGTAAAGCCTCCAATCAAAGATAAATATTGACGATGCCATCGATAAAACTAACCCTAAGTCTAGTATGTTTTCTGTATTAATATACAGCAAAGGTTTAAGATACATCATCCTGAGATTTACGTTGACCTGACATAAAATAGGACTCGGGGGTTTCTTCGTGTATACTATTTTTGATTTCCTCCTTTCGTCATATATTTTTATCTCGTCTTCTCTCCCTTTCATTATTTTGTTTATCCTCTTCCTCTTCTTCTCCCTCTACTCAGGTTCCTCTCCTCCACAATAGGGATTGGAACCCAGGCCCTCGGGATGGGAAACCAGTACCCTAGCTACCTCACCAACATGAACCTTTGACGTTCTTTTTATGTCTTCTCCTTTCGTACTCTTACTTTCCCTTTATGCTTCCTGCCCTCTTTTCTTTGCTTTCCTCGCTCTCTCCCTTCTATTCTCCAGCTTTCACTCCGTTTCCCTTTTTCGTGTCCTCATCTCCCGCATTCCTTGCCCCCACCCTCTCAATCCCCCCTCCTCCCCGCAACCGCATCCCGTCCCCATAGACGTTCATTCGCGCTCCCAACCACTCTCTCTTCTTCCTCTCCCTCCCCCTCTCACACTCCGTCCTCCTCCTCCCTCACCCGCCCTTTCCCTTTCCCTTCGTCCCCTCCCACTCTTCCCGCTGAGAGAGCATCCTTTCCTGTATTATATTGTCCTATCACACACACTCCAGCCCTCTTCCCCTCCGCATCCCTTCTTCCCCTGCACTCTCTCTCATCCTCACCGCCCCCTCCTTGTATTCCACGCTTGAATATGTTTGCACTCCTGCTCACACGGATTATTTCCTCCCGAAGCGCTGGCAGACCTCTCTCCCCCCTTGCTTCGAGACCTCCCTATCCTCTCCTCCCCCCTCTCACTCTCTATCCCCCTCCCCTCTCTCGCACCAGCCTTCCCATCGTCCCCCATTTGCTCCCTCCTCTTTTTTCGCATCCTCCCATTTTCCGTCCTCTCCCACCTCATAATCTGCCCGTGCTTCCACGCAGTCTCCTCTCTTCTCCCTTCTCTTTCTCTCTCCTTACCGCTCCCATGATCCTCTTCCCTTACGGCGTGAGTCATCCCATCCTTTATCCCCTTCTACGTCCTTTTCTTTCTATCCCATACTTCCCTCGCTCCGGAGAAGTCGTTAAAAAATGCTTAGAAGATATCAACGTTAGCATGCGAAATTGAAATTTGCTGTATATAACCCCGGAGTGTGGGAATTCTCTGGGAAGAAAAAAATCGTTTGTATTGATCGGAATTCGAGTTCGAATCTGCCAACTACCAGCCAGTGCCAGAGTTAATATGTCAGTTATACTACCTATTTATTATATCTATCCGCGCAGGTTTATTCGAACTAGATGTTTCTTGATTAATTTTTTAAATTGTATACTTATTTTCTTGTAGGCTTGTTACCAGTGTACAATCACGGTATGAAACCAAAAAAATGGTCCCCTTTTTGAGTGTTCTGGCGGTTCCAGGGCATTTATTAATTGCCACTGAAGAAACAACGATCTTTTTTCATTTTCTTTGCCAAGGTCTAACTAGTTGCGTAGAGTGTACCTAAGCCTAGAGTATCAGCTATAATTATCATTGTCAACGGAAATTATATTACAAACCATGCTTGGAAGGGCAGTATTGAATATTGAAATGATAATTCATTATGTGACGTATATTGGTTCCACAAAGTGACCCCGGAATCCTTCGCTTTTTTTAAGTGAGGATATCTGCCATGAAAACAATGAAATTGATCGGAATCGGTGGCCGGATCTCTCAAATGTGTGTTCGCCAGGTGTCGTGGAATATATGACCATACCTAGTGAGATGTCACTCCTGCTTTTCCACAGTTTTAATTTTTTTGGTACCACTCGTTCGTTGGGATTTATGCATATACATACCGTCCAGAGTATTTTTGCGTACTTAAGTCATTTATGATCGGTGTAGGGAGGCGTTGGCGGAGGAAGGTTGTGGAAGGCAGGGGTCAGTTAAATCCTGGCTGAAGAAAGAGACGGGGAGTTAGGTGAGGAGGTTCGTTGTTTAGTCGTAAGTGTCAGGGTTTCATTCTTAGTTTTAATATGGTTGCTAAGTATTTCCTCGAAGTGAAGCCTGAAGTCGTGTGGCATGTGACTTTTTGTCTTGCTGAAATGAACGTATTTTGTAGGAGTGCGACGGTAATACTTTATCCTGGTTTCCGTTCTCGGTTCCGGTTCTATAAATCAATTCTTCTTCTAGATTACTCTAGTCTTTATACTTTTTTATATTTGATTTAGAAGCTCTCTAATGGTTTTATAGAGGCCTAAAATGATTCCTTAAAATTAACTTTATTTTTTATATCGTAATTTATTTTTTTCGCCGCTGGAAAGACGAAATGGATTCCATGCGGTATTACCTCACTTTATATCATTTAACTGTTAACTGCCTTAGCCCAGTAGCGCATAATATAGTTTTTCCTTTGAACTTAATCTGAGTTTTTTTTTTCTGTAGAAAACAAAAAGAGTCCACAGCTTACTCCAAAACAATCATATGATCACTTCGATTATATGATTTTGTCGAAGGTAAATTTTAGGTAATAGATTTGAAATGTATTAGTATTAACTTAGAATGTTTCCAGGAGTAGAAGAGGTAGACTTTTCTTACGTTGTCTTTTTAAGGTTGTTGTGTCTGAGAGTGTCTGACGTAAGGTTTTACTTTTTTTGAAATCGTATTTTAATCACTGATTGAATTGCCCTTAACAAGGAAATTAATCAGCAGCTACGCTAACCAACACATCGAACACACGCGTATTTTGCCTTCTTAAGGTGGCTGGAAGGATTTTTGTTTTCGCATGGATTTTCGTGGAACTTTGCATACGAATTCTCATTAATGATGTCTGTTGATGAAAGTGAAAATAATTGCATCCTATCTTGTTTTGTTTGGGCATTCAATGCTATTTTAGTGCGTAACATTTAAGCATAAAAGTCGATTACATGTGTGATGATTTTCTTCGAATGACAAAGCAATGCATTTCTTATTATTGTAACGGTTGCGATTGTATCGATATATCAAGGTGAAACGACTAGACAACGGTTCTGAAGAAACAGAGTTTGTGTTATTTAGTATAAATTTTGAAAACCCTTTTCATAGCCTGTTTTGTTTAAGGAAAAAAATAAAATATATTGATGATAAAATTTCCTGTTAAAATGTGCACACAATGACCCATGAATAATACTCCACTAAAACAAAGAGTTCCCAAGACACGAACCTTCATATGGTAATGGTGAGTGCAAATAACATTCAAAGATAAGAAGTGGTTTAGTTTTAAATATCTAACATTCTTATGCCTTCAAACCTTAAAATCTGCATTCTTTATTTACCTAATAACATCATGGATAGTTTCCATATTATTTAATGAAACCGTACCCAAAACAAAATTCGGCGTCTACTTTCGGTGAAAAGTCGCGAAGGATGGCTGATGGAAAAGTTACGCTAAGCACACGCTTAAAACTCTACAACAACTTGTGCAAAATTAGGATGGGAGTGGTGGTTAATTAAAATCGTTAGTTGTGTGGCATTGGAGGGGTGGATTAAAAATTGGCCAAAATCCCCTTTCGCAATCCCTTTGTGGCCCCTAGTTCTTCTGTTTTCCACTGACTTACTAGAGTGCCTGGAGTATGTAGCTAGATTTCCTACGTTTGTGGAGATTCGAGGTAGTAAATTATGTCTTGTCTGTGACATAATTCCAAAGTATTTTAGTTTTGAAGTTAAAAAAAGCATAAATTGAACCGAAGTATCAGTCCTTTTTGCCGAGCTTGGTTTTTACGGCTCTTATGCTTACCCGGCGTACCGGTGGACCCGATTAACCGACCGTTCCCTCCCTAATGTTTTGTATTGATTTATAATCACCTTGGAGTAAAGTGACTCAAAGAGGCCGCAGAACGCATGAAGGAGGAATGTGGACGTGAGCGCCATTTTCCAATTCATAAAGGGTCTCTCCTCTTCTTCCTCTGCTGTCTTTTTTTTGCCCCTCCCACGGTTTTTTTCCTCCTCCTTCCACATACCCAGTTCCGCTCCATATTTTCTCCCGGCTTTCCTTCCATCACTCTTCCTCATAGCGCGCTGTCGTCGCAAGACTTCCAAAATGTCTCCTCCTCTGCCGCCCGTATCCCTTAGCCAGGCTTTTGCGCTGTAATATCGGACCGAGCGGTGGTGCGATGAACCCTCGGTGTGTCCGCCTCCGGGGAGCCTCCTGAAATATATGGGGATGCATCCAAACAAACAAGAAGTATCACGACCGTGCACTTTTTGTTCCGGCCTTTAAAAGTCTTGCCGTTTGTTTTTTTTCGTCGGGTGCCGTTTGCAAAAGTATAAACCGACCGCCGCGTTGATAAATTGCGGGAAATTTATTTTTTTGTATACGTGTTTCATCCCAACGGCCGCACTCACTCACCGCTGAAGTATTCCTCGAGCCTCCAAAGTTGCGGCCATGGAGAAGATGTTAAGTTGTTCGGGGGCATAAGGGATTGCTCTGTGTGACTCTTCTGTCCAAAACTTTTATTTTTGTGGCACTTTTAGTTTGTGTGTCATTGTTATGTATTATTTATTATGATGATGCAGTGATCGATTTTTTAACCTGGTATTTATAGTTACCTCTGGATAAATTTCCTCGCCCTCGTAAATAAGAGTTATGAAATGTTCCCATTCGGCACATAATTTAGATAATTTGTATTCTTTCGGCGTCAAAAAATAATTTTGATCATAAGTGCGTCAAATTTTGTTTTTTATGCTTAAATATTTATATTGAAATGCAGAAAAAATTTGAGTGATCTTAATTAATCTTGCTATCATTTCAGACCCCAATGGTTTCTATATTACGTGACTTCGGAAAATAATTAAAAATTCTTGGGACAATAATTTGTAAAGTGTAACTTGGAAGGACAACTCTGTGTTATATTTTAATCCCTTTCACATGCAATGATTTTTGTCAGGTAGGCCATTTTAATGTTCTAATAGGCGCATGGATAAAATTAAATATAAAAGTATTGAGGGAAAACAGTTGAAGAGGATGTAATATGGATGAATGGATATGGATATGGATGTAGAGGATGAAATATTTTTTCTTTAAACAGTTTTCTGTGTTCCTCATAAAATAATTATTGTATATTTTAGTCTATTATGACGAGGGTTGTCAACATTCAGTAATTGCTTCATTGTTTATCTGGTGAATTTATTCCTTATAAACACAACGTTATAGTCGTAATTTCGTTTTTTATCAATGTAATTGCATGTATGCTGAAAGTTATGGCTTACTCCAGGTAGTAACAACGTGGGAGTTTCGTGGGATACAGCTTTTCCTCAACTTTTATTTCTGCGTGGTTGAGAGCCTGGTAAAGCAGAGGCGGTGGTAGTCTCGAGGCAAGCTTTTTTCTGGAGGTTCGCAGATGTAGGCTGCAGCAACACACCACTTTTTTCATGAATACAAAAACTCCCAAGTAGCTAAGTCCTGCTATAATACCGCACACTCATCATATCTTCCCATCTGCGTACCCTTGGCTTTTTCTTCCGGAAAGCGAGGAGAGTGAGAGAGGGGAAAAAATGACATAACAGTGTGCATTGAAGAAGATACAGAGCGGGATCGATCCCATGCGGTCGCAGATTTTTCCCTGATTCCTTGCCATTCTTAAATCCGAAGGAAAACCTGCAAGTTTTCCTTCGCTGCTAAGTCCTCGGGAACGCGCTTAAGACGGCGCGCGACCCCCATTCGCAAAATCGTCGCGGGAGGTAGTAAGGATAATGCGGGAGTCGGATTTCCCCACTGCATTAGTCCTGGCTTCCTTTTTACCCCCTTCCCAACTCGTAATGCTTTTAAATTTCTAAAGGAGTCGTGCAGTGCCTTCAGTTGAGGAAATGCAACACACACCACTACCAGGACAAATCCGGTGTGTCTCCCCGTCTCCTCCGTCAGGGCCTGCCTACCATGGAGCCTACCCTCACCTTCTTGCCCGCCTTTTCCTCGTCATTTCACATCTCTTTCACCCGCCTTGCGTTTGTTTTTTTCTCCTTCTTTGCTCCCCTGGCCTTTTTTCGCGTCCTTCCCATGGCAAGCCATACGAGTGAGGGATAAAGGGGGAGTAAACACTTCCTTGAAATTTTTTTATGGCGAAAGTGTTTCGCATTGTTCGTCGGGGACGGGAAATGTTGAAAATTGCAAAAAAATCTCTAATTAAAAGAAGCTTAAGGTCACGAGAGAGCGCGCCTGGTTGAATGGGTCGCGTTTGACTTCGCGTGGAAATATGATAAAAAAGGGGTCCTTTCTATTCATTTGGAATATGGTTATTTTTTATATCGTCACAATGTTCTCATTCGACGTATGCATTAAGTCCCATTTCTACTACTCCTTCGCGGATTTGCCGAGGGTTGTACTCGTTTTTTTTTTTTTTTCAAATGAACGCGCACGTTTGTTTTATAGTCGTTTCTGCATCCATTGCTCTGTGTTCGCTATTAACGTCCGGGAAAGTGATTACCATACGAGTGTTTTTTTCTCTGTTCAATTGGGATGTCATCAAAAGCAAGGGTTATGGTATTGGCTCGGTTTTAAACGAGTGATCAGAAATGATACGACGTCTCTCCGCCCAAGGAGCAGTATGCTTTCATAACAGCTGACGATCGTTGCTGAGCCGAGAACATTTCACTTGCTTTTACGGCCATGCGGCGGCGTTGCTGTGGAGGTAATAGCCTCAAGTTTCCGTTTTCGTAAAAGTTCCTGTCAGAATGGAAAAAGGCCAATTCACATCGTCATGAGTGAATGGTTGTTTTGTAAAACGCACTTTTATCCGTGTTTTGTTTCTACATTTTATCATACTATTCTTCTCAATATTATAAAATGCATAGTGCAGATAAAATAAGTTTTTTTCATGTTAGCTCTATCGAAGATTGCAATAATATTTCCAGTTGCTTTTAATTTTAATATTGATAATCTTAATGTTCCAGGGTAACTTTGGGATTCCTATAGGATTTAAAGAAATTCACTCTGTTTGTAAGCTAAGGAGATAACTCTTTTGATGCTGTTTAGAAACTGCGTATTTACATTCAGGTCGGCGAAATTTCCCGAACTCTTGTCTTGAAACTTAACTTTTTCATATCCGTGGCCGCCTTATTTTTTCATGGTCAGCTTCCTTTTTTCTTTCCTTTGAATCTCTGATCATTTAATGGAATACATGATGCTGATAGTTTTTGCAATTAGTGGTTTCTCTTTTCCAATTTTTTCCAATTTACAAGTTGTAGTTTGCGCAATATCTCTCAGCGCACTTTAGGCAATATTTCTTTTTTAATCTTTATACTTGTGATGTACCTTGGCGGGCTGACAGGACAATGAGGATCTGGTATCCACTAAATGCGGATTGATGATATTAGCAGAAGCGTTTTTGTCCATAGTACTATAATATTTGACCTTAATTATGATAAAAATTTTCTGTGTCACAACGCTAATTTAAGGTAAATAGTTCTTGACGATTACTTTTCTGGTAAGTTATGGTTAAAAAAAATTGTTCTCTTTCAATAAGAAATTGGGTAAGTGGTTATTTACTGTTTCTGCTAGCTTTTGTCCTTTACTTGTCATCAATCTATCAGGATTTTTTTTGCGACAGCCCTCCACCTTACTCTACCCTATGCCATCCGCTTCATACCTGAAAACCGTCCACATCCCATTTCCTCCATTATCTGCTTCCAGTACTCAAGTGTTGGTCTTACTCTATACCTTTTGCCTTCTATCATCACTTCTAAAATTATATTCACCGATCCCTTATGCTGCAGTATGACCTATCCATTTGTCCCGTCTTCTTTTTACTGTTCTCCGCGGGCTCCGGGCCTCCTCCACTTTTCTTAATACCTCTTGATTCATCTTTCGCTCTGTTCAGCTTACCTTATGCATTCCTCTGCAAAACCGCATCTCTAAAGCCTCTAGTTTATTCCGCTCTGTTTGTGTTAAATTGTAAAAATGATTAATTTTTGCTTATTGTTCTCGAACTTTGTTTTATGCAAAAATCATACCGAGAATTTAAAATGATTTTATCATCATACCGTTTTCTCAGGGTTGTGGCTCGCTATTTCAATATCATGCACAATCACTAGTCTATTTCTCTGCCCAAAAAGTGGAAGACACAGGTTCTCAAAATGTGCATAATGTATATGATGGTGTTGAAATTCAGTAGTCTCAGAATCCATACTGTCGAATATTATTTCGAAGACAGCAATTGAAGTTTTGAACTAGTCGTGCGCGTGTATTCTTTGTTTTTAGTAATATTATATTCTTTAACTACGGAAGAGCAATCGTACAAATCATTCCAACAGAAAGGAAAACCGATGTGGATGATTGTACCCTCAGAGAATCTCAAAGGCAATTTTTGTGACATTTTCTCAACCGCATCGTAAGCAAATTTTTTTGGTATTTTTGTTGGCCATGGTCCAAGTAGTCAAATTTCCGTTTGGCGCCGAGACTCAGTAATTGGGGTAACATTTGGAGGAAGCTTGGAGAGAAGCCTGACGTCGGCTTTAGCCTGCCCCGCCAAGAATGTGGCTTAGAAGTCCACAGTTTAGCTTCCCTTCCGACGTATTTGAACCTCACTTGGTACCAAAAAAAGGGAACAATTTTTACCTAAACATATCTCGGTCATTTTCGAGATACCGAACCAGGGCGTCAAGTGCTTCAATGGCTTCAGTTGCACTATCTCCTATTGTTTCAGGCCCAGAATTCTACGGTAAACTGCAATTTTCTGTATATCTCCACAGATTTTCAAGAACGTTGTGAGTTTGTTTACCACGTTATTATTTACTCGCTTTGTTATCTGTCTGTCTGCTCGGTACAAGTTTTGCAATCAATTTTTAACTAACTTCCCGATGAGTTAGAGACTTGGAACTTTAGACATCGTCCAGAACTGGATGATATGCAGTAATATGCAATATTTAAATAACATAAGTATAATACTAACTAATATATTGAACAATTAGTTATCAATTTTTTATCCTGATGCATATTTTACCTGTTTCAGCTATGCAATGCAAAAGTGGAAACAATTTCAGTTCGATTGGTATGTTATTGAATTGTGCTCAAGTTAAAATTTCGGTCTAATGCTCGGACTCAATCGCGTTGAAAGGGAAGAGGGATTTTTCAGCCTTGCGAGGAACCTTCTAATCGCGTTGGAGGGGTGGTGGGGGTTTGGCAAGACGGAAGAGCTCTGATAAATGCGTCCCCGGAAATGATCAAATCGAATCCGGGGAAAGAAAGTGCTCGAGCCCGATCTGGTGGTTGGATTTTCCTTCGGCGACCAAGGACGGGGAATGATCGCAGTCGGGCGGAATAGTAGAATTGGGCGAGGGGAAATTTCGGAAGATTTGGTGTTTCGATTTATAATCGCCTGCGTCTCTTTGTTTTCCCCGTTTATTCTCCCTTTGCGTCGTAAGGTGTGGAATATATAAAATGGAAGAAATTATTGGACGTTAAACTAAAAAAAGTAGTAATTTTTTATTACCTCGTCTTGAATGAATGTCTTTTAATTGTCCATAATGTGTAGGCATTAGCCACCACTTTGTAGGTTCCTCAGGTTTCCTCTCGCTCCTTCCTTCTTGGGTGTTTGCCTCTCGTGCGTTTTTCCGTCGTGAAGGCCTATCTTCTCTCCTTGGGTTTTTCCTCTGAACATGTACGTATCATCCTCTTTCGATTTGGCCGTCTTAGGACCGCGTAAAATTACCCTACGAATTCTTTTTCGTTTTATATTTTCCCTTTTCTTTCTCTACAATAGGTATTCATTATTTCGCTTTGTTTTCTCTTCCCCTCTTCCCTCATGCTGCTATTTTTTCACTTCTTTCCGTTCTTCTGGAAACCCTTTAAGCTTTGTATCCACCTCCTAGTATTAGTTTTATCCTTAAACTTTCATCATTAGAAATAAATTTATTATTATCTTGTAATTTAAAAAAAATATTACATTTAGTAAATATATAATGGGAATATAAGTACACCATTTTGGGGCTAACGACTCGCTCATCTGTTAACACAAAAATAGTACTTCGAATTTTCCGTTAAGCTGTCAACTAATTTACTCGTGCTATCTTCTATGCTAGAATTGTATAATACGTTACTAAATTTAACAATGAGCAAGAAATTACAATTTACAAAGCATCAATTGGTGGACGTATTCACATTACATTACATCACATTCACGTATTCGCGAAACACTAAAAATTAAGCACTGATCTCATAAATACAATGTAATCCCTTTTTAAAAGCAAATTCTATATCTTTTCTTCGGCAAAGAAATTTCTTTTATATACTATATTTTCTATTGTTCTTGGTGTTGACTATATATTTTGGTCACGTGCGATAAATGTTGGACCTTAGGAACATAGAACTCTCGAAATTTCTTTGTTTACATGAAAATATCTTTATGATGGTTTTTTATATTTTTCCTGCTGTAAAAATATATTTTGTTGAAATTATTGAAAGTATTTAGTAGAAATGACGTAACACGTATTTTATTCCTTTATAACTATGATGAGTGGTTTGGTGGTCGTAGTAAATACTTAATCTCAGTGACAAGACGTTTATCTTACCTTCTGTCAATCCTCTCTCTTACCCCTTCCTCTTCCCGACCCAGAATCGTACCCACCCCCATCCCTCTCGGAGTCCTTCGTCATTCCCCCGCCGACGATTCTAATTTTTTTCGGACCTCTCTTCCGTTCTCTCTCTCACTTCTCACCGGCCTCCCCCCAACGCCGACGCATAACCCTCCCCTCCCTCTCGGCTCTATTCCCTTCACTAGAGGCTACAGCAGCAGCTTCCCCCTTCGCTTCGGAGAATGGAGGCGCCGAGACGCCAGACAGACGCCGCATCCATTGCTGCTGCTCGGCGCCAATCGTCGAGACGCCTCCTCCCCCTCCCTCCCTCATTTCCCTCTAGCCACCCTCCCGCGGACGCCCACCCGACTCCCGCAGCTCCCTCCCACTCCCCTCCTCCCACACTCACTCTCCCGTTCCTCAGGATCGCCTCTTGCTGTGTGAGGGAGACGAAAAGACGGATGCCACATCGCATTTCTCCCCAACTATTAGTCCCTCAACCCTTCTTTCACTTTTATTCGCCATACGCATCTTTTGTGTGTGTGTGTGTGTGTGTGTGCACTTCCCCCCCCTCTTTTTCCTCGTTTCTAAACCCCCTTTTATTTTTCTCCATCTCCCTTTGCAAACTCCCCTAGCGCTCAATTGGAGGACTACTTTCATTACTTGAGACTCGGCGTACGTGTTGTTTAGATCTTGGGGTCTCTCAAGTAAGGGGTCTATTTTTTTTCTCCCTTCGGATTCCGAGTTCTGTTTCGGTTACTTTCTCCTTCTCGCCCTTACGCCTCGTTCTCTTTCTTTGTACGCTGTCTTAAAACGCACAAAACGTGCCTTGTTTTCAGTTCTGATTCCATTCTCATTGGCATTACACTGGTCCTGAATGGGTCTGTTAATTCGTCGAGGCGTCCATTAGCGCGCTATTCTCCTGGTCACTGCATTTCTCGAAAGGTGTGGAGGAAAGGAAAAGTCCATCCCCTCTCTTTTACTGGATCTGATGGAGAGAACTGTGTTAACAGCGCCTGAGTTTTCGCTTCATAGTCACTAACCCTGCGAGGAGGTGATTACCGCATCCGAAAAACTCAAGGAACGTAGAGGCACTCTTCTCTTGGCCCTCTGGAAAGTAGATTTCTCGTATGCGTGACGTCTTGTTTTTTGGGGAAGATTTTTTAAAAAGAAATTCCTCACAATTTGATTGGTTAACTGGGATTTGAATCCCTCATTGGTATGCTTTCCTATTTAATTTATCACTCAGATCGATGAGCAAGTGTCGAAAATCTCATCTTATTGGCTTCCATCGATATTTTAATTCAGAATATCGTATTTTACCAGTGTTCGTCTACGTCTACGTGATACCCTGCGAGCCACCACGAGGGTGTGTGGTAGGGGGTGAAGATCACCAAACGTGACTTATTGACATGCAACTAGGATATTTAATGGAGACATGCTAGATAATAGGGTCACATGCAGCTAGATGGTTAGTATATGCATAATAAGAAAGGGATTATTGGTTACCATTACATGCATCATGCACTACAGACTACTCTACTATATTTCACATACCTATCCCTTTGCTACGCTGCCTATTTTTCTCTCTTATGGTACGCGGGAAAAATGACATTTTAAATCTATCGGTACGACAATCTATCTCTCTAATCTTGTTAATATGATCAAACCTAGGATAATATGCAGGGGTTCTCAATATATATCTAACGTCATCTGTGAACAAATCGGTTTCGAATTCACTTAAAAGGTTGAACCTAAATTTTAACCTGCGTTCTGGTAGTAATTCCTATCCTAGTTCTTCTATTAAACTCGTAACACTTATACAATTATCATAACGGCCTTTAACAAACCTAGCGGATCTCCTTTGCACACGCTCTAATTCTTTTATCATACCTTTCACGTACGGATCCCATATACGTATCTCCCAATATCTCAATATGTTCCTGGCTGGAAAGGCTGCAAATTCTTGTTGAAGAGTCTCATGTTGAAACAGTGCTTCGATATTTATACAATAACTTCTCATTGATGAAGATATGTCTCCTTGAACCGTTACTTATCGAGTTTAAAGTTTGAACAACATATTATGGATATTATGAGGTCACACACACACACACACACACACACGACGAGTGCTGGTGATTTCTTTCTGGTGCTCTTCCTATTTATTTTGATCGCCACAATTGCCAATCTTCAGAAAAATTCTAATTACCTTTTTGAGTAAGATTGAAGATAGCTAAATGATCAAGATCTTGTTGCTCGTATAATAAGTGAATAAAAATCGTCTTCTTAATATGGGTCCAAGGAACGTCTAGTAATGCTCTATGAAGGGCACGATATTACATCCGTCGTTATCCGTCTATCGGTTATATTGCTTGTGTGTTACCCCAATATCTCAATGTTTCCGAGTACGTCACTTTTGTGAGCTTGAATGACTGACATTTCCCTTGTACAAATAGAAATTATCTGTATTATATCTCTCAGAGGTTGTCTGACCTTGAGATACCGTAATGGTTCCAGTATTTCTACAATGGACGCAGTAACTTGTAAGCTCTAGTGTGTAAGTCAAGGGCAAATTGACCATAAAAAAGAAAGTAAAGTGATTTTTAGTTAAATTACATTAGTCAGTCTCATTTTTTGGTATTTCATTGCTCTGGATATTATTATGGCTAGCTTTTAAAATAGTTTCAGAGGGATTAAAATTATATTCACATTAAACTCCCTTTTATAGATCAATCACGGCTACCATTTATTGCTTATAATATAGACCGCAGCAGTAATGAACTCCTTGTTCCTTGAATTGCTGATTATGATCGAAGATTAGGAGGTTAATTTTTTCATTGATATGTATGTAACCAATGTGGGTGGTTCTAATAATTTGTGAATGTCTGAAGCACATTTTTCCTTACTGTTTCGATGACCAATGTATTTATTTAGAAAGTACTGCTCTAAAGTACTTCCATATGATACAGATAAGTTTTTAGACTCGAATATCGCGGAAATTATTACAGATTAGCTCATTTGTGTAGTGATTCTCCTTTGGTATTGGTATTTTTGGTATTAAAAAGAATGTTAGAGGCTTGGTTGAGAAAATAGAAACGGTGGTGGCACACATTTTTTAGACACAATTTATAGGGCTACGATAGCTAAGTTAATGATAATAACTCATCCTCGTAATTTATCTCTATCACTTTTTAATATGCAGGATTAAAAATTTTGCCATATCGAGTGGTATAATTTTCCTTGTATTATGTTGATGCTGGTCAATCTACTTTTCACAATCTGTAAAGTGCTTTTCATAAGTTGTTTTTGAAAAAGTCACATTTTTTGCCCCAGCTTCGTATGTTTTTAGGTGCATAGTTTTTTGAAATCCAAATAACGTGGAGAGTCTTATAAAAAGGTCCATCACGCCCGGAGAACCTTCAAATGGAGCTATGATATCCGCCCAGTCCATCGTATTGAAATCACCGTGAATTGTGTCGCGTTCAGTGAGCCGGGCCAGCTGCTTGTCATACATCCATTTTTTAGGGCGTTCCCAGAGTTTTGGATATCTCGATCGACCGAAAGTCCGGCTCTGAACGGAAAAGCTCGCCTGCATGGATTGCAGTTGGGAAGTATCAATTCGGATTCCGCTTGTTGTCGAATCCTTTTCCTTGGTGTCCCTTTGTTGGTGAACTCTTCCATCTGCTCCTACGAACTACGGTATGTTTTTTCTTGTCGACGCGCTCATCCCTGTCGGCCAATCTTTATCTGTGCAGTGAAACCTGCATCAGCAGCCGCCTCCCTTAAGCGATCGCCTCTCAAAGCAGCCTTTTTTTTCGGGAATGGAATGAATTTCCCGCTCGTATAAGGAATTTTCATTATCCTTCCTTTCAGTCGTCACCTCCTTTAACGGCCATTTTCTCATGGATCCTGTGGTGATATTCTTTGATTTCAAGAAGGTTTTCGACAAGGTTCCTCACAAAAAGTCATTTAAATTGCGTTCAATCGGAGTTTATAAAAAATAGTGAATTGGATGAGGGATTTCCTCAGTGATTGAAGACAAAAAGTAGTTTTTGGTGGTTCTAGCTCTGATATTGTCGGAGTCACATCCGGTGTTCCTCAAGGAAGCGTGATCGGCCCTCTTTTATTCATTATTTATAACAATGACCTAAGTTCTAGAGTTAGCAGTAAATTAAGATTATTTGCAGACGATACAGTAATCTACCGTGAAATAAGCGAAGACGCGGACTCTGAAGTTCTTTCATCTGACCTTAACAGCGTTCATTCGTGGTGCCAGGAATGAGGTTTAGAACTAAATATTAGTAAATGCACCACAGTCCACTTCCTGCGAAAGTCATCACACAAAAGCTATACCTACATCGTGGGTGGAGTGAACATGAAATCTTCAAATACAGTAAAATATCTTGGAATTACCTTAACTTCAGATATATCGTGGGGAACACACATACAAAACATATGCGGCACAGCATTAAATAAACTAGGTTTTGTTAAGCGTATAATGGGAAGGTCCTCGGAGGAAAAAGTGAAAGAGATGCTATTTCGCTCTGGTTAGGCCGTACCTCGAGTACGACGCGAACATTTGGGACCCCGGTCATAAAGATTTAACCAAAAAAATTAACAAAATACAAAGAAAAGCAGCAGGCTTCGTTAAAAACTGCAACGAGCGTACATATAGTGTCTCACAAGTGGTAGAGGGATTAAGGTGGGAGCCCCTAGCGACTCTGAGGCTACGCTCTAGGCTTAGGTTGCTTGAGATGTTCAGAACGGGTTGCTTCAGAGGGACGCAAAGAATATAATCATGACGCCTCACTACATCTATAGGTCTGACAGGAGCGATAAAATAAGAGAGATACATTCACGAGCAGATAGGTACAAAAACTTGTTCTTTCCGCGCACATTAAGCGGCCAAAATAAAAACTGAGCTCCACAAAACACACTCCCATATGACACGTCACCACTTCACCTCCCAAAACCTTACATCTCTGCTTGGCTAGTGTCCTAACCCCCCCTGCCACACGCCCATGCGGCGGCTCGCAGGTTAGTATGTAGATTTAGATGTGACTGCTTAATACCGGTTTCACTGTATTTCACTGTACCGGACAGATCCAGTTTCATCAACCCTCTTTCCAGCTGATCCTGCATTATTAGGACTGAGTTCCTGATTCCAATTGCGGCGTGGAATATTTTTCGCTTGAAGATCATTCTCCCAAGATGTGACACTATCAGTCGTCGGAGAGTCTTAAAACGTGATGCAGATGTCTAAACAAACCATCAGAGTTTCTCTGCTAAAATGTTTCCTCTTTTAGTCTCGTGATTTGCTTAAAATCTTCTATGAATGGATGTATGCAATGTTTAATGCATAGATGCACCTGTTTTTCGCAAAGCGCGAAATCGCGAAGTTTTTGAGAAATTTTACTAATTTATCTCAAAACGCGAAACTATTTACCTCTAAGCAAAATCGCGAAATAATCGACGATTTATTGTGGCATTACATCATTTGAAGTAAACGGCGGAAATAAGATTCGAGTTAATGGCAATAAAATCTGATAATCGATTCTACACCTGATAATCGATGACAATCGATTCTACATATCAATGTATCTACGTATTGTACGTATCAATGTGCGACGGTGTATTGCGTATTGTTGTTGATAGTGAGAGGTCATTTTCAACACATTGTAGTTTAACATAATGTCTGTATAACAAAAATAGTATAACATGTACAACATAATGTCTGACAGGAGAACAGCTCTGACTCCCAGTAATATGGAAGTCATGGTAGATCTGTCTTTCTCAGACTGATTTGTAGATTGTGTACATATGCTAGGCTCTACTTATTTAAGTGGCAGGAATAATGTTTTCCATACATTCTTGCTTTGATGTACGTGTTTTCATCAGATGTATAATTTTCAAGTTTCTTGTACTTATGTGAAAATTAAAGATGCTGTTTCACTGCAAATATGTTATCAGTGATTTTTTTGCTTTAGATCTTATTGCTGAAAAGTGGAAATAAAATTTAGCGAAATTATTGACGAAATGAAACAAAAATAGCAAAAAAATGCCTTTATTAGGGCATGTTAAATAAGAGCATTGGCTCACGGCTGCCGAGTACAATACCTTGCGGATGATATTAATGTTTTTTCGTAATTGATGTGCATTCGGAATCTCCCCCGGGATTAACACTGTATAGAACGTGGTGGAGATACTGAGTATAAACTAATTACATCATACGCCGAGAAATTATCCGATTATACTCTCTTCCTTAACTTTATGTGCGTGATTGCCTGTTATAATCTTACCCACAGCGTTCGCAAATAGTGTAGCCATTCATCCTGCTCTCATGGTTATTATCTTGGAGTAGATGAAATCCTTGTGCAGAATTAATGAATGAAAACCTCCCTATCCTTTCCGCGTGAAAGTGAAAAATCAAGGAAGCTCGATTTCTCGTATTGTTGGAATATCTGATTTGAGGAAGCGCTTTTATCATTTTATAAGAGGACGTGCCCAAATGAATTATTGCCTGGTAGGAATACTTAATTATTATATACAATGGTTAATGAATATAAGTTTTCCATGAAAGGAAAAACAGAGCGAAGGAAGTGTTTCGTGGTGTCTTTTATCTCGTATGTGCATAATTAGAGAAGACTATAAAAATGAAATCCAATTGCCTACCGTAGAAAATGTTGCATCACCTATAGTAATGCAATACAGTGAAGTTAAACAGACTTGTAAATCCCTAAAAAATAGAAGACCTGCTGGCCCTGGATAAGTTCCGGGAAAACTGTTGAAATATGGATAGAATCACTGTACAACAAATTAACAGAACTCTTTCTGAATGCCTAAATGGAGAAGAGGTCCCAGAAGATTGGAGAATTTCCCGAATCTCACTGTTGTACATTATAGCCAATAAGAATGAGGGAGATAACTATCGTTGAATATCTGTGACTATTACAATTAGCAGATTGTGGCAAAATAGTAAAAAATTGAATTGAAAAAGAGGATGCAGACAAGGAAACCGAAGAAAAAGCGGGGTTTAGAGAAGGAATATCTACTCTAGACCATCTTTTTATTTAACACAACTGATAGGGAAAACCTTGGCGCACAACAAGGAACTTCACCTCTTATATTCTGATCTTAAAAAAGCATACGATACGGTGCCACAAATTAAACTGTGGGAGACCTTGGGAAGAGCTAACATAAGCTCGTGCTTTATAATTGCCATCAACAATTTGTACAAGGATATTACAGCCAAGGTCAAATGGGATACTACTTTTCTCAGGGATTTACAGCAAATAAAGGTCTAAGATGTATTCTGTATGTCTCCTTCACTTAAAAAATATATTTAGATCAAGTGCTAAAGGGCTGGAAAAGGAAATGCAACTCAATGGGAATACCTTTGAAAGAAAGTACCATATGCACCTTAAGCAATGCAGATGATCAAGTTATTCTACCACAAGATAATTAAGATTTAGAATATATGACCAGAATAATAATAGAAGTATACCAAAATTAGGGTTTGGATATCAGAATTGTCAAAACAAAATAAATATGTATGTTAGGAATGCAACAGGATCGTATTGTAGAAAGTGATAGGCAAGAAACAGACAAATAGGACACCGTAAAGAGTATAAAAACCTAGGGATACAAATTGCAGAAATAAAACAACGGAGGCAGCCATTAGGGATAGATGTAATAAAGGTAAAAAGGCAGTAACACTATTGAATAGCTTAGTGTGGGACCAGACCATATTCAATGAAAATAATAAGAGAATTTACAATACCATAGTAAAGAGCACAGTAACCTACAGCTGTGAAGTATGGCCACTGACTGAAATATTATAAAAACTATTATTGACCTCTGAAATGGACTTCTGGCGAAGATCAGCCTGAAAATCAAAAAAAGAAAGAATAAGGAATGAAAGGATCAGAGAAATCATGAATGTCAATGGCACAAGAGTAGATGGTATAAAAACACAACAATTGAGGTGGTATGAGCACGTGCAACGAATGGGAACTGAAAGACTCCCAAAACAAATGTTGCTGTGGAACCCGGAAGGAAGACGGCGGAGAAGCAGACCGAGAAAAAGTTGGATGCAAAAAGAAATGAGAGAAAGATGATTAGACGAAGAACTGTGAAATGATCGGGAGGCTTGGAAATTGGGAATCGGAAGACGTAGAACGTCGCAAACCGATTATATGTATAAGTGCATCATTTCTCTCCGGTTGATATGTATCCAAATTTTCTTTTTCAATCAAATTTTTCAAAATCCAAAATATCCAAATTCCAAAATGTCATTTTCCCTTGATCGTCAATATTTCTGGCCACAAATGGAAGCATCGACTCTCATCTTACTTCTATATACATTACAAAGTCAGTGATTCTTTGGCAACCTTAATATTTTTTACTGTTCCAATCACAAGGCTGCGCGACTTTTTGGGGTGTATTCTAAGAATTTCTCATGTCCTTTATGCATATTGCTTTCTTGACCCCATTTGATATGAGAGCCGTGCATAAAGTTTATTTTTGAGCCCTGTCTTTTTTATCGACATCCACACGTTTGGTTGTAATTGGTAAAGATCTAGGATAGGTAATGTGAGGAGTTAGTGAGCAGGCAACGATGAATGTGTGAGGTTTTTATGTTTACCATTCTTATACTTGTAAATGTCATGAAACGGCATGGCTCTTTTTGTAAAAAAAATTTAGTGGTGTCTGCCTAGTATTTATATTTTTACCGTTCGTTAAAGTGGTTTGAATACTGATATCAATGCGAGTTGTAAAGCAGTCCGGGAAGTTAGTAATTGTCTTGCTTGTTACTTACATAAACGTCAGAGATAATTTACGTGTACTAACTGTATTACCGTGGTGTATTGAATTAGATATAGTAAGTAAGAAACGTGCCTCATCTCAGTTTATCTCATTCTAATGTATAAGTTCGGAATGGAATTCTAATCATTATCGTATGGTATATATTGCTGCAGGGTTCTGTTTAAGTTATAATTTGCGTGTTTTGGTTTATTACGAGAAATGACGTATTTTATTTATGATTTACCTGAAAGACCAGTGTATGTGTAATACTTAGTTGAATTTCTAACACTCACTGCGAACGTTTTGAGTGAGACATTCATTTCTAATCAAAGCAGCTATTGTTGGTAATGTGCAGACTCTGTTAACATTTGAAAATCACTAGCTTTTTATGGAACGTGTTTTTGTTAGCAATCATGGCACACTGGGTGCGTTTTTTGTGACGCTGCGAGGCTCAGTCTATCCATCCCGGAACATGGGCATTTGCTTTGAAAGCGAAAGGCATACGCGAGGAATGAGGGCTTCGGGTCGAAGGGATCGCCCGCACCTAATGCTTGTACAGAGAATTCGGAACGCTTAGTTTTTCGGCGCTTGACTTTCTCTTGATTAACTTATAAAACTCGCCGTCTGTTGCGGATTTCACGGTGAAAAACATTTTTATTCCGTGAAATAATGTACTATCTATTTCCGTTACTCCTGGCCCATATTTAGTAACTCCTAGCTCTTTTAAGAACATAATTGAAGGTAAAATAGAGGGAAAAGTCCTCAGAGTAACACCCAGGAATAAGTTCATGGACCAAATAAAGAGGCAAGTACACAGAAAGAGATACCAGGAGGTAAGGGAACTAGCATTAGATAATATAGGGTGGAGGGCTGCATTCAACCAATCTTAGGATTGAATTATCAATGATAAGCTCATTTTATGCTGTTACGGGCCTAAACAAGGAACGTTGATTATTTTAGCCCAGGAGTTTTAGATAAGCGGTTTGTTCTATATGGTTCTAAGTTCCGTCTTTTTTATGTGCAAACGCATTTAAAATATTTTTTCATCGGAAATGTTTTCAATGACACCCTATGGTAAATTTATTGTACGTAAATTCGTATAGAGCTCAAAAATTGTTATGTGGGAGGTAGATCGCGTTCTCTCTGCTTTCGGCTGAGATTCCTCTTCCGGTAATTTTTCATGTCTTAAAATGTATAATTTTTTTACATCGGTGTGTTCTTTCCGACATCATTTAATTAGTTTGACTTTTTCTCTAACTTTACTGACATTTTTTAGATAGATGTCATTTTTATGTGAGAAAATTGACAATGAATGACGATTTACAAATCAGAAACGACTGCGATGTTGATGAGGGAAATAGGTAGATATATCGTTCATAGTAACGCATTCCGATTTGTCGCCTGTGTATTAGCGAGCATCCGTTGTGGCTGGGTCGCAGTCGGAAGAAGGCTCAGTTACTAATGCTTACGAAATAGGTGATAAGTCCCAACTTTCTGGAATTCCAGTAATATATGGAGATTGTGACCACAGTTTCCGGCGCATTACTCCGTAGACGGCTTTGATGTGACGACATATTTTCATGATGACGACACATTTTCGTGGTGACGTGACTTGGTATTAGTGGGAGTGATTGCGAGAGATTGTTGGTCTTGTGAAAATTTCCCGGAATTTCGTTGCTACAGTGCAGTTTATTTATAAACCGCGAAACCTTAGGTGCTCCATTTCGTAGCAAATTAAGAATGATACTACGTATTGTAGGCCATGGTGAAAGGGTTCACACACTTCTCCCGTCTTGGGCCTTAACGGTGCTTGGGCTTCTAGGGCTCCAGATCTCTTCATGAGCCATCCGATGGGCGAGCTGCTGAATAATTTGTCATTTATTCATTCGGTTGATACTCGTTTAAAAACGAATTAACCGTGCTTTCTTCAAACTTCTATTATTCTAGCACAACGCATGTTTCATCACACTGTTGCATACTCGTGTCTGAAAATGACTTTGCCCCAGTGTGGTGTAACTTACGTCGTTTCAGAATAGTGAAAGTTGTGGAATTTTCAGTTTGTTCTTTTCATGTGGATATCTATCGTTTCCACTTAGTCCTGATAACATCAGTTTTATTGTTTGCTACGCAATTACTATTAGAAAGAAGGCAGTGAACGACGTTTCCTCCCAATCATAATCCAAGTCAGATGATGAAGGAAGAAAACGGCTCGATTGGTACAATCGATTGGCAAAAAGAAACTAACTAATTTAGCTAAATGTATTAAAGTGAAAAGTTGAGGTGAAGTAATCGCGAAATGATCACGGTAAAATTAGATATTTGTCTGACTGGTCTTGACATAACTCCATGCTTCATTGATAACCATTTGTATTGAAAACAAACATCGCATACCATATTTCGACAGCAATCACAGCGCGTTTTGACCCAGAGAGTCATCATCAGGTACTAGACACTAAAAGCAATGAGATATCACGTTTATATGATTTTAAGGAGGATTGTGTGTAGTGAACAGGAGTAAGCTAGGGTGAGTGAGAAGGGGGGAGGTTATGACGGGAAAACCAAAAACATCTGAATACACGGAGAATGCAAGGGAAGGTGGGAGACCAAGGGAAATGAGGGAAGAAAAATAAGTAGGGAGGGAGGGGGGACAGAAAAGGATAAACAAGCTTGGTCATTATCAAGGGAAGGGTGGTAGGCAGCCGGTACAAGGATGTAGGAGTTGGGGTAACGTGTTGTTATTGTTATAAAAAAAAATCTGTGGAAAAGTGCGATTTTTGTTCCCATGTTGACGAACTTTCACCTTATTACGCCTGAATTTGTTGAACTTATTCGAAGACATTCATTTTTTTCATTTGGTTAAAGGTAGAGCCAGCCTATGATTGTCCGCTATCAGTTCATGATCCAGTTGCTATCGCATAGTATGTTGTAAGCTACCTCAGGGATGCAAGGCAGGAGGTGATTATTTTCCTGATAGTTATAGATCTCATTAATTCTTTATTCTTCATTTACTTATCTATTAGCCCACCGTAGTCGTGGCGTTCGGTGGAGTTACAAACTAGCATTGAGGATGTGTCTCTGAGATCGTACAAATAAATTTGAACTATGATATGCAAGTTTTGAAAAGAATAGCTGTCATGTTCGACTTACCGTTATCCGTCAGTAGAATAATTTAGGGCCGTTGAGAGGGACTCGATACACTACCAAATGACCCATTTCTCCGAACTAATCGACCTATGGATTTATGTCAACCTCCGGCTGGACCTGCCGTTTTATTCATCTATGGTGCACGTTGAAGACACTTACTATTTCATTTTGTTGATTTGGAGGAAGCAACTCTAGTTGGTCGTGGTCAGTGAATATATAATCAGTTTCTCTGTGTAAAGTAAAATGTGAAGTTCATAGTCCTCTAGAAAAATATTATTTTCGTTGCTCCGAAGTATTAGGTAATGCGGTGATGAGAAATTTACTTATTCAATTGTAATTCATATGATGTATCTAATGTGCTTACGAAAATTATATTTGTGTTTGTTTATTAAACTGCCTAGGTCAAGTATTACATGTTACATAAAACGCGGGTACGTGGTGACGCATAGAAGGGTAGAGATAAGAAAGAAAAAGACATCAAAGGACTTCATCGTGTTGTGTCAGAGGGGATCCCGTTGAATTTACGAGTTCATTCATTCACTTAAACCAAAGGTCATGTTGGTTACAGTGACGAGTCCGGTCCAAAATTTGATCCAATCTTCTTCCCTTTTTTTCCACCGAATCTCGAATATCTGAATCTCCATTGAAGCCGAGTACACTGCATGACAGAAAGCCACCTTGGAAGGTTGCCTTAAATTTGCCAGCTTCACGGAGTTATCCCTCACGGCCGACGATTGTTGTCCGGTTTTTGAGTTCCGTCCAGTCAAATGTCTTTGGCAAAGTTATTTCACTTTCAAATTCATCATTTCGCGAATTTAGTTTCCTCTGATTGGCAAAAATAGCAATACGTTCTATGAGGTATCGTGCCTTTGTTCTGTAACTGATGGGTTTAAGAATTTGTTGATCCCGCGCATCGTTTACGGTTTTTACAAAAGCTGATCGAGGCACGGAAACGTGCCGTATAATTCTACCAAATCACTCATCAGTAATCTTACCTTTCTTCCCCCATTTCTTTTTTCAATTCTCCCCCTTCTTCATAATTGGATACCTAATATAAACCCTGTAACTCGCGCTTGAGCTGGCTAGCGAAGTAGTACGTTTATATAGCTGTACCCTTCGAACTTCTCTAAAATGCCGTCGGCCTAGAAATGGGGGCTAAATTCTGTCTCCTTTAGGCTAGTTGAGGCCGAGCGCAGGTCGTCGGCCCGTCATTTCCGACGAGAGAATCGGTTTGCGTGACGGTTACATGAACTGATCTCTATCCGTATTCGTCGAGTTATTGCACTAGGCCTGTGGATTGTTTCATTTTCACCGTTACGCAAAAATATTACCCTTTAATTGCTACGCGTTCACTTGATTGTTGTCCTCCAAAAGACAGAGTTAAGAAGCTACGACCTTATTATTATCATTGCTACTTCACCGTTCGTCTCTTGGAGAGTTGCATATTCTTGCGTTCCTGAAAGTTTTTTCGTTCCTCCACTCACTGAAGGTGAAGATGTTGAGGATATATTCGGAAAAACATTGTTCTCTTTATTCCATCCTTCTTGAAAAGTATTTCACCATTTCACTATTTCCGGCTGTAAAATAGACGCAACTTGGACTTTATAATTTTAAAGCTTTTTTTCATATTATTACTGAGGCCATGCTTAGTTTATGTCTTTCATGAAACATAAAAAATTAATAATTTTCTGTTCTATTTGGTGATTTTAGCTTCCTCTAGCTTCGCTTGTTTTTTAATTAAAAATCTTAATGATGTAGTGTAATTAATATACATTGAAAACTTATATGAAACCCTTAAATCAAGCTGGAAAACACGCAGAATGAATTACCGGTTTTCCGGTATTTTCCGGTATTTCTTAAATGCCTTTGAAGTAAGATATATATTAATCAGCGTATACGTCAAATTATGGTCCTGAGACTATGATAAAGAATCGCATGTTTAAAATAGATAAGATTCTCTACTTAATTTTCCAAAACGGCTCTATATTTGGCCAAATACTCCTGTTACTCCGAGTAAAGTGCATCTTTGTCCCAAGCGTTACGGATTTTGCTGGAGAAACCTGTTACATTGAAGTATGTTCTTCTTATCCGTGCCAAATAAATCTTCGTTAGAGGGATGCATTTAGGAGCGCGGTAATTCTATTTATATCGCTTTTCATGACTCGTACAATATCACTTTTTACTCCAATCTCAGCGATAACTGGTGCTGGCGACCCGCCATAGATCAAGCCTTTAACGTCGAGTAGGAGCGGAAATATTGGTTGAGAATGTTCCATCAAAGGACTATACGCATCCGAGGATATTCGGTAGTGCAGACCCATTAGAGTTCCTTCGAAGGAAGCATTTAGACATTATCGCAGATCTTAATATTTAATTGCCAAGCTTGTGTATATGAAAATAGATTAACTTCCGGGTCCACGATTATAGGATAAATATAGCTCTCTGGCAATCACAGTTGTAGATTTAATAATCACAATTAACGACTGGAACGACTCGAACGACTGGATCAGAGCACGTTTGTGTATAAGGCTGACACTACTATAAATATTTTTTTCTGGAATAAACAAAGTCTTGTTTCAATATTACTTATTTCACTGACTTAGTCCTTTTCTTCCTTAGATTCTTTGAGATTTCCTGTATAAAAAAGTGGATTATCCTGAATAGACGTTAGGTAAGGCTTTAGACTTCAGTTAATCTGTTTTTCCTTTGTTCATCAATTTCATGCTTCCAATATGTGTAAAGTCGAAAATATATGTACCGAAAATCTCAAGCTTTTCCGAGATCACTTTCCTAGTTTTTGGTGCGTCACTCTCGCCCTGCGTCAGCCTCCTCACACAGAATAGGCTTTTACTTTTCTTTGGTTTCCGGGTGGAAAGGTCGAGGAGCACCAATTGCTTGGTTTCTGAGGTCATAAGACTTAACCCCTCTAGATTTTTGACCTCGAGATCACGTGTAGTGCCTCGATGATACAGCCAAGACCTACTATCTTAAGTGCTCGAAGGCTCACCGTTGGGGGCTGTTATAAGGGCAGCGCATCTAAGAAAGACATCAAGAAATAAGAAACGAAATTAAAAAATGCCTGGTTTCATTTTTATTTCCCATCTAGAATGCTTCGTTTCCAATCTAATTTTCATTTCCTTAATAGTTATCAGATATCGGTACAGTTGTTAGTTTTGGAGGCGAGGATGACTTTTTTATAGACATAAATCAATCGCTACCGCAGATCACGCACTTTGTCAAATTGGTAAATGAACAAGCTTTAAATTTTCGTGTAGCGACGAAATGCGTAAGTACGTGTGGATTGTACATACTTCCCTAACCGTTCTAATAAATTATGCTTTGGAATTCCATCGAAGCCATCCATTGAACAAAATGTAGTCGATATTCGCAATCTTTTCTTGTTCACTAGGTATGAGAAATCCATGGCTATTGTGTGTTAAAATTACGAAAGAGGTAAACAGCTAATGAACAATTCGTGTCCAGATACCAAACCTCTGGATTATTGGAATGTGGTTGATAGATAGAAATATCATTCTTCTCGCATTTGCAATAATTTTGTTAATGTTCTTCAATATTTTCATCTTGATCATTATAGGCTGAGTGAGTTCGTATGGAGGACGAGAAAATCTTTACTTATCATAAACTTTTCGTTATTTCATCTGCTTTTTCCTTTTTTTGGGTTTACATTGCGTATGTGATTGCTTGAGTGGAAATACAGTCTGAAGCAAGGTTACAATAATTCTGATTTTGCTTTGTAATTATCAAGGGCGTTTTACTTTTAGTTTTATGACGGCTTGATCTTTTTTGCAGTAGCATCAAATTACAGTCATCCTGTATTATGTATCAGTATTGATACTGATACATTGGATAGATGTAGGTAACTTAGGAGCGGTGGCTTTTTCTCAGTTCACATACTGTTCTTTAGTCTTGAAAATTCAATGTTCAACCCTGTTATACCCATACCTTTCCCAAAGTGAACTAATGCCTAAATCTTCTTCCCATCAATGTTTCCCTTCTGAGACGAAAAGCCCCTGAATACTATGAATTTTGTTTTGATCATTTCACAATGCTCCTAATGTGTGGTCGACTAACGTCACCACTGCCGTTTCCGGGGTCCTACAGATCAACTTCCGTTTTCCTCTTGGTTTTCTGTGAGTCTTCTTATCTATTTGTTGCCTAATTTTCCTCCTTTAAAGCCTATTACTGCCTTTAATTATAAGCCTGCGTACATGGCTAATTATAATCCCGCGTATAACCTTGCCATTCCACTGTTTTTGATTTCTTCCGCTGCTTAGTGATATTTTTATTTGACTAATATCTCCCCTAAGAAATCTCCTATTGACTTCAATGAGCGGTAGTCTCTCTAAATTACGTATTAACATCCTTTTAGTAATTATCAAAGATGAAGGAACATCAGATATTTCCTTATCTGTGCTAATTAAAAGGTTCAGATTAATAAAATTCTTTTAAATGGTATTTTCCTTGGTAGTGTTTAGAATAAGATTTTCATTTACCTTTTAGACTTTTTGATATTTCATAATAATTGCAATTGCTAGCCAGAAAAAATAATATGCCTAAAAGAGGAGGGTATTTATTTCCGTCTCCATTTTGGATATAGTTGCATCGCAAAGGAATTTTTTCGTCTATATTCTTGGATTCTTGAAAGTGGTCGGAGTGATTATCGTGTGTCATTGAGCGCGCAATTTATAATTTTTATGTAAGTTGACAATAATGTGTGGATTACAATTCTCTTATGTGCATCTGGTGGGGTGGTAGATCTCACCTTTCTTGCAGTTGTAGAATGTGATGTTATAAGTATAATTTATAATACTTCCTAACATAAAGTCTGAGTGGCTAGAGTATTATGGCGTGGTATTTGAAATTTTGACGAAATTACATCAAAATATGTTGCTTTAGAAAATTGGACTCAGCATGGCACACTGATAATTGTTTGCAGCAATAATAGTCGTAAGAAATGTTTTATTTCGCGTTTTGAAGAGAATTTGTGCGGATTTAATGGAACTGTTTCGAAATATGTGGCATGTACCCTAAGGCTAGATGTTAAAATAGTGCTGAATTTCCAAAAAACTACAATTTTGTGATGTAATGTTTTTTTTTACTCTTATCTATTGATAATGAAAATGAGTTTGAAAATTTCGGGCATATATGCGATCAAGTAAAAAAACATGCTGACCACCTTAAATACGTGGAAGGGAAGTTGACTGGCACAAAGGAATACTTGACCGATTAATGCATTAAGGGTAAAAGCAGAGGTGTGCTGAGAGCAGGATCTTTCACCGGAGACCAGCAACCAAGTGACTTGAGATGAGAGCGTTCCGTTGGCCACAGACACTTTCCTCTGGCTACCACGGTGCAATAACCGAAGGAGGGCTAAGTCTCTCGAAAGCTTTTGTTACTTTCACGCTCGTGGACATTGATTTCTTGATGACACGATTGAAAACAGTCCTTCCGTTCGCAATGCGAAGTTTCAAGGTACTGAGAGAGGAGATTCATTCTTGTTCTTAAATTATTCCTATTCAGTTCCCACCACAATCGGGCGCCCGTTATTGTAATATTTTGTTATCTTTTAAAATCAGCAAGTCATGGTCGTTTTTTTTTAGTTTATGGCAAAGCATGTGCATATCATCAATATATCACTTGGCCATATCGCCTTGAAACGGCCACCGTGGTGACGCTGTTAGTGGCAATGGGACAATGAAGTTACATGAGAATGAGAATTCTCTCTATGATTCTCAACCTTATTTCTCTAGGTATTAAATGAAAGGTCTCTTTAACATTTGCGGCTTTCAATGTGCTGGATATGATTGACCTTATTGAAAGAGTAATGTTTTATTTTTCGGTATGAACAGATGCATGGCATGTGCTGGAATCATTCTATTGGCAAGAATGTTGCGCTTTTAGTTGACAGGATGAGGGAATTGTTTAGCACTTAAGATTCCAAATTGTCGTTTCTAGTTAACTTATAACCACATGTCTGATCTACTATAATGTTATAATTGTACCATTCTTTTAAAAAATAATGCCCATCTCCTGGAAATTTTTTAATTGAAATTTGTTCCGAACTTGAAAAAAATTATAGCTCACCTCCTACGGCATTATTATTCGCTAGAACAGGTTGATTGCAGAGTAATCGCTTGTTGCGCGGAAGGAGCTCAAGAGAAATTGTCCCTTTAGACTTAAATGAAATATTTTCGTTGCGTAATCATCTTTGGATTCGTTGGTTGGGTTTTTATGTAGCATTACTCGTCAAACTTAGCAAATTTACGAAACTTAGCAAAGGAGGAAGTCATGCCGCATTACGTGTGTACGCGTGGAGACTGTGGGATTATTGGGGGATTATGAGCCGGTGTAACCGCCAATTGAACCGGTAGGCTGCCCGGGGCGTCTTAAGTGGGGGTGGGGGCGGGGAATGTTGCGTAGTGCTTGTTTTTAACTATACTAGCGTATCGTGATGGGGACGCCAAAGCAAAGCTTGTGCAGGACGCCAATCCCATCCAGCCGGCCTTAGGATATGTGCGTCCAAAGAGAGGTTTGTGTGCAGCTCGAATGTGTCCAGTTTTTCAGGGGCCCGGTGGTGTGAAAGCCAACGTCGCTACTCAGACGTCCCAGGGAACAGTTTGTCTAACGGCCGACTGTTGTTCAGGCTGTTGACATAGGAAGTAGCATAGCCTTCAGGCCGTTTCGTTGTTGCCCCGGCTTCGGTGGTGAAGGGGTAAAGGCCTCGCCTTCCAGACCTAGGGTCGTGGGCTCGTGTACAGCGTGGGTGGAATATATCACTTCAGCACATGGTAAAATAAAGTTAAAAAGCGTATCGTGCAGTTATTCGGGGTAAAACGATAAAAAATAAAGAAATGTAGTGTTTTATTTCTCTTGGTGAATCCTTTGCGATTTCAATGTGCTCATTGTGTCATTGCCAACCGACACAAGTAATATCAAGATGTTCCACGGAGAATTTTTTTTCCTCAGAATTTGGCATGGTAGTGCATTTTATTTTTAAATTGAACATTAAAGTCAAGAGCCAATCAATCAGGAGTCATATAAGTAGCGAAAGCCGACGTAACCCTTAGCAACGCATTGGAACGTTGAAAATACATAAAACTAAATGTTGCGTGTGTGCTTACTGTGCTTACTAAGGAATTATTTTTTAATGGCTGAAGTCGCGGATAGAATTAGCATCTGAAGGAATTCACGTATGAATTATTTATATTCTTTAATTCCGCTCCGCGGAGCTTTATTTAATTTTGGACGTCTCAATGCACGAATTTTTCTCAGACATAGCAATTAGTTAAGCACGGTTATTTACCCCGCGTAGCAATAATTTTTAGTTTTCGGAGGTAATTGCGTCGGATCATACCGCGTAAAAAAGGATATCATTCTTAGGAATACTTAGGAACTGACGCTCCGCTTTCCAAACATCATATTAATTTATAAATTCGTCAATGATGTAAAGAATAAAGTCTAATAATATCTAATGCAGTCAAATGCTATCCATTATTTTCTCTGCTTCGACGTGTCGCCAAGCGTTACGTTGATTTAAGTCCTCTATTATCGCGTAAGAATATTGTGTGGGGTTTTGAACTTGGGTAAATTTACTGCAGTCCGGGACAATGTTACCAAACGCTTTGATGGCACAAATTTATGAGTCACATTCGTAGTCTATGTGCAAAGGTTTGGAGTCACTGGCACTCTCAATACGTGTCTGTCGTTCATCAATTGCTTGTGCTTCTTATAAATCACTCCTGGAAAATTCCAACGTGAACGGAGCCGGATATACTTGATATCGATCCGATTATAAAGATCGGTGCGGCCCATTGTAGAGCCAGCAACATCAACATCGATCCATCACGCTCGGTGACGGTGCTTAAAAACTTTTGCCAGCCCATGCATGTACGCTGGATGATGAGGCACGAAATCTTTTCTTGCGCGATTACCGCGTGCGAATTCCACCGTGCCTGGGCATGGCTCTCGGGCGATTCCCATCGATAGATGTGCCATTGTATGGATGATGGGGAACGGTAGGAAAATATGTGTTTGAGAAAACTCTCGCGTGTTAAGCCCTCTCGTCACAATGAACTGCTTACTCCACATTCCTTGTTAATTCCAAAACGGATTCCACCACTCCCTCTCTCTCTCATTTCCTCGCCGTGAACCTCATCCCCAGCTCACCGTATCACATAATTTTGTCACCCCAACACCAACCGTAGCCTTCCGAATGCCCCCGCCATTCTCTGTTCTTTGTCTCCCGCTTTCTGTTCCATCGCCTCTAAAACTTGAGAAGTTACAACTCCCGGGATGTGGTGACTGTATTCGATTTTTTCTTCCTTCGTTCCCTCTCACCTTGCTTTCAGCCGCCTCCCTACTCTTGCTCTGTGTCGCCCCAATGCGTATATGTCTGTGCGTCGCTGCGGGGTTAGGGGGATGTTGTGGAGTTTCCATTCTTCCATCTACATCACTCCGAGAGGTGTGAAAGATTTTTAATTTTTGAAGGGTCCCTTTGGCGCACGCATCGCGTCATTTTTCGTGGAGCTCTCTCCGCTCGCAGAAGGACGCGTTCCCTCCCATTCTCCCCTACTTTTCTTAATTTTCAACCTTCCCCACCCACCCTCGCAATCCCCCGCCACCCGCACTCTCCATAACTTTTACGACGAACAACCCTTGGGGTCGGAGTTGCAAATTCTCTCGCACATAAACACCATGCCGTTGGCAGGTACCTACCATCGGTGTTTGCCCCCGACAAATATTTCCGCACTGCCTCTTGTTTCATTACTCGGAAAGTCATGACACCGTCATGGGATGCTTTGTTTTTTTGGTCGCGTTGCGTAAAGCCTCACCGCGTTTATCTTGCATTAGAGCTTAAACGGTAGGTCGCTAAATGTGGAACCGCATTAACAAGCTTTGATGTTTTGTGGAGGGAGTTTTGATTTTTTTACAAAACGTCAGCCTCTGGGGAATTGAGTGCTGCCGAGTTAAGCGTAACTAACACACACTGTTACGGGAGGGTTGAATCTGTTTTTCCTGCAAACCAGAGCCCCATGCGCTAAAGACTTATTTTTGCACGCTCTTGCATATGTGGGGTTTCAATGCTCCATGGCTCAAATTAAACCGGACGCGCGATAGTCGTTCGGTGATGTATCGATGGGTGTAGAGATCAAACAAGGGCCAGTCGTTCGTGTCGTCTCACAAACCCACTATCATTCACCTGAAGCCTAAAAACGTTTGCTTCCTGCAATTTGAACGTTGTGTGTTTAATCAGTTTGGCGTGACTCGTTAAATTGCGTGTGAAAGCGTCGATGCCGTGCCCGGTGTGATCGTGAAATTCCTGTGGGTATTGGCGTACGTAGAAACTGGATTAGGGGTGGATGAATTATAGTTCCTCTTACTAGCCCGTATAGGTCGACTATTTGTGTGGTTCAAAGCTAAGTGTAACCTGGAATCTCGATGTACCTATTTAAATTTTCCTGTCTTAAAGCTACTTCTTTTGGCGTTTGTATCACCTTTTCTCCCTCACCATCTTTTCTCCCTCATCTAAGGAGGCGTCTTCAGGTTACTATAATACGGACCGGAATAGACCCAGCTGCAAGCCCCGGAAGATGAGAGAGAATATTATAATTTTAACTCCAAAGGTTGATGCCTGTAGCGCTCCATTCGCTCCCTCCTCGAACCCCAAGCGCCTCCAGAGCAGGCGTTTAATCAAAAAACAATTTAATTAAGACCAGAATTTATCCCTCGCATGGTGATGAAGCATTTAATGCACGCTAAAATTGCAATGCGGCGCAATGAAGATGAAACCGCCGTACGTTGGCGAAAGTTCTCTTTGCCAATTGATTAATTTTAAGTTTCGCGGTACCCACCCTCTCCCCTCCCCAATTGGTAACCTCCTCTACTATCGTGCCCCCCCCCCCCCTTCGCTCCCCACTTCGTTAACCCCTCTTCCGATGCTGTAATGGTGTCAGGATGGAAACTTCCTGCACAAGGGCACGGGGCAGGGTTGTGAGATTTTAGACATAAAACTCATTAAAGAAGTGCACTTGTTGAATTAGAACTCAAGAAGCCGTGACAAAGGCGAAGTCCTCTCTTTTTATGAAGGCCGCGTATTTTAGTCCCCCTTCCTCCTCCTTCGTATCCTGGATCGTGTGTTTTGAGAGAATTTCCCTACTTTTCCCCCCTCACGTTTTCCGAGAATCCCCCTCCCCCCTGTGACCCCTTCTCTTCCTCTCCCAATCCCCTTCCACAATTTTTTTTCCAACCTACCCTCTTTTCGACCGTCTCACCCTTCCCTTCCCGGACCCTCTTCAACCGCATTAACCACTCACCCCTCCCCTGAATAAACAATACACGTACACCCTTTCGCAACACCTACTCCCACGCCCTCCTCCCCTCCTCCCACCAACCGTCTCCACCACGGTTTCCGTGCCTTCCCCTACAGTCTCCCCCAAGCCTCGTATTTTCCCTGCACTTCGTGTGCCTAATTAGAATGGATGGGTGAATGGGGGTGAGGTTAAGGGTGTAGCGGCCGGAGTGAGGGGTGAGTGGGAGGAGGAGAAAGGTACATACCCTCTGCCCTTATCCCTACATTTCGCCTCACCGCCTTCGCTTCGAAGCCAATTTTGAGCATGTCGTTGTTCAAATGTAGCCAAATCTCCGTATTCGACGGGGGATCCTTCGTTGAAAAGAACATGGTATAAATCAGTGGTGGGCGAGGAGCGATCAGGAGTTAGCGTGTGAGCATGGAAGGAAGCGAAGGCATGGCATAGAGAGAAAGGAGGACCCGGGAAAATACTGCGTATGATGGAGGAGAAAAATAGAACGTGGCGTATTCCTAGGGGTTTAGTGGTGTGTGTTCTCTTTGCCTCCAAGGCCAGGGCATGTAAGCTCTCTCTCTCTCTCCGTCTTTCTTTTTGGTGCACAAGAGGGCGATTGGCCGCCGCTGGCATAAATCAAAGCGACGGTCAGCTCTCGGAAAGGAAATTCCCTGCGTATTGGAGTAATTTATGCACCTCTCCGGAGCCCAAAGTGCAATAAATTTGGACTTCATTAATTTTTGTAGCGTTTTGCGAACTGCACGGCGCCGAACGAAGCCCTGAGGAATACATACATATGCATCGAGTTTTGCTCCGCAGAGACGAGGTTTCCATGGGAATGTAGCTAGATGGGATGTATAATTTTGTTGCGTCGCTCTTCCATTGCGTTGCGTCTTGAGTCTAGGTCTCCGTTTTTTTGCACTATGAATTCTCTCCTGTTATCGACGTGTTTTACTAACCCGGAAGAGTAATTTCCTTAGATTTCTGTTGCGCAGAACCTTCAGCTTTCCGCGTTGTGTCTAAATTTACGTTTCGTTTTGCTGGCCTTCGTATTGAGAGCTCTTCGGAATAAGAGATGACTAACTCTACCCAAAATATCTCCGCTTTTGTCGAACTCAGCTGATTTCTTTCCAGGCTTTTCTTCTCCTTTCACCGTCGTCTTCCCTATTCATCTGTTTCTTCTCATTAGTCTTCTGCTTCTGATGCACCATCCATTCCGACCGTGGATGGATTTGACACTGGAAAATCAATTTATCGCCTTCGGATCTGCATCACAAGAAATTTGACTATGATTAGTCGGAAGCTTTATTTCAATTGAAGTTGAATTACCGAGTACAAAAATTGTTGGATGCATTTTGTAATTGCTAATTTAAACTTTAGTTCTGGAACGCTGGCTCGGTATATTATCGACAATTTGGTGGTGCATAATTCTCTACGACAATAGATCTGAGACCCTAAAACTTGTCCTCACTTAAGGGTAGTCATGGCTTCCTTGTCTCCACTTTCAGTGGTTAAGTATTTCTATGGTTCCGGGAATATTTCTGTTTTTGTTTTTTTTAGGGTTAAGGTAGCAGGTTTTCTCCCTTTCTGAACTCCTTATGCATTTATATTGCATGTTGATTGATTGTTTTCTTTTTTATGACGCTTGCGTCATTGATGTGTGCCCTTCTTGGACGCCTATGAATGAGTGAAGTGAATGAAACGCCTTTCTAATCGGTGTCTTGAAACTGTTATCGGCGAATAGTACGGGCAATTGCCGCGTTGCATTTAATGAATAGCTATCATTAGGAAATTCAATGAAAGCCAATATATGAAAAGGGATACTTAAAACAGGGTTGCTAATACTTCGTCGTTGAAGTTGAGAAAGTCATGGGAAATCTCTCACAAATGAACTTGAGGTATTGTTTTCTATTTAATTTCCCAACCCTCGTGCTAAGCCATGTATCGATTGAATTCGCCATATCCCCGGGACGGAGAGCAGTTCTCAGTGTTTTGTGCAGTGTCCCTCGAAGCTCTGCCATCTGGAAAATTGTCCCTCAAGGATATCGGGTTAGGGTTTCTGGTGGTATTATCTATACTTGGGACCTCTATGCCCCCGAACACGATGACGGTGGGGTAAAGTTCTCGTCTTCCACTTATGGAGACGCGGGTTCGAGCTCCGCCTTGGTTTTTGCTTCATCATCCGATTCATGGAAGTTAATGTAATGCATGTAGGGTTGAATTTGGTTTAAATGATTAAAATAAGATACCTAAAAAGATCGGCCAAAAGTTGATGACCGGAAACAAGATGTATTTTGCGGATGTACCTCTTCTTATATCAATCCTACTGTGAAGAAAAATAAATCTAAAAATGTAAGACTCTCGTTAGACCTGTTGTCTCACGTGGGGCAGAGACGGGTCCATTCCAAGAATGACGAGGATATATTCAAAAGATTCGTGGGTCGTTTCCAAGATTGACGAGTGAATACTCACGAAATTCGAAAGAAAAGTAGAGGAAAATTTATGGTTCGGTTAGAGAGGGACAGTTGTGGAAAATCAGAGTGAACTGGGAGATAAATGATATATTAGGAGTTGGAGATGTAGTTAGTTTCTCCAAGTTACTGCAGCCAGCATGGCTGTGCCACATATAATGGGTTAACACTAAATGCCCAAACGTCTTCTGTATACCGAGAGGTAAGGGGTCAGAGTAAGAGGAAGACCGTGGAAACGATGGCTGCTGGAATGTTGAAGGAGATATGAGGGCAGTGGGAGTTGCAAGATGGACGGAGAAGGCAAGAAGGAGATTGGAATGGAGGCATATAAGAGAAAAAGACGGAGCCCACTCCGGCGTGTAGAGATGATGATGATGATAAAGAGTTGAATATAAGGGAGAGCTATGCAGTCTTAATGTCGTTACAAGTAAGAGACCATTACTGTCACTATTTTAGTGGTCGAATTCAATAGTGAGCGGGTGATCCCTCCATATTTTGTGTCGCTGTATAGCTCACGACTGACATGTTTTCTTTGTCCATCGCGGAGCAACCGCAATCAGTGAAGCTCCTCCTTCCGAGGAATGGTTTCGTGTGAACTTTTTATTCCCTCCTTGCCGAGGCGTAGTTACGCTCCGATGAAACGTCCGTATGCAAAATACTTTTTCGTTTCGCACATTTATCTCCACGCGACCGTCCCTTGTTTTTTTTTGCGGTCCGTACCCGCCTCAGCCGTTTTTCCCCATAATTTTTTAAACTGTTCCTTCACCCCAACATCTTTCACATCCTATCTCTCTCTCTCTCTCTGCCTCTACCTCTCTCCCTCACCGACCAAACCTAACCCCCGGCCTTTTTCTTCTCCCTCATCCCTCCGACTCCTTCGCTCTCTCTATCTCTCTCCTCAGACCTCCCTCCCCTTCTCTGAGTCCTATTCTCTCGATCCTTTCTTCAGTCTTTCATTCCTTCCATCTATAAGTTTGCTCCTCTTCTTTCTTTTTTCCTTTTGGTGTAATTTCCTCACCCCTCCCTTCCTCTTCCTTTCCTCTCATTTCCTTTTTTATCCTCTTCCCCTCTCGCACTATCCCCTCCGCACCCCGACGCCCCAGACTCCAGCCTCTTGTTTATGTATTCCCTGGTGCGGGTGGGATGTGTGTGTCTGTGTGGACGCTGCCCGGATGGCTGTGGATCATGGTCTACTGGGTGCGGTGGTGGGTATGTGCGAGCGGCCGTGAGTGTTATGGGGTGTGTTGGGGGAGCGGGGTCGGGTGCGGCAGGCAGTGGTGTGGGTGGTTTTGGAAGGGTGACATGAGTGGTGGGAGTGGAGGTTTTGCTTCTTGTCGCCAAGGGTGGCGGGAAAGAGGGTGGGGGCGGTGGATGCTCCAGGCAATGGATCGGGGAGAGTGGGGGAGGGTCTGCCATGCGCCACGCTGTTAGGGACTGTTGCGTTCGTTAGCTGGCGCCCGTGGGTGGTTGGTAAGATCTTCCCCACCCTTACCCTCTCTCCCTCTACATTCTCCTCCCATTTCTGACTCCATATCACCGCCCCTCCCCCACCAAAATTCTCATCCCCTATATCTGAGCTTCCCGCCCCCCCCCCCAATTTTCCTTCACTCCGATCTCCCCATGTATTTTCTCCGCCGTAGTAGTCCCCATCCCCTCTCTTACCATCCGTCTTTTAATCCTCTTTCCTCATTTACATGTAGTGCGCGCGAGCCATAGTCTGCATGGAGGGTAAATCACGTGTTTCGAGGAGGGCGCCCGTTGTTTGGCGTCCGGGGGGGTCGTTATTTTAATGGGATTCACCTATACGTTTCCGTGTTGGCCGAGTCAAGGAATCATAGTTAAACCCCCGCTGGGTTCGTGTGCTCTTCGGGCGAAGTGGATTCGGTCGCGCGGCATCCCCGAGTTTCGTCTTGCGGCAGAGCTGCGCTTAAGACCTCGCTTAGGTCAGGACATGGCTGCCCTCCGGGGTGGGGTGTGCTCTCTAAACGACATCGGGACCCCTTTAATGGGGTTATTTCATCGTTTTATTTATGGGAGTGCTTCGCTCTCTGTTTAGGAGGGATTAAATTTGTTGCCGTGTTGGTTAGCATCTTTGATGAAAATGATACTCGCTACAATTGCGTGTGTTATCACTTCTAATCTATTTATCTTTAAGAGGCAAATCCCTATTTTTTCCCAAAAACTGTTTTATCTTTCTTATTTTTTTTAGTGCTTTATTAATGCTCTATCATATTAATTTATTGTCTGTAAAATTTATAACTCATGTAAATTTATGAAAAATTATTCTCCTCCCGAATGTTACAGATTTCTACTGACAAAGTGAAATGTTGTGGATTTCTTTTTCTGAAACAGTGATAGTATTTTTGGTTAAAATGTCGTCTGAATTTACGGATTAATTGAATGTTCGTATCTTAAATATGCCAAGTGATTGGGGGTTAAGTGGAAAAGGGACTCAATCTCACCCCAAGTATAAAGCCTACTGACCTATTTTTCCCGTAAAAGTTTTTCAAAAGGCATCATTGTGTGCCTCTTAACCTTCCTATCACCAGGATTAATCGGATTGGGAGTGGTGCATTTTTGTCGATCGAATACCCCGACATTTCTCGCATTGGAAGTACGAACTACCGTTTCAAATCAACGAAGAGTTCTATAATTTTGGATTAACACTAGTCCCTAACTTTCTACTGTGAGACCTTAGATCTTGACAAATTCTTCCTCCAATGTTATTATCATATCTAAAGGTGTTTAATCCATTGTTGAATTGGGAATTGAGTTTCGGGGTTGCAGTTTTTCGAGTTTATACGACTTTAGGTCCAAGCGCTTGTTCTTTTTAGCCTGGTTTATTTTGTTGTTTACATTTCGGTATTTTTTGGACTCATGTGTGAGGCCAATGTGCTATCGCGCTAAAGTTTGTTTCCCAGAATATTCGGTAATGATTTATTCTCAGATGGCAAATCTTTCAATTAATACCTGTTTATTTATTTCTAATGTTCTTCCTTAGCCAATAAAGTGAACCAATTATGCGTCAGCACAACAGAGTCTACGTGATGGATGGATACCTTTGGTGTGGTGTACCTTTGGATGTGATGAAGTTATCATTGCTTGTAGAAACGGGCTGCTTCCATGAAGTCTCGTTCTGACTATTGTTCATAGATATGGCCATTTGAAGTCAGTCGTTCCTTATGCGCAAAAGTTAAGTAAATTACTGTTATTTCTATTCGTGCATCGTCGTCTAACCTTCCTAACTTGCGATGAAGAAATAATAATTTATGATGTGTCTTTCAGCTTATTGCCTAATAGCATCTTTTCTTAAGTCAACAAGTTCCAATGATCCTAGACAGCGTATAATCCGAAATGGCTGTTTATTTTGGGCTCTTTATTTACGCGAATTTCTAAAAAAAAGAATATCAGGCTGTCGAAGGATCTTTTTGGATCGTAGTATCTTTACAATATTCCGTAGTTGTTTCAGCCTTGTTTGTTCTCCAGCACCATACCGTTAGTATATGACTGAAAATCGTAATAAACGTATAAGTAATATAATAATAATTTTTTGACTCTTGCAATGGGGAATTAGTGTAATCTTGCTCTATTATCGGTCGGATCTTGGTTTTAAAAAGTTTTATTCTCGGAACCATGAGATAGAAATATTTCCGCTTATATATTATTCAGTGTTTTAAATAATGTAACTCGTTGGAGAGAGAAGGGCAATTTATAAGATATGGTTGTTTGTTAGTTATGTATTTTTTCGTTATTTACGTATTTAGTAATGTACGTAGGGCGAGGGCACAATCATTTGCGTCGGCGATTCCGTTTTTCGACAAAGTGTGAATAAATTTGTTCATTTGGTTTTTATTCCCGGAGAGGGCTATAAATCTTGATTTTCCCTCCTCTTTTTATCATGATCGTGATAAAACCGTCAGGCTTTGAAAATATTTTTTTTCACTTGATGTTATCTTATCTGTCCAAAGGCACTAAATGAGCCAAATTTTTCTTCATTTAATATATTTTTAAAGCGTGACTTTTTATCTTTGCAATTTTTATTCCAAATTTCAATGGCTGCAATGCATCTTCAGGTCATCACGCCTTGCTAAACCGTCTCTGTTTGATTGACACTGGAAGGGGAGGCCGAAAGTGAATCTTCGTTTTATACTTAAGTCAAATATTTTCTCCAAGCAGTTATTTTATTGTTTGTCTTTGCTCCTGTAAACATGTTGAAATGTTTTTTAGCTTTCGACTTAAATGAAGGTGTTTTAAGGAGCTTAAAATATAAAAAATTATCCGGTGTTAATGTAATGAGTGCCCCAGCCGTAAATTGAGGCCGTTAGCAGGAACTCTTAGAGTTTATGGTTTTGAGCCTAGAGGCTTAAAGAGTTCATGCTTTAGAAAACTGCCCTCGTGAGAAACGGAGAGTATATCTCGCGGGAGGCCTTAACTCAGCTGAGATGATTTATGTCCCACTACCTTCTCTTTTTCCTATTTATAGCAGAAAGTGTTCCCCTAAATTTTTAAAGACAATGGACTTGGCCTTCCAAAATATTCCCTCTACTTCAAGATTGTGGTGCACGCGCTTTCGACACTTGTTAGCGATTTAGTCTGCAATTAGTTCATCCTCTTTTGTTTGCGTAAGTGCTCACATTTTAATCTTTAATTTAATTTTATTTTTTTATTCTTAATTTGTAGCTGAATTGTCTTTCGAGGAAGTTTATTTCAAAATCTAGCTCGTATGGACTACCAAGGTTATCTCCCCTCTGGAGGCTCCATGGGAGTTTTGAACAGCGAAATAAAGAAAACTTAGGCATTATCTAATTAAAGTAGTTGGTTATGTCTCTTCAATTAGATATCGTCCCCGCGCACTTTCGTCTTGCATTGAAATCTCATAACATCTGGTGAGAGGGCATTGCATATTTTGGTACGCATCGTGAAATGGCTGTTTATTTTGGGCTCTTTATTTACGCGAATTTCTAAAAAAAAGAATATCAGGCTGTCGAAGGATCTTTTTGGATCGTAGTATCTTTACAATATTCCGTAGTTGTTTCAGCCTTGTTTGTTCTCCAGCACCATACCGTTAGTATATGACTGAAAAACTTTATCCGATGTGGAAAAATTGAATAATTTTGTATTGAGGAGTCTGTTGCTGTTATCATAGCACATTAAATGCTGTTTTCCCTCATATAGTGAGTCATTGAAAATGGTGCTGACACATACTCGCCTTTGTCCGATGACTTCCTGCGTGTCGTGAATTAGGGAAGTATTATGACTTGGTATTGAGGAAAAAAATATGATGAAATTTGACAGGGTAGTTGGGATATTATTTAAAATTTTATGTTTATGCAATGAAAAACCGTTTCAAATAATTTATTTTGAAATTTCTTCCTTTAATATTCACGTTTTAAGTTTGATTTTATTTCATCACTGCTTTTCTTAGAGTCATCTGGAATCTGATGTAGGTCTATTCCAATCACTTGATAAATCTTATAATTATTGTTCATACTAAATTCTCTTCTTATTGAGAGTAAAATTGTCGTTTTCCCTATGTCTTGGGGCTTGTGTCGGACATCATGTGGTGTCATATGTGGATTGTTCAGTTTCCAGTTTCCACTGGAATCGACGTGCCATTTTTGGTATTACTCCACCCTTGTTGAGAACCTGCGTCATAAGGAGAATTCATTAGTCTCTCGATTATCCGACTTCCGATGTACGGAAGTTCCATATTATTCGAGGCCATGATCTCTTTGTTATGGCTGTACCAAGCCAGTTTAGCTCAAGAAAACGAACGCCTAGAGTCGGTAATCATTTCCATTTCCAAGTAAAATGCTATTCTAAGAAATATTTAACCCAACCGTATCACAAAATTAAGTACATATGGCCAAGCGTCAAGAGTCACTGTTTTGTCTCAGTCAATGCGGGCACATAAGCCTGCCATATTGTCCAAGTTTTCGATTATCGGAAGGGGCATCAGTGCACTTACTTCGAACAATGGAGTCTTGACTGTTGAAAGTTATTGGCTTTGTACAAAGCACGCTATGTCTGTACGAAGTGGATACAGAATGGGCTGAGTATGACAATGGTGCGTTGCTCGCGCCATTACTATCCCCTTCCTCGATGGACTTGGTAGATGTAGTCGGATCAAACTAGTGATCACGATTTTCCGCGGTAACAGCCCTGCCGACTTGTCCAAGATACTCGCTGTAATGTTATGAATGTGTATAGTGATTCCTTGTAAATTAAGGAAGGATATATGATTGCCTCAAATTACATTTACGACCATACTATCGCTTATTGCGCTGATATCGCTGATCTCTATGACTCTCAATTTGTTACCCTCGCAAGATTAGGTTTTAATCTCGCCGTGCTGCTGATTTTTCTGCAGCAGCAAAACCTACTGAAATGAATATTTAAGATGGACTTTTTATTATCCTTCGTAAATAAGTCGTCTTTATTAGTCCTCGCAGAGATATTCTTCTTTACGAATCCTATTCAAGCGTGATATGTGCCCGTAAGTGTCTTGCAGACGTTTCGAGACGTTTTGAGAAATTTGAAAAGAAAATGCGTATATCACCATTTCATAGTGCCAGAACTTTTTCTTAATGTTGTTTTTATAAGATGCGTTGGCCTAACCTTGTTATTACTAATGTTTTGCTCAAATCCGGCTGTATTGCTCGGCAGAGGGCTGATTGGGTTGAATTACTCGATGAGTTTTTATGGTGTCGAAATATATCCTATCGTAGCCTGAGTTAGATATATAGCATTCTAGTGAGGGAGTGTTGTATTTTCTCATCTACTTCTTAGGACAGGTTGATTGTTTCACAATATTTATGTTTTTATATTTTTCCGTGGTGAAATTGGTAGCCGTGAGGAAAATTTCAAAGCTCGATATATTTTATGATGCAAATCCTAAGTTATTTTTCGCATCTATGAACCTGTTGTAATCATTCAAGGTGTCCCCGAGAAACTATAAGAAAACGTCATCATTCCTAACTCTTTCTTGAAGCATTAATTGGCTACTAATTTTAAAATAGGCGCTGTTAAAGCTATCTATCACCCTTTTATATCAGCCGATTACGGATGCATGTTTACTTGACATATTCAGTAGTATCAGAACCGTGGCATTTGCTCTTTCAGGCATATTCCATAAGAACATATCGAAAGGAACTGTCTCTTTTTGTGGCTGAAGTAATTTCATACGCCTTGAGCCAGTTATAGTGTGAGATCGCCCCTCAGCTATCACACCAGCCTCCCTGTCGATGGTCGTGGCGGATTATTTAGCAGCGATTAATTCACTCAGACGATTGCGTGGGATTATGATATCGCATTATTGATTAATCGGCTTAAAAGATGTTCACAACGTGTAAGTATTTTACCGTCAATAATAGTCGGTTTTATTTTTCCCATCTCGTTTGGTAATGGTTCCCATCTTCTTTTGTATCACGTCGAACTATTTACCTGAATATTTTGCAATATTTTACAGCGCTTTGAGGTTGAATATCTTTTTCGACTGCCCATTGTTTCGGTGGCCCAACTACGGTTTGGAAATTATTATCTTGTGGGAAGATACATGGAAATTCTCTGAATTTTGTCCAGGGTAGTGTTGTGAGGTGCCTATGACGAGCAATTCGCTGTATTCTGTTGTGAATCCGAATACATATCGTCTTTGAACTTTGATAAAATAATAATCTGCATGCCGTCACGAGCTGGGTAATGCCATAGCATCGGAACCAAATCCTCGTCTTCGCGTGTGTACAAAACAATTAATCTCCTTTGGTCGCATTCCATTGTGTCTCACTTCATTCGATTTTCCACAGACGTAGGCCACTAAATGAATTGATCGCAACCTTCATCGGTAAATCAGATTTTCAATGCGTGATAATTTTTTTTATCCCATCGCTTGGTTGTATCTCTCCGACATTCATTCGTCCCCGCGAACAAATTTATTCTTCCCCGCGTCGGAAGGCTCGTCGGTCGTGGGGGGCCCGCGGGTCTACCAATTTGCGCCCTGTAGGATCGATTCATTTCGATTCATATTGTTGAAGATCCACCCGAGCGTGATCTTTCGCTTCCCTCACCCCCAAATTCCTTCGCTTTCCCTCCTCCCTTGTACCCTCACGATCCCTTTCGTCCGCACCCTTTAACCCACCCCCTAATTCCTCGTTCTCCTCAGCCCTATCCACGTGCTTTTGTCTCGAACCTTTTCTATCCATTTCCATCTCTCCCTTACTCTTCACCGCTTCACCCATCCCCTCCTCGTCGCCGCATATCATCCCAACCGGAGCCTTTGTTTCCACATCTCCCTCTCTCCCGGTCACAACCGTCTACTATAGGTACCGCTCCATCATTTGCTTCAGTCCTCGCTGCCGTACACACCTTCGTCCCCGTATCCCTAGCGATTTCGACCCCCTTTATTTCTACTCCCTGTCCCTCAAGTTCTACCCTTCTCACTCCCTTCCTTCTCTCTCTCTCTCTCTCCCCTATGATTCTCAATCGTTCTTCTTCTCTCTGGCTTTCCCTTTTCTCTCCCCAGTCATCATTTCCATCGACCGCTCTCTACTCTCGGCATCTCCCCATCCCCTTCCGTTTTGCCTGGTTTTGCCCATTGTATTAAAGACTTTCCTTTGTGGAAGTTGGAGTACCACGGATTGATCGCCTATCCGTGCGTGAAAGTGCCCATAAACTTAAGTTGGATCAATGATCGTTTGCTAGTTAATGCGATGGGTATTACGTTTCTCTCAACATTCTAGTAGTTTTATCAATGAGTTTACAATTAGGTATGTTACACTCTAAATGGATTGATTTCCCTACGTCTGTCTGCCTTTCTTTAGATATCTTATCTTTCTGTTCCATTTAGAACCTTGATCGTAGCTCAGCGGTTCCCAACCTATGGTATGCAGACCCAAAGGGGCTGGAGTTAAGGTGTACGCGATTGTTTCAAATTGCAGGAGTATTTTTGGCAGAGAATTAAGAATATTACCGAAGAATTTTGCAATTAAGAAGAGTTACATTTTTGGAATACAGGAACCAGAAATGTTGAAACATACAATTCTAATATTTAAAGGTCTTTCGGGCGCCCAAAGGGCTCTCTGGCGTTGTTTTGCGCCCCTGTAGTATTGACACACTCTAAAATTGAAAAAAAGCCATTGGATTATGATGGAAGGTATAAATGGAGGTACTAAGGGTATGTACCGTGGTTGAACACGGAACCCTCCGGAAATTAGATAACTTTGCCTTATCATCCAAATTTGGTTGATTGGCTTAACCTCTTTGAAAATTTCTTAAGAATAACTTACGCTGCGTTTAGCGCTCGCTATTTAAATATCCACTATGTGAGTTATTAGGAATATAATGAGCAAGAATTTGGGTTAATGCCTTCGAAAATTTAATTTTCCAAAAAAATTCAATTTTTTATAATTACAAAAAACGTTTTTTTTTCTGTATAGGACTCTTATTGCTTCTCTCTAGGTACTAAGGGTCAACTAGAGCGAATGCGATGAAACATCTGAAAAGAAACAAAATAATCGCGGGACGAAAAACTCATATTTTCGTCAAAATCTGTCGAAAAATAAGTACAAATCCCTTCCGTTTCTGCAAACGCGGATGTGGACGCATTTGAGTCATTGTTGATTTCGGACTAGCGGTGTTGCTGCGTAACGACTTTAGCGTCGTAATTTCCGGTTTCTCTGCCGCTCCTCCTCCCACCCACCCCATCTCTTTCTATCTCTCTCGTCCTCGCTCCGCGTCTGAATCTGACAAATTCCTAGACTTCCCACGGCGGAACGAACGACGCAGGATTTTTTTTTCGAAAAAAAAAATCATCATGTGGCGCATTTGCGTGTCTCTACTACTGCTTCTCCTGCGTTTAACGTTTTCCGTCCGTTTCCTCTCTCCTCGCCTTTCCTCGTACATCTTTCTCTCTCCCTTTCCCCCCCAAAAACACATTCGTGCCACATTTTTCCCCGCTTCCCCAGCCTCGCACCCTTCCCTTCACTTCCACCCTCAATTTCATCCTCTTCTTCTTCATCGTGGTTTCTCTTACTCTCTCTCTCTTTTCCCCTTCTCTTCCGTCCCTTTTACGCTACCCTTCGTCATCCTTTCCATTTCTCCCTCTCTCCCTCCCACCCATTTCCCATCGCTCTTTTAATTCGAGAGACTCGGCCGTATATTCACGCTCAAAGGCACCCGGAAATACCGCTCCTGACCTCTGGAACGCTTCCTCCTGCCTTTGATGCCCGGCTCCCTCCCTCTCTCTTGTTCCATCCCGTGCTAACGAGGTACCCGGGAGAGCCCGGGTGATATAGGTATGAAAAGGGAAGGGTTGGGGAAGGAAGGAAGGTCGGCGTTAAAAGGTGGTGGAGGAGGGAACGGAAAGCTCCTGTCGGTGGAGAGCTGGGGGGGGGGGGGCAGGAAATGCGGTAAGAGGGATGGAAGATGGCTGATGGCAGGGAGAGAGAGCGGGCATCCGCGCATAGATTGGGAGAGGAAATAGATTTATGGATCGTCACTCTTTGTTTTAGCGCCAAGCAAGCTGGCTCGCACTTTGCATCCCTCCCGTTCAATCTGGAATCATTTTTCTTCTAGATATTCTTTTTTATCTCCGCGCTACTCATCCGACAATTCTTTCGCTGCCGTCTCCTTCGCCGTTTCGACGCGGCTAATGGAGGGAGTAGACGACGGCTCGGTTCGACGCTGACGCGGTCTGTGTGTGTTTGCGTACTTGTATCCTTTATTATTTTTTTTAATCTCGCGAAATGTGCCAAAGGGTCACGCTGGTCAACGTCCCCCGCGAAGGACGGAGCAGTTCACTTGGGAGTGCTCGGGCTGGTTGGCTCAGCTCGCTACATTCCTCTCGTCTGCGTGGCGCGAGAGCAGTCGGGGAACGCTTTGTAAGAGTGGGAGTGGGGATGTGGGGGAGGGGGGGGACATGAGCCGCACTCCCTGCTGCCGCATGATGTTTGAGGCGTCGCGTGAGGGGACGTACGCGGTGGGAGGTGGGACTTTGGTGTTGGCCTGTGTGGTTTTGCATTACGTCTACGGCGATGTTCTTGAGATAATGCATTGAGATATCGATCTACCCGATGATACAATTAATCGCCTGGCTAAATCATATTATATGCGATTTTATGTCGATTTATTACAATTGTAACTGTGTATAATCATTGTAACTGAACTATTTCCGGGTTTTCTACTGCGTGGAGTATTTTTTATGCACACTCAAGAACTCAGTTATATTTGTGTTATCTGTTTGCTACTCGACTGACCATTGTTGATAAAAATTTAAGAAAGGAACATTAATACAAAATTTCGGTTTATCAATAGGTTGCGAACATATTTGTGGAAAGTTATCTTTTTCAGTCACGGCTTCGGAATTATCCGTCTTCCCTATTAAAATTTGATAGACTTTTGGAGAAAATTATTATCAATAACGGTCACTCGTTAGCAAACAGATAACACAAATATAACTAATTCCTGTCTCCTTACGCATCTCAGAAGGAAAAACAAAACGTTGAGCGTAAATTAAAAATTACTTCACACAGCAGAAAACCCAAGAATGGTTCATAGTGATCATACACATCGCTGCGTAATCCTGAAAGCAAAGAATTGTATCGTCATATTTTCAATTCCTTCAATCTTGTTGAAATATACTTGCTGAAATCTTTGTATTAGAATCTGAAGCTGATTCGGGGGACCCGAAGCTCGAAAATTGTGTGTAATTTATATACGTATTGATGGTTGCAGCTAGTACATATAGACAATATAGGTTATACAAAATATAACTCGCGGGCTCATATCAATTACCAAACATTGCTCTGCAACATCTAAGATGTGAACCATTTAATGACCGCATACGACATCCTGTAATATAAGTGAAGTTTGTTTATTTTATTTAAGAAATAGCCCTATAACTTCACATAATTGAAATTATTTTACTGTAAGGCTTTTATTCTTCGTGCTCTCTTTGATAACAGATACATCAGTTACATATGTATTCTATTTTTGTAAATAAACCTTCAGCCTAAAAAGTAATGGAACTATTTGGTCGCCAAATAAGATGTCCTGCGGAGAACAATATCAATTTGGGATTGGAACAGCAAGGTTTCTAGAATTATAACTTCCCATTTCAAAACCCCTAGTTCGAATACCGGCGATGGTGGAGACTTTTCAGTGGATCCCACTCTCTAATTATATGCTGAGTGGAGAACACTCCTTGCACTCGATCCATGTAATGTGATCTGAAATTTTGGACACCTCGGTTCTTTATCTTACCAGAAGTTTGGGTTCCCATCATCCTTTCTTTCGTACATTGTCTCCCTTAACCTACCCACCCGCCAATTCTTAAGTGGCCTGTCAATTTTAATAAAATTTTCCAAATAACATAACAAAACCCACAGAATCACTTATTTTGCAATATCAGAAAAATATCGCAGTGCGATACGGAAATACGAACATCGCGTCGCCCTAGACTTATGGCGGTGGGAATGGGAGGGTGGCTGAAGCTATAGGAGTCGCGTTTAGGAAAGGGGAGAAGGAGAGAGAAGGGTGTACTGGGAATGGGGTGGCGGAGGCAAAACGAGGGAAGAGGTTTGGCAATATAATGGGAATCTAATGGAAAGGAGGTGAGAAGGGAAGAGTCAGGATGCAGGAGAAGGGATAGGGCAACAAAGAGGTAGCAGGATGGGTTTGTCCAAGTGTGTGTGTGTGTGTGTGTGTGTGTGATGATTGATTACTTAGCTTTGTTCCGTGGGTTCGAGCTTGTTATTTTCTCGTCGGAATAACATCGCCCTATCAGGCGTTTAAAAAGTCGGAATGTTTTTTTTTACTCTAGCTTAATCTATATGCGTGGTGCGTGGAAAAATACTTTTGGGCAATGCTCGCATTCAAGAAAAAAGTTTTTTTTGTATGCTTTAGAATCCTTTTCACGGACTGATGGGTGCATTTAGTCTTCTCTTTCGAAGGGAGAAAGTGCTGCGGTTGGAATATTTGACGCCGTTAAGTTGTTTTTTGCCCCCGGCGTTGAGGCATACGGACGGTTTTCTGACCATACGATGGAAAAAAATAGTTTTTAAGTGAAAGAATCAAATTTGCATATTTAATTTTTGGTCGAAGATTACCGTTATTGTAATAGATATTTGATGAAGACTGAGGTGGTTATACTCTAATCGCCTGTCTGAAATGATTCTTTTGACCATTCATTACGACTATTTGATCTGTATTTATATTGATTAAGGATGTTGTAGGCTTTTTTATTGCTAAAAGGGTAGCTGAGTTGTGTGTGAGCAGCTTTGGTGGCTTGCATTCAGAGAATTTTGTTTTCCATTTTTCAGAGAATTTTATTTATTATGATAGACTTGTTGCTACCTTCCATACCGTTATGTAAGAATGCTAATCTCAGCCGGAAGTTCTCTTCTCATAGCGTAAGTTACATGAAATATTTTAGCTTGAAATAAGATGATACCTTTTCCATAGTGCCAATGTTTAGTTTCGTGGAGGATGTTATTTATACATATTTTGCTGCAATTATTACGTATGAATGCGCAGGCTAATTACCTCTTGGCGGAATTCGTCCAGTACTTTTATTTTAAGGGGAATCGTGAGCGAGTAACAGTATCGATTAAAATCATCCTTGCTCTGTATGGAAAAATTCCTTCGGCGGCGTTGTCTACAAATGCCTGCAGATTATCGGAAGAGGTCGTTAACCTAATGTGATCCGGGTCGCAGTTGAGAGCAAGAGCAAAGTTTTTTTGTGAAGTATTTCCTAAATAGTACAAAATTTGTGTTCCCTATGTCCGCTTCATAACAAGTTCTGTAATGCGCGTAATACGTCAAAGTGGTGCTGCTAGTGGGTACATACATCAAGATACATAATATTTTTTCGCTGGAGGTAATTGACCGTGCATTATTTGCCTTGTTCATTCTTACTGCAACCCTTCCTCAAGATGATTGAAAATTAGATCAGATTGTTGTTGAGCGATTGGTCTTCGAAATGGATAGCTTAACAAGCCAAATATGCTATTCGTTCTGAAGAAAAAAGTCCATCCATTTCATATTCCCATCTCTCGGGGTTGGGAAGAGTTACTGCGATGGAGGGCGACGGGTCGGAAGAGGGTGACTCTCGTTGGGACGGGGTCGGCGTGCTGGGACTGAGAGGGCGTGAAGGGATGGGTGGGGGGAGGGAGGCTGTGGTGGCATGGGGTGGGAAGGGGGTGTGGAGAGCATTCGGCGCGCGACGTGTTTATTCTCCCCCGCTATCGAGGAGCGTATATCTGCGATCTCTCGCCGTTTCCCGTCCCACCCCCTCCCACCACCTCGCCCCTCTCCTCCTCCGGTCCCTTCTCTCTCGGACTGACTTTTTTTTCGACAACAAAAGTATTCACTGGAAGTCGTGAATAAAGTCCCGACTAGCAAAGAATTGTTGAAAGCGTTGGCGTCACAGAAATCCTTGCCCACCTAAATTCGAGTCTCTTTTTTCATCGCGTTAGTGTCTTTGCGTACTAGTATTTATCGATAGGTCTTTTCGTAGTGCTGAATAGTTATGGTTGTTGTGGGGATTTTAATATCTTAGTGGCATTTTAGGTTCGTTTGATTCTGTCAATCGTCCCGGCTGTCAAAGAATTTTTTAATACATTTTCGTTAGAGTAGCCCAGCTCAACGTAGTTTGAATTTTTTCTTATTAGCACTTGATTTTGCTTACAAATATTGTAATAATTGTAATTATGACATTTATGGTCCTAGACTAGAATGCTTGATGTGATGTTTGTCTTTTGTTCTTGGAGAATCATGGATAACATCCAGACTTTCAAAGGCTTGTTTATGGTGGTTGGAGTGATTTTATTTAAGTACATAGTGGCGTGAAACTTCGTGTACTTGTACATATAATGACCGTTTTACACGGGGCACGAACTTACACAATTTTAAGCAGCAATTTTTTCCCAAGCTGGCGTGAAATAACAATTGAAGATAGAGCCGGGGCTATTTTGGCATCTTGCGTTCATGCATTCGCACATGCATTCATGTAGTTGGCCGCTTTACGCGATGCAACTTGAAATGTACATTCGTGCGTACATCAGCTTGTGCAATTCCGTCTCCCGTTTAAAAGGGGCTTTAGTAATGTGTATATATAAGCGAAATAGATTACATATTGCCGATTTGGTTTCTTGGCAGTTAATTGCTATTTTAACACGTAATCTTATGGCACTTGACTTATATTTTGCAATAATTTAATGACATATGTACAGATTTTCTCCTGAACTCGATAGCGTACGTTTCATATGATCATAATGGTTCCCAGTACATATCAATGCCTTGTACCTTGCGAATAATTAACTTATATTTACCCATAATTTTCGCTCATATCTAATAGCGCGCGGTTAGCCGAAGTCAAAAGAATGGTTAAATCGGGACCAACATTTTAGAATTTAATTCCTGCATCATTTATATAATATGCATAATTGGTTCCGACGCATAAATAAATGCTCTCAATTGGAGTCCAAGAATTTTTTTTACTTTCTTGAAAAGTTATTTAAATGTGCACCCAATGACCGATTTCGTGCACCTTAAAGCGTACGCGCCAGCTAGACCCTTCCGCAACTCAATTTGTTTATATATTTTTAAACCCAGTCTTCTGCTGTAAATATTTTTATGCATGCATTTTGTCTTGTAGTAATAATTATCATTGTGGTTGGCTTACATGGAGTGCCAATTCACCAAGAATTGTTGAAAACGTTGCGGTCACAGAAAGTCCCGTGCTGCATTTTAATACAATTTTTTGGGAAGCATGCGGTAATGCAATTGAAAAATTCATATTATCATGTTTTTATGAAACTAAAGTCTGTTACTGCAGTATAATGGCTGGCGAGTGGAAGATTTTACGAGACATGTGTTTTTTTGTTTTCTCGGATCTGTTGTAAATTTTAGTTCTCCCATACGTGGCCATGTGTGTATCTTAACATGGGAAGATGTATGTTTTGTTAAAAAAAACTATGTACAAATGCTGAATATTTAGACAGATATCGTGGAGCCTTCATCGGTATGTTGGTAAATAGGTATTCTGATTTGTTTAGGAATGATGTGGTACAGCAATATATCTTTTGTGAGGACATGTTTGCTAATATCTCTTTGCAGTCTGTCAGATGAGTGTATTTTACTTTGTGTTGGAAAAGATAACTCACTGTTTGTTACTCTATCTGATTGTGGTTGCAAAATTGACCTCCGTTGTTTGATGCATCTAGTTATCTCAGGCTTATGAAGTGTCGGCGTACAAATGCTTGTCCCATAAAATGTTTATGATGCCCGGCATCCTTATCTTTGAGGTTTATGTAGAGACATTCACTTAGGTGCACGTAAGGCATTCCTATCTTCGTGACATCCTCTTCCCACACGTCCCTGCTTAGTCTCTTGTCTCTCTGTTCCCCTTCGACCACTTCTTCCTTTTCTTCGCTTTTCCCTCTTTTCCAAGTCCCGAGGTTGATGATACCTCAGAATTCCATTCTATTCTTCTCTGTATTCGTCTGCATCTCGATGCTCGTGAGCTTTACAAATCGTATCTCTCTCTGCTTTCTTTCCACATCGCCAATAACCGCAATATTGTATTTCTCAGCTTTCAGGTATTGCAGAAATGGTGAATACCCTATTTTGCTCACTCCATCACAATCTGCGTTCCTTTTATAAATCCTTTTCTCCCGTCCCTGATTTCCCCGTCCCAGGTCCATTTATCCGAAACTCGTAGTGAAAATCCATTCCTTTGCCATTTCAGATATTGTTGTTAATCCTCCTGTTGTGAGGATAAAATTGAGCCGCTATGGAAGTGAGAGGTTTGAGTGCAATGCGGAAAGTGGGGGTTGATTGAAAAATGGTTTTACTGTGATGACATGGTCCATTTTCCATTTGAGGACTCAACAGAGCGATAAAAGATGGAAAACGGGAAGGAAATATGGAAATACCTAGTCGGGGTAAGGAAATTGATTTTCAACTTATAACGAGGTAACTTCTGGAGAAAGAACTTGGGAAGCGGTTGCGCGGCGTACCTTAGTCAAAGCTGCTTTGTGCCTTCGGTCGGGGAACGACTTCAGTGAGTCTAGTCGCATCTTTGATTTCCATAGCCTACTTTATTCTAAAGTGATGCCTTTCTATTGAATTGCTGAATTCCATCTCCTTAGCCGAATTTAAGTCGTGCGTTTGTATTGAATTCCATCCCTCAAAATTTCAGTATCTTATAATAGCACATCTATTTGTTATGATTTTGGAAAAAAAGGCTCAGGTACGGGCCTGAGATCTCGTGTTTCAGGATTGTTTGAGAATGTTTCCTCGTTTTAATCGTATTGTCCATTTTTAATTACTGGTGTGGTAGTTCGTTATATTTAAACTTGATCATTTCGATGTATCCTAGTTACGGGGTTTTACCTTTATCCTGTCAACTCGCAAAGGAGCGAAGGAAGAGTTTCGTTACGTTGGAAAAGGTCGTCGGTTAAGGTCCACCCTGCTGCACTAAAGAGCCTCATAATGGTGATTTTTAATTATTCATTTATTTATCTTCACTATCCCGAATACAGCCCAATGGGCCAATTTACGTCGGGTGAATAACAGTAACAACGGACGCGACCCAAACACCCATGTCCTGGGCAGATAATATTCTACCCAGGCGGGACTCGAACCCGCGACCCTCGGGTTAGCAGGCGAGGACTTTACCCCGCTGCCACCGGGGCCGACTTTAGATTATTTTACGTTGCTTCCTCACTGCTGTGTTACTATTTACTCCGGAAAATTTACTCCTTTTGCAGCGTTTGTTGTTGAAACTGATCAAATCCTAATGGGAATAATCACCACTCTCTAGTTAGAATACTGCTTTACTAGTTATAATACTGCGACATTAGGTATCATGTGAAGGAGCGAAGCTAAAGGTTTCTCTCAGAAAAGATTTTTTGTAAGATTCTTCTTCCACGTTTACGGTTTAAACCCGAGAAACCTTAGTTTCTTAATTTTAATTGCTTCTCAAATGCCTTCTTTGCACCCTTATTATTTATATTTTGGGCGTCTTAACGTTGAATTGATTCGATAATTCTCTTTCCGGTTAACGTAGCTCCATACCCACTTACTGAAATATCGTGTGCCTCACTACGGGTCATTTATCTGACGAACAAGACATATCGGACCTCACACTGTATTGAGCAAATACTAACTAAATATACGCATTATTAAGGCTGCTTAATAATATTATTATTTAACATGAATGAGTTTTAGAGTCATCAACCACCAGTATGCTTCTAGAAAAGTACGTATACATTTTTACTTTGATTGGTTAATTTATTCTCTAAAGATTGAAAATAGTTTTAAAATGGAATACCAATTGTCTATTTAGAATAAAATGTATTGTACGCTATCCATGAAAATGGCGTACGTAATGCTTACGTCGTTATTTGTTAAAATATGATTTTGTTTCTCAGATAAGAATTTATTACTACCTTCAGTGCTTGCTCCCCGAAAGCAAAATATACAATGTGCACATTAACTGTTGTTTGTGTATGCCATGTTTGGTGTTTGACTACTACAATATGAAATATTTATGTTAATTACATGAATTGTAAATAATATTGGAATTGAATCTAAAGAATTACATCACTAATCCATTTTTTTCATAGAGTAAAAACGCTCTAGTTACATAAAACTACAGTTAAATATCTTTTGGTTACGTTGACCATTACATATTTATTGCAACCAAATAAAGAATCCTATTAAATATTGAATACAGAAGAAAACGGAAGTGGTGTTTTTGCAGGGTTAAGAAATTATTATGGTTTCTTTGCGGAATGGGGACTGGGCAATGTACGATTGCGCGTGTGTGGGTAAAGTGTCTGTTTTAAGGTTTCTCGTTTTCTTTCCTCCTAATGCGAGAGTGAGAATGCACAAGTTTTCCCCTTGATAAAAGTGAAAATGGGCGAATGAGCCGGAGAGGAAAGTGGATGGGAGAAAGAGAGAGGGGAGGAGGAGGAGATGGTTAATGTGTGAAAACACGGCGAGAGGAAGACGCGAGACGCAGCGCGGATGAGGAATGGGAAGTGGAAAAGCGGCTCGAGGACCGAAAAAAACGAAGAGGAAAGATTAAGGGTGGCGGAGAGAGAGGATAGTGTCGTAGAAAGGAAGGGGTTTTTTCCCGCGATCAATGCTTGAGATATGGAAAGGGAGATAGATGGAGGAGGATACTGTGGTCTCATAGTCGGTGAATGATGAGAGTGGCGCCTCCATTAATCATTGTGGCCATCCGTGGTAGCAAAGCAAACGGGAGGTTATGCTGTTCCCTATCGGATTTCTCATGCTGCCGACAGCGCCTATTTCTTCTTCTCGCGGTCTCGTGGCCTTGTACGAACGACCGTAATAAGCCCGCGGGGAGATTCTCGGAACGCATGCAACGACGGTTTCTGGAATGAATAACTTAAGCTATGCGGGTGATGCATGGCTCTGTCGGCGCGTGCACGCCCTGTTGTCTCATGAACGGGACCTGTGCGTGTATCTATTGAGTGCTGACGGCAGTTTTTTTCCGTTCAAAATAATGGGCCTAAGTTGCAAGTGTCCCCTTTTGTCTTTTTTCCTCAAGCAAGTAGAATTTTCATCCGCTCTTTACTGTTTCCTGAACGTAATCCCATTTCCCTCCGAGATAACTGTGAACGCGGCTTTTCACGATAGCTTAATTTACACTGAATTAATTTAGCTCCGTGCTTTTGTTTTGTAAGACGAAGGAATGGTATTCAAAGGCTGCAGGAACTCGTTAAGACTTCATTTGTACCTTAATGCCCTTACCTGGTATTTTTTCTTAGGAGTTTGGAAAATGAATGGCGCGGTTATATTGTCTAATAATAATTATTACCTCGGCCTTTTCTTAATTATTGCCCACATTTTGCTGCTGCAGTTTATTATCCATTTTATACTCATTGTTATTCCAGTTTGTCTTTAGACTGAAATGTTTTGGTGACCTTGGTCTGTTAGGTTTTTGGAGAGGCTCTGATTGATAGTTTCACGTTAACATACTGTGTAACAGCAACTCATGTTGTCGCTTGAGTTATTAATTAAATGTGACTCGTAAGCTTGTAAATTAAATGTGACTCATAAGGTTATTTATTTATAATGCTTAAACATTTAAATAAATACCTTATAATGAATTAGTGGGTAAATCCATTGGTGGGTACGAGCAGTTATCAAATGAAGCAAACATGGTGCGGCTAATATCAATTAGATTTGAGGAGCTGCGGTTTAACTGGTGTCATCTTTGCCGGCGAGGTTTATCAATAAAGAATTATATTCTCCGTTGCAGCCTTGTGTATATTCATCGGATCCGGAATATGGGAATGCCGTTCGCCAGACTGCTGAGTCAACCGTGTTCTCCCTGCTTATAGGTCTTAATATAAGGTCGTTGTCTTCTTTATTACTGAGTCATCTCGTCGCATCATTGTGAATGCTGTGCACTTCCTATATATATGAAGCTGGAACGAGTATTCCTCCTAACGTCACCCAGGAGGCGAAAGCTAGGGGATCCATGGTCGTCATACCTATGCTTTGGTGAATCAAAATTACCTTCTAGACCACGTTTCGTGGGACGCTTGGGCTGTCACATCCGGTAGGCCGATGCACTGTATTGTGTCGGCCGTAATGGAATCCGCGGGACACAGGAAAAGATTGAGACGAACATTTTTTTTTCGGTTTTCGTGTCGTCTCACACAAAACTCGGCAGGGGAGGTTTGGAAGCGGTGGGTCGCAAAATAATCAATATCCGGCAATGCACGGCGTGTGTTTTTACGACGGGATTTTTCCATCCACGATTCCAAGCCTCCTTACTTCCTTTCTTCTTTGCATTGCGTTAATGGACGAATGCCTCCTCCTTTTTATCTCAATGGAGCGGAAGACTTTTAGTAAGGTGGAGGGGGGAGGTTGATAGGAGTAGGAAGGAGCTAGTAGAAGGGTAGAGAGAATCGTCTCTTGTGTTTGTTAGGAGGGATGGGGTTGAAAGCAGGGAGGGAGAGTGAAGGCAAGGGTGTGGTGTTGGTGGGTAGGGTGGTGAGGGGGGAAGGGGAGCGATGGGTCGAAGGAGACAGGGCTCCATTGAGTTGCAGTGCAGTAGCGGTCTTTTGGCTGCGGAGGGAAGCGATGAGGAAGGAAGGGGTGGTCGGTGGGAGGTGGCGGGGTTTTGTAAGGGGGTGAGTGGAGGGGGCGTGGGGAGGGGAAAAGGGGAGAGGGGGAGCTTTTAATCGATAAGGCGGCAGAAGAAAGTGGTGCGGACACATCCCCCTTCTCCTCCCCCCCATCCTTTCCTTCTCCTCTCTTCAACCACCCACCCATCCCCCTTTCGTCCTCCTCTTCATACAATGCTCTCCTGTTCCTTTATTTCCACCAAACTCTCTCTCTCTCTTTCCCCCCACCTCACTTCCCGTCAGGATCCACCTCCTGTCTATCCACCCCCCTCGCACACACCCTCTGCCCATATCCCTTTTCATACCGCCAAACCCCTCCCGCACCCTTTTCCCATTGCCCTCTTTCAATCTTCTCCTCGCTCACATACCCACGCATCCGTTTTTTACCCCGTTTCTTCCTCCTCTCCTCTTCTCCCTCTCTCTCTCTCTCTCCCCTTTCGCTTCATCCACTCCGGCTCTCCGGTCTTCTTCCATTCTCGCTCTTTTCTCTTTGTCCCGTCCTCGCTATATCTTCTGCCTTTTTATTTTTAATAAATCCCATAATATTTATTGGTAAAATGTCCATGTGTTTGATTCTTTTTCTAATTTGGAAATTGTTTATAATGCATTCGAGAATAAAAATGATATTTTCACATAGCCGCTGAGTATGTATATTTGTAAGTCTTCTTAGAGATAAATAATATGATTGAAAGTACGGATTTATCAGCTATAAAAATTCCAGAATAATCATTGAAGGAACTTTAGTTGATGTTTTTATTTTAAGTAATATACCACCACTAATAACTTACAAAGGATGGAAAATATGGCGTAGAAAGTTTTAGATAAGAATATTTATACCAGATATATCTAATTATTTCTTATATTTAGTTTTGAATTAAAAGTAGCCTGGGGAATTAGTGGTTCTATTAATGTTCCTTCTTCCTCACTAGCAACGTCCGACTAACCAGTAAAATTTCATACCAAGCATCATAAAAAAACCAAATAATGGTAGGGTGAGGACCAGGGTCAGGCAATGTAACATTCATTTTGTTTTCTCTTTTTTCTTGTTATGCAGCTCTTTCAAGCAGTTGAATTTTCAGATTAACATTATTTTATAGAGGACAGTAAGCCAAAGCTTAAAGTAATATGAGCGAGATTTTTATTTGGTCATAATTGAAAACACATTCTATTCTTATTTATAAAGCTTTTAGCCATGAGAAACTTGAAGTAAGTCAAGTGAAATAATGATGCTATAAGCTTTGTGACTCGATAGGCAACTAAACATATTTATTTTGCGTAATATGTGCATGTTGATTTATTTCTTCCTCGCCTACCCGTTTGCAAATGGAAGTTTTTCCAGCGACTTAATAAAAAGAGTTACGTCAAGTAATTTAATTGATTTGAAATAATAATTGAGAAGTAATACCCTCTGTCTGCGTAATGTTACACAATTTCCTTTTCTGATGCAATATGTGCGTCAGCACTTCCTCATTATTTTTCAGTGATGTGTCTCTGGAGCGTGCTGTCATTCAATATCCCTCAGGAAACGGATTCTTTGCTTTGCCTTATGTCTTGAAAATTAGCGAAATAAGTGGCTGATATTTTGAGATCATTTGAATAAGGAGATGTTTTCCGATATAACGAGGCCAAATGCCTTTAATATTATACGTATTTAGATTTCGCTCTAAAAGCCTTCAGCTCATGTGTAAGACATTTCCAATTAAAAACTGACCAATATTGAGGCTACCTATGGGCTGTCTATGGTGTTTCATACCTTCACGGAATCACCCGCAAGTGCGCATGAGTGGGAAATCCTACAGAGGAAAAAAAATTATTCGCATTGCCCGGTACTCGGAACCTGGATCCCTCGATGCCACGTTGAGTAATTACAAAGGTAAGCTATCTATGTAAGTCATGTACAACGTACGACGTGCCCAACGCGTAAACCCAGGGCGTGTTCAAGAAATTCATGTGGATGAACAAAGTTGTTTTTCTCATTCCGACACGGATAGTGAATTTGAATGGTGATGTGAATGGTGAATCATCAAGTTACGCCTGAGACTAGGGTTACCAAGTGCCTTTGAACTACTTAAATTCTAAAACATAAACTTGACTGCGTTAGGCGTCACTTCGTGGAAGTATTTTACTTAAGTGTCCATAATGAAGTGAAATATTTGGTATCTAAATGGATTGCCTAAAATCTGTTCAGCACTATCTTATTCCATCCGGTCAAAATATCTCCCTTCCTCTTCCGCTTCATCTGCTCCATCTCGCTCCCTTCCTTTCTCGTTCTCCTCGATTCTTCCGTCCTCTCTCTTCCGCGTCCGTGCGTTTATTCGTTGGGTCCAATACGGTATTTTTTTTGTGTGTAAAAATAAGTGTGTCGCCGACGGGCTGTGTATATGTGTGTATGTGCCCGATTGTCTAGCTCGCTTCTCTCTCTCTCTCTCTCTCCATCCCCTTTGTCCGACTCCGTGATTTTTGTATGCCCCTTACCCCGTCTCTTCTCGCCGTTAGAATTCGTCGTCGTCGGTCCGCCGCCGCCACCGTTGCGTTCGCTTGGCTGAGCGTCCTACCGTGCACGCGTTGTTCGTGTTGTGTTTCAGTGGAATCCGTGCAAGCAAGCCTTTTTCCTTGGTGGTTTCTTTTGAAGTGAAATTGGCACTTTTTTCCCTTTACTTGGCCAGATATTCTATTGCCACTCCCTCCTCCCCCGTCCCTCACAGCACTCTCTTCATTTAGTTCGCTCTTGTTTACTCTTCTGATGGCGAATCCTTCATTTAAATGTCGTCGCTGCGTTGGTAGGTTGTCTCACTCCCCGGCGTTTCAACCGGTAGTGTTCTGTCCTACTCTCCCTTTCTCTTTGTTCATCTTCTTGTTTATTTCCGTGCTCTTTCTTTGTTTCTTTTGCGTTCACGCTAGCATTCTCTGTTTAATTCCTCATGTTACGTGTCTGAACTCTTGCGAGTTCTTTGTCTCTGTAGTGCCGTCGACCCGTCCATGACCCGTCTATTTTCACCGTCGAGCCCATTTTTCTCTTTTGTCTCATATCGTCCTGCCCTCTTTGGTCGTGGCTGAAAGTTCGTTTTAGCCGTGCCTCAGTGGCGTTGAATTATTTTCGCGTCCATTGGCTTGAGCGTGTGTTGCTACTTGACTGCGAACGTCCCTATCTCTCAAAGTGCATTTCAGTCAATTTGTTTATCCTTGGTGACGTAGAACAAGGCTTCGTTCGGATAGGTCAAACTACCTTCATGTGAATCAATTTATAAAGCTATTTTATTTCGATGATTGGCTTCTCCCTTGATGGTTTTCATCGTTACATGATAATGAAGTGCTCAGCCGTCCAATAAAATGTTGAAATCAATATTTTTTCAAATTTGTGGGAAAATTTAGCTTGTAACTGATAAGTTTTTCCGAAATAATGATAGTGTACTCACATGAACCTCTAAAAACACTTTTAATCAGTATCAACCTGTTCAAATTGAAGTTTAATGATTAAATAGCTAATTTGTAATGTTTTTGAAACAAATGCAAGTTATCATCAACAATGGTTTTTATGGGGGACAGCCTGAGAATCAGTAATTTTCTTCATCAATGTTTTGTGGTTGAAAGATCAGGGGAAGATTATTTAGAGAATGGAGAAAGGATTGAGATTAATCCGCCGTTGTCCTTAGCCTGCTCTAGGTCGGAGTGGTATTCATGGATCATTAAGGTAGTTTGAGCTAAATACCATTTCACCTAGAAATCAATGAATTTGGTATCATTTTAACGAAAAATATCTTAATATTCCAATGATACGAAAATATCAGCCCCTTATCGATCATTTGGCGAGAATTTTGACAAATTATACCAGACCTTTTACATGGGAAATGGTAGGTGTACGCACTACAAAGAGACCTTATTTAGAAAATGAGGCATTCCTAACACTTATATCTCGTCTAAATGTTAGCAGTGTGTTGTTTATATGTTTTCACGACTATTTTGAAAATAAATCATATTGTCACTCACAAAAGACCTTCCGTTGTAAAGGAGTTTTCAACGTACCGCGTGAAAGAAATAGTCTGATCAAAGACTTCAGTAGATATTTTTATTTTATCGCCTAGAATTTCAGCCGTATAAAAGTGTATTATTGCACAATTAATAATATTTCAACATGTTTCAATGTTTAAACATGTTTCCTACAGCTGCTTTAATTGAAACGCATAATTCGAATATGGTATCCATTATGACTTGGGAACTATCTTGCTCAAACTACCTTAAGAGGACATTTTTAGTAATACTTCAAGTATTTCCAAAAACATTCTAGGATAACATTTAATTTAACTGCATCTATTTCTATCTATCTGTGGTCGAACTAGCCGTACCTGAAGTGAGGGAAATGAAACAAGTATTATATTTTAATTAAAGAATTTTCGACTAGAGTTTTCAGTACGTTATCCGAACTTTACACAAAAAATGTTTTTATTTTTCGAATCTTTGACTCGACGTTACACATTGATTGACTTCGACAACTAATATAAAAATATGAAATGTATTAATTGGCGCTGAGATGAAAATCAGTACGCATGAAATTGAATTATTACGAATGTATATGTTGTGGTATAAGGTTACATGTTAAAATGGCATTGAATTACTAGAAAACTAAATCAGTTGAATGCAACTATTACATATATACCTCTTCGATTTTCGAGTGGCCACCAGGATAAAATTTTTCTCGCGATATTTTTCTGCTTGAAATATGCCTCAAACCCTTCATTGTGATTTACTCCTGTATTTAAATAATTCACCATTCGGGACTACATTTTAGCTTTTACATTTGAAATAATACTTATTTGTAGTGTTTTGATTGTGGCAGATGAATACTGTTGTAACACAAATACGTATTCGACATTTTCTATTCTATAAGAGAAAAATATAATGGCTGTACCATATTTTACTGCGTAAAAGCTCTTTAAGTTCATGTAGACCGTTGGAGTGCTGCCATTTCTGAACTTTCGATTGAAAATTCGAGCAAGAGAAAGGAAAACTGAAATTGATTGGTTTATGTGAAAAAAATTGTTTAATCTCGAATTTAACGTCTTGTGGAAAAATGTGAAGTTTTCGATTGAAAATTTTACAAACCTTGTTTATAATTAATTTTGTAGATTATAATAACTTATTTCCACCTGCACGAAGTATACCATGTATTAAAATTCAAACGTTTATTGCATTTTATTACCTGAAATACCGTATGAATTATAATACTGGGGTTTCATTTAATGGTATGCTTTAGACTATTATTGACCTTCCCATAACAACAGAAATGGATTTCGAAGAAATACTTTTGGATAACGTGCGATGAAAGGTGAATATTTGCTCATGGGGTGCTGGAACGGACGCATGAATAATTTTCTCATAGCATGTATCACAGTTTGAATATAATTGAGTTTTTCATTTTGAAACGAAAGTGTCATTCATTCCAGAATGTGTAAAACTGGTAATATTTTCGATATTAAAGATTTTTGTAATTTTGGCTTTTCCATTCTCTCTCCCAGTTTTCCTGTGTTAATGTTCGAATGCGCTGATTATCTTTCCAGCGCTATTTTGTTATGAGCTCCGCAACATCCGTGGATTTCTAGCGGCTTAAGCTCCCGTATGCTTTAAAATTTCAAGTCATTAACGCGCCACTTCCAAAGTCTGCTGGCGTGTAATGTCCCCCTCATTTCTTCCCCAGGGAACCACGCGCGCTTTCACCCCTTTCTTGCCGTCTTCGTCCATTCTCTCCGCGTTTTCTCATTTTCTACCTTGTACCCTCCCCATATGGACCCCTCTCCACTTCTCTTTTTGTCTGATGGCTTGCTTCACCCTCGTCCCAACTCTTGTCAGATGGCTATGAGACGCGATTTGTCTCCGTTTCACACCGCTACACATCGATCCCGCTCAGTTTTCCAAGGTCTTTCCGCGCTGAACGAGTTCACTATTGGTAAGTTTTCGTACGTCAATGAACGCTAAAACCCATTTTTTTTTGGAACTGATGGGACTTTAGCATCCAATCTCATGTATTCTCATCCGCTCCCAGGGTTGATTGCGACTGCAGTGTAATAAAAATATATATTCGTCTGCGTAATATCAAGTTGCCGCTGGGATGTGTGGAAATGAGCATTTAGTACAATAGTCATTACAGTTGTACAGAGAAAGAAACTTAAAAAAAGACATTAAATTGAGCGAAATTGAACGCGGAATTCAATGACTTTTCTACCGCTAGCTGCTTAGATATAAACTGCACGTTTTTATTCATAGCGTGATGATAGAATCTACGGCTGTTAGAAACAGGGTAAATTCTGGAAGCGTCGAGTGTGATGAAAATAGAATTCAGCCATTTAGTGAACCTTGTATATGTAACAGAATACAGCGAATACGCCTGATGACACGTTCTCTGTTTCAGTACGGGCCAGCGTCGGCTGTGGCGATATAGCAAGTCGAGGTATAAATACATGAAACCAGCAGCAAATAGTCCTACGCAATTTGACGTCCAAGATGGACGAACACAATCGGAATGGTATCCGCTCGTTATCACTCATGGAACTCCATTTAAGTTGAAGAAATCTATTTACCACGCACTACGCGTCGAACTTAAGGTGTGAAAGTTCGCCCAGATGTGATGTATTCCATCACACACTGAATTTTCGACGCCTGTCGTCGCGCCAGCGTGAACTTGGCCTCCAATTGTTCCGGCCTTTGTGCCGCTTTTTCCTCCTAAGAGGTGGTATTTTGGGAGTGTGCCTATATTTTCGCAGCAGCGTAGACCACGCCATTGACCGTCCAGAGGTCTGACGTCTCCGTATGGATTTCGGCGATAAAACCATCCGGGTCAGGTGGTTATCCCGCAGAGAGGTCTCTCTGCCTAGTCTGTCCTTCATCGTAGTGATTTCGCTCAACCACCGCGATCTGAGTTCAGAGTAGGCTCGATCGACTTCCTCCCTTCTAGTCGAGGATGCCGTCATGGCAGCGTCCGTCAAACCAACCAGTGGATTGGCCGAGTGTGTCGGGGAGGGTGGTCTGGTCGACGGTGTTCCCTGCGAACATGCGGTTGGTGAGGAGTCTCCGTTTTACGCAGGTGGTTGGCATAGTCGCGCAGATTCAACTGCGACAGGTGGTTGTGTTCAGGATGCATCTCACAACACTAAGAGTGCATCCTTACGATGTGCTCCTGTGATACAGCTTGCTGGCTTCATAGCATTCAAGGAGGTCGCCCATTAGGGCTTCCGTCCACTCCATACGAGCACCCTTATTAGGTGGTCTGTCATCGTTGCCACTTCCAAGTTCACTAGGGCCTCCATCCGAGAGGGGCCGGTTGTGGGTGGCTTTCCTGGTTGCACCTCTGGGAACCTGATCTACGGCATGTCGAGTGGTTAGCCCCACACGGAGACGTCCACCATTGGCCGGCAGTGGCCGTTACCTGCTTCACCACGGGGAGGCTGGTGATCCGGCTAGCGTACCCTCATTATTATAATTTATGTGACAAAAAGAATCCGTTTCATTATATAATGCAACCTCTTCAACAGTATCAAATATCATTAGCAAGTATTTATGTCACAAGTGATGGTAATTACCTTTTTCACTTTCTTATCTTATCGATCTGGCCTCAAATGTACCTAACTTCTAAAAACCTTAATGCATAAATTGAGAACTACTTTCATTTTTAAGCTAAAAGAGAAACTAGTTATGTTTTTTTCTGTCTTCTCGTCTGTATATTAATTTCACGTCCATTCCTACTGGTAAATGAGCTCTTCTGAATAATTAATACAGTGTATTTATCGTGCAAATAAGTTAATATAGAGTGGTACTGTGGAATTATATTCATCTGTATTTGCGTTTGAAAATTATCCTCGTCAGCATGTATGTTCACGTGTGTACGGCGGGTGAGTTTGTTGCATGAATAATGAATTCAGTACTTGCGTTATGTGAATGAAAATTACGTACTTATCGCGGAATGCAATGAAATTTTGGCTCTCTGTGACTGTCATTGTTGAAGCATTCTCTGCGGCTTGTGGTCCTTAGAATGAACGAATTCCTGTTTTTTTCTCTATCCATGGTCATCATCTTCATTCTTACTCTATCCTTTCACCGTCAAAAATTTTCAATTCATATTATTTTTCTCTCCCATTCTTTCACGGCCTTATTGAGCCGTTTTGCTATTCCTTCGTCCTGTGAATCTTTCGCTGTTACTCCGTTTCCCCGTCTGTGCCTGAGTCCTTCGCTCCTCTTCCTTCCTTTATCATATTCTCCTCCACCGCTGCAAACCCTACTAACCATGCGTGTATACAGGCACATTTCCACTCTTGCGCATCAAAAATGATGATCTCGCGAAAATAATGTCTTCCGCTCTTTTTATCTGGTTCTCCTTTTGTATTTCGCCGTATCCGTGTCTCGTTTCATTTCCTCGATTCAATTTAGCGATACGTATCCCTTCTCAAAGAGCGTCGAGGGGAGTCTGTACTAACACTCTCTACATATTTCCAACCCGCCTCGTTTTTGTCGATGTTTATTTTGCGTCTCTCTCTCCCCTTCTCTCGCAGAGTTAACATCTAGGGGAAGTTTAGGCGTTCATTTTTTTTAATGCCTCGCTGGTTGTAATTTTCTCTCTTCCGATTTTAATTTTGGCCCCTGCTGGGAAGTTCATTGGCTTCGACTGCTTTTCGGTCGGGAGTTTTATGTGTCGAAATTTGATTTCGCACCTCCCTCCTCCCCCAAATCTAACGGTGCATCGAATTTCATCGGTTCATAATTTCGGCTGTTATTTTCTGGTCTACTCCCGTAGGGTGTTAAAGAACATTAAAATTTCTATAATGAGAAATATTTAATATGACACCAAATCATATTTCCTGTTTCGTGTTTCTCCCCTGGGGCATTAATTTATTTGGAATGTAATTCCCCCGTGTACGTATCAAGAGTGGTATATTCAAGATGTGTTAATTCCAAACTTGATTGGTATTAACTATTACTTGCTGTAAAATATTGTATCATTTGGTTTGAAAGCTTTGGGGAATTTAAATTAATTTTACGCAATATGGATCTATGTAATGAAAATTTTAAGCAAAAAATTGTTGGCTTGCTGTGATTTGGCTTAATATCGGTAATGACTTGGTTTTCTTGTTGTATCATTAAATATTAAAGTGAAGGTATGTGGATGAAATGATGATTTTTACCTATGTATATGAAATTTATAATATTCTACCGTACCCCGTTAATATTCTCTCTGTGAATGGGAGGCTTCTGTAATTTTCTGGACTAATTTTCATTTCACACGCCTGATTTTATTCTTTTGAAGTTTTACCGTCCTTTTAGTCGTGAAAATAGACGTAAATGCGCGCACCTTTTGTGCTCACTGTATGTTTAGAGGCAACTTTAGGTCTGCCGAAGGAACTATTCTACTTTTCCTCCTCGGAAATTTCATTAAATATTTCATTCCCAGTGCGCCGTTGGAATCCATGGTGCTTTTCCCGCCTCGGATTATGCAGCTAGAAATATTTTTATTGCTCATAGCCTTCGTCGAGAAGCATTGAACTGCAGTGCGCCGAGTAACAATCGCCGTTATTTGAGCATTACTTAAGATTCCTAGGCGAAGGAGTGAAATGGGCTCTTAGGGCGAATACGCGCAGTGTGCTTTCTGATGTTATTACAGTGGAAAACGTTGTCCGCGGCCTATCTTTGCCATTTGTGCTATTCCACCGACCCCGGCGAATTTATGTTCACGTAGATGATGATGAGGAAGGCACGGAAAGCTGCCATTTTTTTTTGCCTCCAGTTATTTCTGTATATCTGACTTAATTGACCATAAAGCAGCGGAATGGACGGGAACTGAAAGTCATTTCGGGAATGAGATTTTGTCGCTGAGCTGCAAATTCTGTTATACTCTCCTCTCTGTGATGATAGGATGGGGCTAATATACGTCAAGGCTCGTGACTCCTCGACGGCGTGTGCTTTTCGGTTTTTTCCATTCCGTGTGCTCATTGTGTGACTTTTAACTTGCATTTGGAGAGAGCATTAAATGAATGATGCCCTTAACTGCGGATTTTCCGTGCTTCTTTGTTCTTTTTTCGTCGCTTTGAAGTTGAAACGGTATTTCGGCATATTCGGATAGTTTCATGGGAGTATCCATATTTGCCTCGCGTCCTTAGCACGTCCGACATCTCATTTCAAATCGGTCTTTGGATGGATGTTTTTCCTTTTGTTATGAAATCGTTATCATTATTCCGAAATGTCACGTACTTTCGCGGGTGTTTTATGTTTATTTACCATATAACCCAGCTTTGGTATGGTTACCATTACATTGGTGTGGTGTCAGCTGATCTGGATCTTCTCCAGTGTGTGGCAGAATAGGTTAGTTAGAGATATGAATATGTAATAGTGAATCCTTTTGTTTCATTTTTTCTCGCAGCGAGGTCAAATTATTTTAACGGGCGTCTTTGGATACGTGGTGACCTTGCACACTTCCTTATGGCCTCGCGTCCGAGTTTCGCTATGTAAATTTTTCCACACTCAGTGATCATTTCGAACCAAATAACCACTATTAGTAACTAATAATATATCGGTATTTTCAAGGTGAGAGTGTTTCGATCCCATAGACAGCGCTACATTATCAAAGGCTGCTAAAACACACAAACCGTTCCTGATTGTATTACGTGAGTTTATATTTACCCGTCTTATATAGATTGTTCATTACCAACCCCATTCAGGCCCAGTTGCGTTTACATATTGCTAAATCGAAAGCGGAGGACTATCGTCATTCATCAATGTTTTGATTGGTTTACTGCAGCTCTCTTGTCTATTTTTTCAACTGCTTAATTCCATCGTCATAATTTTCTTCGTTCACTTTAAAAATTTCCGGTCTTCCGTTTAACTGTTGTTTCAGAGAGGGCGTTATTTCCTAGATTGTTTCCTGTTAGCTTGTGTCTCCACCGTTATTCAAGTTGCCATTTGATTTAGATTTCTCCCCAACTCTTCATAATGCTTCTTCAGTGGCGATTTTCTCCGTCGATTCGCTCATTTTGCTTCTATAACACCACTTATCCAATGAATATAATCTTTTCTGAGCTCCATTTCGAGTTAAGTGACTGCTCCATGCGTATATTTAATATAGTGGTTTTTTTCCCTGGAGGATTCCACATTTAGTTGTAAGTATGGGGCTTGTGGAGAACACTGTTGCCAATGTTAACGCTCGGTGTGTTCAGCTCTACGCTGAGTTGACAACCGTTTCCCACTCCGCCCTAAATTTAATTAAGTTACTGAAGGGGATAATATTAACGGATTAGGAAACTCCAGATTTATTGTAAGTTTATGGCTATAGCACCAAGTTAATTTTCCTGCTGCTGTTGGCATCACCGCGTGGAGATTTAGGCGGGAAACGAATCTCCATGATGGCCTTCGCTGTTAACTTAGCATGGCTATACTATGGCTTATAAACTCCCCATACCTATACTTATACCTGTCTTGTGCCGCAAGTTATTAGTATAAGCCGTGAAGTTTTCAATAGCGAAATGGTGATTACTCTAAATGATAACTATGGTGAAATTACTTTGATGGCTCTTTGAGGAGATTATTCCCCTGGAAAATCATTAAGAGTCCCATTATCGGTCGCTTGGCCGCGTGTGAAAAATGGATAAAGCTCCGCACGGCTCTCCACGAGCCGTGCTGTGTTATTTGTATGCGGTCTGATCATATCCCCTCATCGGAGGAAGGGGGCGCATATTCAGACGATCAATCAATCGCGGAACGCTAACGCGAGAGAAAGACTAAATGGAGTGACGTGGGAAGCGGGACGGTTTGGGGGGTGAGATGTGAAGAAAGGGTTCCCGACATTTCGGAATTCCAGGCCGTAAAATCGCATTTCCCATTGATTTTCGTGGTCATCATAATTTTCAAAGTGTAAATTAGTTACATAAGTAATTTTGACTTAAACTGCTAATTCGCAGCAAAGCAGGTTTAAAGGAGAACTAAGGGAGGACACTTAGGTACATGAGCACTCTAGGCTATGTCGTAATGCCAGCAGCGACGTTTTTAAGGCCTACTCTTTCCTGAACATGGCCTCTCGGCGCTTGGGGTCCTGTTCAGGGGTGGAGACACCCTAATATGGGTCTAATGAAAATGAAGCTTGATGGCTGGGAAGTTGTTAAAACTAGAATTTCATGCTTACTGCGTATGGTGTCCATTCTGGGGTCATCTTTGCCCTAATAAAAGGTATGTTTTGTGTTACTTTCGGTCGTTATTATAATTATAATTGAACAGTCACAAGTAGGCAATTGTTGTGGTGGTAGCAATAAAAACATCCGAGTAAAAATAATATACCTTGATAGACTTCTACTTCTTCAACCTTTTTTTAAAAATAATTATTTTTTTTGGAAGAGATCAAATAGTTTTGCCGGTAGGTCGTTCCAGCCCTTGTGGTCCTATTCAAGAAGGAGAACTGTTTGACATTCGTCCTTTGTGATCGGCACTTTATCTTAAACTGGTGATCATTTTTCTCCAAAAAGTTTGACTTTACTATGTCCTTCACAAATTCATCCCATGCTTTTTCCTTACTCACTATTTTATACATCCCACATAGCCTGTTCCTTTTCCTCCTAACCTGTAAACTCTCCCATCACATTACTCTAAGCATTTCTGTAACACTGTCTGTTTTATTGTGTTTCCCTAGCTCATACCTAGCCAATTTTCTTTGCACCTTCTCCCAGTTCATCACCTCTCCTTTCTTGTGTGGGTCCCATCGATGTGTTGGTCGAACCAGGGTTTTAATGGCCTTCTCTTTAGTGGTCGTGCTGCCCCCTTTGTGGTTTCTCACCAATGTAACATTTTGAAAGCCTTCTTAACAATGTTTTCCACTTTTAAACCCCATCCTAAATTATTAGTTAAATAGACTCTGAAGTATTTACGGCTGTCCGAATTTGGAATTAAATTACCGGAGAATTGTTCAGGGGCGGTCACGATTTTTATGAAAAGCAAAGGGTAATATTATTATTGTTTTTGGGATCAAGGAGTATTTTTCTCGATTTTCCGTCCGCCAATTTTTGGGATTCGGGAACAAGAATTCGCGGAAATTCCGGAGAATGGGCGGGGCCCTAACCGCCCGGGATCACGAGATGGTGGGGGTGGCTGTGGGACTGGTCGGGAGGGATTTCTGCACCGAACGCGACTCACTGGCGACTTCAGCGACGATTTCCCCTACCGTTTTTCTTTTTCGTTTTTTCTTCCCATTTCTGGCCGTTGGATGGGAGAGGCCTCGAGTTTGTTTTTGGCTCCTCGCTTGACTTCTCGAATGCGTCATCCCGATAAGAACGTGGCCTCTCTTTTCGATGATGGCTCGTGTGTCAATGGGCGAACGTGCACGTGTGCAACTGTTCTATATTCATGAGTGGAGTCACGTCTCCGTCATCGTTCGAGTCTGCGTGAAGGAGCAATTGTCCTCGGGGTGATTTTAATTATGCATTGGACTCTCCTGACGTGTGAAATTAATTCCAACTTCATCGTCGGCATCGAGAATTATTACCTCTTCCAGAGCACCCGGCCGGTGTCAGAGCGATACGGTATCAACTGGACTAAATTGTTTTCTCCATTTGAATATGGGCTATTATTGAAGGTGTGAAGTTTATTGTCACCCCCAGTGGTGGCTGGGTACCCAAGGATTACAGGTTCGAGTCCCACTTGGGTGAATTTTTTGCCACCCAGAACACGGTTGTGTTCGCTCTATTTACTTCTCTTAATACTCGATGTATTATTAATGTAGAAATATGAAACAAAAAAATAGAGGCAGTATCAGAAGGAAATATTCTCTTTGCAATATTATTGATTATTTTAAGAAGTGAGAAAAATGCTGAAGAAATACGGCAAAGAAGTAAACAAGCGTTTAACTTATACTACCAGCTAAATAACACACCCGTAAGAAAATAAGAAGCCCCAAAGCAAATTTTTAAATATCTGTAAAACTATTTATATTCCCATTTAAACTCATGGTTCCGAAAGCCGCCCTATTACAGCCTGAACAGAAAGCAAGAAAACAGCTGCAGAAATCAGTTCTTAAGAATAATATGAAGTAAAATCAGGGGAGATGTGGGAAGAAACAACATACTTAGTAAACTCCAGCCGGAGCCCTTCGTGACGAAATAGAGAGAAATAAACTTCTATTGTATGATATCTCAAAAGATAGGATAATAATGGAATGCCATTGTAAGTTTTGGAAGGAAGCACTGGATGAGTAGAGGAGAAGCAGTCGACCGAAAGAGACGTGGGTGCAAACAATTAAAAAGATTGGAGAGAGAAAAGAGTGGAAGAATGAGAAGGAGATGAAGAAAAGACAGTTGACCGTAAGAGATCAAAGAGAGACGAGGCCCCGACGCCAATGGGATGAAGGAAAGAGGAAGATTATTATTCTTGATGTAAGAGGCTTTATAAGCTTTTTCCGGGAAATACAAAATTGGTAAAACTTGAATGTCTAATTGCATATATAATGATGTCGCTCTTCATTTATTTCCTGATAAACATTCGTATTCATTCATTCCTCTCATAACGCCAATTGACAATGGTGATGAGATTGATTGCGGTTGTTTTTACGCTGTTGGTAGAGAAATTGATATGAGTTGTTTTTCAACTAAGGTGTAAGGTGGGAATGCTTCGGATAGCGATCAAAATAAATATTTGAGAAAGATGGTCGCTGAACTAGCCATCAAAGTATGAGAAGTCGTGAGTGTCTTCGATTTGTATCAATTTTTTTCTCTTCCAACCTTTTTACATTTATTATTAATAAAATTAGTATATTTAGCTCAAAATACTTATTAATTTTTCTTGAGGTGTAGGAATTTTCGCCGCTCATGTACATTTCAGTGATATGAGCGTATTCAATGGTAATATTTTTTTGTTTAGTTAACCATCATGCTTTAGAGTTAACGTGGGGCTGTACATAATACTTTTTATTCGTGCCATTTTTTATCAATTAATGACAATTTTAAATGGTAATAACTCCTCTGGTAATTACTGTGATAACATTATGTGCCACTGGAACGTAAATAGCGAAGCTTGTTTTTCTGAGGAAGTTCAGATTCCTCATAATTTGTTTCAGTTAGCAAAGTGATTTATTTTGTTTACAAGTGCCATGCCCTCGCGGCACATTTATGAGACCATGAGTTGAAAGTGTTATAAATATTCCATTGTTTCTTGTGGAAATACTTGTGGGTAATATTTGAAGGTATATCATCCTAGTAATTATCTTTTCCAGTCAATGGAAACCCGAGAAATATTTCTGTTCGCAAAAACATCATTAATTTTAAGGAAGTAGTTCCATTAGCTGGCTATTTCCCGAGAACTCTGCTGAGGTTGTACAAATGCTGTTCATTTTTGGTCGTTACATTCCTGTCAATGTTTTATCAAGAGTTTATTTTATTAATTGGTGTTAAGGCAGCAACTTGATAAGGAAATTATGAGTTTCCCTTTTTCTCGTTAACTTTAATGATGTTGTTCAAGCGTGTTATGCATGTTTAAGTGGCGTAATTACTTATTAATAATTTAAAATAGCAACATTGTGGGCTTGAATTGAATTCCTTAGCGTCTCCTAATTAATGAGAGTTTCTATGCTGGTTTTTTTAATGTCTTTATGTATTTTTTTCGATTGTGTGTCTCAACTGTTCAGTTTACCCTTCACTGCCAAAAGCCCTGGTTCATAAGTTGCGTAGAATTTGATGGAATTAAGTGTTAGTTAAATAACCTCTGAAACGATGATCATTAGCATAATTGTTTAAATACATTCCATTTGCCGTTTCAGTTTTAATTAGTCAAAGTTAAAATTATAATTTCGAATTTTCTATCTCTTTTTGTACTTTCTCAGCGTGCTAGATTTCTCGGTACTTTCTTATTGCCATTGATTAATAAACATTCTGTACCAGTTATACGGCCACTTTAATTAGGTAGCCTTGTGACGGCTCTAGTTCTCTCTTATTGATTTCATTCCAAAATAGCTTCTCTTTTATGGTTTGTGACTTTCATTTTCACCCAAGAATATAACTTGATAAGAGATTGGAATGAATTTTTATTACCCCTAATTCTTCTGCATTTGCATTCAGCAATCGATAATGTATATCTTTTAGTCATGCCCCATTTATACAAAATTTATCTCCGTGCTCTGTACATCGCGTTTTATTTTTCTAGTTTATGTTATATGTTCGCGCTACATTTTTCGTTATGAGCTCATGTAATCGTCTCACACTGTACCTACTTCAGTTAAAAATCTATCTCTATTTTTTTCTTCTGATTCGTTTATTTTTGTTTTATGTTGCATAATTGACTGGATCTAGTCTCGAGTCTTTATTCTGATGTAGAAATAAGAATGGATTAGATTTTAATTTTCATTTTACTTGCTATCCATTTGGCTTTGTTGAATAATTTCCCGTTAATATTTGCGTGAGATGACCGTTTTACTCTTGAAAATAAAATTATGTTAAACATATTCCGACGTGAATAGAAGACAAAAATACTGTGTTTAAAGTGTTCTGGTTTTCGATGAATGCGTTACTGCTAGCCCTGATTTCTTTTGGGTAATGGCCAAACTCACCGCGTTAGGTCTCTGGATTTCCCCGCTGACGGCGTGTTACCGTGGCTAAGCCCTCAAGGCACGTAAGGGGCTCGTCGGTAATCGCTCGTCTTACATGGTTATTTTGCCGTGAAAGCCGTCTAAAATGCGTGTGATGGTCTCAACTTTTGATGTTTCGTACTTCCCCGTGCTTTCTCTCCAGCCTCTCTCTTTGTTCCTTCTCTTTCCCGTGTAGGTGGGGGGGGGGGTTCATAATTTAAGCTCTGGATGTTGACGCACAGGGTTTTATTCCTCCTTAGACCCTGGGCCCGCCCTCTTCCTTCATCTCCACCCTTACGTGCCAAACTATCTTGCGGTTTGTTTTAGATATGGGAGGGAAGGGTGTTTGCAGACGATCGCTGCTCGTGGTTCCTCGCCGCCCGCCACTTTCCTTCTTAGGGGTGGCCTCCCCCTTTTCCCTCGCGGATGTTGAGAGAGGAGAATGGTGTGAGCGTGGGAAGAAATGAGGTTGGTGGGAGGGAGGAATATAAACGGAGGAGGTCTTAAGCAAGGACTCGCTCGGGAGCAGCCGAAAGGGGTTAGGGCGCTCGTGGGGTTGGTGGATGGGAGAGAGGTCAAAGGGAGAGAGGGAACTCGGTCGCTGGGAGAAGCTGAGAGAGAAGGCGGGCCGAGGATGAGATAGGTGGGAGAGTTTTTGAGTGAGATGGGAAAGGAGATACGACGAGAATGATACGAGAAGATTTGAGGAATGGTTTCAGGGCTAGAGAGCGAGGGTGGGAAGTTTATGAGAGGATAGGAGCGGAAGGTCGGACCACCGCAAGGTAAAAACGGGTTGGAAGAGTGTGTCTGTGCATGTATGTGAATCATACGATTACGGGAAGGGTTGGTGGGAAGCTGGAGAATAAGGGGTGTGGGAACGCCGGGAGATGCAGAGGAATAAGTAAGCGATTCTGAAGGATCGAGGGAGTGGCCGAGGGAGGTCGATGAGAGATATGATGATGGTCGGCGAAGTAAGAGGAATGGTTGGAACGCAAGGATGAAGGCGAATGCGAAACGATGTGAGATAGCGAAGAAGAAGGATAAGAGAAATTGGTCTTGGGAAGAGAAAACTTTACTGGGGCATGGAATCCAATGCCGAAAGGTTTAATATAAGAGTTGAAGGTCATCACAAGGAAATACGACCGACGCTTAAAAAAATGATCAAAAGGAAATTTTTCCCGACAAAATATGAATCTGAATGAATACTATCCTATGAATCATGTGTACTGGCTTTTAAGTTAAGATTTGGAAACAAAAATTGTTATTATTACTCTTATGATTAATGCACGGGTTGAAGGTAAGTGTAAATGGAAGAGCGTAAAGAAAATCCTCGTAAGACTTTTCTGGATAAATGCAACTAACTGAAGATTTAGTGTCCGCTGTAATTCATTGGTTGTAGATTTTGGGGCAACACTAGCGGCAAAGCGGTATTAAAAGTGGATGCGAATTTCTGTTTGAACTACAAATGAACATATGAAATAGTTTCAACAATATATTTGTGTAATGAACGATCTACGATTGATCATTTCTTGTGAGCTCTTGGTCTTACGTGGGTTATGAAGAATTATTGTCTCTCGTAAAGTACTTGGCTTCAAATTCCAGGATTCGCTAGGTAAAATTTGGTACATTTCTCCATATTTCTTCCTCTTTTCGTCTTTACAGAAAAATCTTTGACTCAATTGATTACTTAATTTATATTGCAGTTGGCTATTTGTTATGCATCAGGAGATAAATCTAGGGTCATAAAACGTACGATTATTTGTCTTAAGCGCTGAGAACGGCTTTACTCCGTTGACTATTAGTTAAAACTGTAGTCAAAATATATTTTATGTATTTTACCGAAATTTATCGGGAATTTTTCTTGGAGACCATTTGATTTTTTATTTATAAATCTGAAGTAAAAGCCATTCTCCTTCAAGCATTTTAGTGGAGTTTGGGAAGTTATTCACCATCTCTGCTCTGAGGAAAAACTGTGAACTCATGCCTCGACGTATGGCAACCCTGGTTTCCTGTAAACTGAACAATACTTCGTCTTGTCGTTCTATCGTGAGAGAACTATGAGAAAAATCCCACCTTTCCTCTGGTAGGCCTCAAGACTATAGGATGGATGGTAAATATCGCGTGAAGTTTTTGATTTCGCGAGGAAATAATGTTTGCCGTTCATGCTTTCGGTCCGAATTTTAAGGGAGCGGTGCGGCGTCCAAAGTGGCCTTCGCCCCACCCTTCAAAACCTCTTTAATCCGACGAATGGATGAGGAGAGAAAGAAGTACGTGGCGCGTGGAAGTGGTGAGGGAAGGAAGACACGGAGAGAATGGTGAGCGTGGTTGGGGATAAGGGACAGAAACTCGGGACGGGAAGAGGGGGAGAGTATTCGTGAGGGAGAGTGGAAGGGCGGGGATAAAAAGGCGTGATGTTTAGAGAGGCGGGCGTTTTTTGGAGAAGGATATTTTTGATGGGGGAGTGAGCGAGACGGAAGGCGGGCCATGAAAGGTAACGAAATGGAACAGTTCATTGGTTGAAATATTGAGGTTCTTTGGGATGCAGGACCATTACGGTTTCCGGTCTGTACTTTTTTCTGAGGGAGACACTATGTTTTGCTGGGATTATTGAGGTATTGGAGAAAATTACGACGTGGAAAAAATTAAGTAGCAGTCTAAATATTTCTAATTATATTTTTAAAGTTTCATTCTCAATTATGTGATAATTTGGATGGTTGAATAGTGTTTTAGAAGTAATTTACGTTTATAATGTATATGCACCTGATGATGCTGCTGTGCGGCGAAACCGGTCGTGTCAATAAATCTATTACCATATGGAATTGCAGTGTTAATTCTTCTATCCCTGATATCAAAGAATTCCACCAAGTAAGGTCCGAAACCATCGTCTAATTTGGGTTTAGTTAATTTATTATTTGCGAATTTCAATTAATATAAATTGTTCAGTTGAGATTCATCAGTATATTTCGATATGAAAGTTATGTTCACATAGCGAAAGAATTAGACTTTAATTTTTCCGGCTAATTTATGTGAGTTACCAACTATGATTCTCAAATAGGTATGATATGATGAAATTTATTGAGCTTCATTCTGTTATTTTGTTCATTACAAGCTTTATACGGCTGAGGCTATCTTCTGCCAAGTAAATTTATTTGAATGTTTACTTTGATCCATTATGTTAATTCTTGTTATAGTAGTTTATCTAGAGAAAGTTCCGTGTTCACTTCATGATGTTAATGCATATGCTATGCCCTTATCGTGTGTATTGTAGTGAGGAAATAAGCAATTGAGGGAGCGATCCAGGTGTGTTATTTTTGTTCGTCGAATCTCATATCCATCGCCACCGCGTAATGGTTTAACTATGCTCGACTTTATGACGTGGAAGTGCTAATGACTTGCAATTTTAAAGCTCGAACTGGAGTATAAAATCTAGAATAATAGGATATCTTTTCAGACTTTTATGGGCCATGGCAGTTTAGTGTTGATCAATGGGGTGTTTACCTTTTTAAAGATAAGAGCGTTCCTTAAAGAGGGGCGGATTGGACACGCACACGATCTACGCTTAGAGCGAGATCCAAGCAAAGCAAATGGAAAATATCGCCGGCAGCCGTGTCTTTTCACGTAGGTTACGTCGTCGATGGCGGGATGCGGATCACATCGAAACGGGAACAGGAATACACTGAATAATAAAGAACTCCTGTGTGTGGGTTTGGGGGGGGGGGGAGTGGTGAGGGGGATGGAGGGTAAGGAATAAAAAATTGACGGGCGAAAAAGACCGGATGGTGCTTTACTTTCACCGCATCCGCATTGGCGCTGCCTCTGCACGCATTTCCCCCATTGTTCCGTTTCTGTTATTCGCCCACAGACTGTTCTCCCCAGTCTGCGAACGAGGTCTTCATTGTTTCGCATTCCGCTTTTGCCTTACCTCCAGCCGCATCCCATTCTTCATTTGTTACTCTTCCGCTCGAACCCCCGTCAGTCGGCCCTTTCGCTCTTGTTCCGCCCGAGACGTGGCGCGGTTTCGACGCAACAATTAAATGCGATGGATTCAAAAGCAACGGTCGATCCATTGCGTAATGCAGTCTGCAAACAGCTTTTACTCCCCTATCTCGCTCTTCCGGCACAGCCTTCGCCGCGTAGGCGGAGGGCGCGTTCACTCTAGTTCAGGGGCAGGCAGCCTTGGAAGGATAATAGAGGCAATCTACGTGTTTAGGGAAGCGGTGAGACTGCCAGGGAGGCCTTTCACATACTTAGCCGTCCAAACGCCCTGAGATGGAAACGTTAAAACAATAGAGTACGTTTCCGTGTTGTAGTAAATTGCCCCGGCTGTCCTAAACGAGGTTTGTGCCCTTGAGAATAGGGTTCTCGTGGGAGGAGCTGCAGTAATATTCCAGAATTGATAAGCATTGTTTTAGGTACTTGTCATACAGGGGTGTTGGCATTGCTCTGTTGAATCTTCATCAGGGAGTCTATTTTCGTGGTTGCTACGACTCGTTGTGAGCCATTGAGGGTTCCACATAATTTGACTCTGTGAACCTTATGGAGCGCGCTGTTGCAAACTTAAGCTCCTTGTGCTTTCCTCGAGGCTCAGATAATGTTTGCATACTGGAAGACTCCAAAAGGTTCAGTTATTAAGCAGCATAGCACGAAGTTAATTTCCTGCTTCTATTAGCCCATGAGCACATATTCTCAACTAAATTCCAACGCCCAATTATATGGTTTCACGTCCTCCAAAAGGCCCTTGGTGTACATAGAGGCATATTTATAATGCAGTGAGTATCATCAATTATAAACCAAGTGAGGGCGTTGAATAATTTAAATGGAATGAAAATAGTGTTAGTTATTGTCCAATCATGAAAAGTGATATTCTCCGTTCAATGTGGTGTGAGTGATTCATGCTTCGTTTATGGATTGATCACCATGTTCACCGAGCCTCTCTTTCGAATAAGGTGTGGGTTTCAATACGATTTTTTTATTCCCCTGTCAATGGATATAAGAGACCTTTACTCTAAGTACTTCGCAGGGGTCAACACCCAGTTGTCCGATGAGAGGACGGGTGGTGTGGAAATAATGAAGAGAAATTTTCCACGGGGGCGGGTTTCTTTTCACGTGGAAATATTTCCAATTAAAAACTTTACTCCCGTCGGTGCGTTATAAATTTTCAATTGGTGCTGAATTATGACGTACTCAATCATTGTGCCCCGATGTTTTTCACAGATGTCGCTCGGAGAGACGCGTTGGTGGTGATTGCCCCTGAAAACAAGTTACATGATTAGGAGGAATGTGTAATTTCCTGGTACCCGTGGTAGCTCTTAAAATTGCTCTCCATGAATATGCAGAGCAGTTAGAAAGTATGATTGAACTGGCATATGAATGCGGAACATTATTTAGCTCAATTATTGCAGTGTACTCATTACATTCTTTGTCAGGTACAAGACTGAAAATAGTTTGGCACGCGAGGGATTCTCAATATTTATACCACGTCAGGTTACGTACTACGCTACATTTTGATATAAGGGCGCCACTCGATTGTTTGTAATTTAATACTAAGGCGTACCTCTCCTAATTTGGTGTGAATTGTTTCAATTTGGATCTGCAACGTGTGTGTTCTTTTTAGCATACACTTCAAGTTACGAGTTTAGACTGGTAAAATTTCACGTATTCGTTTTGGTTCTCATTTCTTGCGCTGTCACGTCAACCTATTGTGTACTTCGTTAGTATTGTCCGTTTCAATGTCAGAATCATCGGTTGCAAATGCGGTAGAGTATCATTGTCTGGTATCCACTTCATGGCAGCCACGGCGTGATTATGATTGATTAGATTGCGCTTCATTGGTGCGCTAGATTCCATCAATGTCGAATGGTTGCATCCATTTCTTTGTGTTTGACATTTCTCTGATGAAGGTAGAAGGTAAATGTGTTACGTGGAGGATTTCTATACTCTTGTACCAATTTCTTGTTCCCATACCTCGCGCGGGAGCCGAAGAATCAGTACGGATGCATTTCGCTTGGCCTAACTTGACAGCTGCCATTTGCATCGTATTTATCACGGCACATGTCGTGTCAGACCCGGTAATAAAGATACCGGAGTGGGAGAAGCCGTTGCAGCGAGTAATCGAGGGGTAAACGTGTTTCACGGCATATCATTGCGGTGACTGTATGTTTTTTCTCCTCTCCAGCTGATGAATTTTAATTCGCTGCCTGTACGCATCCCAAGGTAAAGATTAGAACGGTTGTAATCAAAATGGAGTTGGAACATAAATCTATCTTCTAAAGGTAATACATCGATTTGGCTTCATTCCATCTTTATATTTTTGAAGTGATTGCAGTCGTTTGCTGCGTAGTTGTTAAATATTACCATAGTTGATTAACTAAATATCTCGCTGTAGTAAATCATCCTGCCGTATGATTGGTTAACCGTTGCCCTCTCTTCTCCCATATTTAACGTCTAATATCTTGGTATTTACATATATATTAATGTAAGTTTATCTCTTGATATTTAAAACTTGTGTAACTAAGCTGTGCCATAATTCATAAATGTTTTATGTACAAAAATGTTTAGTGTATGCACGATAAATAAATAAACTATGGCAGCGCAAAGTTTTATGTGGATATTTTCTAATAGGTGATGGAATTCCATTCGTCATGACGCACGATGATTATTAATGCCCATTCACTCATCCTGTTTTTCATATTTGATCTATTTAATTATTTTGTTTAGATATTATTCGAATATTTCTTTTAATTTCGCTTTCTTTTGTTTCAGGTATAATAGCTTGTGTTGCTCGGCAGATTTGGAAGCTTCCGCTTTCTCATTTTTGAATAAATGTCGCAGTGAGTACATACCAATCAGTGGATTTTTAATCAATGCAAATATCTATGTTCAGTATTTCTATCCAACTTTTTACCATTCACGGTTTACATTACTTGAATTTCGGTGACTTTTAGCTCAAGTGATTGACATATTGTGCTTAATGTCAATTATCCCGAAGTGTCGGAATGGAAAGTAGAGTAGAAAATTTTAACTTCCAAAGTTTGGCTTGTAGCCGAGCGCATGACTTTTGTTTTTTAAAGCATTGGTCTAATGCAAATCCTCCTTGTCTGCCGTCCGTTAATGGAATGCTAAATTCATCCGCTTTAGACATCGATATCCAATTCTTACCCGCAGCGGGGCTTCGCGTCCATATGGCTTTACTCAAGCCCTGTTTATATCACTTCCTTTCTCCGTACCATCTTCGATCCGTACCGTGTGTGATGATTACCATTTCTCACCTAAGATATCCTTTTTATTTTCTCTTTCCCAATTGTTGTTTTTTCCCATTTCGATTACTTCTGCTTTTCTTTTCATTTGTCCGTTTAATCTTAGCCTTATCCGCTTTTGGAAAGGGCTCTGTGTAATGGCGAAATCGCTTAGCTTTCATCTGTTGGGATCGTCTTCGGGGCGGATTAAGGTATTTTTTATGGTTTTAACTTGAGAGAGAGAGAGAGGGTTAAAATGAATAAATGAAGGAATTTATCGATTCGATCAAACATACATTGTTCCGACTTTAGTCTCCGCGACGTCGAAGCGATTTTTCTCCTTTCTCAGATTTTCACCGCTTTGGTTGTATTTCAAACAAGTTTCATCCGTATTCCTTGAGGCGTCTTATAGTGAATGTGAACCTAAAGATTCCTCATGAAATACAGACGAAAATTTTGCCTGAAAAACAATCACCACGGTTACCTCAAGTTACCCGAGAATGGAGGAACAGACATGCATCTGTGCTGCTGGGTTATTATCTATAATTGTTGTTTAAATATTTTTTGTTTTATTGGCCGTGCATTTAGCTGCAACAATTTTTCCCTTGCATCCAGTGGCAAGAGTTTGGATGTTGTTCTTATTCGTTAATATTTTGACAGATATTTTTTTTTAAAGCGTTTAGTTTCCCCCCTCTTCCCTGAGGGGCAAAGCTGTTTTCATTTCCATACCAATTATGCGTTCCCTGAGGAAAATAAGATTACCACACGTCTTACAATTTATAAGGCTAAATAACCAGCGCGAAATTCACGTATCCTCGGAAGTTTTCCCTCTCGTTCCTCTTTTCGCTTGTCTCTGGGCATTTATTTCGTTAATTTCTCATCTTCAGGTCCTTCCGTTTCCCCCGTTTCATCGTTGCCGTATTCTCACCATGTTCCCCCATCCCCGCTCCTTCCATCCTCACCTTCTCAACCCTCTCTCATTCGCCTCCATTCCCGCAACAATGGGACTGACTAATTCTCATTCACCCCTGCTCCTCATACTCCGTTCTTTCACTCCATACGCGCATAACGCTCTTGTTCTTTTCGAGTTTAGAATGTTACTACCGCTAAATTTCCATTTGTAAATAGGGCACATCCTGGCGACTTATCATTTCGCTTTATTGCCTCAACGTGTGCGCACAATGCCCTTTGGCGCGATCTTATGCCAGGGGCCGTCTCATTCCGTTTACCCTCCCCCCCCCCCCGTACTCCCCAAATTCCCCCACGGTTCAAAAAAATTTTCATCCCTCACCCCGCCATATTTTGCGGAATATTTGGCGAACGAGAAGTGCAGTAATGTCTCGGGAATATATCTGCCGGGGAGTCTGAGACTAACCTGGGAGAGATATGTTATTCATAGGGAACTTACCGTACAGCTGATAAAATGGTGGAAATCACCGCTTCACGAAATTTGATGAGAATTGTGAAATTTATAGAGGAAATATTTATTAATGAGATTTTGATATTGACAGCAATATCAAATCACTGTTGCATGTATGAATCATGTGTAATCCGGGCAAATGGAGAAAAAAATCTGCTGCGGCTTTGGCGGTCTCGGTCGTATCCTGCGGATATTCTCTGCTTGTTCTCCAAATTTAATTCTCTATTTATTCTACAAGTGTACTTATGTTCTCACATTTGTCAGTGATTTAATAGTTTTGAAATTTCAGTTGCTTGTATTTGGGTAAATTTCTCGGTTAGAAAATCTCTGGTTCGTCTTTAAGATACATCGTGCGCGTTGTATTTTTCACATATAACAATCTCATAGTTGTAGTATTAAAAGATGCGAATACGGTAGTGGTTAATTTTATAGTATAGTCGATGGGAAACTCTGAGACATCTACTTTAAATTTTGATACAACGGGCAAAATCTTTCCTTAATTGCTTAATTTTTTTCTCTCCGCTGTTGTTCCTACGAAGTATTGATAATATATTTTAATTATCACTGAGAATGAAACCATTGATCTTGAGGTACGCAATATCGTATGGTATGCGTGGCAATCACTCTTTACACGAAGTGATATCGCTTAATCTATGTTGAAGTCTGTGCACCCCGTAAGTCTTCAATGTGTTGTACAGACATTTGATACGTTAAATTTATTCTAAGTTGTGTATGAGTTTGGTGAAATATATACCTTGGCATGAAAAAATAATGTTATATCCAATGTAATTTTTGCCAAAGGAAAATGTAGAAAGGCATTTAGGCACTGGACGACGCAGGTGGTGTGATCCCTTCGCGTGAGAGTCTAAATCAACCGTCATGCATTTAGCCGTGGAATACACGTAGTGGGAAATAGACCTTATGGACGATTTACTTAGCTTGCTGAGTGATTCATCACCTTTAAAAGGGAGGTGGGAAAAAAGACTTAGATCTTTGACCGATTCTCAAAATGTTTCTCCCATTGGGCATCTCTTAAACTACCCTTAGGTTTGCAGGATAAGTTGTAATATTCATGTCAGTTCTAGTCTGTAAATTTTTTCTGTTCTTGAGATGATATTTACGAAAATATTAGCTGTTTGTCTCATTACTTTTACAGCATTTGTAGCACTCTTAATAATAAATGGCATTTCTGACAACCATTCACTGCATTGCTAACGTTGCCGTAAATTGTTTCTGGAAGTGTATAATCCGAGGGCATTACCCCTCAGAGACTGAATGTTATTTTCCTGTGCTATTATTTTTTTTGGAAAATACATTAATCAATTTTAGCTGGAAGATGGAGTAGCGTCCTGTCCCAACATTTCTGTCGTAATTTTTCTACTCCGTAAATATGGTGAAGTTTAAATTGAGAATCCTGATTAGTGCATGGTTATAATTACATGAATTAATCATTCGCTCGGTCATCATTATACGACTTATTTACTTATAGTTAGGTAACGAGCTCGCATAAAATCATGTGAAAATATCCGATGTGGTATTCTTGTACCTATATTTTGGATTCAACAGTTGCTCTCGGTTATTAATTATGGAGTGTGTTTTTCTCCTTTTAACATCAAAAACATACCATGCTTTAGTATTTTAAGGGGTCTTACCTGTATCTGTTGGCCATACATTTATTTCAGTAGCATTTCAATTGTTTAAGGATTATTCTCTGTCGTTACTCTTTTTGATCCTAGCCTTAAAATCGCAGTAATTATGAAGGTCTTAATTTGTATCGTAACAATGCGGATGTAGTTGAATACAATTCCAAGTTCAATACTATAAATTTTTCGCAGTATGCGTTGTACATGTGGGTATTCGGACCGCTAAAATGTATCCAGACAAGTTGATGGTCTAATGCCACTGATAAGGGCGTCGTTAATGATGGTTCGAGTCACATGTACGAACTATGCGATGTTGTCGAGGGATTTTAATATTTATGTGTTTTAGGGCCACGATGTATTAATGAGTGTGATAATCATCTCATTGTACATTTTATCTGCTACAAAAAAAGACGGATCGAGTGAATTATGCTCGAGCACATTTTTTTCCGGCATCCGTGACAAAAAGCTGTGCTGCGTAGGTTAAAAAGTACGTGAGTAATTGTAAATTTTGCTAATTTACGCGTCATGTTTGGGAAAAATAAGGAGCGGAATGCGTAACTCTTGTGTGACACGCTATCTTTTTTTTCACTGGCGTTTGACAAAAAAAGTCCTGAATTTAAGAATAAATGCGTGGTACATGCAGTATATCCTCTGCGAAAAAAGCCAAAACTCGTCCCAGGACAGGGTATTCATCCGAAAATCCGGTAAAAAGCTGGAACTTTCACCCGGGCACTGGAGTATACTTCATGCTTCACTTCACTCATATTCTCTCAGAGTTCCCAGAACCATCTTTCCCCTGACCTCCTTTATTCCCTTTTTCATCTTTCCTCTCTGCTTTATTGACCACTTTTCTTCCTCTCTTCCACATCATCTCATGTGTTCCGCGCTCTCTACCTCTCTCATTCTCTCGGACTATTTTAAGTTTTTTCTCTCTTGAACGTTTTATTCTTCCGTCTTCTCCTCTCATATTCGTGCTTGACCTCGTCATTTTATCATTTCCTTCCATTTGTTCTCTATCTCATTTGAAACCTTATAGCTTCTGTTGTTATTTTCCTTTTTAGAGTTAATAACTTACTCTCGTATGTCATATGAATTTCAAAATAATCCCCTTATTGCAAGTCGCACGAAATGCTCTTAGTTTTCTGCCTAAACTTGTAAATGGACGTCTGAGATTATCACATAATAACTTAATATTTGCTTTGTAGTGCGGAAACCTACGTTTTTCAAAGTTTGCTGCTGGAACTCATTTTCCACCCAATTTATGAAATAAACTCTGTGGAAGTTATTTTTTTAAGCCTTTTTCGCATTTGTCGTTTTTTATTTACGGAACGGAAATTAAAAACTAGATGGTTCTGCAGAAATGTGGATTTTCCAATTCTATTTTTTTCGTGGTCACTTCCCGAACTTCCCGGTTATTCCATTTCCTTAATCGTTCGTCGTCATTTTGGGTACTCTGACGTTGGCTTGCGGTGTTTTATTTTTGGTGATATTTTGCCACTAATATAAATCTTTTCCTACGTTGAGTTGCATGACTTTCATCTCCTTTTAGTACTGAAATAAAGACAATGAATATTTTCACCGATAAATTCTGTTTCTACTTCAGTGATAACTTACATAACATGTCTAAAACTTTTAAGACTCCCTCTTGTAATCGAAATTCGTTTTTGAATTTTAGGCATAAGCTTATTGTTATTTGTTTTCGATCCTCGCACGAGATCAATGATGGCCTTACGTGACAAACAAGAGATTTCTCACGTATCTCATTGTCGTCCCTGCTATTGGCTTTTATGTCATGTCTAATTTTTTTCTTTGTGCTTTTTGTTAAATCATAGATCCCCCAGGTGCCTGATAGCCATGTGCTTTATTCGTACGAGTATGCATTCATTGTGGTTTTTGTCTTTGGAAAATTGATTGTAAATATTCTTCGTTTTTCTGCTCTTGACTCTTGGGGCTCTACGCGGTTTTCCTTCAGATGATTTCAGTTTTTTTAGAAAATGGAAGAAATGAATGCAGTTTCCAGAACGTGATCAGTCATAATAGAATTTAAATCTGACCTGGCTGGGACTGGAAGGGTAAATATTATTTTCTTTTTCTAGACCGGAGTAATTTAAAAAAAGAGGAGTTCGAAGGAGCGCGGAGTATGGCTTTTTTATTTTTCGGGGTATTATTTTCGTAGCCGCACTCAGTATTTTATGGTAAAATCTTAGAATCACGACTAAATTGAAATCAAGTCGTATATTTTGTTAGAGCTTGTGTCGATTAAATGTGTTCATCTTTCTTTCATTGTTCCCTGGGTGGGAGTGCACGAACGATCAATCACATAATATTCCATCGCATTTAGCCTCTTTGACTATGCTCGAAAGTAAAATTTCACTACCTCTGCAGTAAGGAGGACTCATGCCGTCGCAGAGTGGTTTAGGGCTCTCTTGATACCCCATAAAATCTGAATGGTGTCCAAAAGAATCATGGTCGGGGAGTAAGGCTTGGGGGAGAAGGGGGGGATGGAAGATGCCCCATTTGTGCGTTTTTTCATCTGCCGTGATCGTTACGGAGTCATATTTCTCGTTTTATAGGTGAGGGAGGGGTGGATTTTTTTACCCACGGAAATGTCGCTTTTTCCCGCGGTTCTCATTTCCTCTGTGACATATCTTGTTTCATGCGGCAGTAAAAAAAATTCAATTGCCCCACGAAGACACTCGTCGCCTATTGGTTATATATTTTCTCCCGCCTCAGGAGAGACGGGAAATGGTACCTCACGTCTTGCATTCGACGTAAGGGTTTGCGAAGATGTTGTAGGGGAGGAGAGGTCGGTTTACTGTGCTGGCTTCAGCTTAGCCTTCCCATCCCAAGGACCGAGGCTCGATGACCAGCGTTGGTGGAGAATTTACCTGTGTAATAACCATTCCTACTCTGGCACTTTGTGGAGTAGTACTCCAATTGTCGAACGCTTAGCACCTTTCCTTAATGACTTGGCTGATGCGGGTACCACCTTGATGAGGACACATCCAAACCTTGGTGTGAAGAATGTGGCTACCCTCTGACTGGTGAACGGGTGAAATGTGTCAAGTACCCGAAATGTGGGAATCGTCTTACTTTAGAAGAATATTTGTGCTTGAACCAAATTATTTGAATCAGAGCATCCTCTGCTATTATGAAAGACTGAGGATAAGTTGAGTTAAAAACCGTCGCCTGTTAATCTGGAATAGGATAAATTTGGCAATCATCATTTGTAGCCAGCAATCTGACGAATGATTTGTAGTAGCTCTCCACTCTCAGCCAACCGCTTCATTCCTGTATAATTATTTACTTTCCCTTCCGTAATAATAAACCATTGCTGTCGGAGAAATCAATCAAGAGTACTGGTCCTAGGCTGATGCTCGCATCGGGTATCATCCTCTCCCGCCTTTTCCTAAACGAATCTTCACTCTCAAAACTATGCACCTATCCTAATTGACGCGAATGACCTCCGTTGTCGGTCGCCCTTCCCCAAACAACCAACCTACCGACCAACCAGTGTGGAGTGGAGGGAGTGCAAGCGTGAAGAGGTGTGAAGAATTTAAAACCGCCTTAAAAGACAAGTTTTTCTCCTCCACTCCCCCATGCGGATCGAGTATCGTAAAAGGCACCTTTATCACTGAGGCGTGCCACTCAACGGCAACAAGACGCGGCGTTCTCCTCCGCGGAGATGACTGTCGTTTTCCTGAGGGAGTGGGGCGGAGGGGGAAGGGTACTGTTGTGAGATGGGGAGGAGCCGAAGAAGAATCGGAGTCGGTGTGGGAAGCAGTTGGAGGTGAGGCGTGGGTGGGAGGAGAGGGAGATAAGGAGAGTAAAAGAGGAAGAGACCATCCAACCAAGAATCGCTTAGGGAGCAGGAGCCGACGAATAGGGGCCTGTATGGGGAGGAGGAGGTGGGGAAGGGAAGGGATAGGGGGTCAGGGTGGGTGGGGGGCAATAAGGTGGGCAGAGGAGGGTGGGGGTTCGCGCTTCAGGGTGCGGGGGAGGCAAAGGGGACGGGGGGGCGCAGGGAGAACTCATGGCACAAACCCCTGCGAGTGAATACACCCACGTGGCATAAATAATTCAGCCCGACGAATTCCGCTCTCATTTCTCTTTCCTCTCTTTCTCTCTCTGTGTCTTAGCCGCTCCCTCCGTACCCTCTTCCACCCTCTCCTCCGCCACCCCCTGTCCGCCTCAGGGCCTATTCCGGCCCTGCCCTCTCCCCCTCTAGCGGCGGAAAAAGGCAATCTTAGTGTCCACATTGCCTTTTACTGTGTTTGAACCCTTCTGTCTCTCTCTCTCTCTCCGACTCCGTCACCTCGCAACCTCTGTCCCCCCAACCTCTGTCGCTACCACTCAAACCTTGAGAACGACGTCGCAAAACCGCGCTGATATACTCGCAATCCTCTCCACTTTCTTCTCTTTTTCCTCCTTATCTTCTACTTCTTTCTCTTCTGCCTCCACTCCGTCAGTTCTTCTCGTGCTTATCTCCTTTATCCCCGTCAAAACCCTTTCCATCATGCTTCGCAGCTCTTCTTCTGTTCTCTCTCACCCTCCTAGTCTCCTCCCCTTGCTCTTTACCTTGCGCTCGCTTGCTTGGTGCGCGCGAAGTTGGCCCATCCTGGTGTTTGTCTTGTAGTCAATCGTGATTTAAGTGCTTTCCGTCAATATGGAGGCTGACTGATGATGAGGGCTTAATTCAAACAGGTCGTTTTCCCGATATGCCTCTGTGATTTCTTTGGTTGTAACATAACAAATGCGGGAATGCAAATGATTAATTCCTCTCATCTGTGAATCCTCCTCTTTTTTGTCTTCGTCGGGCTTCACTTTCGGCCTCGTTCATTCGAATTTGCATTTTTCAGTCTTGACCTTCATCCAGTACTCCCCTTACTCATTCTGTCCTGTCCTCCTTTCTTCTGCCCATGGTGGTCTTTTCATAGTTTTCATTTTACCTACTTCGTTAATCATAGATGACCCTAGTCTGAATTTGAAAGATTTCTTGTTGCATGCCTCTAAAATCTGAACGACTCTTTTCACTTATTTCCTTATTCAAGAAAATTTTAATATTTTAACGGATAATATTCCGTAGTCCATTCGTTAGATGTGTCCAAAACGCATAGGCCTTCTTTTTCTGATGTTGTCTGATGTCTTAATCTGTTAATCCTCTGTTATTTAGCACGTTATGCTGAATGTTTAATTTTGTCTTTCGCCTTTATTCTTGGTTTTGGTTGTTGTTAGTTATTAAGACAATATTATTTAAGTTTACTTAATTTATTACCGTTGATCTATCTGAACGATTCATTTGCCACGGCCTCTACTGTAGTGTTTAACGAATTTCGTTTACCATTCCTCCCCTTGTATTTTGTAATGACTTGAAACAATTCGCTTATCACTGTAGATTTTCCGAGGCATCCCCTCTGTGAATTTTAATGAACGCTCTACGTTCGTTTCTCATTTATATGCGTTATAAATTATATTTTCTGAATTGCTTGAAATATAGAGTTATAGCAATATCGAATTGTAATCTGGCGTGCATTTGAAACTGGCGTAATTATTCTGTTTGATGTCCGTCCTTAATGACAGTGAATGCATTAAAATGTTTTAGGGCAAGTTAAAATTATTTTATTATGAAATAACTGTGGATGGAAGCGAATGACAATTTATGCTTGTATTCTGAAATTTTGTATTTCTTCATTCGTTATAATTTCCTCTATTCACGTCATGTGCTGCCATATCAGCTGAGCTGCTGTTTCATCGTCGGATAATTCCTCTGGGATCCCATTTATTTTATGGGGATAAACTGTGCTTCAGTACTTCGCTATCCGACGTAATGTGACACTTGCTCCAATTGTACTCGGCTGCATTAAAGGAATTTTCTCGATGTTTACCCTAAGCCTTAACCCCCTGCTGCTGTATTTGCTGAGCAGGAAATACCCATAAACCCTAACAGACAAAGGAATACGGATATCTGTGACTCACTAATACGTCTTCTCTGGGTTATATAGCAGTGAAGACGAGGCGCCTACATCATCTCTTGATACATATCCACACCCGTTCCTCCACTTGAGAGGCGAAGGATTGTTCCCGTGTTGACACAAGTCGAAACAATAGCGAACCCTCTCTCGGCTCGTAATTTATCCTTGCAGGTGTGCTACTCGCAATTCATTCGCGGTTTTCACTGTTTGGAAGCCGTTCAGAAGATCTTAATGCTGGACAGCTCTTTTCCGTCGCGCCGACGACTGAGATAAATGTCGCTCTCCATAGCAACTAAGCGCCCTGCATCCATTCCGTTGAAATTGAATCCCGTTAACGCGACGCAGTCATTCTCCTCCGTGTGAAACGTATGTCCCGGCGAATGATAGCCGAGGCAATTTCCTGTTAATTTCCCCTATAAATTCCGCGATGCAGTCCCATTGCTCAATCACGACCGATCCCCCGCTATGTTTGGGTCACCTAATAAAGCGTGACGCGCGGAGCCGAATAACGGGTAGGGATCGTGTTGGTGTGGTGGTGTAGAGTACCAGGCCCGGATTCGAATCCCGGTGTTGGCCGAAATTTTTTAAGCGTAATTCAGATCCCTGATTAGGTACCATGCGGGGAGTACGTAAAGTGCTGGCTGTCTATCGTTAAACACTCCTCCTGAAGGGGAAATCTACAGGAAACTGAACGCTGCTGTCCGTTTCCATCACGTGAGCAAACGTTGATCATAATCCCGCCCTTAAGGTGGCTCTGGCTTGACAATGTGAGTCAAGACAAATTCTAAAATACCTGTTTTTTATATATTTACTTCACTAAATCCTAATTTCGCTGAAGAAGTGGGTTACCTATTGAAAACGAAAGTTTATGGCACAAAATATTCAGATTATTCCGCGAATCTATTTTTAATCACCGCGTTTGTCCATCCATATTCGCATGGAACTACCGCATTTTGACTTCAATGACAGCAGTAATTTTTTAATAACTTCTAAAAGAAATGGGTGATAAGATGCCTATATTATATATTCATTCTATTTCCGAGGACTTTTTGATTCTTATAAACAGCTGTAATGAAAAGCTTGAATGTGCTTTCTCGTTCAAATTGACGTTTTTATGCTGTTAACTGAGTAATTTCCGCAATAGGTCTTGTTAAAAATCTCCTCTTTCAAGGCTGAATTACCGTAAATTCAAGGAAACCCTGTTTTATTTTCATTTCATTCTATGTAATGCACTTCAATACACATTTTTAGTTTTTAGAAAATCTTGAATAAGCGACCCTGATACCAGAGTAACCTTAATTTGAAGCATAGCTTAGAGGTTGATGCCGATTCCGTATTTTTTGTCACCCTTCCTCCTTTCCCGAGATAATCAGTTCCTTATCTATAGCAACCCATATTTCATCAATGGCTATCAGTATTTCAAATGTCGGTCACCTTCCAAAGTGACTGACATGTATCAGGATATCATTTTCCTCAGTTCTCTGCATCCTGGGCATTTTTCTCTCCTGTGGATACGCCTCATCCAACTTGGTGAGTTATGGCCGGATGTCGCTGAGAGTCCGAGAGGTGTGGCGAAAGTACCAGTTATTTCGGTGCGGTTATTCCTCTTGAGGAATAGAATGAGAGACCCTACCTCGGAGACATTCCTCATCTGCAGAGAATGAAAATTAAATTCATTTGCGTTTGACTTCTTGAGTTTGCCCTGGGAAATTCGAATTGCTTATTAAACTTCTGCGCGATATTAAAATTGTTGGGGACACTTTTTCCCCCATTCCTACCTCCCTACTTGTCCTCTTGCAGGGATTTAATTGCGACCGTTTCTTTCGAGACAGAGAAATGTTTACATTCTTGTGAAGATGGATGCCGCTTTTATGTACCGAATAGGTTTGGCGACTCAGTTTTTCGTGAGAACATTATGTAAAGGGAGGGCAAGGGAGGGCAAGGGAGAGCAAGGGGAAAAGTAAGAAATGGGTGTGTACAGAAAGAACCCTAAGGGTTGGAGGATTTTGAGGGGCTGTTTTAATCTGGATTTAAAACGGGAAGAGGAGTTGGAAAGAAAATTACGGAGTAAGATGATGAGACGGGAATTTGGGGATGAAGGAGAATGGTGGGACGGAAGCAGAAGAGAATTGCCGAGAATGAAGAGAACGTGTAGAATTCTGGTTTGAAGGCATTTCTGAAAGTGCAAAGTAAAAGGGCTTTTCCCTGAAGTAGTGAAGTTCATGTTCATTACCACATAGCATTCATATTGGCATTTGCGCAAAAAGAAATTGACTTAAATCGCGAAAACTTCCCCTATTAAAATATACAAACATCTTCCGAATAATTCGCACAATTGTGGCTCAAGCAGGTTTTAGCTTTGATAGCCCTTGTTCTTGATCCCCGTTAGTCAGAGATAACCTTTACTGTAGAACCCTTTGTATTGTGTGCTTTCGTAAGCCGGGATAGACGTCGGATATCCTCTCCCGTTTCCTTCGCCCCCTAAAATCCAAATTGCCAGGATATCTACCTCCCCTCTTTAATGACGCAAGTAACCAAATGTTTCGGTTTCTCCCATTTCCTTAATTAGCTCATCTAATTTGAATAGGGATTACTGTTAACTACCGTCCAGTTTGACTTTGTGTCGTGCTCACTGCGCCCCAGGAATAACCTAACGTACAAACGCGAAGCTCTAATTGATCGCTGATTTTTGATGGTGGTAAAATGCTCAGTGATTGTTATCCCTTTTCAGCGATAGCTCTTCTATGTGTGTCTCATGACCGAGGAATTGAAGAAATATTCTTTCTCTCTCGTCCATTTGTTTCTTCCTTATGTTGTATATCAGTATTGGGGTGAGGATAGGGCCGTGCTTATGAGGTGGGAGGAATGGCGATGTGGGCGGGGTCTTCGTCAAGGAGAGATGGGCGTGGTGGGAGAGCGAGCGGCTGTCAGAACGGGGAATGGGGCGGCAGTTAATTCGGAAGGAATGGAAAGCCGATTGTGGAGGATAATCGGAGGATAAGGAATGAAAGTTGTGTAGGAGAGAAAGGATTAGTCAGGATGGTAGGCTTTGAATAGGAGATGGGAGGTCAGGGAGGAAGGGATGGGGAAAGAATGGAGTTAGCGGGAGGGATTATATGAGTGAAGGCTCTGAGGAGTGCTGAGCGGACGAAGGGGCAGTGAGGGAGGAGGCTGGAAGAGGGGTAGGGCTTGAGATAGTAATGGTAGACAAACAGCTTGATTCGAGAGGAATTGAGACCGTGAGCTCTCTCCACTTCTCTCCCTCTCTCTCCTGCGCTCTCATCCCTTGGCAAAAGTAATAATGAGGAAGTCATCCGAGAGATAATCTGTCGCAGTGGAGGGTACACACACTCTCACACTCGAAGGTTCAGTCGAGAGCCGTATCCCTTTTTCTTTTCCCTCTCTTATTTCCAAGTGTTTAACTGCATGGCATAGTGGATGTGACATGTTGGAATCATAACTTTTTCATACTTCAGGCTTTTTGCCCTCTGGATGTGGGTAATGAGGCGCATGCATAGAAGTTGCGATGTGGAGAATTTTGAAGTTAAAAAAAATTTCATCGCGTAAGAATGGATTTTCAGACCTCAGTGGGATTCCTAGATAAAGTTCTTGTTCCGTGCTAATCCTTAGTACGTATGAATGGCATTTTGGGTGGGGGATCATTTTTTTGCATTATTTTATCCGATCGATTGTTTGCAGATTTGAGCAAACTTTCACGTCGGTGCCCAGGATGCTTACCTCATGTATTTTTCTTGGCTGAAACTGTATCCATGCTCAGGTTAAAATTTTGTCTTCTGTTATTGTTTCACACCCGTGAGTGTCTGCTTCGTATAGGCAGTGGTGCCGCGCTGAAATGATTTATGATTCACGCGACTGGTACTGTTAGTGGATGCATTTTTTTCTACCTAAGTTCGCCATATAATCGAGTTTTAGTCCTTTTGTACGTCCTTTCAGGTCAACGCGCGGGATGTTTACCGCTGCTGGAATCCAAGACCAGGCGTTACTGAAGCTTGTTCCATGCCCCAGTAAAGATTTTATATTCTCGCATCATTACTTAGCTCGTGAATTTCAAATTCGTGTTAGCGGAGACGGCGCATTTAGGACATTTCTTGTCATACTGTTGTTTACGCTGTTCAGCGTTTCAGCCGAAAAATTAGGTTGAGTGAGGGAGTTTGAAAGGTAGGAGGCAGAATGAAATTTTCAGCGAAGCTAATTCACACACTCACTAGCTCGGCACATCGACCTCATTCCCTCGTCGCTGAAATACCGTGTGAGGAGAAGACTGGGGCATTAAGCGAAGACTAACACAAGTCTGTACAAAAGATGCTAATTCGAGCGTCGCAAAAATTATCCCCTTTCTTTCCAACGTCTAAAAAAAGAAGCGAAACTCTATCCTTCCCTTTTGCCGGAAGGAAAAGACTGCGCAGATGTTCTGCCAAACTTCCATGCCTCTCTTTCTCTCTTACTTCAGCCGAGCCAGAAAGTTTATCAGTTTTTAGTACGCCCCGCCAAAACCCCAGGGAAAGTGAAAACGTGAACTAGTTTCGCAAAGTAGGTAAATTCGTTTGAAGGAAAAAAAAAGCAAATTGAAAATGAGCCAAACCGAGCATTAAAAATAAAGCAGAAAAAGCGAGGAAGTCTATGAGAAATGTTTCGCTGGGGCCATGGGAAACTGAGGAGGATGTCTGGCAAGAGATTGAGGGAGGAAGGGGGAGCTGGTCGGTGGGGCGGAGAAGATGGGGGATGAATGTCTTATGGGGAGGCTGAGAGCTGAGACAGGTAGTGTGTTAAAGGGTGGAGAGAGAGAGGATAGAGGAGGGGACTGCCGTGGGTGTGGTGTTATGCGGTGAGGGGAAGCTCGGGGTTTGGAATCGGGAGGAGGGTTTACGGAAGGAAATGAGGGAAACCAAAGCGAATATGGCGGAGGGGGGCGGGCTGAGGGGGGTGTGGAAGGAGTAGGGACCCGATGTTTGGGAATAGGGGGTAGGTTAGATGGTTTTACTTTTTTTCGTGGGGCGGGGTAGGGGTAGGTGGAGGAATTGGAGGAAGGCTTCGTGTCTCACCTCCCTCTCTCCCCCTCCATTGTCGCTGGTTTTTGGAAGTCGAAAGGCACACGGGAGAGCTGACTCCATTTCGAGGAAAAGTTTGGATCCATTCTTTCTTCTCCTATCTACTTTCCTCCTCCTTCCCCCGCTTCCCATTTCCTTATCTGCCCGTTGGCCTTTTTCTTCTTCCTCCTCCCTGCCCCCTCCTCATTCCCATCCGCCCAAAAAGTCCGCCTTCCGGCTCCCCCCCCCCCAAACCCCTTCCCCCTCCGCTCGTTCTTCGTTCCAATCGCAGTCCACCCCACTCCTCATTTCCCTCATTCCTGCTCCCCCGCCGCCACTCGCCCTATCTGCGCCAATCATCCAGCCATGCTCCTCCCTTCTCCGATGTCTCTCCTTTACATCAACTGGGACGGGAGATAAGAACGATGGGGTTAGGGGGAGGAGAGGAAGGGTGCGGGATATGAGGAGACGGGGGCGCCCTGTTGGAAGCGGTGGGTGGAGGAGAGAGAGAGAGCAATGGGGATGGGAAGTGAAGAGAATTGGACCCGTGAGTGGGGTGGGTGTGAGGGTGGGGTGCGTCGTATTTTAATTATCATCGTTGTTCAAACGTCGAGGGTGGAAGGAGAAATCTCGCCGGCGGAATAAATTTAGCCTCGTCGTTAGCATTGAGGACTACTTAAAAATTATGAAATGATAGAATTTCCCCGTAGCCAGTAGTGGTGACATATATATACGGCCCCCGGTGACTGAATGCTCTGCCGAGATTAGACTGGTCTCGTTCCCTTCCGCGATTGTTATCTAAGTTCTCTGTTTCATCTCTTGAGATAACTAGTTGAAATTTTTATGAAAGGAAGCCTGCTTCATGTCTTATATAGCAATAATACTTTCAAATAACCTCGTTAGTCATTTTGAAACGGTTCTATGATGTAGAGTATAAGGTGTTCGAATGTGTTCCTATTGCCGTTGCCATGGTTTTCGATGTGTTCTTTATTCACCTAACCTCTTTCTCTGTACTTCAAGCGCATTGCTGTGATCGCTTACAGTGGTCGTACGTTTTAAACTCACAATTTATCTTACTTGTGATCTCTCATTCATCTGCTAATAATATTCCGAGTTTCTTGAGACATGGGGAATCACTCTCTAAAATGATGGCATGTTTGAGGGAATCTAAATGTATTTCCCGTATTACGAGCTTAATTCTAGATGCATTTCGATTGTTTGATTCCTAATGTCATTGTATCATAGTTAACGAGCTTCGTTCTATCTTTATATGTAGGATATTGCTATGAAGCTTAGATACCAGATTGTCGCCTTTTATCAGAATTGTTATTGATACCGTTACTTTCTCGTATTTATATTGGAATTTTTCGGGTATAGAACTGCTTAACTTAGTTGTTATTAATTTTCGGCTGTTTAATGTACCTTCCGGTGCCTCATATCCATTATCTCGCTGAGTCCTGAAACTTTTTCAGGATTAAAAGAATTCTATATTCATGTACCTCCTGGAAACTGTCTCAAACTGAACAATAATCCTAATAGCTCAATTAAAATATTAATCGAATTAAGGAATCTTTTCTTCAGAAAGGCATCGAAACAGATTTTCTGATGGTAATTATTGCATTCAAATTCTGGACTAATGCCCAATTAGGTGCTATCTATATTTTTAATGAGGCGATATTATGAAGTTATTGAGATTTCCCTTATATCATTTTACATAAGCTTCGCTTTTAACGGTAATCCACATAATTAGATTTTAGGAGCATAAGAGACAGTCCATTAAGGTTATCCTTGGATCAAACAAGATGATATAATTTTAAAACAATAATCATAAAACTAATGTGTTGTTAATTTTCCACGAGGGATTTGCTGTTAATCCGCCTTGAATTTTGCTTTAGTCTTTAATGGTTATGGCCTGAATGAACTAGTTAGGAGTCATGGAATGGAATTCTTATTGGAACCCTACATTTTCTATCATGTCTCCTTCCTAATTCTTGAAAAATCGGAAAAGTTCTCTCCTTTACCCATTGTGAAGTGAGAATTTAGATATGTCGTAACGTGGTCGGTACTTGATTGCAGGCTTGTAGTTATAATTGGCTTACATCCGTGATGATGCCATTTTTATATCTATCCGTGATGATAACATTTTTCTATATATTTCTATATTTTCTAAATATGTATTTCTATATGCGAAATGAGCTCACGTAAACCATTACTATCTATTTACAGTGGTACATTTAAACAGCGTGGATTCAGACAGCATTAGCGAAAACAAAGTTAAAAACTACCTATTCAATAATGAAAGGGAAGCAAATAACTATACTGTGGGAAATGAGAAAGGGCGCAAATAATGAAAGAATAAGAAGAAAGGAAAACGAATCATTTTTGTCTAATTTAAACAGGGAGAAATGCGAGCATTTGAATTGGCATTATCTGGGAAAATGCGTATGAATAAATCAGTATGTGGGAGTGGGCTAACATAGGGTTCTAAAGTTTATGAGGGATGGCAGTAAATGACAGTCGGTGATGAAGTTGAGAATGAAATGCATGAATTCAAAATCAGTTTTTAGAATCTGTCAGAGGAAATTAATAATGAAGAAACCCAATAATATCTGCCCTGTCGGGCCTCCACTCATCGCAAGTAACTTATTATATGGCTCTTGAATCAGTATATTGAGAGGGTATATCATTGAAACCTAATCTTGTATTCACCCTGCGTGATTTGAAAATGTTCATAGCAACATGTGCTGAGGAATGTATTTACGTTCCGATTGCACGTTTATAGTTACGATTAATGGGAAAACCCAATAGTTGATGCCGGCGTAGTGGAATTCTATCTCAGTCTTGTATTTCAGGAATGTTTAAATCTTCGGATTAGGCGATTGTTAAAAAGATGTTGGCTTCGTCTACTTACGATAATTTATTCGCTCTTCGCCAATATATGTGTCTGTTTTTTTGTTCCGTTGTCTGTCATTTTGGTATATTCACTAAAGTTACTCAGTTAAAAAAGATGTTTGCTTCGTGTACTTGCAATAATTTAATCGCTCTTCGCCAATCCATGCGTTTGTTTTTTTTTGTTTCGTTGTCTGTGATAATTTGGTATATTCACTAAAATGACTCAGTTAATAACTGACTGATGGTGCTAATAATTTCTTACCTTTGCCATCATGATATGACTTCTTGTGTCGGCGTAAATGGCATTATCTCTGAAATATTCGGTCTTCTAAAACCCTTTGTGGTCAACGTTGGTGACATTTCCTGACTTGATTTTGTGGATGACGGGTGAAAGTGGTTTACAGTTTGTGCGGTTGACGTGGAAGTTTGAATGCGTTTGAATCTTGGAACTGGCGTGAATGGGAATTGGGAGTGAATGGTGAAATTTAAATAAAACTTTTTGCGAGTTTTGGGATGCCATTGCCAAATATTTCGTTTCAAATCTAGACAGATGACATTTCTTTAATACGGTCTGTTGAATTGAAGAGTGAGGGAAGCGGTGCAAACGCTGGCTGTATTCCGTAAATATGTAGTCGTAGACAATTGTTTGGCTGTTTCGCCAGACTTACCTTTGTTCGATTGTCAGTAAATATTTGAGACCCGTTTGAGTTTGTTCCAGGCGAAATGAAAGCGGAGCGAATACCTTTAGGGCGGAGTCTATAAACCTTTGGTTACGGGTTAAAAGAAACGCCGCGGTTTGTATGGTCTAAATAATTATCGGAACTCAAACGGGGGAGGGTAAATATAGAAACACGATTGAAGCCTGCGGTGTTTTCTCCTCTCTGGGTAAATGTATCCTTTATGCTCTTTATCTCGGGCGAAACTGTGAAAAAGCTATTTAGAGATTAAATACCCGCAAGTCCGTGAATCAATTCAATTTTTGAAAAGATCGTGATTTCTCGGCGCTTGAAAATTTTTCGATCCCTCGACTCTTGTGTTAATTTTGCCGAGCGAAGTGAATGTAAATTTTTTCGATGTATCCTTTTTCCACTCGGCATACCGCTCGGGTGCTATGTAAATATCCACGTGAGCAAATCGGAGAATACTAAAGTGGGTTTGGACTGGATGTGATCAGTGGGTACGTGAGCGGTGGGTCCTGGGAACGAACGGAGGCCTATTTTTTTCGGAACACAGGTATTACCGACGGGAAATTGGACCGCGTTTGCTCTATTTTCAACTCTCTGATTCCGTTGCCCATTTTAAGAGAGGTAGATTGAGATTCTTTCGAGATTTTTTTTTCCTGCATCAAAGATGCTCGCTTTGGCTGGATCCGTGAATTGATTAAATGGTCCAGACTTTCAATATGGTTCCATGAATGAAGCATTCACTCGAGGGTTATGCTTTCAGGGCATTAAAAGAGAATTTCTCACGGTTATTTGCTGTCGATGGGTTGAATTTGGAGCGCATTGGAAAATAACGCAACACTGACGTACACTTTGATTCCTGCCAAATTTGTAATCAGATATTTTATTATATTCATCCTATGATATCATGTATGGTCATTTTGGAACTCTTTTCTTACGTATTTGAAGTTCTTTTGTCTCTATGAGAAATAGAGACCCGAAGAATTGTTATTTAGCGTTGCGCACGCATACTTGTGATTGCTATTCACTCTTAGTATGAGGCATAAGTTACTGGAAATAAAAGTAACCTGGCGTCGTTATTTCTCGCCAATATTAAATGTCTTAAGACCGTATTGGAAACTGATGGCTCAGAATGAGACTGGATTTCGTAGAAAATTTTTATTATTCAAATGGTAAGTGAAAACTTATTTTCCATTCCAACTTCTGCCCATATCGTGGAAGATTAAAAACGTGCTGAGAAAGCTCACATCTGGTGTTTGATTTATTGAAATCAAATCGCATTTCGCTGGCTGGAATGATTTCAAAAATCGGATATAAAAGAACAATGGGATTACAAAGGGATATTGCATTTGAATCGTAATGTAATTTTCTCTTTTCAATAGAAATTTTAAAATGATATTCGGTGAATATGCGATGTAGTTAAATGGAAAATAATATGAACGTAGTGTGAGATATTATTATGTTTAATGCATGGGTAAATAAAATATTCTTCGCCTTAAATGTGCTTTTTAAATGTGATTGGCCCATGACATTGTTCCAATACGTTGCGTGAAATTCGCATTTTATTCAACGAAAAATCCTCCCCATTTGATTTTCACTTTTGCGATGGCTTTAAAAAGAAAGTAGTGTTCGGTTTTGTAACACGTAAATGGATTATCTACTTTGTTATTGCTGACGAGAGAAATAAAATCTCATAACTTCCGGACGTGTCGGTTGCAGTGGGACGTATGGAACGGTTATTGTGTTTTAGCTGATTTTTTCTTTTTTAACAATGAAATACTGAGAGAGCTGGGGAATGGTGTCCGTGTGTGGCTTCACTCTGAACGAGTGAGTTGTTACGCGCGTTGTACCTCTCGTCTCTCTTTTGTTTTTAAGCGTTATTTTTCCCGTGCTGTGCGGAGCGGACGATACGTTCCCGGCAGGGTATCAGCCGGCTTATGTTATCACACATCGTGATTCCAGATGCGATTTCCATAAGTGTCGCCCGAGAATTGTCGCAATAAATGTAAAGGTTCAGGAGGTTTGGGCGGAAAGCGGGGGAGTTGATAGGAGAGAGAGGAAAAAGTGGATAGGGCTTTGTAGTGACAGTGAAAAAGGAGAAACGATGGAAGATAGATCAATATTATGATCTTTATTATTCACCAGCTGCCAGTCGACCCTCTTGCAGAGTGGTAACATTCTAGCGTATGTTAGTTAAAAAATATAAGAAGATCCTTTAAGGCCAATTGCGTTCTTGCCTATGTGATTTGGTGAACCAGCATTAGCTAAAATAGTTTTCAAATATCTAGTCTTTAAAATCCCTCCCCCATATTTTACGTATAAATATGGACGTTACAAGCATATCAATACTTATTAGAAAAACATTCATTATAAGTTAAAACATATACACAATTAGTATTTGGAAAATGTGAATTATTAATGTATTGACATGGAAGACTTCAGCGTCGGCCTTTTAAAAACCAGGACCACCTACTCTGAAACGTTTCTAGGGTTTATTGTACAGTTATTTATTGTCCAAAGATATCATGCAATGTATTCCAGTCCTCTAAACCCCCAGGGAAATAATATTTTCCCCTTAGGTATTTTAATTGTGCCGCGTAAGTTTTTTTTTACTTTCAGTCCCTTCTTTTCGTGTAGTTTTCATTTTTTGTCTACCCTCCCTATCAACTTCCACCCTTATACCAATGGAAGGAGGAATTGTTCGGAAGAGTAGGAAAGGCAGGGGAAGCCTGATAGAGAGATGTACACGGAAAGAATTCTGATACGGGAAAGATGGCTGGTTTGATCGGACTGGTAGGTTGGAGAGTCGCTGGTGTTTGTCGGGGCTTATGGAATAAGGGGCGGGGTCTTTCGGGGGGAGGGATAGGCGGCGTGTATGAGGTGAGTTGGGTAGGGGTCCGAGGGGCGAGGGACATTAGCTTCCACCCACGAGCCGTCCATCAAGCGAAGCGAGAGGCCGGACACAAACCACACAAAGCCCAGCTCTCAGTCAGTGTCCCTCCTCCCACCTACCTGCCTCCCCATCCGAAGGCCCCACCGTCCACTGCCTCCTCCCCCCCTTTAAGCCCCAATCCCTCACTGGCTCTTGCCTCTCGGGGGCCTTGCTGGGGGCTGGAGCGCATATTTCTCAAGCCGCCACCTCCGGTCGGAGAGTGAGGGAGAGAGGGCCCCTGGAGCACTAGTGGCCGGCGTCAAATTTTAATGCCTCGGTTATCCACCCGGACCATTCGCCTATACGCCAACCTCCCCGTTGTTCCTATTCTTCTGTACCTTTCCTCCAGCCTTCCTCGCCGGGAGCAAATGCTAGAAGGCGGTTGGAGGTGGCGAGTGGGGGTTGGATGGGGATTTGCTCGAGGAATGGTGTTGTAGTCCATAGGAGCAATGTTAGATGAGTAGACGGTTGTGGTACTTTGCCAGTGGTACGAAGCGGAACAATATCTTTAAGTAAAATATCGGTGATGCCGATCGATTCACAGCCTGTGATGCCCAGTTTGGTATTTTATGTGCACAATTTAGTCGTTGGTATAAGTTGGTACTAAATAGAATATCTTTTTCCGTGGCTCATGTCATTCTCTTTTGTTCTCAATTTGCAGATATTGAGTTGAAGTAGAAAAGGCGAGAAACTGCAGCATTTCTGTCATGGAAATTGATATTTCTAGTGATATGCGTACTCTCATTCCTCGTCAGGAACTTTACCATTCGTCTTAAGTGCCTTCAATCCCTCATAAAATGTGCACAAAAAGTAAACACGATGATGCATTTTGAATACACCTAAAAATTCAATTGTTGAATTTATGTGGTCCACAAGTTCGTGGCTTGTTTGATTTTGACTCTTTGAAGATATGCCTACAAAACTAATTTTTTCCTGAAAAATTGGCGGCCAAATTGTACTCATGGATTCCCACGTTCACCAAAACCGATGTTTATCACTGCGACGCAGGACCCTAAGGGGCGGTTGCACTATGTCTCGTTACGTTCTTAGTAACGGTTTGAGTCACGATTTTACATAAGAAGAGATAAATGTGACCGTGTCTATAACCGTAAACTAGGGTGGTAGCTAGACATTGTACTACCGGCCTCAAGGAGGCGAGGTGGACATTTTTACCAGTCGTTATCGTCTAGAGAGGCGACAGCTTGTTTTTATTTCACCACGACGATCGTCGGTAAATTTCGTTTCAGTGGCGGTGCGCTAGTCCAAAGGAGTGGTGCTAGATATGAGTGCATGGTCAGGTGTTAGTCACGGTTGGAAAGCCTAGGCAATCGGATGCGGAAGAGGAGGAGGAGGTGTTATGTTATGGAAAGCGAGTGACAAACACTCCGTTACAAGGGTGGATCATGGGAGGGAGAGAGGAGTGACGCGTTTTAATTGGTGCGGAGTGGATGGCAAATGAGATGAGAATTGATGGAGGGCATTAGCAGGAGGGACGGAAGAGCGAGAGGAACCGTGGGGAGCAGGTGGCGGGCGGCTGAGTCGCAATCGACTTAATTTGGGCGGAATTGAAGCCATCAAGTCCCATCGTGCTGTTTGCTCAAGTCTCCCGGGCAGAGCTTTCGATTTTAAGTGGTGAATTTCTACCCATTCGACCGCGGACATGATTTCATCTTCGAATTATTGGGTTTTCTCGTAATTCTCGTTGTATCGAGTATGTCTAGATGGCAGTGCGCGCGATATTTGTGTATTTTTTTATTCGAGCATTTTAACTCGTGAAAAAGTAAGAGACTGTATGCTATGGCAATAGGCAGCTGAACTGTGACATCTAAATTGTCACAACGGAGGTTGTAGAAGTTGCTAAAGCTCCCACCGTACATATCTCTATTTTTGAACGGTCGAGTCAATTAAAATATGTTGTACTTAATGTTAGAATTGAGTGAAGGCTGCGTTACTGAAGATCATGTAAGGAGTTGGTATTGTGAAGGAGTTTGGAAGTAAAGCGAGGTAACATTCCCCCATGCGAAGTTTGCGATCGAGATGAAATTGGAGGGAAGGAAGTATAGAAAGCATAGGAAATAAAATCCTTCTACGTTATCTCTACCTCTAAAGCCACTTAAACGAGAATTAGCCGTGAATTTTTAAAAAGTGCATAAACATGAATAGTCCATGAATTTCTTTTATAATTCTTATTTTGAATATTATTGTTGGCTTTTGATTGTTCTTTCAGAGTTGGAGGAGGTTGAAAAGTCTGTATTATTCCGTCCTAGAAAATGCTTTGGGCATTATGCTGGAATTTTTATGCTGTTGACGTTTTTACTCCTTTGATTTTTTTACTTATTTCGTATTTCCTTTGGGGGATCCCTAATGTGCGATTCCGATACACAAAAAACACGTACGGGCAACATTGCAATATATTGACCAGCGATCTGCCAATTCTAACTTTTTTCAATTCTGCCGTATCGAGGTGCTACAGTAACTTGATATGGATGAGAGTAAATGTAAACGTATCATATCGGCATCTCTACGTCAAGTACTATCTCGAGATTTTAAATCTTCATTCCTGTCTTAAACGGGCACCGGTGATACGGGTGTGAATAATCTGAAAGAAGTTATTAAATTTTCTATGGGTAGCCAAAGCGGGAGTTTTGAGGTGCCTCTTGATCTCTATGTGTGATAAGACACTCATGAGAGTCATGCATTCTGGAGCATACTAAACGAAAAAAACTATGATTTTGAACGGATCTACATTAAGCCCCAGACAACGGTGAGAGTTGGCGACTTTTGGCCTTAAAAATCTTGAATAACCGTGAACTTAACTTCTTTGAACCAGTGGTCATCCTCATTCAATGTAAGATTTCAAGCTCATGTTCTCCTAAAAAACATTTATAATATATATATATATATATATATATATATATATATATATATATATATATATATATATATATATATATATATATATATATATATATATATATATATATATATATATATATATATAAATACGTTGATGGATTGGAGTCAGCCATGCGGCGATGAACACACGATGTGGATAGAATGGAGGAGATAGACACACAAAAAAAGAGACGATCACACTTACATAGCTAGCTTTCGGAACTAGTCCGTCTTCAAGGCGTATCACGGAACAAATGTCGTGTGCGCTGGTGAGGATAGGGGTAGGAGGGGCGGTAGGTTAGGGGAGTGGGGATGGGGGAAGGGGAAGGGGTTTTTCCCAGCGGTTGACGAACGGTTCTTGAAAAGGGGAAATTTTTACCAGCTCGTGTCTTGGCCGGAGAGAGCGGAAGGGGTCGCAGTGAGGGTGGGGGGGGGGGGAAGAAGGAAGGGAAGGGGGTAAATGGAAAACAACGGGGAGCGTGCGATTAATGTATTTTATTTAATCCGGGCGCGGCGTACGATTTTAGCAACCAGATTATGGCCAGCTCCTTCTGGCGCACTTCAATTAACGGGGCGTCCGGGGGAAGGGAGATCAATATTGCCACCTCAAAGCACTTGTCAAAGGACAAGCCATGCTTCCGCACATGAGTAGGGACGGGGAAAGTGGAAGATGGGTCTTTACAGGTGCACCGATGGTTATTCATTCTAATATTAAGGGGTGTAATACATTCGCCCACATAAAAACCGGGACATAGTTTACATTGTAACACATAAACTAAGTTGTGGGAGTCGCAAGAGCCGGAGGCTTTGATGTCGAACGGCGTCTCTGTGTTAGGACTCTGAAATGAGGATAGGGGGCGAAACATGTTGCACGTTTTGCACCGTGGTTTGTTGCATCTCTGTGTGGTGGGACGGGGAGTGTCATTCGATGTACCCTCTCGCGAAGAATTGGAGCGAAGAAGATTGGCTAAGTTAGGTGGACGTCTGAAACATACTGTGGGGCATTTGGGTAGGAGATTGGCTGTCGATCTGTTAGTATCTAAAATTGGGAATAAGTCTTTGAGGATGGTCTTGAGTTTTTGGACGCCAGGAAAATATGTGATGTGAAGATTTAGGGCGTCCAGGGGGGTGTCTTTTTTACGTGGGGTGAAATTAGCAGAGGAGGGTAAAATACGTTTTTTTAGAAGTGGCTCGGGATAATTTCTATTGGATAAAGAATTGTGAAGCTTATCAAGGTATTCGTGAAGTTTTTCTTTGGAGTTGCAAATCCGGTGGCCACGGATCGACAGCGAATAAGGAATTGAGTGCTTAGTGTGTTTGGGATGGCAGCTGTTGTACGAGAACTCTTTTCAAGAACCGTTCGTCAACCGCTGGGAAAAACCCCTTCCCCTTCCCCCATCCCCACTCCCCTAACCTACCGCCCCTCCTACCCCTATCCTCACCAGCGCACACGACATTTGTTCCGTGATACGCCTTGAAGACGGACTAGTTCCGAAAGCTAGCTATGTAAGTGTGATCGTCTCTTTTTTTGTGTGTCTATCTCCTCCATCCTATCCACATCGTGTATATATATCTATATATATATATATATATATATATATATATATATATATTTTTTTTTTTTTTTTTTTTTTTTTCCCTACGTTCTTGCGAAAAAGGTGCTAGTGGCACCGAAATATTAAGAAACTCTGTAAGTGTTTATTTTTTTTGTTTTTCTGTGTTTATCGTCTGCCTTTCTCTGGCAAACAGTTTATATATTCGTCACGTGAGTGATCCTAAGTGTAGTTATATATATATATAGAAAAAGAATCGAATTTTTATCTATATATAGAAAAAGAATCGACGCTCATCAGCAAATATCTTAGAGTAATTGCGTGGTGAACTGTGGAAAGTAAGCGTTTCAAGTTCGTGTAAAGAATAAACCTACCTTCAATACCAGCTTTAGAGGATTTGATAAAGCCGAAGTCGATGCGCTTTTCCAGGCCGAAGGGTGTCGTAGGGGATTTGAGGGTGGAGGATAGTTGGGGCGATAGGGCGGGAAAAGGGTTGCGAAAGAAGCGAGATGTGAGCGAACGGTGAGGGTGCGATGATGAGAAAACGGAGGGACGCGAGAAATGATGAGAAATGGCGGAAGAAAACGAGAAGGGGAGGGAGGAATGTGCGGACAAAGTAGGTGGTGGAGAAGTGGTAGGTGAGGTAATGATGAGAACCAGACGACTTCTCCAGTGACACGAGTTAATTGGCGCCTTTTATTCACAACCGTTGCGAAAGTGTGCTTGTAGAATTCTTGAAAGATAGATGCGAATGTAGCTGCTGCTGCTTGTTAGCTCTAATTGATAAACAAATTGTGAAACAAACCGTTTCAAAGACTACAGCTCGTTTGCTCTCTGAGAGGTTCTCGAAAGTCGTTTTTCTCTCTCTCATAAAGCGTGTGTTGTCATGATAACACCTTTCGCGAATTATTTCTGGCAGTTTCCTCTACTCAGACGTCTCACATCTGCGTTTAATGCGTTAAGGATATTTGGTGGTGGTCACTTTTGATGTGAAAACTACTCTTGGTTGTGGGCGTTCAATTATAACAGCGCCATTTTCGTGTTAGTGTGAATGGGTGTGAAGTTATCGCATGAGTTCCTCTTAAAACGCAACGCACGTCGATGTGACCTCTATGAAGGCCAGTTTTGTTCGATAATTACCCATTTTCTCTCCTATTCATCGAATTCACGTCTCTTCCATCCACGAGGCAATATTCGACCTCGCAATCTCTGGATAATCTGTGGGACGCGTTATTCATCTCTATATCTTCTCATAGGAGTGAATCGGTCACTGAAGTTCTTATGACAAACCACGGCTAAATGCAAATGGCCAACCCTAGGATTTTCAAGGGTTAGGGTGCTGAAAACTGATTGTTGAGATTGCCTCATAGCTCATAATTTATCCCGATGGCTTAATTTGCCCATGTAATTTGAGTGGTGACTGTAGGACTCTAATCCAACCACGAAATTAACCTTTCAACTTTTGGAGCGCCGCTAGCCTAGCTTTCCCGAAAAGGTAACTTGTTCTTTTCCTTCTGGTCTTTATTGTGCATATATGTTCAGAAAGCGTTGCTTATGAAAGTAATCACTCTACAGCTTCGAAGGAAATGAATGCTATTCGACAAATTTCAAGCTATCCGGGACTAGCCAAGGAGTTTCACTTTTACGGAGTCACCCGCAATGCACAAATGTTACATTGTATGTCCGGCAGTCGAGAACATCTAGTCCCGTAAAGGTCAAATCCACAGGGAAAGAGGGTGCCTCGGTAGCTTAACTGGCTAAAGCACTCGGCCGGAAATCGAGGGATCCGGGTTCGAATCCCGGTCTAGGCGGATGATTTTTTCTCTGTGGAAATTCCCACATGAATGCTATTCGTTTGAATGGAACGCTGTCGTGATTCCAAATAAGGTGAAGTAACCCTGAGAAAGTTCTGTACATTTGTACGAGTCTTACTCTGGCTTGCCCACAGGTGGGTAATACTGTTCTTCGGTTTCCAATCTTTGTGAATGCTCTAGCGATTTGATTCGAAGTCACACGCCCGGGTGCAAAAATGTTCTCCAAACTGGATAAAATTTGCCGCAATAAATCACTTGACTCGATCTTGTTGAGATTACCTCTCAATTATTATCTTATATTACATTATCTTCTTCTTTCAGACATGAAATCTCGATCTTGAGTTAATATGGCTAGGTATCGTAACTGGGTTGTACATGTGACCAGAAATTGGCATATACAGGTTCTTCTCAAGTTAAATGATTTTTTCATGGTGAATTACATCTGCTGTGGTGTATATCGTTTATATTTTTTTGCCGCAGGTGAAGATAGTCGAGATGAAATCAAGACTGGTTCAAATACAACCTCAGTGATTTTCTCGTAGTCTGTAGGTAACCTAAGAGCGTCGCGTAACTTTCCACTTGTCGTGCTTGCTCTTCGTCCTTCCTATTCGTGTGGAGGCTGCTTGATGATCTGTTTAAACATCCCTTTCTTTCTTCGGCACCGCGTGATTACAGGAGGGGGTCCGAACGAAAGTAGAAAGAGAAAAAAAAATTATCGCGCGAAAAAGGGAGTGTGAGGAATTTGCTTGGGAATGGTAGCTCATGGGCAGAGGGAGGTGTGAGGAGGGTGGTTGGTTTGAGGACGCACGCTACCCGCACACAATGGTGATGGTGGACGGCGCAGCGGCGGCTCCTGGGGAGAGAGGTAGCGGAGATTGGAGAGCGAGAGGCCGTGGGCGGTCGAAACAGAAGATTGGATAAGAGGGAGGGATGGGCCGAAAAGGGGTGGGATTGTGATTTGGAGGGAGCTACGCTAAAGGGGTGGTCTCGGAGAAGGAGGGGGTTAAAGCCTTGGTGGCGTAAAGCCTTGGGACTGGGGAGGGAAGGGGTGTAGATGGAAGGAGGGTGGTGGGCTGTGAGCCGAGGATGAAGGGAAAAAAAAGTCATGGAAGGTGCGTGAGGGAGGATTTGGAGGGTGGTCGGGTGGCTGAGCAAGAGGGTGGGCTATGGTAGGGACCTTTAAAGAGGAAAAGAGGTTTTCGCGGAGTCGAGGAAGACTGCGTGACGGAAGGTTGAGAGGTTATACTCTAATACCCGCTCGAACTTTTTACTGTGGCAGTACGTTTCATGAATAGCTGTCAGTATGCCTAAAGCCGTCTTTGCCCCTACAATGGTAATTATTTTTTCAGGGCAAACTCCGTGAGTCACCGCGACCGTGAGACATATACAGTGAAAATGTCGTCCGCCTGGACTGGTAGAAAAAATATCCTTCTGGATTGGACAAAGCCCTTGAAGTGAGCTCCGGATATTATTTTGTACTTTCCTTACATCATAATCATATTTATTATTATCAGATTTCAATTGTTACTTAACGCACTGTACCCGTTGTGTTCATTTGTCGAACTGGATAACTATGATGACACTAATTGTGGCTTTCAAAATTATCGGTTATCCAGTTAAGTGCTGCGGAGTAAATTGTTAGTTAATGTTGCGATTTTCTCTCAATCACTATTCCAAGTTAGGGCTTTGCGTTGGATGCTTTCGTTTAAAAACTCAGTAGAAGCTAGGAAAGCGAACAGTAAATGAGTGTAGTGCTTTACTCTACCAAAAATAAATTACATGGAGTCATACGCTTGTTACTGTAGCAATTTTCACCTTTATAATTTAGGCAAGATGTAAATGCTAGTAGAATTTTTTTTTAAATTTTCGGTCTGATCTAAATAAACTGGTTGTGCCATCAGCGTATTAAAAATTATGACGCAAACGGTTGGTTACCAAAGTATTCTCTTTCAAATTAAGTTCAGTGAAGTTAGAAGTTAGCTACCCATGCAATTTTCACGATAGCTACCTGGGTAAGTTGCGAGTGCACGTCGAGTTGGCTAATATAGTTATCCAGGGAGAAAAAGAACCTTGCAATGCGAAAAATATACGAGGCGATTTGAGCTGTGAGTCGGGCGATGCTTGGGTGGAGACGGGGGATTTGGGGAGAGAGAGTGAGTGAGGGTAAGGAGAGAGAGAAAAAGGGTGCAAGGGTGCTCTGTTGGGTGGATACGGGGTGGGAGTAGAACCCTTCGTGGCTGGGAGGAAAAGGGATTGCCGAGTTGCTTCCCTGGAAAAAGGGGGAGGCAAGAGATGTGATTTTTCATTACGCAGCTCAACGACGTCCGGGCGTCGTTTATCCGGGCGCCTGAGAGAGAGATAAGGAGAAGTAATCGCTGAAGAAGGAGGGCGATATTCTTTATGGCCACGATCGTCAAATTGTGCGCTCCGCGTTTCCCTGAGGCAACCACCGCGAGGAAAAAACGGGATGGCTCGGGGGCGTTAAAATTTTTATGAAATGCGGAATTATTTGTGTTCTAGTTTATGATTTTTTTTGTAACGCATTGCTTTATTGGGCATAGGCAAGGAGAGGACGATTAATAGATTCGACCCTTTACAAGTCGCTATTTAGGGCTGTGGTGACTCACTACCATTCAGGGTACTCCTGTAATTCTTTAGATGCCATCAAATCACGATGATTTATTGATGAAAGATGTGCTCTAGCCTTTTTATAGTCAGTAGTATGGTGGTACGGTTTTTCATTGTTGGTACTGTCTCGCTTCCTTCACCGACTTCCAGGGATTAAGTGAGTGCCCGAGTTGCTCGTAATTTTAAGGTCATTGCATGAATGAAAATGTTTCTCCTGCAGGTGGTGGGAGTAAACAAGTAATCGCAAACATTTTCACCCGTAATTTTTCAAAATATCGATACGTTCGAGGTATTTCAGTGAATTGAGAGGAGGAATTGGTCGTTCGACTTCTTCACACTCGTCAGAGGCAATGAACTGGCAGTAGACTCAGAATTTGCGATCCTGAGAGTATGCATTGCATCACCTTTGCTTTAAAGAATTATTTTCGGCTGGGGCAGTTACCTGTCGTATTCACAGTGGGAACGAAAAAATGTGAGCCTGTCGGGTGCGGGGTTATTAATCTTTCTATAGATAAGTTAGATAAGGAATGATTTAATGGTTCCCCTGGCCATTTCACGCTTATAAAATTCCTTTCAAATTTTTTTGCTTGAGATATGGCTGTGAAGTAGTCCTCCATTGAGGTAGGTTTTTTATTTCACTCCAGTCAAGTGAACAATGCACTTGATCCTGTTAGCCTGTGATGAAAAAATTGCGACAAAAAATCGCCTGTTAGAATTATTTGTTTAATAGCCCTTTCTTTTAGAGATTACTTTGTGCCGTATTTTCATTTTAAGTTCTTCGAATTACTAGGTTGGATAATTTTACTTTGCTTTAATTTCGGGAGTGATTTTGAAATGTTTATGGATTTATTAAGAGCTGAGAGTTTAGTAAAGATCGGGCGGGTGACTCAATGTTACTTCACGTACATAAAGAGGATATCTTCTTGGGTGAATATATTGGCTTGCGCTGGATTAATTGTAAAAATTTCCTCATTTATCGGAACTAAGCTGTTTGTAGAGGGAGTGGCTAAACGAATATCTGTGCTAATAATACATTTGTGTTCTTATCTTGGTTGCATGATTATCTCTGTGGGTCTTTTGAATTGCTAAGCGGATTTCTGATGATTTGAATAGAATTCATTGTAAGTTGCCTCATTCACAAAGGAACCGTGCTAATTGTGCCTCCGGGAGACAAAGCTTAAGTTGCGAGCGTCGAAACATCTGTTCTGACGGAAGCGTGTGAAACTTTCTTTGACACGCTCATGCATATCCTCGCTCTAAATGGGATTGTGGGCGGTTTTCTCATCCTCTTACAATCAGGTAGGCTTTCGTGTAAATGAAATATGGCATTTACCGAAGCGTGTAGACAGTATGAATTTGTTTCCAGGTGAAAAGTTTGGCTGCTGTTAAATCAAAGTCCTTTAAATGCGTAAGTGAATGAAAAATCGTTTTGTATCACATAATTTTATTTTTTAGAGTTGATATTATGAGAAAAGGTTTTGCTTGAAGTTTCTTTTGATAAGATTATCGTGGGTGTACATCTTCCGTACTAAGTAGACTTGCGTAACCTACGGGTGAGTTTTTGTAACTCTAATTAAAGTTCATATACGTATGGATGTAGAATTTATCTTCTCCTAGGCTTGAGTTCATTGTTCTGCGCTTTTGAACGCCAACATAGTGTTCAAGTCGAAGGCTTGCGTGATAGATGAAGGTAAACTCACTTCCCTCTAAGCCCTAAGGCGTGCAAAATTCACAAATGTGGAGGAGGAGGGGCGTAGAAGTCCCTTTCATTGTGCCCGTAGTGGTTACCGAGGAAGTTTTGGTGCGCGGAAAATCACAGAGTCTGTATTTCGTCGGGAATATCCCGAGGCTCTGCCTGGATTTGGACCCGGGTTCCCATGTCAGACACAGAACGCCCTATCCAACTTTTGGGCGCCATGCCGCCGTGTTATCTGACTCCCAACTTTTATATTACATTCGTGTTCGAGGGGTGACGCCGAGTGCACTGAAAATCACTCCCTACGGAGTCAAGCGTAGTTGGTAGTTGCTATAATACGATGCTAGTCGGTGGCTAAAATGAAGTATTCTGCGTCTCCGGGGAATAATGCCGATAATTTCGCCGGGGAATATGGGAGAATACGCGGAAAATTACTGACGCCCCTCGACGTTTATTGGCGCCCAATACGGCGTGCGTAATCACCCCTTCATACGATATTGGACATGCGCGTCGTCGTCTCTCTTGGAACTCAATCGTTAGATGGCGATCGGGTGGGTGTTGTCGCTGAAGTATATGCTTCCAATCCTTAGGGCCCGCATTTCAACTGTACATGTGGTTGCAATTTATTCTCAGCGTAATCCCGATCCCTACTTGAGTACTGTGTAGAGCGCATTTTATGAGACTGTCACTTCGTCAGTTGGCTTAAACTGGAGATGAGGCTAACACCGATGACGGGTGTCTTTCCACTCTTCCTCCATTCCCTGAAATAATCGTACCTACATCAACCTACACAACCATAAAAGCGGAGATTATGCTGAGGAAAAATCGTTCGACCGTGCCTCGAACCTGGGTGCTTGAATATCTTGCCGTTTTCCATGTTTGGCCTTAACCTCATGGACTGTGGCGCTAATGCTCACGATTTCGACTGCTTCGGTATCGCACTTATGTGGGCTTATGTGATTTCGTAAAGGTTGCGGAAGAATAAAATATCTTTTTTTACTTCACTTGTGAGAATCCCCTGTAAAGTTTAGTTCCGCGGCTAGTTCCGTTATCCTCAAAATACTTGACTACATCCTACGCAGTGCAAACGAATATATTTTTTGGTCTCCCACTCCAAATAACTAATCAGACATTCATATCATGTTCTCAAATAATAGAAATATATATCGCAATTGAGTGGATGTTTAACAAGTTCTTTTGAATTCCCGATATCTATACTAAATTTTTTCACTAGGTATCGCTGGATTCTTTCAACTTGATCCAGAAATGCGATAAATGTACTTACTCGCCTCTCAATGCATTTCGCAACCATTCAATGCCCTTTCTTCGCAGCATTGTGCGCGACACTACCGTGGAAAAGATCGGCATCTAAGGATTCTTCGGAATTTTAATAAAACCACTATTTAAAGTGGTATTTTATCTGCCGTTAGTCTCAGCCGCAATGAGCAGTTTCCTATGCGCCCTGCCGCCTGAGGATGCTTTTCCCCCCTCGCACATCCCAAATCCTCGCTTGTGTTCCGCACCCTATCCTCGTCGTCGCACCACGCTCTCATCATCTCGCCATCGCCACGCCGCGTCCCCACCGCCTGTGCCATTCGTCCCTCCCTTGTATCCCTCCCCCCCCACTCCATCCCAGACCGCCCTAGATGCACGCGCGCCCTCTGTCCGCCCCCGCACATAGCCATTTACATTCGCGTCGCACCCCTTTCAGCCATCCCCTATCTCCGTGCTACACATCTCACCCCTCGCGTGGGCACATACGTACACCCCCGACTGCACATCTCCCCGACCTCTCTTCTTTCTCCCCCTTCCCACCCCCCGATCCTCCCACCCCAACTCCCGTTCGAACGTTATTGCCTGCGAGAGCGGAAAGCGTGACCTTGCTTTAATCATATGGATTTACTCACCCTATCTCTCTCTCTCTCTCTCTCTCTTTTGCTCTCCTCTCCCTGAGGCTCTTCCTGCTTCAAGCTCATATCCTCTCGAAACCTTCCTTTCCCTCCCTTCTCCGTACAGGCTTTCCACCTGCGCGGTCTCTCCAGAAGTTGCTCCTCCGAATCCGTTCTCGATAATGATTGGCCACCGAATTACTTCGGCGTGAGTTTGAGAGCGACGTAAACCTCTCTCTCTCTCTCTCTTCCTCTCTTGCGAAGGTAGGGAGAAATTAGAAATTTAGGTGCAATAGCGGGGTTTAAGGGTTATCGTCTTTCTTCGCTCCGGAAGAAACTCTCAGGTCGTTGGGATCAAGAGGCAGAACCTCTTTTAACCTCCATTAGTCCCGCATGAGAGTTTAATACCTTGCACTTGACTTCACATGTTCCTTCGGTGAAATCTCTGGGAAGTTTGTTTTTTTTCCTTTCGCTCACCTGTAAATTTCTCTTATTTTTGGGCCCGCTTGTGGTGATCCCAAGCCATTATTTTGCATAGATCTGAGTGGTTATGGAGCTGGGCGTGAGGTTGTAAGCGCGCTGGGCCACTTATCTCATGTGACGCCAGAGAAGATCCATGCACTGCTTCGTATCTCAATCGGTTTTATGTGGGTGTAAAACATGGCTTGGAAATGTTAGAACTTCATTAATATGACTTGAAATCATCGTTTTATGCTGTTTTATATTATTCTTTTATGGTTTAGAAATTTTTACTTCAGAAGTCGCCTTGGAAAAATGCGTATGTCGATGGATTATCTTCGTTCTGTTCGCAGCGAGGAAAACTATTTTGGTATCGGTGGAAGTTACAGATACCCAATCGTGTAAACTTCCTATCTGCTCAGTTGAGTTCGCAAATTAATCCTTTAAGAAGTTCTTTTGTTGCCTAAGAATTGCAATTCCCGTAGTTATTTTGATATTTCTTTTAACGGCTTAAAAGTCATTAGTAGAAAGTATTAACCCCTAATGGTGAATTAGAAATTGCTTTAGCGCTGTATAAATTGATGTTCACGCCATGTTTTCTGCTCTGTATGAATACGTGACCGTTGGATTTCGAGGACGATTTTATTATTCTGTAGCTTGTAGCGAGACTCATTTTGGTCATAATATTTTCCTTTTTTTAATATTTTTTGTCATTTCTTAATTTGCTAATTCCCTGGGAGTTGATCAGGGAGTCTACCGCTAGTGATCCCATATTTTGGATTTCTCGATGGATTAAAGCTATGGTTTCCGGCGTAATTTAATAGAATTGGTACTCATCACTAATTGGATTTGTACTTCGTATAATCCGCTCTTTATATTTCCGGCCATAATTTCGGCAATCACTGTTATTATTTACATTTTCACTATCACTGTTAATATTTTGATTGTCATTATAATGATAGTGGTCGTCGAAACCACCGTCGGAAATAATATAATTCGGAATATGAGTAAAAATATTCTCAGTGACGTTTCTTGATGGGTTTTATCATGATAGGTGGCGTCTTATTCCTTTATCTTATGTGGTCTCTTCCCTTAAAACCACACAGCCCGATCCAATGGTTATCTTAATCAGTTTCAGTTTAACTTTTTTTGATAGTTCATGTAGTTGTTTTTCCAGTCTTTTTCTCTAATAGTTACCCGATTTATAAAATTAGTATAGTATTATAAACGAAAAGATTAAAGCTCTGCTGCATGATTTTTAATCATTCCAAAAGTGTAAAAGCATTCCAAAAGTGTAGAAGTATTAAGAAACTCATCGTCTTTTAACGACCATCTGGTTTATCATAGATCTCGTTTAAAATACCTGTACTAACCGCACCGCAATCGCTCTTAGACTGTCTTCGTTCCTTCTTGGATGTTCCATTAGATAAATGGACATGATCCTTACGACGATGTTTCTTTTTTTATTGCAATCCAAATGCTATTGTGAAAGCTTTTCTTGAAGTGCTGTGTGACGAAATTCCTGTTATTTTCTCTTTCTGTTCCTGTAACTCGTAAAATTTTGTGTTGGGAAAACGGATACCATAAAGACTCATCACGGCTATGAATGTCTGTGGAAAATTCCTCGGGGAAATGTGCTGAAAATTATTCAAAGAGGCAAAAATTAGAGAAATAAGAGCTTCTCCTGCTTCCTATCCTTCGATCGTTTCCTTTCCTACCTTTGATCTCAGTACTGCAGCATTCCGTTCCATCTTGTTATGCCTTCTTGATCTCCCTCAGTCCCCAGACTTTTTCCAAATTAAAAGGGTCCTGAATTAATGAATAGTCCCCCCAAGGTACGTATAATATTTTTATGACATTTGAAACTGTCGTCTGGAAAACTCATCATGTGCCACAGTCAAAAAAATGAAAAGTTTGAATCTGAAGCCTTCACAAAGATACCTTTTTTTAATCCCATGATTTTTATTGCCCTCTTGCTTAGTTTTATGATTATTATTTTCATATTAAGAATTTATTAACATTTTGAGTATCTGTTCAATATTTACGTTATTTGTGGGCTCCATCAGGGATTTTAATCCTGGGAATGCTGTGCCCTCCTAATTTTGCTGAATATCACTCGCAGAGGTTGTTAACTCTGCTTCTCAATTCCTTGGTTGCGTCGGAATGCTGAATTGGTTTCAGGTTTCTAACTTCAATGGAGGAGTATCTCGCATTTGCATAATGCTAATGGTATCGCGCTGTCATTATTTAGATGAATACATTTGCCTACCTTTACTCGCCGTGTTTGACCTTTGGTTCGTCAATGACCTTTCAGGTTCGTTAGTGAGCTTTATCTTGTATAATTAGCAATCACATCATCGAATCCATTTGGTGAGCTTCCCTAACTCCTTTCCAGCCTTGATGAGGTTGAGTTTCTTTGAACGATTCTGGAAGCTCGTCGCCTTTTATGGTGCCATATGTGCGTACGAAAATATTTATTTGATTACTTTTACCAGTGTGCTAGTTAATATCTTGTTGGACCAAAACCACTAAATTCCTGGTGTTGGCTTAAACTACCTTTCAGTGAGTATTCGGCATGGCTTTTACGGGTACAGTGTGATAGAAGAGTTACTACTTGTATTCCGTACGTAACAATTTTATTTTGAACATAAAAAGCGTTGATTTTACTAAAATAACTGTCTTCTAAAAAATATTTTTTATATTAGTTTATTGAGCATCTTTTTCTTTTGATCGAATGGAAGTTCCTTTGGGAACTGTGGAACGTATTAATATATTCGTGAGATGATAACATGGCATGTGAAAATCATTTATTGTAGTGCCTGTACAGAATTGTCGATCTTAATGTGGAACAGAATTGATACGGACAAGTATGTTGAGCGAATCGTGTTGTAACAGCGGCCTTAATTAGGGCACATAGTAAATTAGTTCCCAATCGGGCTGCTTCCGATAACAGAGATGTTAAGTGATTCAGGTATCAACCTAATTGTTATTTTTGGCCTCTCAAAGTGAATTGGTGGAAATAACTTGGTTGAAATATAAATACTTACTACTATAGCATTTCGGCAATACGTTATATGCCCTGGGTTTAGACCCTTTGTTCTGTGTTAAGCCTTAAGATGACCTATTATCGAGTCGAAATCTGTTGCTATTTTTACACGTACAGGGAAAATTCCCTCTCTCCAAATTGTGTTTGAGAAACCATTTTGTCACGTACCTGGATGTGGTACCATTTAAATTAATCCTGACTTTTACTCCCCTTATATTTGATCAGAGGTGTTTTTTCGTCTCGACTACTTCATTTTGAATGAGATGCATAATATGTACTGGTGTGAATATTATCAGGTCCTTGGTTAGATTTCGGTCTTGGACAAGGCTGTTTTTGGCTAACTCAATGATAATTTTGTGATTTTCAAAATGGTTGTAATTGCAAACGACCGGTTCCATCGCACAGCACATTCTTAGGTGAATTCGGTCGTCTGGTGGCGAAATCATTGTGAAAATAATGGAAGTCATTTTCACAATGATTTATTAATATTATAAATTATAGATTCGGTCAAACTTATCTTCTCTTAGTTAAGCCTGAGAAAGGTTGTGATGTGTACCGTGAGATTCAGGGTTTACGTTGGAAGATACACCATTGTCTTACTAAATATGTCACCCCGAAATTTATGTTTACTACAGCTTTCATCAAATGATGTCTCATTTTGGCTTAAGGTATACTTTCACGGTTCCTTTTTTCAGCTAGTTAGCACCTCGGAGATTCGTTCGTCCTCTTTTTGCCATATTGTGACTATTTCGTTTACGACCCGAGGTGAAATTTGTTGTGGTTGCATTAGTGCATGTTTAAATTTGATTAATTTCTACGTTACAAGATCAAACGTCTATGGATAGTGTAGTAATAATTAATTCGCATAAAACTCATGCGTTGGTTTGTTACCCATGATCGGCTCTCGTATTTGCTAGGTTCCTGAACCTCGTAGTCTTGAACGCCAGTTTTTTAAGTGGCTACGTGTTTAAAATCAGTCTAATAATATGGCATCAAGAACGCACTGTAACATTTTCTGGGCGATTCATTTCAGCCTATCCAACTTCCTTACTAATTACGCTAATGAAATAGATGATATCTCGTTGGATGAGGCATACTAATGCAATACTAGCATGATACGAAGTTGGACCTAAGCATTCACAATGCGAGGGTGGGGACTCACGGAGACTGGTGGGCATTTTCGACGTGAGTGAACACTTTCGTACTCTATCTCCCGTAGCAGCAGTGTACCAGTGTATTGATTTCGGTGTCAAACGAACATTTTGTCAAGATATTTCCAATATTGCCTTAAAAAACTGACTTTTACCTAATTTTTTTGAAAATCTGAACTTAGCCGGGAAATTTAAAGTAAAACTTGATATGTCTGCCCATGTTCACCGAGAACTTCGGAGAAAATACATAAACTCATCATTGCGCCGTAGTGGTGGTCAATCATTACCGCTGTGTCCTTGGCGGAACAGGTGAGACGACTTCGGGGAACGACGGAAAGTCGACTCGAGCCTTAAGTGACAGCTCAAGGATGTCCACAGCTGATAAATATTATCTGCTGACGGAGACGTATTCACGTTAAGACCACAGCCGTGTGAACGACGTTGCTGCATCTAGCTTTCTATGCCTTTTTCCTGCTTATTGACTCTCCAATGTAAGATCTAGTTGTAATGTAAGCCGGAAACAATGAACTTCTTTAGAGTGTAGTGGATTCCCTTTTAAAGAGTATCCGCCCGCGCAGGTAAGTGTCCGTGTGCACTTGTCTCTTGCGTCTCTTCACTCCCACTTTTACATGGCTGAGTTATGTGATGCGACGTTACTTTGGTTCGTTAAAACTTTAGGCAGTAACCCTTAAAAGCAAGTCTGCGTCTTCTTCAGCCTCCACTTCCCCCTCCACCACCCGGTACACCACACTCCCGCCGGTCTCAACATCCTTTCTGGAAATAAGGCGGGTGGTGGAGGGCAGGGGGAGAGGGAGATTCTCCCCTCCCCCGTCGTCCTTTTCGGATCAAATCCGTCGCAAAGCAAAAGCAAGTAAGGCAGGGAGAGACGACGCCTAGATTCTCCTTTCTGCCGACTTCTCTCCCTCTCCGTCCCTCCCGCTCCTTCCCCCAAAAACACTGAATGTTTCACCAGCCGAGTGTGCCTCTGGGAGTGTTTTTCGAAGGGTTTGGACGCTAAGTTGAAGTTCCCCGGGGGCGTACTCTGTTGCCTTGAGGAGCGGGGGGTGTGTCTCGGGGGCTGAGGGAGGGAGTGGGGCAGAGACGTGTAGGCGGCAAAGGGGGGGGCAGCGGAAAAGAGGGAATGCAGGAGCGGAAAGTTGTGAAGAGAGCAAGCAGTCTCACCCCGGGGGTGGCAGTGGATGTGTGGGTGGGAATAAGGAAGAGAAACGAGCTAGGGACATGGGGTGTGTATTTTGGAGGTCTAAGGATAGTGGGCATTTCGTGTAGATTCTGGAAGAATATTTTTTCTGTGCTTTTTTCCATCAACAGATCAGTAGTTTATTAAATATATAATAAACTTACTTTGCTTTTATATAATTCCTCTTAGCATGTATTTTGCGGGACCGTCTTTTAATGGTAGGGAATCTCCGTACATTTGTTGTGTGGCATTATTTTTCAAGTAATGATTGAAAATGTCTGTGGCCCCATCATTTCTAATTTTTTGAATCTCTTTCCTGTTTTTGTTTTATTCCTGTCAGCACTTTAATTAAGGCTTCCAAATTCCCAAGTTTCAGACCTTCCGGCATCGAAACTCCTCCATTGTAATTTATTTCTTAGTTCCTCTGCAATGGCTTTTTAAGAGAAATTGTTGATCCCCCACAAAGTCGGAATGAGGGTGGAACCGTCAGGGCGTGTGACCTGGGTGCTGCTAGTCTTGTGGAGCAAATGACTGAGACGCTCCTGTAAAAGGCTGAAGGTAATGGAAGTCTGACGACGCAGAAGTTCGTGCTTAGGGATCAACAGAATTTCAATTTTTTGATGTTGAATGTCTTCACCCAGGACGCTTAACTACTCATGAAAAACTGATAAGTACGTGATCAGGACGCAAACATTCAAGGGATTTGTCGACGGTCAAGCCGTCATCAGCCGTCAATCTCTAGCCCCGCTGTCCACCCGAAAGAACATCTCTGACTGACCCTTTTCTTGTCACTGCTGTTATTGGTCACTTCCGCTCCAAATAAATGCTTCCGTTGTTTTCTCTCCATATCTCCGCCCGTCCTTTGCCCAACAATCACCTCCTGAACCTTCCAAAATTACGCATTTCTCTCTCCCAGCGTTCCCTTTCTTACCGACTTCCTAAATTGTACAATTCCATCTCATCTCCCCTCCCTTCTCTTGATCTCTCCACACCCTTCCGTACGTTCAGAAACCACCTCAAAAAATTTTCTCCGATGCCTCATAATTCCCCCCTCCCCTTATTTGCAATGGTTATCTTTAAATTTTTATACTAGTATGTTGAGTTCGTTATTTTTGTCATTGGTGTTTTATTATAGGTTTTTTTATTATTTTTATTATTTATTATTATATTTTATTCTTGTTGATTTTTCTGATTTTATGTCAACTTGTTCGTTGTAAAGGCCGGCACTGGCTCTTTTTGAACACTTGAAATAATTCAAATCCAAATCGGCGATAGAAGAATATATAAAGTGTTATTATGGGGTTAAGACTGATATTTTCCCGACTTACCTACCTACTTGTTTCGGGATTCGGGATAGAAAAATCGTGGAAATTCCTGCGATAGAGTGGTTATTTTTATTCACCCGGAAACATTAGAGGGTACCTTAAAAGAGGTGCGAACCAAATCAAAAGAGGTGAAGGTGGGAGAGAAAGAGGAGTGATCCTCGGGCGGGGAAGTAGGTGGTCGCTGGGGGCGGAGAAAGGTTTAGCGTTACGTGAGAGAGAGGTCTTTGTGTGTGTTTCCGATGTGGGGTCTTGCCGGGAGGAGGGGAGACTAGATTGGGTCGAGGGCTGAGGGAAAATTGAGTGACTTACGAGTTTTTGGATGAATTTTGTTGGCTGCCTCTTTCGCGTAAATGAGAGCGGATAGGCTTACTCTGGCTCACGAGACTCCGTTAGGGTGATTACTTGTGCGACCTCTCTCTCGGGCATTTTTTTCCTTATTTGTCATTCCGCTGTCTGGCGATCAGAGGAAAGGTCCACTTTCTATATAAAGGTAGCGGTAGTCGTTTGATGCGTGGAAAAGCTTTGACATTTGTATGACTTTCCTTTACGGAAAAAGAAAATGAAACATCGAATTAACTTAGCTCTTGCTCCCAATAGTCTTGCCGATTCTTGAAATAATGTTTTCCTAGTAGACTAGTGATCCATCCCCAGTTTAATACAGGATGAATTCGTATCAATATTTGCTTAAAAACGACGTTTTCTCTCCACTCCCGGCATTCTCTTGAAAAAGAGATTTCTTTTTAGACTCACAGTGTATTAATATTTTTCATTGTTCGTAAAGTGGGCAGGATTGACATTTTTTGATGTAGTTTGGAGGGATAAGCCCTGGTTTTCGTGCTTTTCTGTAAACATATTTTTGGCCCTTATTATATAATTTTTGGTTTGTCTTTATTTTGCTTCTCGTATTATCTTTTGGTAGATTTTTTATTGCCGTTGGGCCCAATCTCAAGTCCAATCCACTCTCAACAAATCAAATAACCTTGGATCTCGGCTCGACACAATCAATCTTTAATAACCTTTAAGCCTTGGAAACGGTACTTTCTAGCGGTTACCGAAGATGTCAATGAGTATATTTAGTAAATTTTGGACCATGATTAATTTTATGACAAAGATTCTGGGCTGTCGCCGTCTAAAGTAGCCTAACCATGTGTATTCAAATCTCTTATTAGTAATGATTCTACTTATGATGAAATAATTGCACCCGTGAGATAACGTTATTCCTTAGCTTTACTATCAATGATTTTATCTGTTGGTGTTCGCTAAATATGATTCCCATACATGGTTAAATATACTCTCAACTTTACGGCCTGATTCTTCCGGTGTGAATATTTAGAATTACCAGAAAAGAATTTGAATGTCTAGAGAAAACTAGTAGAGGAAATCGAATCTCACCAAATGCCCTTTTTCACTTGTTACATTTTCAATTTGTGCCGAAATTCGATAGTGATATCTCTTGAAATTGTGTTTCTGTTCTCCAAAGGGATCTGGTGTGTTATTTCTACTTCGTCTTTGCATATAAAATTCCGGTTGTGGTATCTCTTTCTCTTGGTGTTGTATCCAATTTCACTTGGAAAACACGACCTTATTCTCCGGAACAAACGTTCGTATCGGACGTCATCCGTAGGTTTTCTCAACTATTTTATGCATTGGAATTGCTGAGCGTGAAAACGTTCCGTAGATCGGAGCGTTCCTTTGGTCTCAATTCAGGGAGGGTGAGTTTGCATGTATGAATGCTATCGTGTCGCCTTGTGAAGAAGTTGAGACTTTTCAATGAAAGTAAAGCAGTGGAGACCGTGCCTCGTGTCTCTTTTACTACCAAGTATTGTCTGCATGTTTTGTATTCCCAAAAGTGGATTTTCTTCGCCAAAAAATATCTTTAGTCATCTCGTAAGGATAGTCATTTGTAGCTTGCTGGTCTGTAGCATTTGTAAACTTCGTGTTTTCAGCTATCCGTGATCTGTGGTTGTCTTGCGCCAATAGATATGATTTCAAAGTATTCCGACTTGTTTTAATTCAGTGATATTTAATTTAATTTGCTATTTTACTATATAAAAGAAAGGCTAATGAGAAATATCTGCGTGACCGAATGATGTATATCACTCAGGAAATGAGTGGCTTTTTAATCTACCAAGTTATTAACTCGACACCTATGATTTGAACCGAGCACTGTTTGTTTTGTTTTTATCGGATTTTTTTACGCTGTTAGATATCTTACTTCCGCCTGTTCTGCTATTCGGTGGAGGAAAGTTATATGCGATATTTGTACTACCCTTGCATGCCCTGTTCCATAAGGACATCTGATCCATTTATCACTCAGCGCTACTTCCAATCACGTCATCGCCACCTTCCTCGCGTGTCAGAGTCTCATTTACCCTGTGTTCCTGTCAGCTTTCCATGCAGGTATGAAGATTTATAAAGCCTGTTTATAATCTTATTCTATATCATTGATGTTTAAGCACTTCGAACCGTAAACTCAAGTGTGTAGTGGGAAACAGCCTTGAATGTTCTTACAGCTGGTGCCTATGTAAATATGCACGAATTAAGGATGCAGTACGTGCATAATAGCATTTTTATCTTCGTTGAAATTATGTTTAGGTATTGGCCTACAAATAACTGTTGATTGAAGAGCAGTCCTTACTATTTTTATTTTATTTTTCAATTTTATCGTTTGCTTGCCTGTCATCATCCCTTTCCTCGTGCCTTTCGCAGCACCAGTGAAAGCAAGTTTGTGTAGTGTATACCCCGTGAAGGTATGCAGCCCGTCGTATCAGGTGAGAAGCTGCTTGCATACGTGCCAAGGAATTCGTGCGATCGCTGTAAAATAGCGGAGGAATAGGGGTAACCAAAGTTGAGATGCTTTCCTTACATGAGATTAATATGAATATCTCTACAATCGAAATGGTTAATTGTAAGGGTTTATTGGAAATTTAAACGCTTTTGTTTCAAGGCTTGAGAATACCATGTATTGCTCTAGTATTATTTTTCAGATATCAACAAAAATTGATTGGATTACGAGATAGGTCCTGCGATTGTATGCATTTAGTGTTGAATATTAATTGTATATAAACCAAAATTAATTGTATATAAACCAACATTAATTGTATATAAAGAATATTGAATAAGTATTGAATTATTGAACCAATTATTGTACATTAATTGTATATCACCATAGCCCAAATGAGTTAACTGAATCGCGTCTTCACGCGCCATGGAGGAAGTCATTAAAACGGAGCCAGATTTCTCGGGCTAACGATAATATTTAGTTTCTTTGATGGTTGTCAATCCCGATACCCGAGGGAACGGCCGCGGAATGATGGGTATGTACTCCTATGTCTGTAATTTTTTTCCTCTCAAAAGTCTATGAAGAACTGACTAGGAAAGTTTTCCAGTCGTCTGAATGATGCGAATACAATGTTTCTCAACAAAAGGTTCTTTTAGATGTCATTTTTGAGAAGATATTGGGTTTTTGCTTTTAAATTCCGAAATGCGAAGAGAGTTTAAATGGCAAAGTAATCTTTAGAAAGTACTGTTGTCTGCTGGTTGATTTAATTTTGGCTGGTTGGCGTAAGATATTATCTTGTAAAATAAACGTTCTGTCCAACCATGTAATCCAGTTACATCATCCCCGGTCATAATATTGTTACGACACGTGATGTTTTACATTTTTATTGGTCGGTATAAACTGTTGTTCATAATGTCTAGATGCTGCAGTTTGTATTAGCATAGTATTATGTACGTTGTGAAGTCAAGTTAATTCTTTTAACTCTGATCTTATGTTGTCAATCAGTTTCGAAACTAGTGGACATAGTATATCGTGTACATAAATAGTGGACATAGTCATCGTAACACCTGTAAACTCATATATTTCTTCTGTTCAGTTTTAAGGAATGTGTGTTTTTTATTCATGTATACATCCTCTAGGTTTTCGGAACTCGGGTAATAAGGCCAATTAATTGTTATTGCTTTGGAAAAACTTTCAGTATACCTTCCGGTACTCAGCAGTCTCTTGAAAAAAACTATGGAAGGAGAATTAATGGGCTAGAGTAACAGAGAAGTACTAAACGGGAAATATTAGCTTAGTCATCTGGGATGAAAAAATTATAAACTACGCTCAGGAGATTCGGTTATCTGAATGGAAAATAAAGCGGAGAGTGGTTGTAAACCAATCTTAAAATCGATGAATTACAAATATGGGGAAAACTGACTCTATTTATTTTTCCACTCTGCTCTCTTCTTGCTTTGTTCGTTTGCACTTATCTTTCTCATGCATTTTAATACATGATTATCCTTTTTCTTTGCCCTCCCGTGTTTTGAAATTCGCTTCGACTTTTATATTTTTGTCTGCTCCCTCTCTAATCAAATCGCGTCCGCTCCTTTCATTTTCGTGATCATCTTTTCATGTAGTTTCTCAGTCGTCCCGTTATTTTTTTCCCTTCAGACCGATGTGAAGTTTATCATAGAACTTGTTTCATTCTTAGAGTTTCAGGTACTGCGTCGGCGCTGTATTTCTCGTGTAGTTTTCGGACTCTTGCCTCTTCATTTTCCCTACAATTTCTTAAAAATCACAACAAATTATGAAAATGAAAACGGGAGGGAATGTGGTTACTTCTTGAAATGGATTTGCCATTTGTAAGAGGTTATATGGTCAAGGCCAACCACAAAACAGCATTTAAAGCATGATCAGTTTGGATAAAGTTTTTCGTTTTATCTGGCTTTATCTGTCCAATCTCCTCTTGAGAAGTCTCTATTACGATAGACGTTACAATAATCTTGAATTATCTTTTTCGTCGAGGTCGAGGAAGACGTTGATGTTAACTTTTTTGTGCATTGATTTTTTTCATACAGATAATTCTACTTATGTATCCTATCTATGAACACGAGTGTCCGGAATCCATAATGAAAAGTTCCTTCACCTGGGCTGAAATATACGGCGATGCTAAATCAGGGGATCAGTGGTATTGGTATCCGTGCGAATGATTTTATATCGTAAATTTTCTCGGATCGTGTATTTTTGAAGCGTGTGAGACACGTTGAAGGTAACTGATTTGAATTTATACCCCAGTTATTCTTGGCTGAGTTACGAAGAAATCAATATTTTCAATCGAATAACTTTTTCTCTAATTAGTAATAAACCACTCATTATTATTTTATCTAGTAATAACATTTTCCAAACGACTTTTAATTCTTAACGAAATGATAAAAAGCCTCGTCTCGCATGAACGATGAATGTATTTGGCGCCAAGTTAATTAAGTGAACGTCGACGGTTTCGCGTGTCGTTGAAATGCAGTCGCATATCCCGGACGCAGAGCACTTTTGTGCAATTAATTTTTATCTAGTTTTGCCCCTCGCCTAACCAAACTTGATTTTCCTTTGCTCCCGTTCCCTTCTGAACGCGCTCCTTACAAATGATGAGGCGGTGATGACTTCCTCGATAAATTTCGTATTCGGTCTCCATCTCCGTATTTTCAACCTCCTTGCAGATCTCTTGGACGAACCGTCCTGCGCAGTGGAAAAAAATATCTAAGTCGAGAAGCGAGGCCTTTGGATAAGGGTTGGGAGTTGGTGGGGAAAACCGGCGGACGGATCCGCGGATTGGTTCAAGGGTTTGGCGAAGAGGGATGTGGATGGTGAGGCGAGTGGGTTTTCCGTTCTGAAGGAAAAATAGTTTGCTTGATGGCGTTTTCATGGGCGAGTCCCGAACCGTGGAGTGCCATCCAAAGCTTGAGAGTGCGCCCTCCATATCCCGGTAAAGGGAGAGCAGCCCCGTCATGATAAGGAGAGGAAGCGAGCCGAGGAATTGCTGAAGGAGTCGGATTAGGGCGGTTCCGAGAGTACTGGCTTCCTACCTAGAAGACCTGGGTTAGAATCCTGGCGAGTTGAAAAGTTTAATTGCATTACTCGTTATGCAAGGCACAACGATAGGAAAGAGTGACTTTAATTCAATTTATGGATGGTGTCCAAATCGAACAAAACGTTGAGGAAATAATGATAAGTGTAAAAGTACCGTAATTTGAAGGGCTGACGCGATTGGGTTTAAGAAAATTAAGCGGGGGGCTGCGTAAAACCTAGCTTAGGGTCGACGATTGCTGATGAACTAAAGTCCAATCCCTTCTTGGGTGGCACGGAGGGAGCACTTCGTGTATTTCTTTAGTCGGATGAGACGTTAAACTGTGATCCTCTCTGATGAAAAAGACGCACGGGGTGATTTCCGCGTCTACAGTTGATTAAAAGCCAACCTCTCTCCTCCAATATTGTAGACTTCGTAGAGGTATAAAATTTGGTGCGCTTGCCGGCTTTCGTTAAGCGGGCTCTGTGCCTCTCTCTGACTTTCTATCCTGCCTTTTACTCCGATCCGAATACCTTACCTCCCGGTCTCCAGTGTCAATCTTTGCGAGACAAAGTTACGCAGCGAGTACGAAGGGCGTCTACGGTCTGGGATGGCATCACTCGGGCCGCTGGTACCCGATCGCGAGGAGCCGCTCTATCTTTCCCTCCGCGCAGCCGGAGGAAACATTTACGTTCGGGAAAGGTTCAAGTTTAGAAAATCCTCCCTCCTTTTTTTTAGATGGGAATTGAATCCGGAATGGCTTCGCGGAATGCCATCGCTCAAACAGCTCCCGCCATCTCATCCTTCTCCACTCCTATCATCCAAGATTGGATGGGAGGAAATCGGCGTAAGGATGGCGGGGCGGGTGTGGATCAGTGTAGCTTGGGGTGGGGGAAAAGGGGGCGGGTCTGTCCCGGGCGGAACTTATTTGGGGTGGCATTTTTGGCGTTAAAATGTTTTAGCACTTTTTTAATGTTAACAAAGTTAAAATGTTTTTAAATGTTAAATGAGGTATAATTAAATACTAACGAGACTATTTACAGTTGCAAAAATTAAATGACCTAGCTCAAGGTCCCTTATCCGATTAAACGAAATTTCAGCCTTTCCGGGATTTTGTCCGCGTGTGTGTTTTATCAGCAGTTTCGCCAGCTATCCTTCTGGTATCCAAAGATCGAGTACTGGTGAAACTATTGTCTGTTAACACTGATGACGCGGACACAAACCCGGGAATTCTGAAATCAAATATCGACGCCGTAGAAATCTACGGAAAGAAGTCAGTCTTATCGTGGTGACGAAGAGTTGAAATGAAAACAATTTTTGTAATTGTTATTTTAATTTGTGAACGAAAAAATAAAATTATTTTTTTTCTTGCGCTCAACCTCCAACTTCTGCATAAAAAGATTTCTTGTGTGTCATGTATTTGCATTTAGAAAGGGTGGCAGTGGATAGACCGCCGGGGCGGTCAGAACTGTAGCTAGGATACTGTTGTGGAGGTATAGATGAGGAGCAAGTTAGGGTCGGAGGGAGGGAACCCTTGTAAGGAAGGTTGTGTAGAGGAGCGTGAGAGGGGGCTTAGTGGTGGGATGAGAAAGATGGGTGGAGACGGAGGCGATGGAACGCGTGGGGAGGGAAGAATGTCGGAGACAGGTGGTATGGAGGCGGCAATGTGGGGTGGGTACGCAGACGAGAAGGGGGAGAAATGGGAAGAAGATGATTGAGGCAATGAGAGGGGGAGGGAATAGATGGACTGTGCGCTAGCGGTGGGTTTTTAAGCGGAGGTCGAAGGGAGATTTAGGAGGGGGAGCGAAGGGAAAGTGCGGTGGGTGATGGGATGCAGGGCCATTGGCACGAAATGACGTGGAGAAGGTAGAGAGAGAGTGAATAAGAGGGAATATTTCAGGAGGGAGTGGAATGTGGTTTATCTTTCCGAAGATAAATGGAATAATATGGATATTTTATGGGGCGAAATGGGATATTGATGCGTGTCACTGACGCAACTGCGCTCCGCGGAGTGGTGGAGCAGCAAGCGCCAATACATATATCTCTCTCTCTCTCTCTCTGAAGGGCGTGGGACGCTACGAGCAACAGCGTCATGGAGATGCGGGTGAATCGGAGCGGATGGATTGCGATAATTAGTCCTCTCGTGAGCCGACGGGCCAATCGCGAACGTGGCCCTGATGAGGACGGGTTTCGTTCTAAAATTTTTGTGAAGCGGCAAGTTTTTTGATTTGAAGTTTCGCTCGAGGGGCTCTTCGTCGTCGTCAGCGTACCCGCCTTCTCTTTGACCGCCGACGACTCCACGCTGGGTCCCCTCTTTGTAGTCTAAAGTCCCCTCTTCCCCGAAATTTTCCTGCGTTTCGTGTTTCAAAGGGATCGCAAAAAACAAGGGACTTTGAAAACAAGGAGCGTGCTGCTGCTGAAGGCTGATAAATTCATGTATGGAGGTCGAGAGGAAACAAAACAGTTGATACCGCGGTATTTGTTTTCGTACTGGCGTCCCGGATATACATATTCAGGTGGTACACGTACATTCCTCTCCCACCATCGCGTACGTTTATAAATCTCTCCGATTCCGTGACCTCCGGGCGTTACGCGGATTCGCTTTTAAAGGATGAGAAGTGTGAGTTAGCGATTAAAGTGCACGGGGAAAAAGTTGAATGGTTTCGGAGTATTAAGTGATGGAAGAGTGTTATGAAGGGGGGAACATGTTAAGGGAGTTTGAGTGAGTGGTTGTGAGCGCTGTGGGGTAAATGGATGGTTAGGCGTCCGACAGTGAGATATGAAGCCTCCTCTGTCCCCCCCTGTGTTTTCCTCGTGCGTTTCTCCAGTGAGGAAATGCCGCTGTAGCCGTCGTCCCGCAACCCCTCCCCCCTACCCCGCTCCCCTTCTTCGTACCCACCTCCCGTTGTCTAAATCACCCTCCACTACTACTCTCTTCTCAACCCTCATGCCATATCCAGTGTATGTGTATCGCAGTCTCCCCCTTTTGTCCTCCTGCAGGGTGCAGGGAATATGGGAGACGCACGGTACCCTTGTTTCTCTTTCTCTCTCTCTCTCTCCAGGGGTATGAGAATGATTTATTAATTTCTACTAAAACTCCACCCTCATCGGGGCTATATTCAGTGCTTTTCTTCTTCCCCGAGTATGGAGTAAATCTCTTTTTTATTTCACCCAGAGTCGAGCCACGTCGTCTCCGAAGATTCTCTCCTCTTCGGTCGCTATTTAATTACTGCGAAGTTCATTTTCTGCTACCATTTCTCCACGTTAGGGCTAACAAGATGCGACCGGGATATCTTTTTACACCTCGCGTATTCTCTCGGTGAAAATTTGCATTTTCGTCATTCTCTCCGGCGTCTTTTTGACGAGTTGGTCGGAAATGCCTTGATAACTCTTCGTAATATGACGGGTTCCTGCTATTCAGGCTTCATCGCAAGGCTGAGTCATCTTCGCCCTTGTTTGTGCGGGCTTAAAAAAGCCATCTAGTTCTTTGACCTATCTAATGGTTCTCTTCTATGAATTGGATGCCTGTCCATTATTTTTTAGGTTCAGTCGGGAAGTATCTTGTGGCGAAAAATATTTTGGCTCTTGGAAGATTTATTGTTATAGTAAAAGCATTTTATTGGTATCTATCCTCAACTCTGCCTTTTACTTGTGTAAAAATTCTTTTATCATCTCTGGCCCCATCCAGAATTGGTTTTTTAGGTGCTTTTTTATTCTGTGAAGCGTCCGCTGATGCATGCTTGCCTAATTGTAGCCGTTTCAATTTTTTCTCAATTACAAACGTTTTTCCTCCTTCATAATCAATTCCTCGTCTAAACATCAGTTGATGAGGCGTAATGTATGTGTATTTTGTGTCATCGCTGTTATTTTTGTCTTCATTAGCTCTTTAAAGTCAATAACCGTTAGAAACCGATAATTCATGGCTTTAGTGACAGGATTTCGCCATTAAATGGCCTCAACCAAACCTTGCTAATCTTGCTTCTTCTCAACTCATATTGATCTAATTTAGGCAGAAAAGAGAATTAAAAAATGCTAATATTTGCGTATCCATCGTGGCAGAATCCTTCGAGTGCTCTACTTTTTTTATTTTCTTATAGCAAAAATACTGTTTCTAATTTAAATTTTGTACAATTTCCTACTCCGGCTGTCGTGTTTTATAATTTTAATGAGCTTAGCTGTATCCAATCGTGCTGTTGATATTTCAAGAAATATTCTGCTTTGATACTCTCATTTACCAATATTGGAGAGTATATCAATATCGAAAATCAGAGCCGTCTTCAGCATACGTTGTACAATGTATCAATAACACTCCCAAGTTCCCTCGAAATATGAGTAGATTTAATTTGCCTCGAAGCAACTGCTTCTTGGAAAATCACTGGGTTGTAATTATCGGAACACCAGTGGCCGCGTGGGTATTTCACTTATCGAGCGTCCCTTTCGCCTCCCCTTTGTGATCTTTGACCCTTTAAGGTTTTCAAATAGTGGAGAGGCACGGGCAAAGTCCACCTTTCAACCGACCTGTCGCCGCCGAGCCACGCGTAGGTGTTTGCCCCGTATAGAGGTCTCGCCATTAGTCCACCTCCGTAACTTAAATGTTGCAAGCTTCCCGGGAGCACTCATGTGCCGCCTGTCCTCTCCCTTTCTCTCTGGCCTTTCTCGGAAACCGAAATGCCGTTTGGGTTCGCTCTCCAGGGGTTCTCTTCGGCTCCCCGAAAGGCATTCTCTCACTTCTCTTGTCTCTCTACCTACTCCCACCACCCCCTCAAGTCGCGGTTACCCGCCCAGTTACCCCTCTCTCTCTCACTCGGCCTCCCACGCGCGAACCCTTCTCTTCGGGCCGGTTCAAGTCTTCCACGGCGTTTCAACGGGGAGAGTTGCAACCGCGGGCTCGGGCCGAACGACCGCAACTCGCCGGCGCGGGCGTTCCCTTCCCTTTCGACCCGTGCGCATCACCTCTTTTCCCTTCCGACCGGCACTCGCAGACCGCGGTGCGGGGGGTGGTTCCCTCCCATTCCCCTCCTCTCGCCCCCAACACCGCCTCGGGAGTGTTGAAGTATCGGAATCCAGCCTTTCCCTTTCTCCTGTTCTGTTCTGCCGCCTCCTTCTCCTCCTCCTACTCACCCACCTTCAATTTCCGAGAGACCTCCCACACTAACGATCCGTTGCCGACCTTTCGGAAAGGGGTTGCGTAACGCTGCCGTTCGGAAGCCAATTGAGGTTCACGTAAGTGTTCTTTAAAAAGGAAAGCAATCGTGGTGCGATTGTTTTCTTTGGAAAGGACTCTTTGCGTGGCATCATATAAAGTTATCAATTTGCATTATGGTGAATTTTGTCGAATGTACAATTTTAGTTAATGCTTAATTCCCTCGTCTATTTTCGGATAAAGTGTTTTTTTCTGCTGCCAGCCTAGTAGGTGACCTTATTTTTACCATTTAATACTTGCAAAGTCTACCTTCTTGCTAAATTTAGCGTATGCGTTTTAAATGAAAATTTTCTATTCCTGCCAGGAATTCGAATCGACAAGGATTCTATAAAAGCTTCAGAATTATTTTTCCTCCTTTTTTGATTTTAGACTTCAGTAGAGTTTTAGGAATTCGATTTATCAGAGGAACTGTGATCCGTGATCTTCTAAGTGTTCCTTATTTTTCCGTGAAAATAGTTTGAAAATATTCATCGAAAAACATTACTGTCTATTTTGGTTGTTAGTCATTCTTACTTAATGAGTTTTGGAGAAAGCGTGAGGGACGGTTTTTTGGGCACCCTCTTCGTCAGGGAGCGAAGTATTTCAGAGTAGCGGTTAAAAACGAATATTTTATACGCGGTGGAAGCATAAATGATCCATACATTCTACTCAGAGGGTCATTGCGCTAAACACATTAGACATCACTGACTTGTAGGAATCACTGTTATCGGAAAAAAAGTTAAAACGTCGATTTTATTAAGCTTTTGAATGTTTTAATGAAGTGGGAAAATTCCTTGCATTCTATTTAAAACTTTTTCATGAAAGAAGAGTGACCTAGTGTGTCTTTTTTTTATTATTTTACCGAGCCCTTGGGCGTGTGAAATGAAAACCCAGTAGGTGGGTTTCTTCCCCCCAAAATGCCACCCTTGGTTTACCATAAAGATACGGTTCCCGGAAAATTCCCCCTCGTTTGGTTAGCCGAGCGTGTGCAAGGAAAAATTTTCCCTCTTCCCATTGGGCTACCCCGCTGTGCTATAGTGAAAGTTAGTTTGAAATGAAGTGTCATAGTTTATTTAGCTTGAAATTTAAAGTGCTAAAGATCCCAACATGCTTGACTGCTTTGTCCTGCTACTTATGGGGAAATGGCGTGATAAAATCTCTGTGCTGGCTTACGTCAGTTGCTTTCCTTTACATAGCTACATTTGAGAGACCCTATGGGAAGTTAAACAGTATTTACAAGTAGTAGTCTGTGCATGAATCATAAATGTGATTCAGCCTACGTTTTCATCCACCCTATATTGGCAGTGGGATCAGTGGTGAGTGATTGTAAAAATGGTTTTTCGATGAGCTTTAATCAGTTAATAGTATCAGTGCGGTGCCGTGACATTGTTTCAAAAGTTTATTGGGGAATATCATAAGATATTTGCTCAAGATAACTGCAAGATTATTCGAACGCTTTACCTCTCTTGGTGACGTAAGTTTCTACTCTCCTAGTGCTTTTCAGCGACTTTATTACTGATCGGATAAACAGTCATTAAACATTAATGTCAAGCCTGTGATTACAGTGTTGGGTCGGTTTACGGTTTTTAAATGCCGCATAACGTTTGTAAATCGATTAGTCATCATGAATATACCCTTTCACCCTGAAAGTTTGCGTCAATGGATTGCTAGCAATTTGTAATTAACATTAGTTCTATTGACCTCAACACCTTTATTCATTTCTCGGCGCCAGTTTCATTTCTCTTTATCCTTTTCATTGACATAATGGGTTGATTGATTTACGTAGTTAAGCTTTTAATAAGGTTAATTGGCTTGAAGTATCTTGTGGGCTCTGGTTACTAAATATGTAATTAAAATATTTATGTACCCATGTAGGTATTTCCCGCTTATCAAAAAAATAACTTTAGAAAAATAATTCTACTTGGGTACAAATACGAGTTTAATTTTTTTTTCGTAATTTCATGTGTTTCTTCTCTAATAAACCACGTGTACCTGCCTAAAAAATGTTCTTTTTTATTTTTCTAACAATGGGAATCACTACTTCTATTCTGATTTTTGTCGACGGAGTATAATTTCATTGATGGTGAGATTTTGCTGAATGATTGAAAGGTTTTGAGAGGATGGGTATCTCATGTATCTTCGTCCAATTTCTAGCAGCGAATGAGCTAGCTCTTTATTTTGCAATGCAATACACTGAGAATGTTGAAAGTGAGGGAAACAAGATCTCGTGAAGCATAATTTGCACTCGGTCCCTATGTTGGCCTTACATGGCGTATTTTAATTAATGTTTTGAGGAAAGTGTCATATCAACTCAATTAACAGGAAGTAGGCATAGCCATCTGGGGCAGTAACGGAAACGTAACGGAAAGCTATGCGTACATTTAAGATAGTCGAACGATAGTAGAACGGTTTTTTGGGGTGCGATTTCCTTAGAAAGCCAGAGAAATTTGCCGGAAGAGGACTAAATATGCGTCGCGGCGTATTAGTGAACGGAAGTTAGTAGCGAGGTATGGTGCAAGACGAATTGAGTAAATTTTGTGGTGGTGCTACTCACAAATTACTTTGGTAAAAGGTAGAATATATACGGAAGAACAAGGAAAAGAATCAACGTATTTTACGATGTGCCTGTTACAGTCCTCAGCCCGAGAGACGATTTGATCACGAAGGTAGACATAGGAAGAATAGTAATCCCAACTCCATGTGTCATTAGATTAGACGGACCTGAAGGCAAGTTTGTCTCTGTCAAAATCCGTCATGACAGATCTTGCAGCTAAAGTAATTATTTGCAGGTACAGGTGTGGGCCTCGAAACTGAATCTGGGGGCATCCGACCAATCGTTGAGTTGATATTAAGTGGAATAATAATAATTGAAAAGTGTATGGATAATAAAGCAAATCTTGTACGTATGTGCCTGATTAAAAAAAAATATTCTTGATGTCGGTTGTGTCAAGTACAAAGATCCTCTGAATACATGTCTTACTCGAGCCACATTATAAATGATCCGGAAATAGCGCAGTATATCACGTATTAGCGTAACTGAACAGCTGGTTGAGGTTATAGCCTATTCTTTCGTAAGTGCAGTTGAGGCACTGTGACAAGTGGCGTATAAAAATGCACTCAAGATTTCAAGTTGATTTATGCGTAATTACAAATGACCAAAACAGGTGTGCTTTTTCAACTGCGCATGTTGCATTTGAAAAAAGAAATAAACGCGAATACGGCGTGGGGGTGGAGAAAATTAATTATTAAGTGATGGGTAAACATCAAGTTTCGCGCGACCAAAAATGTTATTATTTACTCGAATTCCTTTTTTGTAGGAAATCGCCTAGCTATTTCAAATAAAAAATGGGTGCTGGACTCAATTGACGGGCATATTTAAATTCTAGCTACAAATTGAAATTATCTTTTATTTTTCGGTTTAGCAATTTATAAAATAAAATGATCATAATTTTGTATTTAAAACATTTATTTGCCATTGATAAATCGAGAATACACAAGTAATGACAGAAAGTAAAAGTCACTTTGGACTATTTAAACATATAGAGTATGCACGACATATTTTTATAATAGTACAAACTGATTTTTTACGCTTTTTTCATTACTTATATATTCTCAATTTATAAATGGCAAATACATGTTTTAGATATGCTGACTTATAATCCTTTTTGATGTTTGAGTACTCTTTACTTCTCTAATTATTCCTGTCACTTTGAGAGAAGTAAGAGGTTGAAATTGATTGCTTATCACCATTGAACTTCAGAAATCTGATTTATAGAATTTGTGCAACATCGAGACCATAACCTATCATGGATTTTGTAACTCTTTCGTTAATTTCTGCTTTGATGTTACATCTTGTTGGGTCAAACATATTTTTTCTAACTGTATATTGTAAAAAAGCTGCAGAATTACCTAGCGAATATTAAATTAAACAGCAGGTTAGTACAACTCCTGCTGTTTAATTTAGCGAATATTACTTGGTTTTTTTTATGTCTCCAGGAAAATCCCAAGTTCGGTAGTAGAATAAAATTTTTCTCGCTAAACCTATAGTTTTTGACTTACCCTCAGCGGCGTGAATGCTTGTGGAGGTGAATTTTGTTTCCTATCTGGCGCCACGGGGTCGGTATGCCGCTATTTCTGTATACGAACGCCTTAAACTGAACTAGCTGCCTTATAGTTGAAGGATGCTTTCCTCGTGTTACCCACCAATCCATTCGAGGACATATCGCCACCCAGGTACTCCTTTTGTGCTCCATTTCGTTTTTTTCCCATCCTTGGCTTCTGTCCCACTCCATAAAACTTGTTTCCAGGGTCTCCTCTAGACTCGGGCTCCATGTCTTCGCCAACGTCCGTCGTTCCATTCATTCCTAAGTTTGAGCATTACTCTCCGCAGCAATGCCACTCTTCATCCTGCGGCCAACTGTTTAAATTCCCTCTCTCACCGTCAGCAGTTAGAGCTCTCTCTCTCTCTCTGTCTTTACAACTCGCGTAAGAGCCTTTTCGCCCGAGGTACTCGCTTTTATATCCTTCCTCTCATGTTATTCCTCTTGAAACGCCGTGAGAAAGCCGCTCAAGAACCACCGGCCGCATCATCAGAAACCTCATTTTCGATAAAACGTTCCTCTTGTCAGTAGTAGTGTGTTACCACGTAGCACGTTTTCAACTTTTTAGGTCTGACTCTTATCCAAAATACGTCTCAAGGGTGTGCGCTTCTAGTGAATGCCGAATACTTGTATTCTTAATTGAAGCGCAGCATTTTCTCCCACAATTTTCCGGACTGGAGCTTATCCCTTAAAGCCTTTCTTTTGATTAACTCTCCGAAATGAAGTTTTCTCTGACGTTGGACTCGTTGAAGTTGAGTGCTTTGTCATTCCGTTTCCGAACAAATGATCGGGAAATTAGTAAAGATGCCAATATGGTGGAAGGCATTGGATTTCATTAGCTGACTAATGAACTGTAATTAAGTATTGATTGGTTTTGGAATTATCTGTGCCTATCGTTGCTGAAGGCGACGGCTCTCCCGAGACACCGCCTGAGGTTTCCACCAATCTTCGGCTTCATTAGACCGATTGATTAAAGGGCTTCTTGGGATTGGTCCGGGGAAACCTTCCCTTTCCGTTGCCGTTCTTGAAATCACCGGCCAAATCTCTTTCTCTGCCTCCCTACCCTCCCGTTACAAATTGCGTGTGCCTTTTGCCGTGCTCCGTTTGCGAGTAATTCTTGCGGCCGAATGCGATTTTTTCTTCAGATTGTTGGGTAAACCATCTTCTTAGTAATCGCTCCCAGGGACAACGGAGCGAGAGTTTCAGGTCTCGGGAGAAACGCATGTGAAGAAGTTTTTGTCTTCATTTATAATTTAATCTTCAATCTAGATATAGGCTCGGGGAAGGCTCGGGGCGCCCTGGGCACTGCCATAAACCGCCTCATCTTATTGACAGGCGCAATTTTTCTTTGTCACCTCTGCTTCACCGAGCCCCGCCGCGCCTGTCCTCCCGTCCCCTTTCCCTCCTCCGCTCCACCGCTACTTCATCCCACACCCCCCCCCGCTCCCAGTCTCCCCTTTCCTCGGAGCAGTTTGTCACTCCATTATCCCCAGCCACCTTCATCCCATCTGTGACCTTCACTTGCTCCTTCCTCCTGCTTCGATGCTTTACGGAAGATTAGCAAGTGGTCCAAGAGCCCTCCCCTGTGGGACCCATTTGCCACTCTATACGCCACACATCCTGGCTCCGCCTTCCACATCAATCACTCTGCCGCCCCCCGCCTCCGACTCTCCTCCTCCCCATTATTCTACCTCGTCCCATTGTCCGGCGTCTTACTCCTCCTCTCTATCTCGTTCACTTAGTGCTCTCGCCGACGTGGATCCTCCTTTGAAACATTTGACTTTCAACGGAATCCCGTCTGCATGTTGATATCCTTCACCCAGGACGATTTCTGCTCTCACGAGATAAGAGTGTTACTGCTTGTATTCATACATTGCCTGTTCCTCTCGGAACTGATTTTTTTCCCGGAGATCACTCACTGCGACTAAACATGGACGGAATCTCCCAGTTCTTCATTATGTTTGCAGGATATATATATATTATAAAACAACCTTTTTTCGTTATGCTGGTATTGTTTCTATCTTGGTTCGGTAGAGAACGAAAATTATAAAAACTGATTCGTAGATAGTAGTCCACTTCGACCACGATTCGCTTTTTTTTGGTGTGGATAGTGGTCCATGATTTGATTCCTGGTCCTGGTATAATTTTTACCGTGGAAATTTGTACACTTTTTATCGCCTTGATGATTTTATTCAGATATATATAACATTATTCGGTGATGAATTTTGATATGACCATTTTTCATAATAGTGAGCCTTATTTAAGTGTTATGCTTTCTCTATTTCACCCTTGATTGCGCACTTGAGTGAGTCCAATTAGGTCATATAGGTCAATACGGAAACATTATTTAAGACGTATTATATATCGTAAGTTTTCATGGCCGTATTAGCTATCCAACTAAAAAATCTCAAATAAATTACTCGGAAATTATTCCTTTATGAACCATCCCTTTTGAATCTTAACTAAGGACAAACAGGCTGTATATCGCTGGTATTCCACTCTATAAGTAATTTATTTTATTCTAGTTTCACTTCTTGGTAAAATATTTTGTATTGTAATTTCAGTCTATTTACTTAGTGAATATTTTAGAGTGATAGAGGAAGATTTTATCAACTGCACAATCAAATTTCCACCTGAATTGTTTTGATAACCTCGATAGCTTGATCTTACATTTTGCGGAACACGTCCTCGACCCCCATCGTAAGAATGAATTGGAAACTTTTATTTTTACACAAGGGACCGTTTCTTTAATGCATCGAAAGGATATTTCTTTAATGGATCGGATACCCTTGAGTAATTAGAAATTCTTGTGTGTCAAACTTCGTCGGGGCGGAAATTGGGTTAATGAATTTTTGTATCCCTTTCGCTCCCACCAACTTGAGTGTATTCTCTGGGCCCTCCCCGCCCTGAAATTGCTGCCTCCCGCCCGTCCCCACCAACCCTCCCCCTCCCTCCCGGCCGACGTGCATGATTGCGTCACACTCGGGCTCATAACACTTCACTCCTCGCTTCCAACCGAACGTCTCTTGTCTCGCCAGAATCCCCAGCCGAGCGCATCCTCGGTGCAGCACGCTCATTGTTTCTCCCCTCGGGTTGCCAACCGCGGACTACTCCATTCCTTTCTGGGGGATACCTCTCTCCCCGACTCCCTCACATGTTCCTCCGTCTCAGCCTCCAGTTTTGACCAACCAGAGAGAACCCTTGCACCTAAACCCACCCTCCTGCCCCCCCCACCCCATCGCATCCGCTTCCACACCCATCTGTGTACCTTAGTGTTGCTGGCCTCTTTCAAAAACTAAGATGAGAATCGCTTTCATACCGTCGATTGAAAATTAAACTTAATATTTGACGTGAATTTGAAACCAATTTATTTTCTCATGAAGTTATTTATATCTCGCGAACTGCAACATGCCACGGTCGATCAGATCGTGAGAATAAAACTGACGAAATATACTGCCGAACAGGCAGGTTAATAATGTCATTTTTCCCGCGATCGATAGAGACCGTAATGGCTGCCAATGAGACTTAGAAGTAGGTTAGTCGACAGGTAGTGTAGCTGATTAGTTGATTTGCTCAAATGCTTGTTTCTTAATTTGCCACGTAGTACCAACATCACGTTTCTCATTATCCCTGCATTACTCTTGTTTCTCGTTTACATTGTTGAAATACACACTAATCCGATAGTTTTTGTAGCAGTGATATAATACCTATAGTGTCTTGCATGTCGGTGAAAGTTGCTTGTGCTTCATAGTACATGTTCATGATAACTCACTCCTTGCCAAATAGCGTTGAGATGGCTTGCAGGGTAATATGTAGATGTGTGTAATCTGTGGAAACTTAAACTGTTCAAATGCGGAAAAAAGCAAATTGATGGAGCTTATGGTTATTGTTGCTACACATGCGTTTCGGGGGCTTTTAGTGACGCATATGAATGGTGAAATGTAACAAATTTCCTTTATAACTCGGTAAGTGGTTGGGTTGGTACGAAGGTATCCGCAGCGTTAAGCTCTTTGGTTGTCAGGTCTGAAGTTGCCAGCAGGATGGCCGTAGAAATTGTTGTCACCGAATGACACTCCGCGGAGGAAGACTCGAGAGCTGACTGTCATCGGTTTGTGGTATTTTTTAGTTAAATAGAACCTTTTGAGATAGATTTAATTCAGCAATAAATTTTTAATAGCATTTTCTTTAAATTATCACGCCGATATTTTTATTTATATTAATTACATTTTCCAGTTGTTAGAGCTAAACTCATTAACTTGCTGCGTAAAAATTGCATTTTTTGTTTTGTTAGCGCTCAACAGTCTTATTTACTTAAGTTTTATGTCTTTATCACGATATAATTGTAGATATAATTTCGGTATCAACAAAGCTTTTTGACATTTATGAAAATACAATGCTTCCAACTTGTGTCAACGATCCTCTAATTATAACTCACTGTTCGGCAGAGATTCCCACCCTAATTTTTGCAATACGATTTTATCAAAAAGAAAACTTTATCGTGGCGACGTTAAATGTATCCCGAAGATCTTCACCACGTACTTTCTAATTCGGTATTTAAGCCTGGCTTGTAGAAGTGAAGTGTTCTTTGGTGTATTTCGACTTAGGTAGACAATTAGTTATTGATTATCTGTAATAGGAGTGCTTTTTTTCATGTATTCTGTAAATTTTAAATTATCTTAGTTACGCCTGGCAGCATTTATTACTCTTAACTTCGGCAGCGGATATAAGCTGCGTTGTGCTTTGAAAAGCTACTTGATTAAAACTTCTACCCTCGCCTGGATGAAATATTATTGATGTGCCCAAGGCGTTTAACTAGTTTTTGCAATTGTACTGCGGTGGGAAAGTTTTCACGTAACTTATGAATCAAACAGAACAACACTCAAAAGATAGCGATCTCTGTGGAACTTCAGACTCTCTTACTAAAACTATTATGCTCGGTTGCCCTAAATACGCAATTTCACCAGACTGGATAGCGTTAACAACTGTCAATTAATAATAGCTCCCTTTAATTTGCTGCGTACGTGAAATTAACGTGTTTCATATTCGATTGAGTTTCGTTGTTTTTGCAGAGCACGTTACATAGCCAATTAATACGGCTCCATCCCGACTATCTACAATAAGGGAATTCCGTCTAACACCAATAGACGGAAAATTTTCATTCATTTTGCTTCGGCCTCAAATTTTTATTGGTATTTTTCTTTTACTTTCATGCCCATCTATATTTAATTTTCGTTGTTAGCTATTTATGTAAGTATTTATGCATTTAAAGTTCGGCGATCATTAAATTTTGTTTAACTACTGAAACTTGGTGAGCTGAAAATGAACAGAAAATTCTTTGAGCAAATTTAAAAATATATTGGCTCCCAGTATTTTTATGAGGTGAAAACTATTCAGGTGTTAAGATCTTTTTAACTATCTAAAGACTACTTACAATATGCTACGTGTCAATTTTAGTTTTTTTGTTTCCCTCTTTTCATGCTTGCAGACAGCTCTTCATGCTTTCACTTTATTTTCTCCTCTCTTTCGTTGTCCTCACCTCCTTCTATTCCTTTCTTTATCCCCTGGACCCACTGGCCGCCATTCTTTATCTTGTAAACATGATTAAAAAATTCTCTATGTGAGTCTTCTGTTGTCCATCTTTATGATGTGCCAGAATATGAGGATGATAACGTTTAAACTCATTTTATATTGGATTGGACTTTAGGGGAGGCGACCGACAGCTAAGGTCGTTTGCGCCATAGAGGATAGGTAAGGGAGGAAGGGTGATAGAAACCCGGCGTCTGCATTAGCCTGCAGTTAGCGAAAGGCACCAAGGAGACCACGGTTTAACGTCTCATCCGACAGACGGAATACTGTACTTGAAGTGGCCTCTACAAAACACTCAAGTAGGGATCGGGTGTCCTCATCCTCCTCTGCAGGGATTTGAACCCTGACCGCCCGTATGGTTATCCAGTACTCTAGCCATCGCACCAACCCGATCCCCTCATTTTATATTTTAGATAAAATATTTTCAAATGCATAATATATTGAGCTACAATGTAGTTTAATAGTATTTTACCATCGTCTTTTTCTATAGTTCAAGGTCATTTTGTGCCTCTTTTAAGAGCCTTTTGCTAAAAATGCGCTCGGTGAAAATCAAAAGTATAAATCAGAAGATTGCGGATCCGATGTCATGAGATCTTCGCCTGATAACATGGGGTTTAGCAACGCAGCGATTCCTTGAACTGGGGCCACTGCAGGTAGATGCTGTGGGTCGTATTCGTCGTGCTTCGTAGGTGTCGTTCCTCCTTTGAATGATTTAGAAGAACATTGGGGAGAGATTGGGAATGAGTTGGTGATGGAAGCGGAGAACGGGCACTCAAGAGTGCTCTAAAGGAGGACTGACACGAGAGGCAGAGGGGGCTCATGGAAGGAGAGCCGGGTGTCAATCCGGAAAGTGGGGTTTCTCCGGTGGGAGGAAAGAAATGGGACCAGTTGGATGGGGGGGCAAGGGGGCAGGTAGATTGTGTTTCAATTGCGGGTGAGATTCAGGCTGTCTGGTCCAAATGAGCGCAACATTTGTCACCCTGCTTCCGGCCCCGGCAGTTAAGGAAGACACAAACAGATCGGGCAGCACACTTGAAACTCCCCTGGGTTACATCATTAGGCATCAGTGGAATCAAACGAAGTTTAGGAAGTCGCAATCGGCTGTGGGATTCATGTTTTATATTTTTTGAGGGTCCCTGTCGGTTTAAGGGCTTTTCATAGCAAATTGGCGTTTGCAGTTTCACTGTGTGAACAATCGCTCGTTCACTAAAGTAAGTATAGTTCATCCAGTTTTATGTCGAAACTACGTCGCTGCGTCTTTGCCGTCAGAAATATGTGTTTCATATTTTGATTTATCCATATAGTTTATTAGCTCATCTTGCTTTTTCTTTTGCAATTAACTTGTGTTTCTGTATATTTACAGAATGAAAATTCTTCTGCCGCACTTAAATGAGTACATTAAAAGTATATCACCTTAAAAAGCCGTTCGAATTCAAAGGAAGTTCCCTGAAAATTTTTACATGATAGCAGTGGAGTATTACACATAATGCTGCATATAATTTTTTAAATGTAATTGTTAAGTTTTCCGTTTTCTCTCTCTTTGATCGTTTCATCTGTTGTTTTAACCATGTGTTAACTTGCAGCAAGTGCTAAATAAGTGTATCGTGTTAGGTAGTGTTAGAGTTGCTCGAACTTAGAATAAGCACGGGCTTAAGTGGTAAATATATAATTATCTATCTTGAGTGCCCAGCTGCAGCCTCTATTACATCTACATCTAAAAAATTCCGTGCAAGCCACCACTGGAGTGTGTGGAACAGGGTGATTCCACTCCAGGCATTAAGCCCTCATCCCAGCTAAAATCCGAACCGTGCGTTCCCTCGGAATGCCACGCGGAGGCCGTAAGCAGTCAGGATAACGGTGCACTGTCAGACCAGAAACTAGGAGATTGCAACATGGATCTACTTGCTACCACGCATTACACGACTTAAGATTCGACTGCTGGTTATAATTACTTTTACAGATAAATAGTTCTACTAGAAACTTTATCATGCAAGAGCTATATCAAGCCGGAAATTGCATGCGAGGTTAATAGCTAATAATGATGTTAAGATATTTATTTATATATTATGATATTTATTATTACGTAGCAGTATGCATCGTAGGCTTGAAATCACGCATCTTGGTACGCATTCAATCCGCTTCAGCATAGAATGCCGAGAGATCCTGACAGTATTGCTACCTTATATTGCCAGGTCCTTGTATATGGAATCAAAATAGATATTGTGTGCAAAGGGGGTGCAGGCTACAGCGATGGATAAAAATCGGATGAATAGTTTGGCATTGTTGTCGTAAAAACTCAGAATTTTTAGCTTTGTTGCCTTGAGACTACAGTGGAAGTTCTTTTTGAACTTGCTTTTTTTCGATGGATACTAAGGAATATTGTACGGAACGGAAAATGGAAGCTACCTTTCGCATAGAGGGAGTGATTCCGACTCCTCTTTCGTATTCCCCAACCTTTACTCCCCTTCTTACGGCCTCGTTGTTTGGTCCACCCCATTTACTTTCTCTTATCTCTCGATAAGCTGTCCATTTCTTTCGGTTATTCCCCTCTTTTTCCCCCCAGCTCGACTGTAACATGTTCGTCCTCCTCTGATTCGTATTTGATCCTCTCCTCCCCTTATCACAGGATTTCGTATCCTGCCTCTATCCATTTTCACATTTTCTTTGCTTCTTTGCCATACATCTTCCCTATATCCATTCCCATATCATTAGAGCCCTATTTTCTCTCAGATGATCACATTCAAGTAGTGATATTTTCTGCACCTTACTCTCCGTTTACGCCCATGGGTATCATCTTGATGTTAGTCGTTCTTTCGCTTACAGTGATACCTTGACGTCCTGTCCTGATTGAAAATATCTCAGATGACTAAAAGTCGATTTTTTTGCTGTCTACTCTATTGGCGGACATGTTTTATTTCTCTAGCTAATTCATAGCGAGGAAGTGGTATGTCAATTTAATGCAGATATTTGTTCAATAGGTTTCAAAGACTGGCTTAAAATGTAACTTTTACGTTAATGGTAGCTGGTTCAACGGATTTTTTTACTCTGCTATCTCACCTTGTTTGTAAATGTTCTTTTGCTCTATTTGACGTAAAAAAACCTGCTACAGTCTGTTCACAATGGAGATAGACCTGTCGGGCTTACTCATGGTAAATAAACCATGTAGCCTTGTGTAACAAGTTTCCCTGAGTTGCAATGCTAAAGGTGTGCGGCGGCAGTTTTTGCTACGTGTCATATGAGTAAACCCTTGTTGCCCGGGATTTTTATCCTTTGAAATATAATTCTACTCTACTACTCCGTCCGTAATCATAAATTTAAAGAGGAGAATTTTCGTTTCATTTTTGAAGCTTGAAAGCAAGTGAGGACACCATTAACAAGTAATTACCATTTCGTACGTTGGTTATTTTTTATATGCGAGAATAAAATTGACGACTTGTGTGAGTGTTGATAAAATTCATGTTTCAGCGCCATATTCCGAGAATATGTGCTTTGATGTTTGGAATTAAATTGCTCGATGTGAAATTTCGAATCCTCTCGTTATTTTCCCCGTGAAAAGTGATCTTTGAGGGTAATTATTTTGGACAACTGCTATCAGAAACCCAATGGGAAAGCTTAAGTCAATCAATACTGTCCTAGAAATTGTTTATCCTGCTACATTTGATTTTTGTTGTCGTGAATTCAAATTCTGTTATGGTTTTTAACTCTTCCTTTGTCATGAATTCGTTTGTCATACATAATTTTGGTGATAATTAGGTCAGTATCCTCTCGGAACTTAATTGGCCAGTGTTGGACCTTTGAAATAACTTCCCATTGATACAGCACCTAGTTTGCTTGCATTGACTGTTTTTGTTGAAACTACGGATTTTGTTAACGAAATTCTCGTCTCGTCGTTGAACGTCCTAGATATTTATCATGTTTAAACATGCTAGAATTGTTCAAATCTGCTACAAAGCAACTTTGTATATGTAGTTGTATATGAGGTCTCAACAAGTATTATGCTATAATTTGGCTTTCTATGCGCGTAAGGGTGGTCCTGTTTTACCAAGGTTGTTACAGATGCCGTGTTTATCTTCCAGAATTCGTCTTCACCGGTCTTATTCTTTTGTCCCGCTAACTTTCGCTGATTAGCTTCTTTCTCTTCAGACGTTCCACGCTTCTGCCCTTTACCCTGTGTACCCTTCCCTTTTTAACTAAATTCAGTTATTTCAGTTTTTGCGTAACAATCGAATATATGGCTATAATATAAATAAGTTATTTTCTTGGTTGTGTTACCATTGTACGATAAAAATAAGTAATGCTGAAAACCAGATAAATGATGCATGTCCAATTTTCCCACTCAAGGGCATCTTGCATTTTTCGCCAAAAAAAATTACTGCCCTGCTTCCCTTTTCTTTCCTCGGCGTAAATTGAGGATCCTTTTTCTTGTCAGAAGGCCTGAGAGCTCCTTGATTTCCTAGCTTTTCCGTGAAATGTAAGACATCAGTTTTCCCTCGTCACCCTCGGGCCTGCCCCTTCAAATATCATCTCGGAAAGCGACAACGGATCTTCCAAGCGGTCGATCACTCCAGTTCCCCTGCGGCTCTTTCCTCGTCCCCCCCTTTTCCCCCGACACATCTCTCGTTTATTTCATATTCCTTAGGAGCAGTTCTCCTCCCTACCCTCCCCCACCCCCTCAGCACTCCCATCCTTCCTTCAAAATCCCCTACCATCACATCACACACTCGGCCCCTCCCACTTCACCCCGTGACTTCCTCCTCGGCGTTGACTCAGCTGCGTATTCCCCCCCGCCTCTTGGCCTCCCTCCCCAAAAGCCCCCGTTCGCTTTTCAAAGGGGAGGTTTTCATTAATGTGAAAGCTTCCTTACAAGCATGAGATATTTCCCCTTCTCCCTCCTCATTTCCCAACCACTCACTTGCCCTTCCTTCTCCTCAACCTCTCGTCTTCTCTTCGTCTCCCAACACATTCCCCATTCGCCGAATTCCTCAGTCGCTGCATTTCATTGGTCCATTCCTTGTTCTTGCCTCTCTGTTTGACGTCCGGGACCGGCGATGCCAATTTGATGGCATTGCCAACCTTGCTCTCTCATATCCGTTTTATTTCGCGGGGGGGGAGAGGGGTGGGTCGTGGGGGCGTGATGTCTGGAGTTCATCCTTCCCATCCCGGAAGGCCCCGGCCCGGATGTCTAAAGTGGTGGGGAGATTTTTCTGCAGTCCCGATCCCTTCTTGGGTGCCATTTCGAGAGCATTTTTAATGGTTCTTGGTTACGTGGGGTGAAGACTCAGCTGAGGTCATCTGTGCCGAGAATACAGACAGGTTGTCTGATACAGAAAGAGATTGCGTGGAAATGAAGAAAGGGTGGAGAGAAACCTGGCGTCGGCATTAGCCGTCTCTTAACGAATAGCACCCAGTAGACCTCAGTTAAACGTCCGATTCGACGGAAATAGTACTCCACGTGAAATGCTCACCACTCGGTAACCAAGTAGAGATCGGAATTCCACGGAAAAATTTTAGGATAGGGATAGGTAGACTGAGGATTGATTGCGAGGGAAATGAAAGAAGGGTGGAGAGAAACCCGGCGTCTGCATTAGCATTTTTTTTTTAACGAATAGCGCTGAGGGGAACTCGATTTAACGCCCGATTCGACGGACTTAGTACTCCACTTGAATTGCTCTCCATTCGGTAACCAAGTCGGGATCAGAATTACGCTGAAAAGTCTTAGGAATAGGATAGGTAGGCTGATACGAATTGATTACGTGATAAATTAAGGAAGGGTGTATAGAAAACCGGCGACGGCATTATCCTTATCTTAACGAATAGCGCCGAGGAGACCTCAGTTTAACGTCTGATTCGACGGACTTAGAAAATTCACTTGAATTGCTCTCCTCTCGGTAACCAAGTCAGGATCAGAATTCCACTGAAAAATTGTAGAATAAGGATTGGTAGGCTGATACGGATTGATTGCGTGTGAAAGGAAGGATGGGTGGAGAGAAACCCGGCGTAGGCAATAGCCTTCTCTTGAAAATAGCGCCGAGGAGACCTCACTTTGACGTCCGGTTCGGCGGACTTACTACTCCACTTCCAATACTCTCCTCTCGGTAACGGGAGTCGGGATTAAAACTCCGCTGAAAAATCTTTCATCTTGCTGGGAAATGAACCCGGGCCTGTACTCGAGCTACAATACCGATCTAATCGAGGGACTACCCATAGTTTTTTTTTTACATTCTTTAAGTGCTCGAGATGGTGGACGAGGAAAGGAAACTTTTAAATAAAATTCGATATCGGCAGAGTAGGTGGCTGGAGGCTGTAATAAGGGGCGAGGGGTTGCTCAAGAATGTGATAGAGAGAAGGATGCTGGGCAAGCGGTGAAGACGAAAAAGGAGAATAGGTTTCATGGACAGGATGGAGAAGGGCAGATCGTGTGCTGAGGCGAAAAAGGATATACTAGAGATAGATAAGCCTCGAAAAGTATAGAAAACCGGGAGATGATTCTCTAACATTCAGGTAAACCTACCTTAACCGGTAGAATACTTAAAAAATAACTCCAAGAACATGTTAAAAATAAAAATACATGACCACCAATAAAAAAGGAACGGGTCCCAAAAAGGACCGGTCCCGAGTGAACGAGTTGCCAAAAATGAACGGGTTTGCCCATCTCTGCTCTCCACCAGTCCTCCGATTCCCATGTAATGCTAACGTTACCAATCTTCCAACCCATCTCAATGGCACAAATAACCTTAGCCGTCGGTCACCTCCTCTGGGAACCCTCCAATTCTCTCTCTCTCTCTCTCTCCACTCCTCTTCTGCTAACTCTCTCCTCCTCCATCTCCTCTCACTTGAAGATTTCTACGCTCTCCCATCGCTCCGGCTAACACTTCTTACCTTTTCCCGTCTTCACTCATCTCTCTCCGCAAAAGCTCATCCTCATCCCTCGCGCCTTTTGTCTTTCCTTATTGACCTTTTCGGTGCCTGTTACCTTCAGCCATCCTATCTGTTTTTCTTCTTGAAGGATCCCTCGGGACTTTGGATTCCGGGAACCTGCCTTTCGATTCCGCCGTGTTTCTTAAGGGATCGTTCTCAAAAGGTCAGAAAACGCTTCCGTTATTCCTGTGGTCTCTCGTCGTTTTTTCAGGGTTTAGGGGTTAATTCTGCTCCTCCAGAATTGATCTGCTCAAGGTGTCCTGCCCATTTGGTTCTTTTACTTGTTCGGTACATTTGGGATTGAGTTTGGGCCAACCATATCGTTGTGGTAATTTTTTTTTTAATTTCTTCGCTGTTCAAAATCGTTGTCCGTGAAACCTCCAGAGTGTCAGAAGTAAAGGTATTTCTCGTTCCGACTCGAATTATTAGGTGAATTGGTGAGCCTCATTCGATGAAAGAGCTATCTACGTTGGTCGTCACGAGTGGCTGTTGTACCTACTCCTCGGCTGAGATTGCGGGCATTTATTTAGTTATTCCACGACTGGGTATCGATCAAGAGTATAAATCTTAATTCTTCAGTCGATAATTTTATCAGATTTGTAACATCAGATCTGAGCCAAATAAGAGATATATTATGCCCATTTTTTTGATACCCGTAACGTAATTTACCGTGTCAGACAAATTTAAAGCTATCCGAGACTAGCCACGAGTTCCACTTTGACGGAGTCACCTGCAATGCACAAATGTGCGAAATTCCACAGAGAAAATCCACAGGGGAAGAGGATGCCACGGTAGCTTAACTGGCTAAAGCATCTCGGCAAGGCGGATGATTTTTTCTCTGTGGAAATTCGCACATTTAACTTGTCAGATTCGCGTTTTCTGCTTCTGGACATTGGAGCTAGTATAGAAAAGAGTGCTGTATTTTTTTGAATTTGATGGCTTTATTTCCCTAAGCTCTCATGTCAAGTGATCCAATATAAATTGAATTAGTTGCATGAATATTTTTGAAAAAATATTTTTTGCACACCGAGACCCGCACGTATTGGCTGTTAAACGTGATGATTTAAAAAAAATTACCCCTCCACGTTTTCTCGTGGCAGCCATTTTTCCTCGATGGCGATTGCAAATTTTTGACAATACTAAAGTTTACTCTATTATTACTATCTCAATAACTAACTACGACAGAGGAGATATACTGAAAACCTACTATTTTAAACATAATGGATAATGTTTCCTTTGCTGTTTCTTTTTACTGTTACATTTCTTCATGGTAGAAATTGAACTTGAAATCAACATTTTTCTCGGAAAAACTGGTTTTCGACTGAAGAAAAGTATACGAAGATCGAGTGGCTCAGAGATAAATGTTTTTGTACTTAAAGTAAATAGAGGAATATTTTTAGTTATTGCTAAACGCGTAGAACTATCCCTTTCTTTTGTAGAAACTAATTAAATATCTTAGCTCACAAAATGAAGTATTGACTTCATTTTCTGAGGAGCTACAAAAAATATGTGGCACACTTAGTACAAAGATGTTTAAACATTATATTGGGTCAAGGTTTGGTTTTAAACTCTATTCGTTAGAGAAACATGGTATTTGAGAGGAAACTGGCCTGCGGCTCGAAATTAACCATCGACTTGATTTTCTCCGTTGTTGGAGCTATTAAACATGTGTGGGTGACGAACTAGAAACATGCTGAAGTACAGCATGTAGTCAAAACAGTAAGTTTGAGATCGTGCGAGTATTTTTATCGTGCGAAATTGACAGCAGTTGTAATGTAGCATAAAAAGTGTAAGTAAGGTTATATGGCTGGCTCACCAGTATAAACTGTTACCAGGTACCAGGAGTGTTACCAGGGAACTAAGTTGTTAAAGGAAGAATCAGAACGATAACACTCTTACACTCAAATCAGAGACACTCCTTCTTCGTGTAGTTTTCTGTAGTGGGAAACCAGTTTTTTAAGAAAAAAATAATGATTTCAAGATGTATTTCAACAGTGATGAAATGTGTAAGGAAAAATGAAAAATTATAGGAAATATTTTCCATTATATTTTAAGGAGTACTTTTTCGGTGTATCTCCTCCGTCATTGTTAGCTCTTGAGATCGTAGTGTAGAGGAAACCTCACCATTGACAAAAAATTCGCATTCGCCATCTTGGAAAAATGGCTACCGCGAGGCAAATAGGAGGGATGAAATTGTTTACATCGTCGCATTTAAGTGCCAATACATGCGGGTATACGTGTGCAATGAATGAATGTTTTAAAAATTGGGCATGCAATCATAATTGGTTCAGGTTAAGAGGAATGACCCTTAGCTTAACGTTCGGCTACCGATTGTTTCCTGCTCCTTTTTTCCCAATTTCTTGGGGTTTTTCTAAGGAATTGAATCGAGGCAGGGAAACCTCTCCAATCAATGTTCATGATTAAATTAGGATTTTTCCTTTTTAATGCTTATATTCTTTTCTGACGTATGAAGTGACCATCGTGCGATTTTTTCTGCGAAATGTCATCTCATCTTGTAGTGTGGGACAACTTCCGTTTAAGACGACTATATTGAACGAAGGCTATATTGAACGATGGTTAAAAGTATTATCCCTTACTTCGCTCGAAACTTGAAGTGATTTTTAACGATTTCAGCCGTAGTTGAGTGAGGAATTTTGAGTGTGCATAATACAGCTTTGTGTATGAGTTAATCTTTGTTGCTCTTCGCACTGAATTTTTCATTCCGCAGCACAGAAGCTGTACAGTGAGTGTTATGGGATTTTTCATATTTCCCGGATGAAGTCGGTCAATCTACTTCCTCTCTTTCACCCCTTCTCCAACCGTCGTCTTCTCTTGTCATGCGTTATTCACTCGGTCTGTCAACTCAAAACGTCGTCTTCCTTCCAGCCTTGAATTTTTTAGTGGTGGCCGATTCTCAGCTTTTCCAGATTTCCTCAATTTGTCGTCGTTCGATGCTTTGTATGCGAGCCGAGCCGTGTGTATATAAAGTTGCGCTGAATTTAAAGACCCTTTCAAACTGGGGCCAAGCAACCTCTACTCTTAAAAGTCGCTCTCTGGCTCGACATTTCGAATTCTGTTGGCATCATTATTTTTTCCCCGCCTCTCTTGCCTCGAGATGGTTTTGTTCTGCCATCCATTCAGTTGTTCAGTCCCAGAAGCTTTCTTGCTATACTCGCTTGAGGAAAAAATTATATATCCCTCGTGCCATTTGTCTCTCATTACGTTTTCAGCATTCGGCCTCTTCTCTCCGTGATCGCTGTTGATTGGATATCTGGATAAATTTTGTGTTTTGTGATCCATTCACAGGGTATGTATGTGTTTGTATTGGGTCCACTTTCTTAAATGTTTAGGCCGTGGAAAGAGGTAGACACCTAAGTTCGTGGTCTATTTCATTGTAGTGGGTTACAGGCTAGCGCATGTTTTATCGATTTCAAAATGTAACGTGCCTCCTTCTTCAGTTTTCCCTCGCCTTTCGGCTCCCAAGAAATGTTAAGGAATCTCTCATCCTAACTTCGTGGAAATATGTTCGGCAGGGTCTGTCCATATATACCATTCCAATATACTCTTCCTTTCCGCCTTTGCCAACGCCTATTTCCCCCCACTCCTCCCCCCCACTCGAATCGAAATCATTCCTCTTGCTCTGTCATTCCCTTTTCCCGCTCTTCACCCCCGGCCCCTCCATCTCCGACTCTTGGGCCCCTCTCAAATATCCCTCCCTTTCTCCCGTCCATCGCCCTCCCCCGGAACCCCAGTCTCTGATCCCTTCACTTTTATGCCCTCTCGCTGGTGCTCTACCATCTTCTCAAATTCCCGGCTCCGTTTTCATAGTCCTTAGTCATCCCACACACCCCCTCTATCCGCCATTCTTCTCCTCATGTTTTTCATCTTCTCCCCAAATGCTTATTTTAGGCAATAAATTGAGTCATGCGTATTCTAATAAATAATGGCAGATCAATGGACCTGTCCTGCCTATGATTAGTTAGTTACCTAACTCTCCGCCCCGAAAACTATCTGATTTCCCGTATTCAATCCCCCGTAGTCTCTGCGTGTGTTTCGCCTTCCCTCGTACCGGACAATATTCTTATTCTTACCCTCCCTTTCCCTATCCTATCCAATATTCTCTCCTCGTATCACCCTCTTCACGATGTCGTTACCCTTCAAGAAGCCCCCCAACCGATATTTCTGCCTCATCCGGTTTTTATAATGACAATTCTTCTCTCGGAAAAGATAGAACAGTTAGATACGGTATTTTCAAGTTGCATATTCCCCCTCCTCGTTTTTCGGTGGCAGAGTTAATGATCATCTCTCTTCAAAGGGGGGTAGCTTGTTTATAAACGATTGTCTTGTGGTTTTCCTCGCTTTCGATGGCTAGGTTATTTACCCGTGCTTCCTTTCTTTAAGGATTTTCCTTTTTGTGGTCTCCGTTTCCGGCTATCGATAAAATGAACTCATTTTGTGGTCGTCAGTTTCTGAGGAAAAATGGAATGATGGCTGATTGGGATCCCCAGTTTCAACTTTGGTGTTGAATGATTCACAAATTCATTGGAGTTTAAGTTGGATTTAAGGTAGCCACTAATTAATATTTTCGTAATTTAAGCTTAGTAATTGTTTTTTCATTTGAGGAAAGCAATGGACAATTGGAATGTTAAAAAGACTTAGCTGAGGTGAAATACAAACGCTAAATTTCTAAGGACCCCTCTCCCTTGTTACAAACTGCTGATGGCTCATGTAAAGAGGTGAAAAATGTATTTTTTTATAACCTCATTTCCAAATTTCCCGCGCACCCAAACAAAATCTCCTACATCCTCACGTACAAAAACCAGCCTTACAATGAGAGTTAGTTTTAATAGGCGACGTTAAAAATGTCGGATGTTGTCATCCTATCTGTGCAGAAGCTACTCATCTTTCTTATACTTAAAGTCTGTTGTGGTTTTGCCTCTCCAGAAAACATCCCTCTCGTTGGTATTGTTGAAACGACTCAGGTTTCTGCCACAAGAGGGATCTATACGGGAGTATGTTTAGTGGTAATTTCCTGTTCTCTTTCCTTTTCACTCTTTTTTTTATTTTCTCTTCATTAAATGACTATGTGGCATACAGTTAACGTCAAACTCTGGAGCTTTGATTGTGTAACTCTTAGACTAAAAGAGAGAATATATATGGAAATACCCGTCAAGAAAGCGGTGGGAAATGCTGAATCCATCGGACTGCTCAATCCTCCTCGTTGATTAGATAAGTTTGAAGTTAATACTCATAGAAATGAGAGTAGTAGTGGAAGAAACGTCTAGGGAATGCATTGATTCATCCAAATACGTAGCCGCTTATAATTTTTTTTAAAGTACCATTTTATTCAACTTCACGAGACTATTCCGCGCGATCTGCCTTTGGAGAGGATCGTTATTCACGGATTGACTTAAAATTTTGTGCAAAGACGATTTGTATCCCTTTCCTAAATGTTTCCACATCTATAGAATTAGTATGCTGTAATATATGTCTGAACGTAATATTTACGCAACATATTTGTGCATTGGTTGGCTTAAAAATGTGATTTGATTGAAGTTTAACCCTCTGGATTCAACGGAAACTTGGGGCGCAAGGCTTCTTTTTTTTAACAGCGTTCTAATATCATACGTAGAAAATGAGATCCGAGAAAAGTCAAGGTAAGTTGGAATACATTGAAGGAGACCTTAAAAATGTTTTGATTTGAATAATATTTGAATAAAAAATTGAACGCACAAAAGCTCAGCCTCCAAGTTTATCAACCGTAGGCGCCGTGCTCGCGTCTCTGCATTGTAGCACTTAAGTAAAATTTTCGATTTTGAAAAACAAGTTTGTCTTGGTTTATTGAAAAAAATCCTGTATTTTTTGCTCTTTTCAGTGACTGAGCGTTACGCTCTCGACCAATTTATTTTATTTGAAGCTGCGCATCTTTTACCCATGCCTTCGCAATATAATGGGTAAGGAACGCTCACTATTCATTAAAAACATCATGACCTCCGTGTTTCCATATAATTCGTATGTGATACTGGCAGTTTATTTTTTATTTTGTTGTTTTCAGCTCTCTCCTGATTTTAAAGGGTTTCTTACAATGATTTTCTCACTCTTCCAGGCGTGGCAATTTCAGAAGCCTCTGATGAAGTCGTTCTGATGTTTGTCTGATAAACCTGCTGGCTCGTACGTCTTCGTGTATAGCAAATTTAGTTTGAAGCCGTAACAGCTTCAATATCCGATTACAAGTCAATCGAACAATGATCGATGTAGTTCTCTTGTGCCCCTAACGAGGCCCTAATCTGATCAAAGCAACAGTGTCAACTCCGATGAGCATTCGTCCCCATTCTATTTTTCCCTTTCACACTACTCCCTTGTGTTTCTCCACGTTTTGTGGCATTGAAATCCGAGTCCAAAATGTATGCGGAGATACGAAGTTTTGAATAGCGTCTATGCATTTGTGTTTAATCGTATTTGACGATTATTTCAGTTCGTTCGAAGCGCGTATTTAATATGTTATTTTTTGCCTCTATGACTCCATTAAAAGAGTTACTCCGGGTATATAATTGCCTTTACTGTGGTGTATTATTTCCATCGTGATACGATACTCATCGCCCCCTCCATTATCAAAGGGAAAACCAATTGTTCAATTTCATCTCGTTTGCATTAGCTCGGAAGCTAATGACGTAACACTATGAAAGGACTTCACAAAACTTATTTCAGGGGGAACGGCTTTATTCATTAATTAATCGTAAATAGTCATTTATTGTAATCGGTCTTCTGATTGATTCAGTTGATTTAACTTTTTAACTTCTTCATTCTGTTATATTACCGATTTGATTCGATATTTTCTTTCGAAGTGTCATAGCATTTTTAAGCCTTCATAACAGGTTTTAAAAATATTATCCTACTTCATTGGGGTCTCATAAATAGAAGTTAGTTGAGCAAGTCATTGAAAAACATAAATTTGAACTACTTGTATCGCAAATATTTGTCAGAATTTTGTGTAAAATGTTAGTAATGGTTTGCATCAGCGTGTTAAATCGTATGGCAATCTTTTCTCTCAGGAAACAGGTTGTCAATGTGATGCTGTTGATAGCCCCTCATTGCCACTTGTCTCATGCTTTTGTTTAACGTACTCTACCTTCGTATGCCCACCTAACATTCGTTAATACTCCTAACGCTCTTGCTGCTCATATCCTCTCAGGTTGTTTAAAAAATTTGTAAATTTTTCCCGTAAATGTATTTCAAGAAAAATAGCGAAAATTTCTTTTTATGTTTCAAAGAAATAAGTGTTTTTTTAAATTCACCGTTTGTTTGATTGGTGGTTGATTTTAGGCTCGGCTACTCATCCATTCTACTGTTCAATACCGAGTGCAATAGTGTTTGATAAACATATGCTCGGGGAAATTGTTGGCCAGTAATTGGAACTATTCCTGATAAGCTGTAAAAATTTATACTAGTATCGGGGTTGTTTAAATACCTCGATGAACATAATTAATATTCAATAGGATTTTATGCTACCAAAAATGTTTTAATTTAAACCAATTAGCCATGAGAGATTTTCTGTTGATAAACCTAGCTTATATGCGGTGCGGTGTTAAAAAATGTCTTTAAAATTTCGTCCTCTAATTACATGCATTTATCAATTTAATGGCGTATGGATTCATTCCGGCTGGATAATGTTTACGTCCATTCAGCAGTCACCTCCTTAAGCAGACAATGTTTGACTGCATTCATCTGTGAAAAACTAGTATCAGCTCTAAAACATTTGTACTCTTTTCCTCTCGAAAATCGTGATTACCTACAGAAAAGATTAATCCTCAATATTTTTATAACCAGTTCCTCAACTGTGGCCAGCTTATAAAGGATACACATTGAATCTTAAAAAAGCCGTATTTTCTCGCAATTAGGTGCTTTATAAATGCTGTGCTTGGACCTCGAGCCGTAAGCCGTTGCTGCCCGCTGAGTGTATCGTGGAATCTCAGGGAGAAGTGAGTTTAGCAGGGAAAATTCGTGTGCTAAGATTTGAACTTATCACGCGGCAACACGAACAAGAAACAACTCGCTTGAAGAACGTGTCCCCCGATATGTCTTGAATTACCTTGTTTTTATTATTTATGAGCGCCCTCTTCTGTTTCGTTTGTTTTGGTGGACTATGCTCATATTCAATAAATCAACGTCGTTTTTCTTTCCTGCCTTTTACTCTCACGGACCGTTGTTTTGACTGGAATGAAGTAGATAACTTAGGGATAAGGGGATGGTTGACTCTTGATCTCCCAATCATTTCAGCGTGAGGCAAAGAGGAATATTGTAATAGAAGTCCATTAATGCTACTTATTACACTGATCATCCAGCCAAGTCAACTTCTCGCTGCTAGGAGGAATAGCGTGACAGAATGAATTTTACCGCAGATTTAAAAAAATCCTCTCCTCTAAAAGAAGCCATTTGGACCGAATATGGTCCTATGTATGGGATCTGTGTAGAGAGGTTTCACAATGCCTATTTTCTTTCGGTTATTTCGCTTATATCGATGCCGCCAAGAATAACGTCCCATATCGGGTATCCATTATGTTGCCGAGGGGCTGAATCACCTTCAGCAGGTTATTAGTTACGCCGCCCTCCGTTTTGTTTCGCAAGCTCAGCACATGCGTTCCTAGCTCGTATGTGAAGCTAAGTGCTGGCTGCGTGATGATATTCCTATTGATTGCGTTGATTTTTCTATTGTGATAATGCATTGTTGATGTTTGGTGCTGCTGTGTATATGCAAGCCTGTTCCCGTATGGGAGAGCCATGAGGAATTATGAACTAGTGTCATTCCGATTGCTCTCTGCGCAGGAGAGTAGTAGTTTGAAATGTTAGATGATAGAATCTTGGAAAAGCGTGGAGAGAGAGTTGCTGTTGTTGAGTTGAGAGAGTTGAGAGAGCGTGGATAGTTGCATGGACGAATTCTATGGAAAAAACTTGTCTCGCAACACGATTAATTTAGTGATTGAATAATTTTGCTTGATGTCAAAAATGGTTCAGTGCCTCAAAAGAGTCATCTGAGGACACGACATGTATTTGATAGCATTTAAGTGATTGAAATAATATAAATTTTCTCTAGAAATGATGTGATAGCGTAAGGTTTTTCTCTGTAAAAGGTATGTTGTCTCATGTAATTGTTTAAACTTAATAATACTAATCTTTATGTTTCTAGAGTGTAATAGGAAGACCTATATAAATTTGCCTTTTCTAAAAACCTGGAATCAATGAACAATTGTTGTGACCGGTGTAAAATGCAAAGGCCATTGTGCGAAATGTGATTTTTTATATATGTGGAAAACACTGTTTTCCAGAAAGAATAATCAAAACATAAAAAATGCTGGAGTTTTACTATCTTTGAAGACAAGCGAAATCCGCGAATATTAGGAGATCTAAACGTAAGTTTGCTTTGTTATAAAACGGTGATTTTTTTATTGCTCTGATTGTGTATCTAAAAAGGGAGGTCGTAAAAATATATACTATTTGTTGTCATAACGTTGTGGATGATTCCGTGAAATATACGTTTGGAAGCGACTTTAGACGAAGTGAAAACGACTGATAGCATTCAGTGTACTGAAACGAATAGAATGACTGTGAATACGTCGCAAAAGAAAGGGAAGAGTGCGTGCGACTGAGGTTGAGAAAATATGAAACATTTGTGTAGAAAATCAGATCTTTTATGCATTGATACAAAGAGAGCAAAGGACAAAGGGGAAGAAATGATGCCATGAAGAATTAAAGAAGCCAGATAGTCTGGAACGACTGCGACGTTGGAGAGGGGGGCAGTATACAGAGTTCTTGGACTGAAGGGGCTCAGGGAGTGTGAATCAGTTGAATGAGAATGTGAAAATTATAAAATTGGTGTTATAAAAAAGGTGGGAAAGAGGTCGTGACAACTGTGAGAATCATGATGATATCATAATGATCCTTAATGGGCTTTTAATCAAGCTGACATAGCTGTGCTACGTTCCCAGGAAGTTTCACCGCATCATGCTTTTTAAGACATTGAATAGATGTGCGACTACTTTTTGGCCTAGTTGTGTTAGATTGATGCTCTATTCCAAGGCGTACGCTGTAAATTATAGCCTGCGCATTTCTTTCGCGCTATTTTTATTTTAATTTGTGTGTGCAAAGAGGAAAATTTTGCGATTGTCTGAAAGGTTTTTTTTTTTCTCTGCTCAAAAATATTTTGAGGTATATAGTAAGCAATAGGCATTTGCATGTCATCCATAACGCCCTTAATGCTATACTAGAAACAAATTATTTGTTTATATCACTTTAAAAACTTTGCTGCTCGAATAAGAAACTTACTTTGAAGATAAGGGTATAGGATCATATTTTGCTCGTAGGCTCAAATCATAGATTTGGTTTTGGAAATACTCCCTTTTTTTGGTCATTGTTCTCACAGATGAATTACACCGCTTTTTTCTACCAAATAGCATTGTAATTTGTTCTTATGTAACCTTTTAACAGCGATCTGGAGCAAATTTTTACTGTTTAATTATGTAATATATCTATTGGTATTAGCTTGTTTTAACCAAATTTTCATTTTTTTCCAGGTAAATTTGCTGTTTTTAATGACAGCGGTTTTCTGAAGTTTCCAAGCACGAATGTGAATGGTGGGCATCTGCATCAAAAAGCATTGCTAAGTAATTATGGACCTTTCTTTTTCTTCTCCATTAGCTTATGTTTTACTCTATTCTGCCAACTTTACTTTAGCAGAAGTTACTTGTTGATATCGTTGTAGTAGGTCTTGAATTAGTATGGTCATACCTTCCTTTCTCTCGGGAGTGAAATTACCTTTACGAAGATTTTCCCGTCTGTATACGCTCTCTGTTTGCATCTGAAGTGTTTGCCTACTGCTTCACTTAGTTTTCTCGGTGGTGGCAAATTAACTGGCTGCCTTTGGGCCGTAGGTCCAACTTGCCGCCTGGTTGTGTTTTTCCCTCAAGGGCTTGCTTTTGCCTGCTCATCATATAATTTGTGTTGGGTTCCCCGATATAAAAGTGGCTGTTTTTTTTGGTGGTTGACTGAATAAATAACAAAATACATAGTCTATTCGAAGCAGTTTTCTAAAAAGTTTGCTTTGGAAAAAGTTTTTATGTACTTCTTCATTAGCCTATACGCATTAGGTATTTCGAGTTTCTTTGAACCCGCTGAACGACATACGGACCCGACAGGAAATGTTGATTTAAGTCGTCCAACAGCCAACTCTGATTCACTCCATCTCTTGCATTGAGTCATCTCAGTGAATGACCTCATATATTTTTAAGTTGTGCGTCAGAAATCTAGCTAGCACTGCAACAAACCTGGATGGGGAGGAATTTTTTCTACAGTTAGTTTTTGACCCTCGTCACATTCTTGGCTTTGCTGCTTGTCTAATCATGTATCCTCCTCTTTTATCATGTTTTTGTAGCAATTATCAACTAAAAATAGGTATTTTTTTAGGAGGCTTGTGGTAGAATTCCCTATTTATTCGTGAAGGTTTTCCTTTTGCTACTTTTCGCGAGTAGTTGTGTTACTTACACCATTTTATCCAGTCTCAAATTTGACATATTCCTTCTTTTGTCATTGACTCATCCCGTGAGTGACGGAAAAGGAAGTATTTTCGCGAATATTCCTCCACTTCAGGGAAAACTTACATTTATATAGACTTTTGGAAGAGACCCATGCCACTAGCCTGATGAGCCATGGCAATATTTGTTCTCAAATTCGTTTTGGACATCTGCAGTTGAATATCAACGAAGTGGTTTAGTGTTGCTTTAATCGAAAAATCGATTCTTTACCGGAAACGGTGTTTAATGCCTTATCTCGCATGGCAAATGGTCAACCGGAATTTAACACGTATTTTCGTGTTCAGAGAATGTTTGTAAACATTAATAAGCTGTTTGTAGAGGGAGCCGAACCTTTACTGCCGAATATCTATGTTGTTAACGAATATTCTTCTGTCAGTTCTGTTTTTATGCCTGACAATCTCAGTTTGACATCGTTCAAGTCTTAGATACCTAAGCTTCTGGAACAACCTCAGTGACTAAAATAATGGATAGCATGTTCAAAAGGAATCACTTGGTACCATTCCTTTGAGCCTCTTAATTCCCGATCGATTTCAACGTTTATGATAGTTATGAAGGCAACGTAGACATTGTGTTGCTTGACTTCATCAGTTTTATCATTTTATATTTGGTCTGCCTAATTATTAGACAGTAAATATACATTTTAGTATTGTCGATGTAAATTGTGCAACATTAGGCCATTTTTACATTATTATTACAAGGCCATTTGTACTTATTGTAAGATTATTGGCCCTTTATGAACTTCGCCGGCTATACAGTGTAATAATTATTCATCGCTCTTGTAAAATGAAAATAAACTATTTGTTATCGATTGAGTATTCTGATTGTGCAACATATATTCGTTAGCCTAGATATATTTTTCTCTTTTTTCATATGCTTGTATAACTTCCATGTCATGCTTCTCTCAAGTTATATTTTTATACAGTCTGCCTATCATTCATTTAATCCGAAACTTTATTTTTCAGTACTAAGTTTACGAATCCGTTCCTCCTAATTTATCATATTATGGATATTCTTTTCAGTATCATTACCGCATTCATGTGGGTGTTGCACTCTATATGGATATTGAAATCGATCGTATTTGTTGTGGAATCAATTTAGATAATCTTATGATGGAATGTGTGTCATTACCTCATAGTACATTGATGTATGTAATATTCATAACTTTTTGCTGTCTACTCTTCATAACTTATATCCATAACAAATTTAAGTTTTACGCCTTTATTATTTAGCTGGTAAATTTATTCATAATGTTGAAAATAGGTTCATCGATCGTAACGAAACATCACCTTTTAATCTATTTCTGTATTAATATTTATCTGGAGAGAGTAATGGCTCAACGAAGAGAGAAACAAATAAATTTAGCCGATAAGAGAAGAAAGATATGAAGAGAATGAATAGTAAGATTATTCGAATATTTTCATCACGGCTCCCACGGTGGAATTCATTGCATGTCAAAGATTATAATCGGTTTCGAAGAAATGAATTACGATGAGGGCTTTGTTGCTTTGCCTTAAGCTATTCTATTTCACGAAATTATGATTTGAAATAAACTTTTTTTATATGTTCATCCGTCCTTGGCCGGAACCCTGACATAATGCTATTCAATTCAGCGGTTAGTATTTGAGTTATCACATCAAATTGATATTTATTTTTGTACTGTGTGAGAGTCATATTGAAGGAGCTTGATCGTACGTTAAAATTTATTTACAGGCATTGATGAATTCACTTATGAATGGCTCTAGAACAGCGTTGAATGCATTTGAACTTTTATATTTTACACCTACGTAATAATGCGCCTCTTAAATGGGAGAACACACGCCATAGGAAGGAAATGATCAATGGAAAATTACTAAACTCAACTATTTTTTGGGAACGTGAAAATATTTTATACTAAAATCCACCCTAAGCTGCAGAATTTTATTATTTATAGAAAACTCCTTGTAAAGTATTCTGCGGTGAATAATGACCACCTTTAGTCCTTCGCATATCCCCTATTTTCTAGGCCTTAGTTCTCTCTTATGCATGCTACGTTCATTCCTATTCCATTCAAGTCATATCCTATTAAACGCAATAATCAGCTCTATCACTAAATTAAACAGTGACAACCAAATGGGCTGGAAAAACAAAAAATAAGATTTGGACGAAGTTGTCATCAATCTAGAATATATTTTCCATGGGGAGTTATCGAAGAAAGGCTGGTAGGATTATAGGATTCCTGGAAAAACAAATTGAAAAGGCGAAAAAAAAACCTTTTACGGAGAAAGCAGTTGGAGCTACCGCGTGAAATGAAGAAATTGTGAAGAAGAATAGAAAGACTAACAAGCTAGCAAATTATTTCCCGCGGTCCACCGTAGGTGAGACTTGGTAATGAAGAAGAAGAAACAGTCTGCCTTTTTGATGAGCATTCTGTCCATTTAAATCGGGTTTATTGCTGAGACAGACTTTGACCGTCGATATGCTGTAGAGAATTTGATCATGGCTGAAGTGAAATTTTTCCTGTGCAAATTTTCAACGTTGTGGACGTAACAGTTTGCGCATATCCATGTGCCGCTTATCACTCTCAATAATAGATAACGGATGTAACCTCATAAGTAATAGCTTCTAGTACCATACTGTTAGTTCCGTCGATACTGCACCATATGGCACATCAGTTTGCTGTTAAATCTTCCGCGGTGGTCGTGGAGTTCAGGAATCCTGTACCTTCTCGTAGTTTGTGATAGTTAAATAACTCCACAAAGTAAGAAACTCCACACAATTACTTTACACATCAGTAGGTTTCAGCGCCTCTGTTTCTATGTTCATGTTGTAATTCCTGTGAATTTTTACTGAGGCTAATTTTCTGCTGATTTAATTTAGCGGCTAATATGCGTATATGTCGATCCAGAATACTTCCATGGGGATGGTTATTTGTCAAATAAAATGTTTGACCCGTCAAGTTTTTCTATCAAATTTTAGTGTGGAAAAGGGGATGTCAAATGTTATTTCCATGTACATTGTGATACATATCTATCGTGCCTTATGCTATCGTGCAGGACTGTGCTTGAAAAGAAAAACTTTTCTCAGAATGGGACTCGAGTGCTAACTCAACTCTAGATATTCTTGACTTCGTGGCAGAGGCATTGTATCCCATGAAGCATTATTTCTCTTGTTCGTGTGTACTTACGTTACGGAATATTTCTGATGGTTTAAAAGAAAATTATCCAAGTAGTAACCCTTGAATTAACCAATTTGAGGTACATTCCTCGAGGTGATTCCAGCGTTGTATCCTTGAATAATCTTTTCTCCCTCGCTCATACTCACGTAACGGGGTGATCCTGATAGTTTCTCAAAGGAATTTGGAAAGTATGCAATCATTCGCCGTTATTTCTTGTGAATTCAGTATCCTCAACCAGAGATTCCCTGGATTTGGTGTAAGAAATAATAAGAGATTAATATCTCGTTAACAAACCCTTTAAAAGGTCAATTTGAGGTATAATGCTACCTGTTTCGTGGGTTTTAACCCCCAGTGTGGGGGAATTGCAAGGAAAACAGACAGCCCTTCAACTGCTGTAATGGTTTCTACCAGAAAGTTCCGGCCGGGCTGTTGTAACCTACTGCATACTACCCTGCAAACCGCCGCAGAAGCAAGTAGCATGGGGTGTTAGGACTTTAGCCATGGAAGAGAGGGAATGGGGAAAAGGAGGGGACAGTGATGAATTGTGTGCTGGCGAAGCGACGTGTGTGTTATGTCCTTGTCACGCTGCTTTAGTTATAATCACTAATATTGCAAGGAAAGAAGGAGTTTTGGTACTTGACAGTTCGGCGGTGTGTTTCTTTCATTTTCATACTCCTATCAGCTCTAAAAATGAAGAGCGGGATAAAAATAACTTTCGTGTGTTACTGAAACTCGACTGATCAACATTTTTCCGGTTATCTAAGGCCAGTATGTATCCTTTGACTCTAATGGTTCCCAATTTAATCCTTCCATCTCGGATGTGTGACACTGTTCGTTTGAAGTTGTTTGTGGCTAACTGTGCGGCTTTACTGTGTATTTTATTTACTTGGCTAATTAAATCTCTCTGTGCAATGTCCCTAATGCTCGTGGCGTATTCGAGATGTGGTCTAACCAGAGCAAAGTAGCAAGTCTCTCTCGAGTTTTCATCGGAGAACCGTCCTACAATTCGCTTAATAAATCCTAGTTCCTTTAACGCTCTGCCACAAATGTTTCGTATGTGTTTCCCTCGCATTAGGTCTGAAGCCCAGGTGATTCCCAGGATTCCAGTATTATTATCCCTATCGTTCTGAGGAAACTGCGGCTGGACGCCTAATCGGCAGACATTTGAGAGCGCGGTAAAGGCCCTGACGCATTGTTAGTCCTAAGCGATTTTCGGGCACTCCGCGCGCGCATGAGAATTCCGTCGACGACGTGCGGAACATTCGCTTGGCAACCCTGTTTAAGGATGCGGTCCCCACTCGCCTTGGCACGTTCCTCCTCCCTTCTAAACGTTTCTCTCTCCCGTTCCCCACTATCCCCCCGCCTTTTTGCCCGAAAAACCCTGCTCCCCTGCCTATCCCTGTGTGCCGCGCGCTTTAAGGGCCCTCTTATATCCTTCCCCGGAGTGCGCGCACCTTCTCCTTCCAAACACACGCATCGGCCGTTGCTCCGTTCAAAGTGTTTATTGCCTCGGAGCACGCGACGCCCCTTAATGGATTGAGCAGCAGAGGTTACTCTCTTCCTCCCGCCCTTCACCCCCTGTCCCCGGCCCTCTCCTCTCCCTCCCTCCTTCCCTTCAACTCTTCCGCCCCAATCTCTCTCATTTTCCCTCTCCACAACATATCTCCTTTCAACCATCCCCTCTGTCTATGCTCTCCTCTCAATCCCTCATAACCCTCCTCTCAGGCCGGCCTGTGCGTTATTCGCGCTTCGATATCTCTCGGTGGCGTATCGCCTTACATAGCGTATAGCATTTCATCATATGATATGGTATTGAGTTACATAATATCAAGTGGCTACGCAATGTCTCCGGCATATTGCGTGCCGATCCCGATGCATATCGCATTAGATTTGATATCGTAATACGCTTCGTAACCTGTTACTTCGTACCCCGCATGTATCGCATTTCATTTCGGATCGAACGGCATCGTATATTTGGTGTTCATGCTGTCAGAATGCATGTCATCGCATTATGTCGCATCATCATCGATAGTCATTGATCCGAAGATGAGATTGCTGCAGCTTTCGGCTCCACACTCATCTTCGTGTACTGCCCCATTCCTGCATAATTCTATGCTTTGAAGATCTTCGAAATTACCTGATTTATTCCCTTGTATTTTCCCAATTCATTTCTCTTTCCATTTTTGTTTTCAAGAAGGCTATTTTGTCGCAAACGGTGTCCCATTAGTTTGTCTCTTCTTCTCAGTGTTATCAGTATACTCCTTTTCTCTTCAAATCGGTGGGACATCTTCGTTACCATCACATAAGTTCGCATATTACAGGGTACCGCATAATATCGCTTATCGCTTGGCACTATTTTGCGTCGCACATCGCGTTACATTACTCCGCGTACCGTAATTAATTTTACTTCATCGCCTCTAGCGTTGCTGCGTCGTAGCCCTCTCCTCTCCCTTCCCCCTTCCCTTCAACTCCTCCGCCCCAATCTCTTTCATTTTCCCTCTCCAAGAAATATCTCCTTTCAACCATCCCCTCCGTCCATGCTCTCCTCTCAATCCCTCATAACCCTCCTCTCAGGCCGGCCTGTGCGTTATTCGGCTCCTCACTCATCTTCGTGTACTGCCTCATTCCTGCATAATTCTTTGCTTTGAAGATCTTCAAAATTTCCTGTCCACTGTGGCTTGGAGGTAACATACCACATTAACATTTGTTTATTCTCCGTTAACCCTTCAGTACCTCCGGAAACCATTGAACTTTTGGGGCAAAGTGCCTATTTTTGCAAATATATGTTTAAACATTTAAAATAAATAGTTTTTTGAAGAAATTGCCATGAGAAAAATTCGGCCTGGACCGGGAATCGAACCACGGACCTTTAGTTTGCCGGACCAATGCGCAATGGCCTTCGCATTGGTCCGGCAAACCAAAGGTCCGTGGTTCGATTCCCGGTCCAGGCCGAATTTTTCTCATGGCAATTTCTTCAAAAAATTCACCCGCCATGTTTGAATTTCAAATAGTTTTTATTTAAAGGGAATGGATGTCTATGTTACTTTTTATATGTTTGTTGCTGAAGAAACAAAATATTGGGTTTAGAGGGTGAAATATTGTATCGAAATTCATTGCGTATCACATTGCATTGCATTATATGGTAAAGCGCGGAAGATCGATGTCGGTGTTTGAAGTTTCTAGCATATCGCATATCGCTGACGATGCACCGCAGGTGCTATCACCTGACCCTCCGTTTCGCGGCAACCCTCATGCCTACAACTCCTGTCCCTTTGAACCTCTCTTTGCCCCTTTCACCCCCTTCAGTCTCGCTTGCCTTCCCCCTCAATCCTCCTCTCACAATGCCCCCTTCTGCCCCTTGTGGCCTCGAGCGTGAACCCTTCCTCTTCGACGTGTTTTCCCCTCCCCGAAAAGCCTGACCCCGTCGTAACCTCCCTCTCCCGTCCCTTTTTTCTGTACAATCCTGCCATCCCGCGCCCCTAACTCCTTCAAATATTCTCCAGTCTGAGCTTCTCCCCCCCTCTTCTTAATCAGTGGCTTCGTAAGGTGCTACTTCGTGGATTAAAATGTTCATTGAATAAGCCCCCTTCGGTGGTATCGTACTCAGCGTGGGTGCTTATCCTTATTTTTTTATAGCAGTGGTGGTCTTAGGAGTTGCGTTTGTCTGTTGTCTGGTCCTCTACGGCGAACAGGGGAGAAATTGAAGCTTGGGATTAAAGGTGTAATAACCTCTACGGAGTTTCTGATCGCTGGAAAATGTAACGACTAATTGGTCGTTATTGCTAATTGGTGAAGTAGCGCGATGATCTCCACCCCTAAATGTATTCTCTTCTCATCTCCGTTAATCAAGTCCTCTTGCAAACTATACATTCCCCTCAATATTGTTTTCTTATTATTGTTATTTCCTATCTTTGATTATAAATCACATTCACCTCTACTGATTTCGAATTCGTCATCCTCATAGTCGGTTATCAGTCGTAAGATTGGTTTGCTGCAGCGCTTCACACAATTCGTTTTCAGCCATTCATTCAATTCCTTCATAATTTCTCTAGATGACAATATTTGTAGCAATATTACGTTCTTGTTAACTGTTACTTTTTGACCTCTGAAAAATATTACTCAATAGAAGTCCATCACATCATTTTTACATCGTATTAGCATCTTAAAAGTGTTGAGCTTCTGCTCCTCGGGTTGTAATTGCTGGGTTTTTTCCGTTTTCTTCCACATCATTTTACTACATCCATGTACATAAAATACGTTAACCATCCGTGGTGTGTAATGGCTGTTGCTGTACCAACCCAAACGGTCTCCAGTTTCAGTCGTATGAAAGAGGAGTCTGCCCTATCCTCCGGGTTATTATTTGCCTTTTGATTTGAGGCAGCCACTCGCCAGGTCATGGTGTTCCCACAGGAATTTGCAGCAGTATTTTGGCCATTTCAACCAAGGATGGCCCCCCTCTCTTCCCTAGATACCGCCGGATTCAGCCCAGGAGTGCCCATTCATCAAGTGAACTCGCGTATTTCGCAGCAACTTTCTAGATCTTGAGGTCAACGCACCTTCCGTTACCCGTTAGACGCTCTAGGTAGCTGCAAGCATAGCCCGGAGATTTTGAATCATGTAGCTTTATCCTGAGTATTATTTTTGCTTACCTCCCTCGCTTCGTCCTCCTGAAAAGAGCCCAGGATCGATCATGGTAGCGATCTTCATTAGCCACCATTTCTCCGCAATGACTTGCATAATTCCTCTTGCTCGCATTGTGCCCGGGCGTTATTGATTGGGGTTGGTACTTTGAATTTGCCTCTTCACAATGACGGACGATGATTTTTTTATAATTGGACTAAAAGTGGCTGCAGTGATTACATCATCGCTCCCCTCTCTTGCGTCATCCCAGAATTCCATGGCAGCGTCATCAGCCTTTCGTAATTGTTTTCCATCAAAAATCCTCTCCTCTTGCCTTCAAAGGTTGTCCATCTCGTCACATCCACCTCCTGGGCGCCTCTTGCTTCCAACTTTTTGCTTTCATCGTCGTCATGTTTTATCCATTCTCTTTCTCAGTATCTTTCCCCTCGCCCACATCCCAAGCGCATACCATTTAAGCTGCGTGATTTATCAATTCTCTTTCTTGTACCCACTGTCTCTGCACTAATGGATCCTTCATTCCTTATTCCAACCCTCGGGCGCTTTTCCCTTCTTGCCTGAAAGGGAAAGTCGCTTTTACCTCATATTTTCTCGCAACATTATTTATACCATCTGTGGATATTCTATGGACATTTGGAATGGGGAAATGGACGTAGTGGAAAGTATTTTACCTCTAGATTTTTATATATTTTTTGAAATATCATTCCTCTAATCTATTCGGAAAAGTAAAATTTTATTCACATATGAAGTTACTCATCGGGCCAGATTTTTGATATGATGTTCCCAACGTTCGTCAATCACTAAGTGGGTTTACTGAGTGGGAATTTGCATTTCTATTTAAGTCTAGGTGATGATGAGTGTCATTTTTCCGTTGTTAAAATGTTAACGCTGTTTTTTTGTAAATGAATTTCATTAAAGCGTGGCCATATTGTTTTTTTTCTCGGAAATTATACTCATAAGCAGTGATAGGTCGTTTTATATCATTAACCTTTGATAGTTTTTGGTTGCTCAACTAAACCTGAATTTCGCTGCATTTCAATAGAAAATAATGCCATGCTTGTTGTCACTCAAATTTGTTTAACCTATGTCGTGTTCACTTTATCGATGCCAGGGTAATTTTATAAAAGTCAACGAATTGTAGCTGTAGTTCGGTGCCTTTCGGTGGGCGGACGTTTGAAGTATAGATTCGATAGATACCTTTATATTAGTGAAAGAGAAGGGAGTATCCATGAAGAATATGCCAAATTGTTCAGGAAATTAGCGTTGCACATTACTGTAGATTATCCTTGTTATGCCTCGTTGTGGAACTTACTGTAGTGCTAAAGAAAAGATAATACATTAAGCTATCGTGTATTTCATCCGTTTGTTTGAGAATGACTAGTGGTGAAGTTTATGCTCATATAAATACTGGTGCTAATTAACGCATTGGACGTAGTGCTTTACCCGGCTTGGTTCTGCATGTCGCGAGCAACTACCTTATGTCACTTAGATAATACTTCACGACGTTTTTTTACGCTTTTCATGTGCACCTTATGCATTTTAATGCTCATATTTGATATATATTTTCACTCAGTCGCCCATTACGCACCTGTTTGCAGTTCTGAGATAACGTGAGCTCTTAAATTGTGTGGTGCTGAAAATGGAACTTAACGTATGTCCTTGGACGCCAACACTGTGGAAATTCTATTTTGGTATAAATGTCCTTGCCTACCACCTTGCGGGCTCTTATTACAACTCGGATCGCCTGAGACCACCTATGTGAAACTGGAGTCTACCGAATGGATGCAATTTCGCACATACGTCGTCATACGCTTGATAACGGTCGAAATACAATTATGGCGCGCCGGGAACGAATGAAGTAGGGAGTGCCTTGCGTAGTCGTCAAGACGTGAGGGATGAGTCTTGCGCGCACGGAGCATTTGGTGCGCGGCGCGTGACCGCACGTATTTAGGGCAAAGCGGTCAGTTTCCTCCCATCTGCCACTTTTCTCTCCCAGACGTGTGTGATGCTCGCCGCAAAAGAAAACAATCGGCGCGCTCGTCTGAAAGTATCGCCTGGCTCGCGAAACATCCCTCTTTCACCGTGTCCCTGGGGTCGAATGCATTCTCCAGCTCGTCTGCCTCCCAGTTTTTCCCAGCGGGAATACCTTCCCGCACTTTGCCAGAAATTTTCGCGATTTCTCTTTCCCGAATACCAGGAAATATTTTTCTGAAAATCGGATAATTTCTTAAGGAAAAATTGCTTCTTGAAGCCAATGACATTGTTTAGATTTAAAGTAAATTTAATATACACACTATAGATAATCCAAGCGGTTTCTCAATATTATCTATCTGTCTACAGTTAGTGGTAAGGAAAATAATGATAGAGATGCCAGTACGTCGCTGAAGACGTAGAGCTATGTTTGCCAGACATTTCTACCGGTTGGACGAAGGAAGATTAACTAAAAACTACTGAAACTCTTCATGATAAGTTAAATCAAGACGCGCTGGTTTCAGGAGGTTGAAGGGACATGCAGGAAATGGGGGTGGAAGAAACAGGTGCCCAATAGGGACGCCTTCAATTCCTGAGTTTACTGCACCAAATGATTTCTGGGATAGAACGAAAGCTAGGAACCTAACGGCATGAGAAGATGAAAGGAGGGGAACGCAGAATGAGAGTATGGGGTGAAGATCAAGCCTGGGAAACGTCGATTCGAATCAACGTGGTCCAAAGGTGGCCGAAGAGAATCAAAAGGGAAAAAAGCAAGTCGAAATAAGACACGCCATCAGAGCCGAAGCGACCCTGAGTCCAGCGCAAGAGATGCACTAGCTTTTATAATCGCTCGACCTTATTTTCAAAATGTTGGTTTATTTGGCGTTAACCTTTCTCAAAGTCAACTCCACTCCTTTGGGAGACTGCGCTACCTGACCCGTGCTCTCTGGGTTTTAGATATCGAATCCTCCGCTCGCTCCTTTCCAACTCCCTTGCTATGCCCACACTACGGTTTTTCTGACAATAAACAGTTGCTGTTAAGTGATACTTGCATGTTCACAATCATTGTCCCAGTACGTTTTTGTGGAAGACAACAGGTGTCACCAGCTATCCTCCTGGTGTCCTCGGATCGAAATTGTCCTGGAGGAATTTCTTCCAAACTTACGCAGTCCAGGCTTGGTTGATGTTTCGCTTTGATGGGATGGGTCTGTACCCATTTTTGGCATTGCATTATAATCACTCGTGACGAGAATTATTATTGTCCATTTGCTCTATCCTCCCTTTTAACGTCCATGGTCTTTTTGAGCTGGCGAAACACTTTTCTTCCAAAACAAAGTGCTCGGACGAATTAAATGCATAAACTATCTAATCAACGCCAGGGAAACCTGCGAATGAATACCAGTACCATTGAATCAGTAATGCTCCACTAAAGCTAAATAAATGTGATCATGCTGGTATTTATCTAGATTTTATTTATCTTTTTTATTTAATTTTGTCTTTAATTTTCCGTCTTGGGCTGTCTCTGGTAAGGCTGTCTATGCTAGCCTATGTTACGATGCCCTACTCCTGCATCGACACTTCTGCTAGCATGGGTACAGCGCAAATGGCCAATTTATGTCGGGTGAATAACAACAACAATAGACGAACACAAACACCCATGCTCTCGGTGGTGACAATTCCACCCAGGTGGGATTCGAACCCGCGACCCTCGGGTTAGCTGGCGAGGATTTCACCTCGTCGTCACCAGGGCCGACATTTCTCGGGAAGCCCGCTTTCCCGGTCTCGAATCCCGGAGGATCCGAAATGTCGGGAACTCGGAAACCCTACCTACGTACTCCCAATGAAAACGTCGCTCGCTGAGAAACGTTCTCACGCACGGGAGGTGTAAATTTATCAGAGGACGGGGAAGCGGTGTGGGGATGGGATTTAACGGTCTATTTACCCGGCTTAGGTCGGGCGCCCATTCGTCTTCGATTACTCAGCGCCAAGTCGTGCTCGACGGAGAATTAAGAGAGCGACTCTTCTTTTGCGCGCGAGACGTTGGAAAAACACTTAAAATTCCACCGCTTTTTGAGTTTATAGGGAGAGAACGTGCGATGGGTCGGGTTGGGTGAGCCCGGTTTTTCGGGGATTTCGATCAGTAAATGGAATTCCGCGACGCTAATGGATGAGAGAGTGAACCTCCCCCCCGGCTTGAAGTCCTCCACTTTGTGAATTATCGAGGGATTGAAATACCTGGGAGTCCATCTCCCGAATTCGCGGCATTTTTTAATTACGTATGCGTGGCACGGACTTGGTATTTCATCGTGTTGTATTAAAATTTTTGCATATTTTTTCCTCTGCAATGCAACATTTTAGATGGCGGGAGACAGTTGCCCTATTCTGTATGGCCTCGCTATTTTTGATACCCGAAGGGACGAAATTTTGACGTCATGCCCTCTAAAATTTCAAATATTGCCATTCAAAATTTAAAGACTTTTTCGGGAGCTGTGACCTCTTGTCCACTGATTTTTAATGGTTTGACCGTGTCGATTTCTTCTTGAATGAAGCCCGAGGTATGTAAAATTTGGTATAGTGACCAAAAACTCCATAAATCTAAGCTCCCCTTCGACATTATCGTTTGTGCGTCCCAGGGGTGATATCTAAGGTTAGATGGTACAATATTACCCAATCATTGCTACCCTTAAGACCTGGTTTTATAATGATGATTAATGTTAACAGCAATATGTCACTTTTCAGAACTTGTCACTTAACAGCAATATGTCTTTCGCGTGACGTTAATGTTAACTGGCAGTCCCGATTACGTATATTGCATTAGACATTCGGATACTTGACGTGAGCGTTATCGATGGGAGAACGTATTAATATAGGTATTCACACCAAGAAAATATTCAACCAGTGATTAAAATCCTGACATTAGGCTACCTTAATCCTCGCCGTTTTCCATACGACTACTTCACGTAGTAGTCCAGGGTCTTCGGGACGGATTGCCCGTTTGGAAGTAGGAATTCTCCTGGGGCTGTCTCTGGTAAGGCTCTCTATGCTAGCCTCTGTTACGATGCCCTACTCCTGCATCGACACTTCGGCTGGCATGGATAGCCTGACCCGATGGAGATTTTCTGAATAATTTCTACACCAAGTACTCTGGGATAGTTTCAGATCTTTCATTGCCCTTCTGGTAACCCAAAACATCTTGGTTGGACCTCCGTATTCAGCAATGTAGTAGTGTTTGCATAAGAATAAGGTCCTCGTTTTAACCCTCAATGGACGGAATTATGAAACATCTGCATGAAAAAATTACTGCTACTATATTTATTTTTTTAAAGTGCTATTTAAGCGTTTTAAAAATTGCAATTTATTCGATAAAAATATTTTTTCTGAAATCCGACATGTTTGTATTTTGTATTTTAATTTAACATAATACTTAAAGTAATGATATTTACACAAGGTCCCAATCTCAATTTTTTCTTCATATGACAGCTGAAACTATTTATTTCAGAGCTCCACCAGGCACGCCATCGTCAGTGAATAGCGTCACACATTATCTATTCAAATTGCCTGACAAACAGCCGAAAGAGACGCAAGTTTCCACACATTTAATCCTAAGCGTTATAATTCTGCCTAGCGCAGCAACGAAATGGAAAAGCCTCTCAGAAAGCAGATATTTCAGTGATTTTGAAACGTAGCGAATTAGACTCGCTCGTCCACAGAGGGATAATGTTGGGATATAACCGTAGAAGTCTAAGTGATTAAAGGCCCTAGTATTCTCCTAATGTTGTTCTCGAAATATTGGCTCAGTTCTGTTAATACTAAGTTACGTAGCCGTCCGCAAAATCCAGTCATTAACGAGTCATCCTGGCGACCCAATGATCGCGAGTTAGAATGCTCCGAGCTTTGATGATGCGTTTATCCTGTGATGAAGGTCATAGTTTAGACGGTGCGATATAATCTAAGGACTTGAAGCACCAAGTACCCCATGTCTACCAAAGCCTAGTACTACTCCCAGAATCTTCGTAGTCTTCCGCCTCTGCGGAACGCATCAGTGCATGGGGGAGACGTGTCTTGAGGTCTGCGAAGCGTTGTCGCGGCGCGGGAACGCTCGCAGGTCCCCGCGGCGTAACCACTGAACCGTCAACCGCTGCTCCTCTCTCCCGCACCTGGCTCTTCCTTAAGACCCCGCCGCCTGCGTCGTCATCACCCCCCCCGTTTCGCTGTTCATTTAGCGACGGTAGCCGCGGATGCGGCGGTTGGTTACTTTTTTTCGTCTCCCTCTCTCTCTCTCCTGTGTGTCTCCCCTCTGGGCCCCTCTGGTATAGCTCTCGACCTCCCCGAGGCACTTGACACTCAAGTCCTCCCAACTTCCTCTGAACACCATCCCTCTCGAGTTGGTTGCTCCCTCTCTTCCCCCCCATTCTTACTCCCAGGCGGCTCTGGGCACAAAATTGGTTGAGAGAGAGAGGAGTAATGTGGCCTGTATGATGGAATTCCTTCCAGGATGAAGTTATAGGCAAACGTCTATTTTCTTACTCTTCCCCCACCCTCAGTCTTGTACTTCGTCGTTAATTCGTGAAAAAAAACGATAATCTGCAATGTGTTTAAGTTCTCCGTAATGTAACATCCTCCGACCTCGATCGCCCAACCAGAGGGGAGAAAGGGTTAATTTGGTAGCTTTCACCAACTGGCGTTCAGTTTTGTACACAATTGTCTTAATTAAGATAGCGGTAGTGGCCTCATGTTTCTTATGGAATAATTTCTTCAAACACATAGGATTGTTATATTTTAGTTAATAGTATTGTCACTTTTATTACCGAATTATTTCGCAGACGGTTATCTTCAGCCGAGCTTTTTTTTATTCTCCATGCATTGCTTACTATTTTCGTGTCCTCATTAATGAGACGATCCTTATAATCTTCCTTATATTAACTAACTTCCGTTTACGAGCTTCACATGAGCCAGTTACAGCGTCGACACTCGATACTCAAGCTTGGTTAAAAATGTTTCTAGGATAAGCGACCACCTGCGTTTGCACGGTAAACCTATATATATCAGCAAATATTTAAGAGACCAGTGATGATCATTAGTAGTATGAGCGAAGGGTCTGAATTATGATTATGTGTACCTTCATCAAACGCTGCCCCTTTGCGCTAAAGTGATTACTTGTCTCCGTTAGGTGCCCACAATTTCCCTCGCTCCCTCATCTCGTCCATATTTATTTGAAAGTACGCACCTCTTTGCTGCTATTTTATCTAATTCCTCCTCTTGGAATTTTTCTTCCGGGGGCACTTAAATAAATGCCATTAGCTGATCATATCGATCAGGTTTTCAATTAGCCTTGATTGAACGAAAGCCAAAAATACATATAATTCAATTAAGAGCGAGCAAAGGAGCGAATGTGCTGACATTTAATGCTCGCTGAATTTGAATCAATTATTGCTCACGTTCGCAGAAAAATAACGAGACCTCGTCGGAATGATTCTCATCAAGGAGTAAACTCGGCGGAAAAGGGGTGTGCTGTTTTCAGAAGATAGTTCAGCGTCTGTGAGATCTCCGCTCATATTACGTGTGGTTTCTATTTGATATTCTTGTGTATTAGGTAAGCGTCCGTCAATTGGAGTAGAGCTTACAGTTAAACTGGCTGAAACTTCGTCACCATTTACTGGAATATCTTTGGTAATGTGATGACTTCGTGCAAGCCGTGTGGAAAAATCGCCAGACCCACAGCCACTCACAGTTAGTAAGTTCGGGCGGCGCGAGTAGCCTTGGCACCAATATTGTTGAAACACATGAACTCTTCATTGTTCAGCATCATTTTGTATTTTACGTTCAATGTGTCGTGAGGCGATCTCCTCTGCTTTTATTTCTTGGAGCATAACTCCTGTCCCACTATCCCTTCTGTCCATCAAGCCGCCTCAGTCCCCCTCCGTAGCCTCTCCTCGACCATTTGTTTGCCTCATTGTATCTACCCCTCCCTTCCTCTCCCCGAATCCCTCCACTCCACCGCATCTAATCCCTACTTGTTCCCTTCATTACAGGCGTGGATCCACGCTGTGCGTTCTGGTGTCCGCTTAATCATTGTTATTTGTACGCTTTATGGCTTGCGGTTATCATTATTTGGTTATTTCCCCCTTGCTCTCGTAATGAAATATATGCAATGGGAGGGCTAATCCGGGAGCCCTTACCTAGTTTTCCCCCTTGTATCTGCCCAAGTTTCATCCCCCCCCCCTAACTTCCGTATGGCGTCGCATTTTTCCTGATTTTTCTCGCAGGGTCCTACACCCACGCTTCAACATACCTCCGTCTTGCTTCACTCCCCCGTTCGTATTTTACCACACTTTGCCCGCTTCGTGTCCCATCTATCCTCGTCTCCCCTTTTGAATCTTTCCGTGCCCATTTGGCTTACTTTTCCACCGCGAATCGCCCTCGCCTCTCAGCTTTCCGTTTGGTTTTTCTCACGCTTTTTTCGGCTCTCTCTCTCCCGCGTCTGTCCCCATTCGTCTCTTCCTTCCCTGGCGTTCTCTCACTCCCCCTCTCGCTCTTCTTGGCCGTCTATCGCTTCGCTCACACACCCCTTCACCTCTTTTCGTGTGTTGCCGCCATTCCGTGGTCCCACGTGGCTCCTTTCTTTTCCCTCTACCACTCGCCCCATTTTACCTCCCACTTTCGTCCCATTTGACCCGTGTCGACGGCGTGCCATTTTTTTTCCTTCTCTCTCTCTCTCTCTCTCTCTCTTCCTCGACCTCCTTTGGTTTTTTTTATCCGTTCCGCTGTCCACCTCTACAACTTCCCCCTGGCTTCCTACGTGTTAGCCACCCTTGCTTTAACCACCTCCCTTGACTTGTCCCTCCACCGCAAACGGCTTTCTTCTTTTTCTCCACATCCCCATCTCTCTCTCTCTCTCTCGTCGCATTTCCTTCCTACGTCTCTTCCCCTCTCTACGCTCAGCTACAAGCATCCATCCCGCCTCCTCCTGACGACCCACCCCCATTTGCGGAACGGCCACTCCCCCCCCCCACACACTCACACGCCCTACAATCCTCCCCGATAACACTCCACCTCCCGGCCCCCAAGTGGACCATCTCTTGCCCAGCAGCGATTTCCCTCGTCCCGGCCGCCACCCTCTTCCCCGCCAGCAGGCCTTTTTATCCGTCCCCAAAGTCGAATGTATCTTTTCGCGATGGCGGGACGGGGACAGGTAGGGCGGGTTTGTGGAGAGGGAAGGGGGTTCGGGGAGTTGAAAGGAAGAGGCGTGGCGGTTGAAACGGGAGGAGGAGTGCTCCTCGTTGGGGGGAGGAAAGTTAAAGGGTGGGATGGTTGGGCGGAGTAGGGTTGTGTTAGAGTGAGGGTGAAAGAACGAGGGAAGGGGAGGGCACGCGCTGGTTTGGGAGGTGGGGTCACAGCGGAGGAAGTGAGGGATGGCGGGAAGTTGAGCAAGGAAAAGGGTGTATTAATGTATGAGAGGTTAGATAGAGGTTGTGGAGAGTGAGCGGGTGGTGAGGGAGAGCGGTGGATTGAGTGGGGAAGAATGCATGAGGTGGAGGAGGCACTCCGTGCTTAAAGGGATCTCCTCTGAGGTGTGTATGTGTGGAGGAAGAGAGGGGCCGGAGTTGGGGTCGTTTCTGCCGTGAGGGGAGCGGGGGCGTGGTGGAAGGGTTGAAGTCTGGAAAGACCGTGCCGTGGCTGGTGTTCCGGGGAGAAGATGAGACGGGAGAGAGAAAGTATGGGCCATGGTTCTTTTTCTCCCCTTTTTTCTTCTTCGAAAGGAGAAATGATGGGGTTGGTAGTGATGGCGGCGGATCGGAGGATGAGGAGGAGGAAGAGCTCAGTCGCGCGAGCTATGTCGCGCCATCCACTTAATTGAGACGGGTATCGAATTACTCGGAATGAAGCGGAGCGGAGGATGGGTTGGAATCTGAACGGCGAATGAGATAAATCGGTGAGGTATTGTGAATAATGGATGAGGACACGGGAAGGAGAGAGGGAGACGGAGACTTCTCGGGAGGCGAGATCATCGAGGCGGGGTCTCGCCCGTCAGACGTTCTCACCCCTTCCGTCCTCCCTGCTCCCTCCTCCCTCTACATCCATTCCCTCCGCCTCTCAATGCCGCCTCGCCCTTGCAGAAAATTCATTTAAAGGGCTTTCATCACTCCCTTCCCAGTTTCGGGACCCCCATCACCGGGCCCATTTGAGCGCCGAGGCCTCGGTAATTTGTACCCTGAGTAGGCGCTCTCTCTCTCTCTCTCTCTCTCTCTCTTGTCGGCGGGCGGCGACTCACCTTAAGGCATTGGGGGGATGTGAGGAGATGGTTCCGTCATGAAAGCGATTGGCGCCCTGCGAATTTTCCAGGCCCGTTGGAGTGGGGAAGCGAAGCCGGATGGAGACAGAAACGGAGAGGTTAATGGCATGTACCGGCTCCAGTATCTTATGAATCCTCTATGTTGAATGTTATAGTCGCTGGCATTGACTGTTTCTTTTTTGAAAATACACGAAATTGAATAGAACATGAGAATGGTGATTACTTACTAGGCTTGAAGATGTATTATTTGGAATGTATAGCACTCGGGTTTCCAACTGAGTGATGGGTGGATTTCCCATCACTCGGTTGGAAACCCAAGAGCTATACATTCTAAGCATTCGCCGGGAAAGCCTTCATTCTTACGTGTATTATTTGGACCATTGTGATTTTTTTCACTGTCAGTCGCTACCTTTGTGCGTTTTTTACTTGAAAATCCTCGAAATTTGTGAAATAACCGTTCGCTCACGGCTTATCTCCGAAATCTAGTGATTCTTTTGGCTTTGGCAGTTTTCTGTCGATAATCTCCCGTCTTCATTTTCCATCTACTTCCGTTTCTATATGTTCTCTTCGGATTTGATACTTTTGTTAATTTACATGTTTCTAATATTTTTTCTGCGCTATAGCGATGTAATTCATTTGTTTCGCGTGACCGGAAATATTGTAATGTCTGTTCTACTAGCACCCACTTCGTGCTGTTGACGTCCTGCGATATTGATATCGATATGAAGAATTTTATTTTAATCGCCCCGGATATCACCCTTAGCACCATTTTTACATTTTCTGGTAAATTTTCATTCGTAATTTGCCTTCTTTATCCATGTACACTTATATCCAGATCTTTGTATCCTCGCATTTTTATCATCCTCTGTTTGTGAGATCCATTTTCGATAGACGCAGTTGTGAAGAAGTGTTCTACTTTCGTGAACTAATTAATTTAATGTATTGAAGGTCTTCTTTTTTGTTCTGGTCTAGCAAAGATAAATTCTCCGAGTACCATTGCTATTAAATCCGGTTTTATTCTCAATGGAAGCCTCCGCATTCGGCTGACATTACCTTTTCGGGTGCTATTTCCGGAGAACTGTTTACTACCTGCCTCAGAAACTGGGCATTTAATGTAAGTCGTCAGTATTTACTATACCGTTTTAATTGTCCAGTTCTCGAAAAACTCAGTTGTTCGCATTGGGCTCTACTCATTTTATTGGCTCCCGCGTGCTTGTGCTGTGCCGTTCACGTAGTGATTTCGTTTCAGTGTTTCTGTCTTGTGTCCTTAATGGAGACACTGTTGGAACATAATGTTTCCAGCGAGTCGGACTGACTTCTTGTTTATGTTTCGGTCAGATCGACAGGTAATCACCCACCTAAGGAGTCATTCAGACGCTTCTGGGACTTCTTTATTTTATCCCACTTTCCCCTAACCGACCCTAGTGCTCCGCGGAATGAAGCCGGAGGAATGCCGGGGAGTATACCCTGGGTCCAAAAAACGATCCGTTTCGTGAGGGCTAACAATCGGAAAGACCCCTCCCAGTCCGGAGGCACTCAACTTTCCGTCCTGCTGGGTTTGAAACTCTCTCTCCTCCCCCTCCCACTGTATCGTTTCCTCCATCTCCCCCTCCTGCCCCTTTGCGTCGACTTTCCCTTTTTATTTGTGCCAGCCTCCTGTTGGGGTTGTACCTGGTAAGGTACAACTGACCCATGAAACTACCAAAGCATTCCTCCTTTATCTTTATTGAAAGGAGGAACTTTTTAGGCAGGTAGTAGCCTTTTTACCTCCGTCCTCCACTGAAGCGGAAACTATAAAAAAAAGGATCGCAGCCATTTATATTTTTTGTTTGGTGTTCTTAACGACGTTCCACCCCCAACCTGGGTCGCGTTACAAGCCTCAGATTGACTGGGCGTCCGTACTTACCAACAATTATTCTTACGCTTTCCGCGTCGGTAGAATTTTCAATCGACTCACCTTGCTATCGATTCTTGCGCTAAAATGTCGGGCCGGGGAATGCTTAGTATGCAAATGTTGCCGAGAATGCTTAATATAGCTTCGGAGGGCCATCTCATTGTTGCCGGCTGGAAAGTCTACGGAATGTCTGATTAACTGGGAAGAATCTCAAGTGGGTTCTTCGCCAATGTCTTATTGTCTCCTTTTCATTTGAATGAGGCATTTGGGGGTTAATTGAAAAGTTAGGAGAGGTGTAATTTCGAAAGACTCGAGGTTTATCTATGCGGGGAGCATTGAAGAACCTTTTGCTTAAAATTAATACTGGATTTAAAATAGATAGTGATAGTGATAGATTTGTCAAAACCTAATATTGAGTTAGTGAGGTGTACTAACCATTTTTTTATTGCAGACATAATTGTGGAAACTTTGTGTTATTCGTTCGTGGTAGTATGATATTGAGGATGATATAGTGAAATATTGCAGAAATGATTGTGCCATGCTGTGATTGTCCTTCTTTTGTCCTGAATTCTTAAGACAATCCGTTAAACAAGATTGTTACATAGTACCATTTTGGTTTTCTCATACATATAATGTAATGAAATTGACCCATCTTCTCCGATAAAAATAAAATTCCATATTGTACATTTACACTTATCCTCATTTGTTTCTTAGACTGTGATCATGAGTGATTTCAAGAGTTAATTCATCGTCCGGAATAGTAGCTGAACTCTGATGGCTTCATTTCAATCGGCGGAAGAAAGATACCCCCAGAAAACAAGACTTGTCAAAATTTCCCGCTTGGTGGTGAAATTATGAATGCCGGAATTCCGGAAGATTACACCCGGAGCCCTTACCTCCACCTTAAAAGGAGAAAATAGGCTCTGTCTCTCTTTACAATATTAAATTTTGCTGTTTTTCTTTTTTCAATTCGAGATTACGGAAAATCCATGTTCCAAAGACATCAGTACGTAGGAAATTGCGAGTCTGCTGTTTTTTACCTGTTTTCCTTGAGTTCATCATCAAAGTTTATGAATACTTTGCTGCAGCTATAGGGTCAAAGACTGAGTTAGCCTAGGATAAAACACGGTGGACCCATCTTCTCCGATAAAAATAAAATTCCATATTGTATATTTACACTTATCCTCATTTGTTTCTTAGACTGTGATCATGAGTGATTTCAAGAGTTAATTCATCGTCCGGAATAGCAGCTGAACTCTGATGGCTTCATTTCAATCGGCGGAAGAAAGATACCCCTAGAAAACAAGTCTTGTCAAAATTTCCCGCATGGTGGTGAAATTATGAATGCCGGAATTCCGGAAGATTACACCCGGAGCCCTTACCTCCACCTTAAAAGGAGAAAATAGGCTCTGTCTCTCTTTACAATATTAAATTTTGCTGTTTTTCTTTTTTCAATTCGAGATTACGGAAAATCCATGTTCCAAAGACATCAGTACGTAGGAAATTGCGAGTCTGCTGTTTTTTACCTGTTTTCCTTGAGTTCATCATCAAAGTTTATGAATACTTTGCTGCAGCTATAGGGTCAAAGACTGAGTTAGCCTAGGATAAAACACGGTGGAAAAACCTACAGATTCTCATCGGGAACTTAGTTTTTAAACAGATTCTCCCTACTACTTAGTATTTAAGTACTCTGTTTTCCTATTTGCAATTCGAGATTACGGAAAATGCATGCTTATAAGACACCAGTACTTAGGAAATTGCGACCCTGTTGTTTTTTGCCTGTTTCCTATACGAGTTCGTTATCAAACTTAATGAATACTTCACTGCAGCTATAGGGTCAAAGACTGAGGTAGCCTAGGAGAAAACATGGTGGAAAAACATACAGATTTTTATCCGGAACTTAGTTTTTTAAATAGATTCTACCTCTATATTATGATTAAAAATATGGGTGTATTCATGTATTAGCTCCATCTATTTATATCCCATAAATAATTAACACGTGTGTGGCTTCAGCACCGAAAGATATAATTTATGAATTGCATATATTTCCAAGGTCGTGCCACTAATTCGTTGAAACGTTCAATGGATGTAGGCACTCTCAGCGTCACATTGCTATATGTGACTGAGTGCAGACCTTTGCAAACTGACCTCTTTTTTCTGTAAAAATGCTATTATCGTTATTTCTTGATGAAACCTCGGTAATACCCTAACCTTTTATTGAATATAATCATCTGAACCCGTAAAGATATAAATAGGCTGACAAACCTGAGAGTTAACTATCCCTTTTCCTTCGCTTTATCTTGACGGTGGATTATATGTACATCTCCATCCCACCCTTCCGTCAACAAGAAAAATAATAATTAACTGCCATTTAAATATCCTTCTCTTCCCTTTCTCCTGCACACTATTCACCTTTTGGCGGCAAGTAAGGTAATATTGTATATGGTGAGATGAGAGCAGGATTACTCTTATTTTTAATTCTACCAGTTGCGACTTATAAAAATAGACTGCATTTTTTGGTTTATGATAATTCCTAGTATTTATATAGTGCACGATATTACTGTAACATCCGCCATTTTATACATACTTCGTTAATATATTCCATAGTGCTAGTTATTTCCCTCTCTCGATTAGAAACATGGATAAGAGGAAATTTGGAACGTTTAGTATCACAAATATTTAATGCCAGTGCTCGCGAATATTTCCTTAAGGAGTAATTACTTGAATTAATTTTTATGTGGAAGGTTGTATAAAACCTCTGTAAATGAGGTTATGTATCATTATTTTTTTAGTCGGATCAAGTTTTTTGTTTTACTTGTTGGAAGATTCGTCTAAAAAAATTATTAACGAGCCCATAGTGTGGTTCCTTCTGCGACTTTCTTACTGTACGTACATATATGTATATTTGCTGTAGTAGAGCTTCTTATTTTCTGATAAAGCAATGGTATTCTGTTCATTGAGTGGGATTTGAGTATTATCGCTCCAAGCGGTACTCAAGAACAAACTGGGTATCCATGGTTTTTGAAGTAAATTATTTCGTGAGCTTCATATCTTTCTCTTAAGGGTTTCATCGTAATACATACGGAGTGGCCTCGGAGACTGATTTAAGGCGCTCTCTTCTAACGTGACTGCGGCGCGGAAGCCTTATACCCACATACTTTAGAGGGCTGCCGCCGAAGCTTATGCTCACTTTTGTCGGCATTCATTCTGAAATATCGGCGTCCGCGCCCTCCTTTCTTGAATGGGCTCGCTCCTTTTGAAATACGCGCGTTTCAGTCTCATTGTCTTTATTTTCTACCTTACCGGAATCGTTTCGCCGGATCCACGAGTTCGCGTCAACATTTTAGGCCCCTTAACGAGAAATTTATTTTACGATTGAACGCAGGTAGCTCTGCCTTAAGTGGGGTTGGCTCAATGTTTGTCGGCGGAACTAAACAAGTATATGAAGTGGGCCCCTCACTAATACCTTTCACCGCGCCTTTAAAGGCATCGAAGCCAAGAGGAGGTCCCGTAGTCCGTAAAGCCTGTTGTTTACAGGCGCCCAGATGCGTTCATCTTACTTAATGTCCGCACCCGGCCCTGATGGTGGCTCTTTTTGCTTACTGCTAATATAAATTGATGAACCTTCGTTGGAACCTCCTGTCCTCCTAAATGCTATTTAAAATCCATTAGCCCTGCGGTGATCTGCATTATCTGGAAGCATTATCTGGAAGAGCAAAGGGAATGATGGCCATTGTGACTTAGGACTGTTCAGGACTCGGGCGAGGAGCCTAATGAAAATGCAAATGATCGCCTGCCCGTTTCATTGTACAAAGGGAGCCAGTGTCAATTCCGCATCTGACGTGAAATTGTCCGAGAAGCTGAACCATCCTTAGCGTGGTCACTCACTACTGCGAGCCCTGTGACGGCTCGCTCGTTCTCCCCCTCCTATCTTCAGCGTGATGAACTCTTGCGGGCCTCCTGGTGAGGACGGGTAATGAAGCGAAAGCTGGGTTCAACCTCATTTTCTCGAACGATGTCCTCTCGGTCAAATAAGTGCACGTGAGGGTAGCACGCGGGATTTGGGCTCGGCCTTACGTTACTTTGGAGCCCTTTTCCGCTTTACACAGCTCGGATTAATTTGTCAAATTTGCATATTTTACGAGATTATGAAATATGCTTTCATGACGAAGTGGAGATATGGCTCCTGGAATAGCATCACCCTTCTAGGCAGCTTTGCTGCGGACGACAGCCTCTCTTTGGAGTTCCCCATGCGACGTATTTAATTAGTTTTTGAGACACTGACCTAATTCGTTCTTTCTCAAACCTTTTTACAACCCGGTAATGTATTTGGAACATATTATTAAGCATTGACTTGTGTTTCGCATTAATATGCAGGGGTCCATGTTTGTTATTGCGCTGCTGTGAAAATCACGCCTTGTTGTATTCGTACGTGGTGGTTTTTATTATTTTCATTTTTCTAGCATGATATTTTGTAATGGCAACAAATCATTCTAATTCGAAAAGTTAATTTTCATTTTTTAATATGAAACGTGACATCCTCTAGGGAATATTTTTTGCAAATTTTTCCTGAGGATTTTCAAGGAATTAGAGAGAATTTGTCGGGAAATTTGTGCTAGTTTATTAATTTTATAAATATTTGCACGTTCTTCACATTAGACTTGCTCGACTCCCCAAAAACCGATCTGATGAACTCCTCCCTTTATTTGAATCTCTGGCGAAACTTCGCTCTAAATTGTGCATGAAGTAACCGTGATATACTTAATTGTCTTCTTTATTTAGAAAAGTATCTTAAAGGCTGATTTATTAGGATGACAATTTAGCACTTCTGATGTGAGCTGTATGTGCGTCGAAGGATGGTAACGAATGTGACCATGTTTAATTACTCTTCATTAGAAAATTGCAGAAGTTTTACCTTGTTAAGTAATTCTATGAATAAATATCGTCAATTTGTCGTTCCGTGACTCTTTATGGATACCTGCAAAGCATTTTAGAGAATGGCAAATTTTTCGTAACTGGGCTCTTTTCGAAAGCGCTGAAATTTCTGAGAGATGCGTACTTCCGTACTTTATCGCGATGTCTTTCTCTGATGGAAGACTCACCGAAATTCGCTCTTCTTCGGAAAAAAATATTGTTTCTGTGAAACGGTTGACAGCTGATGGAACTTGTTGTGCCTTACCTTAAATCCACGGCGAGGGGGATACAGCAATTCCGATAGTTTCCCCCCCCCCCGCCTTATAAAAATAAATAAGGCCTGATAAGCTCTTACTTTTTGATTGAATAATGACCCTCACCATGATGGATTGATCCCTCCGTTGGCGTTGAGTGGCGCCCGTATCGTTAGTCCCGCTCGGCGGGTCGAAGAGCTCTAGCTGCTCCCCATGCAGCATGTGCGTGTCCTAATGGATTCACGATTGTTTTTATTTATTTAATCGCTTAACGGCCAGTTACAAACTCGAACATCGATACTGTGCCCTGTTAATAATGGACAAGACGGGCGCTGCTTTAAATGCGGAGCGGTTCGAGCGATAAAAGCGGAACGGCCGCTGGTGTGTTATGTCCAATGTTTGTGCGCGACGTGACATTTGGCTGTTAAGGAGGCGCTTGTTTGTTTTCCTTTCGTCATTAGTAGAGCGTGAGAGAGCGCCGGTCCAAATCGGTAATTAGAGTGTCAGCGTTGATACGAGTCTTCGGTGTCATCTAAAACGTATGGGGTCTTCGTTTCATCTGAGTGAAGATAATTAGCTCAATTTAGTGCACGACACGGATTTTGTAAATGAGACAAGGCGACACTGAAAGCATTCTTTTCACAGCTGTTATCAATGCAAGGCTTAAGGCTCTTCGGGAAAACCTCTGTATTAGCTTTTTTATGCTTCTAGTACGATTTGATTCAGGATATTCTAGGGCGATTTACCTATGCTTTCCTACTGATGCTCTGTACGAGCTACCGATGTGGATCATTCTTTGCTCTCTTAAATGTGAAGCATCGGGTGGTAATTGTATAGTGACATTGATGTAAAGATTGCGATTGCGATATTTACGCGCTGCCGTTAAAGCTGTTCCGACATTAATATAAGTGCGTCATCAGGAGCCTTTGAAAAATACTGATAAATATACTCTAATACTAATGAGATGTATGTATGGAATCATGCCTGACCTTAAAAACCTCGACTGATCCTAAACTGTTAAAAAAAAAGCTCTAGGATACTTACTTTTTCTGCGGCCTCCGCTGAATGAAAAATTCTCTTCTCATTCATAAAGAAGAGAGTTATTCGTGAGTACGATGGAGATGTCGCTTCAGTTTGTATTCGACTCGTGCATTCGTGACTCTCAAGTGGCGCCCTTATAGTTCGCCCATGACTATGTAAGCGGAGTGTGTGCCGGCTTCCCCCTTCGCGAAAACCCAAAGAATTGCATTCGAATTTTGCCGTTTAACGGGCTCATCCGCACCACTGTTGGAGAAATGCGTGTCGCTTCCGAATCGCCGTTAAAAGCCTCCTTGACAATCGGTCTCTCTATTTTCGCTCAAGAAGGAGAGATTTATAAAACGAATAACGGCGACCGCAGCGGATTCCTCCTCTTCTGGGTTGAGTTTGTGGGAGGGGGAAGTGGGCGAGTATATTTCTGGCTGCGCCATCATTTCGAGCAATCTTGCCGCCCCACGGGCACTTTCCCGGAAATGTCGCGCTGGGTCTACCTTTCCCCGCCCCGCGGACTGTAAATAGCAGAGGGGGGGGGGGAGGGGAGAAACCTTTTGAGGGGGTTGGGTCCCCAAGAAGACGCCGGACGTGTGGCCGCCCTGCGTGAGGGGCACCCCTTGCCACATAAATCCTGCCCTGCCTGTTTTATGCCCTACCACCCATACGTACTCGCTCTCTCTTTCTCTCTCAACCCCCCCCCTCTCTCTCTCTGTATGCGTCCGATTCAACTGCCTCACCCCATCACCCTTCCCTCACCCACCCTCCCCCTTGCTCGGGGCACAACTCCGCCCCAATCCGACAGTCATCTGTTCGGGACACGTCGGCCCTTTCTCGCTCTCTCCCTTTACTCGCAACCTCCCCTGTCCCTTTCCGAGCTCCTAGCTTCATTTATACCGTCCCTAGTCCAGTTAAAAGATGGTCATTGTCATTTATATATAGAATTCACTTTTCTACTCTTTCCCTTTTTTGTTGATGCAAATTTTTTTACTCTCACAGTCATTGCTCCACGTCTTCGTGTCTGTACTCGCAGCCCTTTATGTTACCTAAGAAGAACCCAGGATCAAATATACCGTCCCTAGTTGAGTTATAGGATGGTTGATGTCAATCATTTTTTTAGAATTTACTAAGCATTACCTTTTTGGAAGCGAGCGATATCCATCTTAAAGACCCAAGATACACTGATAAAATGCCATAATCATGACATAACGTGCCGAAACCCTTCTCGGAGTTAATTAAAGTATAGAAATATTATCGGTATTTCTGTGTCTTGAAGATGATTCTGGTTTCGTTAATATTAATACATACACCCAATTAGTCCTAGCTCTAGGTCTTATTCTCTTTAGATATAAATTCCTCTCTTTAATTGTAACATTTTCTGTCCCGTTCAAGAAGGACTACCTTTTCTTTTCCAGCCTCATACCTAGGCAAAATATGCGGATTACCTTTGCCATTTGCTATTTAATATGTTTACACATTTCGTTTACCTTGAATTCTGAAAATGATATGGAAACAGCAAAATTGTCTGTATGACGTATTTAGGGGTGACGACATGCTGGATCAAGCGAGAGAGGAGAGAATTTTCGGTGAGCGTAGAAGAGCAAGGAGAATAGGGGTCTTGAACGTCTTGAATGCAGCTATTAGTTTGAAATTGAGTGTTTGTTAGGTTATAGAAAGGAAACAAAACGTCGTAAAAACTGCAGTAGGTCGAAAATGTTTATCGGCAGAATCTCCCTACACCTATAATTCAATTGGTGGAATACAATTGATGATGGTAGTATTTCATTCGATGATCAACGTTAGTTCCTGTTATCGGAATAATTTCCTCTTATCGGGTTTGTCAATAAATTATTTATGAATCAAAACACTCATTGTCGTTTTGAAGATGGTGCATAGGAAAACATGTTTTCCGGAATGTTTTCGGGAAGTCTCTGGCTTGCCCGTAGACAAGGAGAATAACCGGCAGAAGACCACGCTGACCGCCTTTTCCTTCCCCTGTGAGCATATCCTCCTTCAGTCTTCCGCCTAGCCGTGGTGATCTCTGTCTGCCGCCCTTGGTAGCGTTTCCACGCTACGCGGTCCGCGGCGTGTGTGCGGGGCCAGGGGCGACATCGGAGCCGGTTTCGTCGGGCCGCCCCTGGGAACCCTCCGATTTAAAGACCCCCATATCTCTCTCTCTCTCTCCTCTCCGAACTTAGCGATCCGGCCGCACGTGTCGCTCCCTTCGCAGTGGCCGCGATTCTGTGGACGGAGGCGGGGGGGGGCCGTCGGGGGCGAGGAACGGGACGGTGGAATGGGGCGGTGGTGGGGGCGGTGGTGTGAGGCGAATATCGATCGCGTTCGGCGCATGTGCATTCGAACCGTGTCCAGTGCGGATGCGTGGTGCGAGTCACCCCCCCCTCGGAAGAAGAACAGCCTTCGTCGCCCTTCCACCCTTCGCCGTACCCTTCCCCCAGGCCCCTTCGCTATTACCCTTCCCCCACACCCTTAGACATTCGCCTCCCCGACCGAAATAAAAAAAACCACGTCCTCTTCCTACTCTCTTCCTCTCCCCCCTCACCTCACGGGGTACAGACCCCATCCACTCTACCCTATCGTCCGCGTGCCTTCCCCCATTCCCCACGTACAGTCCGTGATAGCACGCCCGTGCTCTGTGAGGGTTGTGGGGGGACGGCATTGTGTGCGCTGCACAGCAGCCGACACGAGGAAGGGGGAGGAAGGGAAGTGGTGTTTGGGACAGTGGTGTGGGGGTGTGGGAAGGATTGGGATTTGGGGCAGGGGTGTGGGTTGGGGGAGATGGAGACTGTATATGCACGGGGGAAGGGAATTGTGGGGGGAGGGGGGAATAGCGAGGTTTGGGACGTGCGGAGTGGGGGATCGGAGCGACTACGTAGGGGAAGGGAGGGATACTGTAGGAGTGGAAGGCGGCGATTCCGAGTCGTCCAAGTCAGATGTTCGCGAACCTCCCTCTTTGCCGCTTCGCTCTCTCTAACACACTGAAATCCTCCCTCTCTCTCTTTCTCTCCTCTCCAATTGCCTGAGTGAGTCTCTCGGCTCATAGAGACCGCGTGCGTCCGCTCAACACGTCACTCGCAGATATCACGCGCTCTTGTCACGCGTGCACGGCTTCTTCAACGGTCCCCCCACACCCCTATTCCTCTCCCTTTCTCACTCGCCACCCGTCTGCCGCGAGTCCTTCCACGTGGGGAACTCTACGTCTCCCGTGCTCTCCACAGGGCCGACCGCGGCGCGTGCCGCACGCCTCTTGAGCACGCCTTCTTGCCGCTTGAAAGACCCCTCCTCTTCGTCGAGACCAGCGGGACAGCGATGAGGGGCAGTCCAGTCCCGCCGGCTAGCTCTGCCGGCTGACCGATTTCACTGCTTCCACTCACTCTCCTCGACTCGCCTGTCCTCTCATCGCGCTTGTGTTCTCCGCTGTCGTCGCCTCAGGCTTCCCCCGGAGACGTCTCGTCTGTCCCAATCCGGACGCCTCTCCGGTCTTCCGGCTTCCGATGAGGCAGCCTCTGGGCCTGGAGGGAGGCCAGAGCCTCGCCGACGACGCGAGGGCCTCGAGCGGGGCGGGCTAGATCATTGGGAAGTCAGCGAGAAGAGCTCCTCTCGTGTGACGTTCCTGACGTCCGTTCTCAGTTGAAGACATCCTTCCCGTTAAGACTTCCGTGCTCAAGGGACCCCTTTCACGCCAAGGTTCACTCGGCAGCTCCACGCGACCTCATCCCACCCGACCGACAACAGACGCCCCCGGAGAGGAGTGTTCTGAAGTGCTGCTGAAGAGACTATTATTTCCCAGACTCTTGTCTTTCTCAGTGTCTCGGCTGAGGGGGAATTAATAAACCTCAGTATATAGAGTGGGGATTCTGCGTGGACCCACATCAGTCTCGTCTCGCGGCGAGTACTGCTCGTTTGTGCGTGGACACTTCCTGGAAGGACGTTTTCCGTGTGGTCTATCCCACGTGAGTCGGTGATCGTTTTTTTGGTGTCGGTTGGTGCTGTGAAGATTTTTTTTTCCCGGTGGAGCTCCCACGTCCCGCGGGCGCGGATGGTGCAGGAAGAGAAGGGTGCGATGGGCAGCAACGATCCAGCGGGGGCAGCATCGGCCGGGATGGAGTCCTTGGAGGAACTGTTGCGAAAGGTCAGAGGTCGAGACGTGGCTAGGACGTGACAGACGGCCCTTTTCCGCATGGCTTATTTCTGTCCGCGTGTTGTTGGGATAGATAGTGAAACCGGTGTGGGGAACGGGTTGCTTTTCCTCCTCCTTCGTTCGTTTAGCTTTGATCGTGGTGTGGATGCCTCGCTGATAAAACCGGGTTATGCATTTCCCGAAAAGCATGTTGATTCATGTCATGTCCTAGTTTATGAGTTTATATTATGTTGTCCGTTAATAATTCCGGTCATAACTTGAGTGCTGTCACATTACATTTTGTTTGTCTACCTTGAGGTAGTTCCCTTTCATACCGTGACGGTCTGTGTATTTGTTTTTTTTTATAGACCTATAGTCTTATCGGTTTTTGGTATGAAATTCATTATGTGACCTGAATTGAGCATGCAGTTGACTCATTGCGATTTTTTATGAACGATTTGAAGGAGCCTTAACGGATAATAGAGTGCCTTTGGTCCTGAAAATGAATAAAGGAAAATGGGAAACACTGTAAGGAATGGGTGTGTCTAGAGTTATTAATATATTTACGTATTTGCCTAAATTGGTTCTCTGTCATGTATGGGTCATAGTGACGTGCTTAATTGTCGTCAGTAAAGAGTTTTGGGAAGGTGTTGTATTATTCACCACCATACTGCTGAGTTACTTTGTATACGCTTTTATCCGTCATGCTCTAATATTTAAAACATAACAGCGAACTTAATATGTTCGGCAACACCTATGGCGACGCTCTTTGATGATCTGTGGATCTCGAACCTTCTGACTCTTATCGTTTTTGAGAACTTACCCTCTCCACTTCGGACTATGGTAATTTATCTGTGTCAATAGCAATAAACCGTAATTTCATTACTATGTAAAACTAGAAGTATACACTCTTTGCTATTTCGAAATATTAATTACTCATGTGGATGGGTGATGAGATTTCGCTTTTTAAATTTAATAGGTAGAATATCCCAAAGTGATTACAATAGTAGTCCAATATCGTAGTCCTTGCATGCATTTGGGATTATTCATTAGATGCATAGTGTAGTCGCTATAATGCATATGATTTTGCGAGATTAGTAATTGCCGGTACTTTATTCTTCAGTAGAGAGATTTTTCTCACGGCACGACTTGTTATTACTTTACAAATAAATTTAAGATCATTCTGGCTTCGTTAGATTATGACTACTCTAATTATGTGTTATTTTCTTAATGCTCATTGGGAAATTGGGTCATCTTGCTGTGAAAGATTCGTTATAGGTATTCCTGTTTCCATTAAAATTTACCTTTGCCGGTAGATCAGCTATAGGTTTTCATGGCAACATGTCCTAAAAGAAATTCGTGCTATTTTACCTTGGCGGGAGCTAAACCATTTCTTAATTTTTTGCTTTCGCGGATAACTACTTCATTAGCCATGAACTGCAGCACCAGAATTTAAAAGGTCTCTTTGATTTCAACCTTGAGTGTTGTAAATTTGTCAAGGTTTCATTCGGTATTCATTTTCAGCATAAAGCCGGATAATCGTGGAGGATTTTCTGTCCGCCATTTGATCTTGAACTCGCGTGCCCCTTTTGACTACTCTTTATCATACCCTAGAATGCATTTATTTTTCTCCTGAGCCGAATTCAATTATTTTGCGTGTTCGATTCGCTTTCAAGCTCTTTGACAGCATTTCTCTTGGTTAATTAGGTATTTAGTGTCGAGTGTCGTATATAAGTGGCAAATCAATTTCAACTCATTGCCAGTTTTCATCGTCTCACTTTTCTAAGCTTTCAAATTGTTTTTTAATTTATTTTTAGTAGGAACTGAAGATTATTGACGAAAGTCTCGTATTCTCACCTGTCGCCTTTGGCTGGAACGTGTGCGGTATTATTTCAATAGAAACGTGTCAGTTGTGTAAACGATTTAGAATAAAATATTTTCACATGAAGGGGGAAAAAGTTTTACAACGTCTCTAAAATTATTTGGCTATTCTGGTCATTTATTGGCCCTTCATGGGTTGGAGGCTGTCATTAGATTTTTGTGTGTTCCTCTTGTGCTGCGTAAACTTTCTGCCTCTTTTACGACTGGGTACGTGATACTGGGTCAAAGGAACGGTTTGAATTGTTCGGCTCAACAATCCATCTACCTTATCTCGAGCGTGAGCCTGCTTTCCAACGTTGCGGCGGTCGCACGTGTATATCTTTCGCGGCATTTATAAAAATCCTTTTTCGTAAACCTATCTGAATCTTAATCTTATCTCCCTACCCCTTTTCTTGATTTCTTCCCATTCCTTAATGTAGTGTCAGCCATATAATGGCAAAACTTTTTTGTAATGCTCTCTCTAAAAACAGGATATATTTTAGCCAAAGCATTCTTAAACGTCTCGTGTGCTCGGCTTTGCTTATCGCGTCTTGGTTTTTGGGAGTATTTCTTCGTATCCTTATCTTTCTGTCCGTACCTGACCGAACGGATTGAAACGACTGCGGTTCAGCCGCCCTAACGGAATCTAAATGTAGGTATCCCTAACCACAGTGCTCAGAAATGGTGAGAATCGTCTAAATTACTGACTCGATAGTATTTGCACGAATCTGGGTAGTAATGGATGGGAAACAGGGAACAAATTCCGCTTGGGGATTTCATTCGTGGCTGCGAAGAAGGATTTGTGGACTCGTTCCTATTCCCTTATGGGACCATGCTGGCGAACGAAACAGTCAAGTAGGGAGAAAGAATCAGACTATGAGCCATAAATTTTTTCCCTGTTTTTGTAGCTGCTATGCGGTAGTAGATATTTACTTGCTTTTGTATTGGAAATGTTTACTTATGTCGCTTTGGCGCCACTCCAAACATTCTAAATATTTTATTGCTTTTCGCGAGAATGAAATGGGTCGAAGCGGATGGGAGCAATGTTCCCTCGTTATAAGATTTCATTTTATACATTTTCGATATGCACTTAAGAAACGCACGGGCGCATTACGGAAAACTACCATTCGCTTTTATGTTCTTTAGGTCTCTCTCCTGTCAAATTAGTTTGTATAATATTTAGGACATTACATTCATTTTCTGAGTGACTATGTGCTCTAAAAACTAACTCAAAGAGAAAGATGCAAACCTTCCTATGTATTCTATCTTTTCGTTCTCTCGTTCAATGGTTTCATTCTTTGTAATGTTCAATGTAAATTCCAATCTTTACATTGTAATTTACATAGAACATTCCAAAGACTAAACAGACAAAAACCGTTAGACGTCATCAAAATAGCGACTTAATACTTTATGTGAGTATTTTGTGAGGCACCGATGCCATCCGTTTTTCTGCATAATTTTCAGTCAGTTGGGATTCTTATTTTATTTCTGGTAGCTATTATTCGTATGTAATATCCAAATTTTAATTCTATAATCTCCATCCTTTTTTATCTCGGGCGTACAGATATGTTAGGGAGTCGATGAATTCTAAAGATTGTAATTTGAGAAGATGTTGAACAAGGTGACGATGACGGAATTATTCGTTCTGTGTTCCACGCCACTAGGAATAAGCTCTTCTGAGAGTGTAGTGTTAGGCTCTGTTCACAATTTCCTTTGATAAATACGTCCTCATTAAAATTCAAACTCTTATTTATTCCTATTTGCCTACCGAAATTCCCTTTGGATCAAAGTTTGTTTCGATAGGTTATCATTGATTGACCAATGCGTCGTATGTTCTGGGGGGTCAAGAACTACCTCGACGGGATTCCAACTCCCCACACTCAAAATGATGGTCAAGCGCCTTTGCCACAGAGGCAGACCGTTAATAAACATTGTAGTATTAGTTATTACCAGAAGGAAACCTTTAAAGAATGAGTTAATTTATACCGTTGCGTACGAATAGGTGGGTATTTTAGAGGTAGGTAGTATATTAAGGAACGAATAGCGGAGAGAATCCCTATAGAGGCAGTCAGCTCTTAACTTGGAGCGCTCAGTAGTCCCCATTTTAACGTGGCATCTGACAGACAGAGCGCGGTACTTGGAGTTCTCTCTACCCAACATCCCATTAGAGGCCTTGAATAATTGCTACTGAAAAATCCGCATCCTCCAGATAAACCTCTGCCCTCGTTGTTGGAAGCCCGTACTGTACCCAGCCAGTCCTGCTTCGCCCCTGGTTTGAAATTCGAAACGGATTTTCTCATGCGACTTTTGAAAGCTTTATTTAGAAATATCTATAAATTCTAATGCCAGGGATAGTACACGCCTTGGCTTAAAATATTATATGAACTGGATACGAATTTGTAAATGATGTTGAACTTGCCCCGTGCGGTTTCAGTTAAAATAGTAGTTTGCGTTCTCTGTGATATATATCATCTGGCTTTATCTGGGAAAGTTATCAATTTCAGTACGTTATATTTAAAAAGAACGGAGAAATTAACAGCGTATTTCTCGTTGCTAGACTTGCATGATTCCAATATTTTTCACTTATGAGAGATAAAATTAACTATACTAATGGAAATAAGTGAAAGATTTTTCCCATTGGGTCGTCCCTAGCAGTAGAAATAGGTCGCTCGAATAATAGTTGCTTCGTACCCGCCAAAGATGTTTATTTGTGTAGAAAACTTAAATGGTTATGTTTGATTTTTTGTTTTATTATGTAGGCATGGGAAAAGACGTGCTACTTCATGGCTATTTAGGATTTTTTTTAGCGGTGAAGACTGTCTCTAAAATCGGAATTTGGCAGGTGTTACCATGATTTTCCTCTTGATGCGGACCATTATTGTTCTACGACTGAGGAGTTGTAATGATAAAGTCATAATTATTGCGTATAGTCAATGGAAATGCTAGGTATAGTTTTGTCTTGGTTTCTATAAAATTTGTCGAGAGAGGGAATTGCGAATTTAAGGCTGTCTCCTTTTCCTCTCGCGCACGTTCCCCTCCCGCCCCTATCTGCTCCGGGTACTCGAACAAATGAATGCGCCTTTCGAAAAAGAACTTACAAGGGACAGCGTTAATGCAAATGTAGAGGAGCCCCTGAGCGGTGTGCTGGTAGTCCCTGCGGCCATGACCTAGAATCCGCGCCGAGACCCCCTTAAACAGATATGAATGATATTTTGTGCGCCAGGACGCCCCTACCACGAGTTAAAGCCGAAGATAATGTGAGCTGTGGGAAAATGGCGGTATTATTTTTACGTCGTTACTGTTGTCAGGACGTTCCACCGTCGAATGATTTTAATGTCTTTTTTCTTCACATTCGGGCTAGTTACGCGAAAGCGTGTTTGATGAATTTTTTTCACTTCCGTCGTATATTTCCTGTGTACTTTTTTCCGTAATGCAACATGTGAAGTTACGTGGAATAAGAGGGGGGAATGGTTTAAGCGGCAAAATTAGAGCACTTTCACCATAAACAAATAACATTTTTACAAGAAAATATGGATCGCATGTTTCCGTAAAAATCAATGTTTATAAAGTAAAAGCAATCGTAGTTTTTTTTCTAATTAGTAAATAATTCCTGTCATTGTAATCCAAATAAGCTTCCAAGTTCCGACGGAATTGGCGCTGCCGTCGGCTTCTTGAGCTCCCGGAAATAGTATTCGGAAAAAAAAACCTTCAGTGCATAATTTTCATATTTAGTGCCTTACTTTTCTTCTCCAGTGACTAAATTGAGTAATCTCATAAAGCAATATGCCATGTGTTGACAAAAAATCGCCCGAGTTAAAAAGTTTTGATTTACTCCAAAATACGTTTTGAAGTTGCAATACTTTGAATGGGATGAATCAATTCTTCGGGTTTCACTCGCAGTAGTATATATCCTCCATTTGCCTTCCACCTTTTGTTCAGATAAAATCAAGCTGAACTTCTCCGAAAGTCGTATGAATGTGTCCTGTTTTGCACAATGTAATGCAGGAAGTAATCTTTTCTAGCCCGTCCCTAGACAACGTTTAATGGTGGACTATGGACACTGTTTTATCTATCACCTCCAGGAAAAGGTATCTGGCGCGTAATTTCCGGAGTTTTTAGAGGCCAAGTGCATTGTGCTATGCCAACTATCAGAGTTTGGTATCAGTGCGAAAAGTGGAGGGCAAATGTAGGAATTTTAGCATTGCGAGTGACCCTTGAAGAGTTACGTAATTGTTCTTATATTTTATATCTATGATTAATTTTATGATTGAGTGCGTCAATTTAAAATCGATTGACTCTTAATACACACTGCATACTGCTTTTCAACAAAACTTGCTTTACTTTTTGGAATACTTCAGTACTTATCAATTCATGGGAGTCCTGTACTACATCAGCATGAGCTATGCATCATAAAAGTCGAAGAACTGCAAATACCTTCTATTGATGTGACGTGATCAACATCCGTACGGGGCAAGTGTTGGTAAATCTAGTGGCTGTCATTTAAAACTACGAGGAATGCCTGTTCAAGCAACACAGAGTACTTTCTTCGGCAAGAATTCACATTTGTGAGCTATTAAAATTGGATCATCCTCTTTGATACACGCTTTGTTTTTAACATCATCAAAAATATGTCGTCTCGTGACACACGCGTATCGCTAATGATACCCCCTTAAGGAGAACGCTAACAGAAATGTTTTTCCGCCGCAGGCCGAGTTTTGATTTTACGCCTTTTAAAAAAAAGGAGGGTGGTGCTCTCTAATTGGGCGGGGTCCGAGTTTAGAGCTTGCCGACGCGAGGGACATCCCAGTCCGCCGGAGAGTCATGCGACCTCGCGGTGAGCTTCGTAAGATTAAGCCAATGTTGACGTCGGTCACCCACCCACCAACCAGCGCTCTGTCGGCCCCGCCACGCCCTCCGCCTTTCATGTGGTCCGTTTCGTGATCCATCATGGCAAGTGGTGGTTTTTGAGGTAGGCCGTTATCCTTTCCACTTAAAATCCCATGGGGAGGCTGAGCGTGCTGCCTAGGTCAGTGATGGCGGGGGTATTTTCGCGGATCGCGTGCCAAAAATTGAAAAACAAAAGAAAAATCCTCTTGGGCGGAAGGTGTATCCGCGTGGTCGGTTAAATTAACGAATCACGTTTAAATTGACGCAGATAAGAATTTATTGTTCAAAACCCTGGCCAGCTTAATGAAGGAAATGAGTTGAAATCCGAAGCCGTTGGTGAATATTTTGTTTCTCGCCGACTAAAGCTTTTAGCCGGAGTTGATTTTTGACGGTAATGGAATACTCGTGCGTTTAAAATGCGAGCAAAATAGCGTAACTCGTTGGCGGAGGTTGTCCGTGTTGGCCAAAAAATTGCTTTTATCGGCTAAAATTCGTCTCCTCTTGCCTCGTAAAAGGTTATGCGAGATGCAACGTTGAGGCTTTTCCCGGGTCAAGTGAGCATTTTGCTGTCGGTATTTTGAGGTGATAACTTTTTATCGGTGCCGGTAGATGCATCTCAAGTTGCCGGGCGAACTGCGAACGGGTCTGTGTGTACGCGTAGTGGAGTAGAGATAGACTTGCCAAGGATGGCATTCTCATAACGTATTGGCAAACTCTCCGTGGTCTTACAGCAATAGGGTCATTTTATCCGAAATAAGTTGATCGTTAATTCAATATTAGTACCCTGCATGCGTTTCTTAGCTCGCTTCTATCAGTTTTCGGATGAAGTATTTTCATTGATTTTCATTTTGAGGAGTGCCTTTCACTTGAGTGTCCATATGAAGCCAATATTAATTCTTTTCTACTGAATAACTCTAACTTATAGTATTGATCCTCATGTCGAGGCTGGCTGTGAGCCCGTGGCAGTTATCAACCAATTTTTCTCATCGATCTTACGAAGCGGTAAGTTGTGGGGCCGCAGATGCATCAAGTTCTCAAACTTGCGGCTTAAAAACATAAGTTTAATACGGACTAATTGCCATTGTCGGGTCAGAAGTCTGGAATTGTATTAAATTTATGATCGAGATAAGTCTTTCTAACGAATGGTGGGCTTGTGTGATTAGTTATTGATTTATAATAACGGGGAAGAGATATCAATCTACTCAGAATCAGCTTTACATGAGTTTTAGTCCCCAAATTTTTGTGCCCGCTGAACCTTAGGACTGCGGCCGGAACTTTTATGGGATACTTAATTTTGAAAATTGCCTCCTTTAATTTCAAGGCATAATTTGCATAAATCACTCATTTATTGCCGCCGTAGGTTCGTCGCATGCATGGATTGGTGATTCAGGAGTAATATGTTATGGTTAATTTTTATGAATTCTCTTCTGCTCGCATGATAAAACTTATTCTTAGGTGAAGTTTACTTTTCTGGAAATAAATTGTTTACGCCCTTTTTTTAACCGCAAAATATTTCACTCATGCAATTGAGTTAAACGAGAATTTTGATGTGATATTAGTTTCTTTTCTACATCTACGTCTACCCACCACCCTGCGAGCCGCCGCATGGGCGTGTGGCAGGTGGTGTTAGGACACCAGCCGTGTAAAGATGTAAGGGATAAGGTTTTTAGAGGTGAAATGGTGACATGTATTATGGGAGTTTATTTATTGGAGTTGAGTTGTGGTCGCTTATTGTGCGCGGAAGGAACAAGTTTTTGAACCTATCTGTTCGGCAATTTCTCTTTCTTATTTTATCACTTCTGTCTGACCTAGAGATGTAGTGAGGCGTCATGATGATATTCTCTGTGTCGCTCTGAAACACACCAGTTCTGAATTTCTCAAGCAAGCTAAGCCTTGCGTGTAGCCTCCGAGTCTCTAAGGGCTTCCACCTTAATGCCTCTAATAGTTATGAAACACTATATGTTCTCTCGTAGGAGTTTTTAACAAAGCGTACAGCTTTTCTTTGTATTTGATTAATATTTTTGGCTAAATCTTTATGGCCAGGATGTCAAATGCTCGCGGCATATTCGAGATGTGTCCTTACCAGAACAAAGTTTCGTCTCTCTTTTACTTTTTCATTTGAGGACCTTCTAATTCTACGCTTAACACAACCTAGTTTCTTTATTGCTGTGCCGCATATGTTTTGTATGTGTGTTCCCCACGATAGATAAGAAGTTAAGGTAATTCCAAGATATTTAACTTCATCTGAAAATTTTGTTTACTCCACTCATAGTGTAGGTGTGGCATTTGTGTGAAAAATTTCGCAGGAAGTAAACGGTGGTGTTTTTTGTGGTTTTCCTCTTCCCTGAATTCAGAAAATCATTTTTATTTAAGGATTTTTTCTGGTTCACGTAACCAAATTTCCGTCGGTTGTTAAAACGGCAACTCGGAATAATGAGCACTTTCAGTGGTAGTTCTAGGAGCATAGGTGCGACAGCGAATTTTAACATGTGCGCAAGACTGAAAAATAGCTAAAACATCAGCGTCACCTCAAATACAACGGCCGAAGATTGTTTTTATTTCGTGTCTTTTTTATTATGTATGTTAAATTAGAAATTTTCGGGTGCCACTTTTGTGTTGTTAGTCTCCCTGACAATGTCATTTTTATTTTCTACGGAAGCCATGATTAAAGAATTGATTTTCTTCCTCTGGTGGTGTGATCCGTAAATTCTTTTAAAAGGCCCCTCAGGCCAATTCTGAATGTTTGGTGGAAAAAGGCGGTGTCGTTCTCACCTCTTCTGCTTCCTATAAGATTTCTTCCTGCGTGAATCCCTATATTAATGATTTATTCTAAATTTTGTCGTTACAAAAATTTAATGGATGCTATGAGTTTAGTACGTGATATACCTTGAGGTTTCCGGCCTGATAGAGTGGAAGCGGAACATGACAGCAGTAGGAATAAATGAGCAACTTCCACTGTGGAAGTAGCTCATTTTTTCATACTGCAGTTAGTACGTAATGTTTTTTATTGCTGTATTGCTTACTTTACCTTTGGAAGATGAGTACGAAATGGCTGTAGTACGTATTGAAAAGAGATGTGTATGAACATGGAAATGTTTTCATTTTTGCTTGAATAATTAGTTTTTGGCCCAATATATCCGTGATTCTTTAGAAGGGAAGCTCTTTCCTGGGACATAAAAAATATTATATACCCGTTGAGACAAATATCACTTTTATTATTTTGACTCTCTTTAATGACAGTCTTTAGCGTCGAAAATCGCTGACCCGATTAATCGGACAGGTTGAGTGCTCCGCCGATAACAAGCAATCTGGTTCGTTGCCAGTCTTGATGAAGTGATATGAGCTCAACTGTCAGAGCAATTTAAAATCCCAATTATTACTCCCAACTCGTATCGAATGAGTTCCCTGAGTCTTATCTCTATGCAGTCTTTCATGCGTGAAAAAACTGCCAGTTAGTAGTCTCCGGCTATCTTTAATCCTCTGTGAGGCACTTCTCAGTGAACTCTTCGCTTCCTAGCGTGTTTCATAAGGATTATTGCTGCTACATGTTTTCAAGTCTGCTTTGGTGACCAAATTTCAAATCCTATCATTTTATTTTTAATACTCCTATTTTGATGATAAAAACTTTTAATTTTTCAGTGGAACGGTCTTAATTTTGTTATTTTTTTCATATCCTCGCTGTCGCAAAAAAACCTTTTATAAAATATGTAATGGTAGCTTCAGATATTTTTATTCATCACCGAAAACAAGTTATTCCTCCTTTCATTCCATGATGATTGTAATACAAGGTACGTGTATGATACGTGTTGATACGTGGATGCTTCGTTTGAGGATGTCTTTTTTCGACGAAGTTCGTAAATTTTTGTATTTTAACAATGCACTTTTTCTGTAGCACCTCTTTGTATTACGCCTGTACCTATTGGAGGAGAGAATTGGCTTTTGTTGTACGACAGTCGTCGGCGACAAAGCATTTGAATCATCGTGTTTCAGTCAGCCAGCGAGGTCGAAGCTCTTGTCCCGATTGCGTTATCGATTTAATCGAGGGGAGATATGGTTGTTATGAGCGCTCTCGTTTCCTTCACTGTGATGTCGCTGCCGTGGAATCTCGGTGATAATGTCTTAGGTCGCTTTGCTAATGCAGTTTCAAATGGCTGGTATATGCATAGCAAAATGTTTTAGACTTCCATCATTAGCGCGGGAAAGTTCATAAAGGCGAGTGAATATTATTATTATTATTGACCGTCCTCGCTAAACGTAAAGTTGACGCTGGAAGTCCCTTCCTTTGGTGTTTTTGAATCTCTCATGCATGAAACCGCTCAAACTTTCATCTGGGCGTTTTGCTGAAAGTCCCTCCATCTGGTGCATCTGAATCTTCCATGCATGAAACCGCTCAAACTTTCGTCTGGGCGTCTTCTATTTCTTTGCCGTTTGGTGCACCCAAGCGTTGGCTGTTGTTTGTTTGAAACCATTGTGAATTCGATAACGGATGCGTAAAAGACCCTGAATTCGGTTGATTTCCTTTTACCTCCAGAAATATCGCAGGAAGAAATACCCATGCGTTTTCAATTTGAATAGAAACCTCTTTCGATGGACATTTCCCTTGGAAGAATTAGTCTTCAATGCGCCGTGGACGTTAAGTAGTTCGTATTCCAAAAACCAGTATTTATTGTTCTTGCGGCTGACATTTAGCCGTCGATGCACCTTTTACAGCTCCGGGAAGAAAACATTATGCGACATTCTAGTGGAACGGATTTAGCTCCTTTGTGGAATATTTTAATTGCTCTTTGTCAATGTCTGATCAACTCTTCAATAGGGTCGGTTTTAAGACGAATGCAAATTTTTCGCATACGTGAAATTCTAGCGTGTACTGACAAACGTGGAATGATTTAATGTCGCAGCTAATCCGTTGTCCAAGAATTAATAACTGGGGCGAAGATTGTATTACGGACATTCATTTTCTCCTTTCAGTTATTGTTATTACGCTCCTCATCCATTATTTTTCATTCTTCATTTTACGTATCTACTTTTTAGTTGCCGATTCTTCAATCATTGAAAGCTATGTAATCTCAGTCATTTATTTGATCTATGAACTTATATGTAAGTATGATTCTCGGAAGGTCATTCAGTGATTTATTTTGTTCTTTTTTCTCAATAAATGAAGAGCAATGTGGAAATAAATTGTACTTCGGGATAACTCCGTGAGAAAAATTACAGGAGTACATTGGCAGATGTGAACTCCGACTTGTTAAAGTTACGAGTGGTGGTGTTCATATTTCTGCAGACGTCTTGCGACATTTTCTTTTTGAAATCGTGACGACTTAGCCCTACTTTACTTACTCCGTTCATATGTGGAGTCATTTCAATTTTGCTCTGTCGATACCTCTGCTTAAGTAATGAAATGTGACTACGCTAGGATGTTGTAATGTCGAGTCGTCAACCTTTGTCAATGCGGGGATTTCTTTGACGTCGGTCTTCTCTCAGTTCTCCTATCTGATAATCTTTATTTTTTCATATTCCTTTACCTCTTGTGCTTATATGGCCGCGTCGGCGAAGTCGTATCAAAAATACGACTGCTCGAAAACTCGGGCCTTTTAATTTCCTGGAGGCATAATCTCGAATCCCTTTGTCCCTTGCCTTCCTTTGTATGGTTGCGAGGTCAGAGGAATTTTCCCGAAATATGCCTCCGCCCACCTTGTTTCTATTGCTAGCTTTCTGCATCCCGCTGAACGTTATTACGATTCGGAAGTTTACGAGGCAAGAACCTTATGGTTTTTCATCCTTGTCGTTTATGGTAGTAACAATGATTGCAACTCTCTCCGTTATGAGTTCGCGAGATTAATGCTAACAAGAAGTTCCTTCGGCGTGAGTTCTTGGCATCCTGGGGACGAAATTGAGGTGTGAGAAAAGGCTTTCACGGCTGAAGTTTCTTCATAAACTTTTGCAGGTCACTCAAATTTATTTAGCGTCTTGTCGCCGTGATTTATTATTTGGTATCATCAGGGATGGATTGGGCCGACAGGACCGTGGTTCAGTTTCTCGGGTAACTCTTGCCTTTGCCACTCGCATCGGAGATGACAGGGACTATCACAGGGGATAACAGAGGTTCATAGTTCGACTAACTGTAGTGTTTTCGTGCTTCTAATATCGATTTAAATATTTCACTTTCCATTATTTTATAAGCTATTCACTGGTGTGAAGGAGAGATTAACTTGGTAGGTGAGGTTACTTCTCCCTGCGTGTTTACTCTATTCTCTTACCTCAGCTTTAACATTATTTTATATCTTACTTATTTCGCCACAGCATAAGTTGTACTCTCAGGGAAATCCGAGCCCTTCTCTTTCCTATACGGTTACGAAAAAATGTCTGATGGGTCCATAATCCCCCTGTTTAATGCACAAATTGCTTTGAACATCATGCATATATAGTGTGTGCTATTGACACATCTCCAAAGACCTTGTCTTAATCCTGTCAGCAAGTTGAACGAAATAATGAGACGTGGTTGTGGTCATGAATTAATTTCTGTGATTCGGAACATGAATTACTTTTTCTCATTTGGGGCAGAGGAAATACATTTTCCCCATTTTTTGCCTCGAAAAGAAATCTCTGACCCGCTCTATCAACTGGGCTTACTCGTAGACGTTGTGGGTATGATGTGAATGTAGATTGTGCCCGCGAGAGTGTGGCTTAGGCGTTAAATCGATGAATGGGCCAAGCTTTTCCGCGAACTGAAGTGTGAGTCAAGAAATTATTTCCGTGTAAGGGAATCCCATAACCATAAATCCAGTCTGTATTCTTTCTCTTCACGCATACACATTGCCGTATTAGGTTGGCTTTGGTGCTATTGTGGCATCCTGTTTGGAGAAAGAACATGGTTTCAAGCCTTGCTTTAGGAATTATTTGTTTATTTCGTTTAATCATGTTGAATTGTACAAAAGCTCGTCGATAAAGTTGGAAAAAACAGGATGGTTGTTTTTTTAATTCGTCCAATGTTCTTTGCTAGATTCTTAAATATTATTTATCTGATGAATGCGTGAAAGAATGATCTATCTTAGCCCCGGAAGTTCAGCTTTGTCGTGCAAGTTCTTTACTTCGTTCCGTGAGGATTTATTAATTTTCTTTTTTGTTTCCTAAATTTGATGTATGAACTTGAGTCAAGGTGAATTAATTGTGCTGAATTTTTGGGTGTATTTAAGAGGTTGCATAGAAATGGAATGGCGGCATGGATTGCTAATGGCCGACGATAACGACTACCTTTTCCAAATCGTAGTATTTTACCATGAAAGAATTACAGTCTCTTTTCAGGGATGAACTTTTTTTAATGTGCCGTAACTTGGAAAATTCTCTTGCTTTGTTATTAATGTATATACCCTTTGAAGAAAAATGAAATGCTGATTTAATCGACTGCGGAGTCCAAGTGTGTACATACTTTTTGATGAAGAAACCTTGGTTATTAGTACGAATTTTATGCTATAAATATTTGTCTTTGGTGGAAATGCGTTTCGAACCATTGTCCGTTCTCACCTAAACAAGCTTTTGCTCTTCTCTATCACTTTTGCTCGTATTAAAGTTTTTATCTTAAATAGATCTGTCACTTACTATCTCACCAATTTTTCACTCTTAAATATTTTAGGTCTTTCGTTCGATTCCAGATGTTATGTCGTATGATTATTTTTACTAAATGTATTCGTGTTATCGGTCCTTTTTTATATTTTCGTAGATCGTGAGAATTTATTGCTGCTTGACCCAAGATAAACGTGAGAAGTAATTGCAAAATGATTTACCATTATTCTGAAAGTTGACCTTTTCAGTGTTTGATCTTTGCAGTATATTGCAATTGTATTTTCGAATACTGTTGGCTTTTCCGCTGGAGACGTTTTGTTCTTGATCGCATTGGAAGATAACTGCTGAAATTATTACCCTGGGCGTTCAAATGCATGCGCAGACAACTGTGCGCCGAGTAATGAAGCGGGGAAAACCTGTCGGTACGTAGACTCGGTAAAAAAAGAAGAGTACTTGCGACTTAACGGTCCCGGGAAGCGCGAAACGTTTAAATGGGGTCAGCACTTGATTGCGAATGCTCTGAACCAACCCCGGCGCGTTTCTCAAGAAAATCTCCCGCAGCATCCCTGATGCTGAGCTTTGTAAATAGAGCAACGTCGTCTGTAAGAGGAGCATTGTTCTTTCCGAGACTAGGCGGTGTTAATTAAAACTTAAAACCTCCCTGAATGGAAATCCGCCCTGACGGGATCCTTGGCGGAATGGAAGATCCTGATAGCCTTGGGCATCGTTCGTCGGGTCCAGGTTATTAAGCATTGTGAACGGGAGCATGTAGTGAGGGGGGGGGTGATTTGGACCGTTGCTGCTGTGCTCGAGGACCCGGGGAGTGGGGTCCCCAAGGGGCAGGCTGTAATGGCGGTAAGCACTAGTTCCGGGGGAGCCGCGCTGTCGACGCCCCATGTACTCATTAGGCTCCTCTTTTCACGTGCCCTCATGCCCGACGCCCAAGAACAGCGCCGGCGTGCCGCAAACATCGGCGCGAGGCCTTGCCAACCCTCCCTCCCCCCCCGTATTACCGATGTGTAGCGGTGCGCAAAATGCTCAATTTCCACAGGGTAGGGCGAACGGTACGTGCTTTCGCGCGATTCATATATGTTATCGCGAACCTTTGCTTTGTGTTTTTATAGCTGCACCACTGCTTGCTCTTATCGCACGCATCAAGGTTGGCGTTGGGAACATCGTTGTAACCTCCTAATGCATCAGTTAATAATAAAATATGATGAAAAGTTATATGTACTGTTGAACAAATTAATTAAGATTTTCGTCTCCTAAGGCATCATTTACGATCATCATTTCACCGGCAAAGTACACTCGCATAAAAACTTCCCTTCACCTACTCGGTCCCATGGACCCCTTTTTTACGCCCTGTAACTGGAGTCCTATCATCTTTCTAAAAGATGTCTTGTAGCGAAATTGTTTTAGTGCATGGTTATTTAATAGTGTTTACTTAACACAAATATATTTTACGCTTTTGAAATATAGGGATATATTGCTGTGATTAATATTGCTTTATATCACTTTCGACATACACTCGTCCGACTCATTTTCATCTTTCCCACCTAATCCTGTTTTCGTCCTTTCTCGTATACCTATCCCTTTCTCATTCTCAATGCGTGAAGGTATTAGTTTGCGTCTTTGAGCGTTGTTTCCGAATGACTGTGTTTGGTCATATTGTCTCATTTTGTCTTCGGTTGTGCGTGCCATTAACTCCACTGTCTCGTCTGTATTTGTTGCCTGTATCCATGTTTACCATTCCTCTTCAACTAGTGAACGTTTTCTACCCGGTAGGTGAAACAATTCCTTGCGAGCTATCTATCAACCACTCTAGAGATGCTTCACCAAAAAGGGCTTTCAATTATATATTTCCGGGAATTGTTAGAATACGAAAAAAAGGCAGTAACCCGTGTGTTAATCAGAGAACCAAAAATTGGGGTAAATGGTATTTGTGCTGGTAAAATAGTTTGACTGAAATAGGAATTAAAAAAAAATCTTCTGATGCATTTTTCTCAGAAAACTATTGTTGTAATATTGCTCTCTAATTATGTAATCAAACGAATATTGCATATCTCTGTTTTGTAATAGGATAGAATTTATCGTTTTTATACCGGACCACGAAGAACGTGGATTCTGCAAAAAACAAATCTTTACTCACCCTATTAACGTTTACATTCGTGTAGTTTCAGCTCCTTATCTGAAATCCTAGCGTCATATTTTGATGAGTGAATTCATGTCAAATTACACCGCTCAAGTAAACTAACATGTCCACCTCAAACGTGATGTATGGTCCGGGGAAGAATTTTAAGTGTGGAGAAGGCTCCTTTCAGCTATGGGAGTAAAAGACGAATATTTGTTTTGGCAGCCAGTTAACTTTAAGATTACGAAATCTATCAATCGATATTTATTATCATTAGTTTGGTGCAATATCACGGGCCCAAGCGAACATTTCCTGTTGGCTATAAGTTTGCGCGCGGGTAGCTTGCATTTCACTATCAGAGGATTTTTACATGTATTTACGAGCGCTTTATCGATTTAGGAATTATTTTTGAATGATCGTGTCATCATTGCAGCTTTTTTCGGGGTCCTTCAGAGCTTAATTTTTCAATGTTACAGAATTGTGTTAAGTCCTTCCGTCAACAAATATTTTTTGGCTTTTTCCATAGTTTTCTTTGTGTTTCTCTGCAAAAATTTCATGTTTGGCGGTACCTTTTGTTTAATAGTCACTGTGCCTTTACTGGCCCTTGAAAAGTTATTTCTGTCCACTATAGCTTTTGGGAAGAAATGATTTTTGCATATTTCTAGAGCTACGAAGAATTGTTCGAAATTATTTCTTCCTCGCAAGTCTCGGGATACGTACTTGTCTGCTTCCTCCCATTAAAAGCCATTATTATTGTCTCATCTGAACACTACAAGAGTTTCGATAGTGAATGCTTACCTTAGGTGCATTGTAGTTGTTAGCAATGACATGTACTTTCGTCTAGTTGGTGTGTTAATGGTTTTCGTCCCTTTGTTGAATGCTCATGAAATGTTATTCTCATTAAGTTCTCAGGCTTCGCCCCTCATCTGTCAACTATTTACTCAGAGAAGGCATGTTTGCAAATTAAAGCAAAACAAGGATAACAAATTTAATTAAATCACAACAAACGGATTCATGACGTTACCTGGTTCCACTTCCTCGTCGTATCAGTCATGCCAGATACCCAATAACACCCCTACCCCGCTGACAGCTAAAGGTTCTGAGTGTCCGTTGGACCGCCAAAAATATTTTCTACGATAATGCTTGTTGAATTTGTTATTTGACACTTAAGTTCTACGATTCCGGCACATATATCAAGCAGTTGATCCATGTGGATGTTTCCTAGTCTCTGTTCAAAAAACTCTCATCCCTCAGGTGGTTTTCCCGTCTATATTTTTCAGAGATTATTTTTTAAAAACTTCTTTTGCTCTAAATATGGCTGTTGAGGAGGTTCAAATAGAGATATTTTTTCCCTCAGTATATTCCGACATCATGAGAGGCGTTGATGAAAGGGAAAAAAGCCTGTGTAGAAAAATTGTATTAAAAATTGAAATAGGAAACGATTAATATATACGTATCAAGCAAATATCTAAAACGAAAATGAAAATGTTTAAGTAATAGTTCGGGTACAGATTTAGAAACTTTTTATTTAATTCATATGATGATTTTAATTCCTCATCGTTCCAGTCTGTTACGATTTCAGTACTTAGCATTGTGCTTCAGGACGCCGTAGAGAGCTTTCAATCGCAAGAAGTTAGTTTATCTTCTCTTTCGAGGTTAGGATTTGTAAAACCATTCTTCCTCCGAGGTCGTCGTCCTATCTAAATCTCGAGTGGGTTTTCATGTGTATGTCGAATTACAGGAAGTAAATTTCTGTCCGTATCGTGATCTCCTTTTTGCAATTCTTATCGCTGGTAATCCTGCTTCCGAAGTCCACGTGATAGCTTTTTCACCCGTTTTATCCTTTCCTAGTCATATATGTCGGTCTTTTTTCTTTCGACTGCTCACCGTTAGTTTGTTAATACGTATTCGCGTTGGTCTTTTGTGGAAGCTTAACTCCTAAAGAGATTGATTTAGTCAATGGATGAATTGTCGTCAAGTTTTGGAGGAATGAGAGCAGGGTATTTGTTCTTCATTTGCAGTTTTGCACGACTTTATCGTTTTTGAAATGGGCAGAAATGATCCTGTCTACAGAAACGTCATTTTTGCCAAGAATTTTCGGCTATGCGACCTTGTAGATCACCTTTTTTGGCCTTCGGAAGCTCCGAATATATTTTTTTTTAATCAGGAACTTCTTGAAATGATATGGCTTCATATTGAATTAATTAATTTTTGTATCTTAAGAGCTTTTTTTTTAAATATCACGTATTTTGCCTTAAAATAGTAGGTACTTCATTGCTGGGAGTCATATCTTTATGATCTTGTCCCTATTCATGGAATAATTCGGCTTGGAGTGTATTTGTAAGTGGTGTGAATTTGAATTTGATGTTGAAATTTGAATGGGTGCTGAATACCGAGATTGGTCGCAGATGAGAGATTGTTTGATATAATTATGTCTAATGCATTATAAGTCGGGGGGTCTTCTTGATGGGCAGATTCTTTTAACAACTCCTTGTGGAGCGAGTGCAACTGGAAAATCGATGACCGGGTCTTAAGTAAGATGGTAGTAAATTTGGTGGAATTTCTCTCACCTCATATTTTAGGAAAAATCTCATTTTCTTTCCCTTTTCAAAATCTTTGTGGAATTATTCAGCGCTGTCGGGTTTATAACGTTAAGTGAATTTATTACGCACCAGTTAATTGGTTGTCATAAATCATCTTGGCTTTGGAAACGTGTGAGTGTTAATGATAATTGCGTTATGAATTTCCACCTTACCGCATAAGCGAATTTTGAATAAACCCAGATGCTATTCTATTCACTACGCGTAACCTTTCAGTACCCACGGATGTTACAATATTCGATATAATGATTAGCAAAAGAAAATATTTGGTTGGTTTTTAGAAGCTGTGCTAGTTGTCTAGAACTATTTTTTTACTTGAGAGTGACTAATATCTGGCTTTAATGAAAATAAATGTGCAGTTTTAAGGGAAGATCAAGGTATTTGTTCCGCTTTTAATTTAGTTTTCATACAATATATGCGAGTCAATGCTATACAATCGCAAATTTCCAGATGCCACATGCTGTCAAGTAATAACAAGATGGTAGTTTTTCGAGACACCATGTATTTCTTTTATCGTGTGCTGAGTGTAAGAAAACTTTTTTTCTTATTTCTGAGCATAGAATGTTTTTTTCTAATGATAATTAAATTTGTTGGGTAAATCATTGGCTTAATGATTGACTAGCAATTAATTTTTTCTTTAGGGATCATTTACCTATCAGTGGCTGTTTTGTTATTTTCGTTATTCAGTAACTTCTATGATATCCATTCAATTATATGCCATCTTGATAATGTTGAACATGACCTGCAAACTTAATGCGGAATTTTTCATTGTCCAACGTCTTTTCAAACTTTTTCATGATATTAAACGCTGTCCAAACTTTTTCTTGATATTAACCGTTGAATTTTCATTGAGATTATTATTCACGGTTTTTGCATAACAACCTCCGGATATATTTCCTCTTTTCCTTCATTTTATAACTAAAATTGTTTTGCTAATTTATTCAGGGAAGGTCGGTGAATTATCTCTCGAATTCAAATGATGAAATTCATATCCAACTGTTGAATGCACAGTAGCTTTGGTGCTTGACGAGTCAGTCGCGATTATCTCCTTTTTAGTTTAGCATCCCTTTTTGTCTCGATGGAGGAAAACCCGCTCTGGTTAGCCTATTAGAAATGCTCTTGGGAAGCCCTCTTCTACTGGTTTGTTACCTTCGTTTAAATGGGCTAGGTTTTCACTCAAATCAGAGTATTATTCCTGCGATTCAGTGGAATTTTATTTTCCTATCTCATTTCTTCATTCCGCGAATGTGAGGTGTAGATGCGTTTGGATAGCGTTCATTTATTTGAAAAATCAATGTGGAAAATGTTACAGTGGTAACTTTGAGTCAACTAGAAAGTAGGCGATTTAACAGTGAAAGGACGGCAGTTCAAACAAGCATAACTATTGTACGTCTTTATGTAATTTGTAGCCATTAAAAGAGGAAACTAAAATGTCCTGCCAAATCGTGAACATTTTATCGCTGTAGTATTTTAATCAACAAATTACGTATACTACTTACCTCATTACCCTCAGTTTTAGGGCGCTTGCTCATTACTTGATTTAAAAATTTTAACCTTTGGATTTTACTATGTACGCAATAAAATTCTGGTCAAGAGTGTTTGTACCTTTTTTAATTTACTCCTTAAGTTTTGCTGTAGGGTACGTAATAATGAATAATACTTATTGGTTAATAATTGAGGTTGTAAATCGGTAGGTAGAGGGGTGATTTCAATGGATTCTTTCAATTTACTTCCACAATATAATCGTGTGTGTGATGCAAGAGAGACGCGTGTTATTTGTATTACTGTTGTGCGTTTAACCCGATGTTTTTCGTTGGTCTAATTCACTGCTAACCCGTCCCTCCTCTAGACTCCTCGCCATTCTTGCCTCTTTCCTGGAGGAATCCCTTTTCCCGTAAGCCGGCGATCCCTTTTCCCGTAAGCCGGCGTCGCGCAAGACTTCGTTTTTTTCCCTGCCCTAATCCTGGCGTTCACCTCGGCGTTTTGGTAGTTAAGTGCGTGTTGCGTTCTACTCAGCGTGCACTGCATCAGACAATGACTTCCATTACTGTGTGAGGGTAAGTGCTCTCTTGCGCCTGCAACTTAATGTGCAATTTGAAAAAATAACCACGTTATACATTCTGAATGCCAAAATGTGGGTGAAACACGATACATGCTAGGAATTTAAAAGCATATTGAATTAAGTGGATTTTTGGGTTGTTTTTAAGTTATCCCATCTTCAATTACTTCTGCTGCTTCTTGTGGGTAAAATTTTCTTTACTCCTACGTTCAATCACAGCCTTCAGGTCTCCTATTTGTTTCAATTTCTTCTTTTAAGGAGTTTCACATTGAATAAGATAGGATAGATTGGAGACGAAATTACCTCTGTGAGTCTTTTCAGTAACCCGAGGATCATTTTTTCAACTCTACATACCTCTTCAACCATTCTCTTCCATTAAAAACGTGGAAGGTCTCTTCATACCCATCCATTATAGTTTGCTTTTTTCATATCTCATTTCTGCGCTTTCTCAGCATGTTATCTTTTATGTCTTCAGCAAATTTTCATCCCATATTATTTGTCCATGTAACTTTGCCTTTATACTCTGAAAGTATCTTATTTCTACCAGCAACTTCCTCTCCTCAGACATATTTCCAAGCACTTTTTGTCTGTTCAACTTGTCTTCTCCTTTCTCCTCGCCCGCGATTGAAACTCCTGTGGACTGTTAACAGTGACTATTTATTTAAATGGATAAGCGTGGTGAGGTTTATTGCGAAACGTACGGGAGAAAAGAGTTATGCAAACCAACTACTACTGACTCTGTTGTTTTATTTATTACGCTTTTTATCGATCTAGTCTGGTTAAGATGAAGTTAATTCGTCCACTAGACGCAATTGACGTAAGCGTACCTATCTAAGTTAACGTTAAAAGCATGATTTTAATAAGTTTATTCTTGCACTGGTAAGATTAATGCATTGCATCAAAGTGGAAGTTATTACAACTGCTGTCAACCGCGATGGGAAATGTGAATTACCGGCTATTCAAAAATATTTTGGATTCAGCAGTTTGTTCTTTGGGTTTTTTAAGTCGGCGCTAATTCTACGTTGTCTTTAGAGTGAAAATGTACATTTATATTGTGACCTGCCAGTAGCCGCGGAGGCGTTAGGACACCAGCCACGGGAAGGGAGGGAATTGAAAAAATGGGTGGGGAGAGGACAGAGGTGAATTACAAATTAACGGTTTGTCTTATGTTTTGTCAAAATCACTCATGGGAAGAAATGTCTTATAGGAAGGATTTCAAATCATGATAATCGCTAATTTGGTTGCTTGACACTCTTGCGTTATACGATGCAGAAAATACCTCGTGTAAAAAGCCGCTCATCCGCTGCCAACTTCTAACCCCTGTCTCCCCATCGCCCTGCGATGTTCTAGCGACCCGTTTCAAGCAAATTCTCCTTCCTACCCCCTAACCCCCGCCCCCCACACTCTCCTTACACCTCAAGGCGGTAATGAACCACGAGGAGTACCTCCTCCCGGAATGAACCGCTCAGGCGGCGGCGGTGGCGCACTCATTGCTCTGATGCAGTTAGCTCAAATGGTTCCCCAGTCGACACCAGGTTAAACCATTGAGCTCTAGCTCCTCTCTCTTTCTCACTCGCTCTTTCTCGTCTCTATACTTCCCCATTCTCTCGTCGCCCTACTTCCCCCTCCTCTCGCCGTTCGCTTCAACGTCTTATGCCGCGCTCCCTATTACTTCTCCCGGAGATGAGCAAGCCTCTCAAAAAAAACTTTGTGAGGGCGGCTTCCTCGTTCATTTCCTCTCGTCCAATTCCTTCCCTCCATCTTCTCCGCTCCCCCCCTTCAAATGCATTTCCTCCTCGCATCCTCTCTTATGTTCTCTCATCCCCAGCGCCTCTCACGTGTGTGTGAGTGTAAACAACCTCGGCCAATCCCGGCCCACCCGTGGCTTCTTTCTCGCCCTCCCGCTGCACAAACTGTGGACGCAGAAGACGCTTCCCCCAAAATGTTTATGGCTCCGATGCACATAACGCGGGAAGAGAGAACTTCAAGAGAGTCGACGAGTAAGAGGAACGGGGGAGTAATTGTCGGTGGTGGAGAGATGGGACGTCGGTCGGTGTGTGTTAGTCGTGTCGAGGATATGAAAGTGCAGCGGTCGTGTGCTTGGAGGAGAGGGAGGAGGTTGCTCCCTTGTGAAGATAGCTTCACTGAAGAGTGAAGAAAACCCATTTTTTCATAGCAGTGTTACTCGCACAAAAAGGCCTCTATTCTACAAAGTAAAAAAATCTTACCTTTTTCAAAATATTTTTTCGTAAATCAACTTTTAAGTAAATGTAAACAAAGGCGGGGATGGAAGAAATTTGAGGAAGAGAAAGAAAGAACTGTAAAAATTTTTCCCCCGATACAGCAATGTATTTGATAAAAAACTACAGATTCTACGCAAATTCTCTCAGCATGTAAAATGACCATTTTTTACTCGCATTAAAACGGGAGGATTTAATTTCTTCTTCCCAATTGTAAGGGCAGATTTTGCGAAACATTAAAATTATAGAAATCTTATATCTCAGTAAATCAAATTGAATTCATAAAACGAACAATGTCAGGGGTAACTTTGTGAAATTTCTCTATGATGGAAAAAGAACATACTTTGCGATTTTCACTTGTAAGTATTTTAAAACGACAGTTTATTCATCTTCAGGCTCGACCTGAAGATGACGTAAACTGTCGAAACCCGGGTTGTGAAGAAAAATCTCACAACTGAAATTCGCAAAGTTTGTTCTTTTTCCATCCAAATAAAATTCAGTAAAGAAACCGAATTATCTTAGTTTCCAAGTTATTAGCGCACCAACCTAATTATTTGTAGTTAAAAGGTGTCTGTTTAGTTGAATTTACAATGGGGCTAGCTGCGGTTTGGGCCAGAATTAATCGTGAAATACATATTTTCATTTAATTATCGAGCTTCTTGGTGGTGACGTACTTTCTCTTTCCAATACATTGACTTTGTAGTCGGCGCTACTCTTTTGAAGGACTGGACGAAAAGTTGAAATCTACAATTCTTTATTGTTATGGCAGTCGAAAGGAAGTAGCCTCGTTCAGTTTGGGGGAGGGGTCGGGTTTGAGATGTGGATGGGGTGCGTGGTAAGTCGCCGCGTGTTGCTCTAGGTTGGCGGTGATGTGCGGGGATATTGAAGAGAAGAACAGAGAGGACCTGTGCGCGCGGTAAGTTAGGTTAAGTAGTGTCGGCGTGTATTGCAGGGAGTGGGTGTCGATGGGGCGTCGGAAAGGGTGACAGTGGGATGCGGCATGTTTGTGGGATGGGAGAGGCGATGTAACGGGAGGAAGAAAGCGTGAGAGAAGGGGTAGAAGCAGGAGAGTGCCTTATAGTTGCGGAGGCGTGGGAGGGGGAGGCCCATGGCTTGGCTGGTGGTGAGAATATAGTGAGGACGTCGAGAGGAGGAGGAGGAGGGGTTATAGAGAGGAGCGCTGGCTGGAATAATGGATGGAGTAGTAGGTACGTGGATATGGGGGAAGAGTGGGAAGGGCAAGCGGTTAATTGGTTTTTGGTCCCTCTCGATGAAATATTCGAGAAGTTATTGAGTGAGCGTCAATTTTTGGTACCCTTCGAGTGGTGCGTGCGTCACGACCCGCTCTAGAACGTGAAACTGTGACGCATGTTCGGAAATTAAGTTCCGTTCGGCTGGTAAAATTTAAAGGCTATTGTTTTATTTTTAATAAATGAATCATTGCCGTGATGGCTTCTGCTCAATCTACCATTCAACATAGTTTTCTCCAATATTAATAGATTTGAGACGTAATACTGCTCGCCTGTATTCGTGATCCACGCTGGTCACATCTTAAACTCACTCAAAGGGAATTACCCTTTGAGTGAGAAACCAGCAGGGGTCACGAAATTTTAGGCTGGCACTGAACAACTCGCGGAATGGACCCGAATCGTTTTATAGCTCATCCTGAGCCGCGAAAGCATTAATCTCGAAATGAAAACATATATCCTAGAGTTTTACCAACTTTTGAACGTATATTTATGAAATTATGCCAACGAAATGAGTAAAGCCAGTACTGCTCGGCATTTTTGGCGGCGTCGCCATCATAATAACGTAGGTGCAAGAGAATGTTACTAGGTTATGTTTATGGCTTTGTTAATTGGGTAATTTGTTTAATTTCGATTCGTTTCAAACTTCGTTCATTCCAGAAATGGATATCCGCCCATATTTCACCTAGTGCGGGCTATTTAAATGTCTAAAACTTTTATTAACTTCGAAAACTAAGCGCTTTTAAACCTGCGTCACAAGTGATGGTGTATGTAGTTAACTCTATGGTGAGGCTTGGCTATGTGGATAGTGTGTTGAACTGTGCTCCCACCGGCAGCTTTCGCTAACAGATAGCAATTTCGATCATCGGGTTTTTCCACAATTTCTCCGCCCCCTCTCACTTAATCCTTCACCAATGCATATATATTCTCAGTTGCGCAAATGGCCTTAGTTTTCGGTGGCCTCCACAAATAACCAAGAAATAACCTAACAGCCATGTTTTAGAGACCTAACTCGTTTTTCCAAATATACTTCGTACTCCGGTTTGTGCGGTGAAATTTATTTCCCACCTTACTTTCCCTTTGTTTTAACTCACCTTTTTCCCCCTCTGACTGAATCCTCTCCCCCCTTTCCCCTCCTTGCGCACGGCGACCGACGAAATTCCGCGAGTGTCATTAATTTCCGTTGTACCTGTTTGATGAACTTTGGGGCTGTGTTTTATTATTTTGGCAATTAATTCCCGCCGGATGGAGCTCCGGTTCGACAACACAAAAATGTGATTTGATTTATCGGCGTGTGCGGCATGCGGAAGACGTGAAGGGGTCGACCGGGTGTAGTTCCTGTGCGGCTGGGAAACAAATGCAATGCGAGACCCTTAACGCATTGGCGAAATCGGTATTGATCATCATAGTGGTGGTTTTGAAGCGATACAAAGTTGAGCGATATCATGATGACAAATATGATAATGAGCCCATATCGTTCTGCGATGCCCGGAAGTGTAGCATTTTTCCCGGGTGCTCATGAATATTCTTGCTTCGTCATTATTCAGAGAGATTCCTGAATAACTCAAGTACAGAGAATATACTTTAACGAGTTATCATGCTTCCATGAGTTCTTTCATATTTTTCGTATTTTATATTCGGAAAGTTTTCTTTCGTTTTTATATTTCTTAAATACATAGAATTGTCAGTGTTTATCATGCAACGGTAGGAATATGAATAAAATTTGGTTTTTAGCTTTATATTATTATTGTTTTCTCTGTAATATTTAATACAGCCGTCAGAAAGATTTCCTGAGGGCATAGCGTTAACGCATTCGCTGTAATAGTTGTACACCTTTGAGGTTAAAAGGAAATGTAGGGGACATGGCCATTTACGCTCCTGGGTAATGATGAGGTAAGAACGTCGGAGTTGCATGGGAAGGGAATTGTGCTAGTAGACCTGGCTTTCCTGCCGTAGAATACCGCATTGCCTGTGGATGTTTACAGCGATTCGACGAAAATCAAACGCCAACATCGGAAACCCAAGCCAGAGTAAACCTTAGACCGCCGTCTGTAAAGACAGAATTGGCTTCTGTAATCAGAGACCGTATTTAGGGAGGTATCGACCTCGACTGTGTCATCAAAATGACATCACAGCCTCTACAAATTCAAATTTTAAACAGGAGTACTTTGAATTAACTATTTTCTGAATTCGAAATTCCGTCATTGTCGTGGATCGAAAATTCCGAGGACTAATTGAATAAGGCACCGGATGGAACGTCGCCACAATCTTTCTCTGTCCGCCTGGGTATATGCCTTCACAACTCGATATCCCATCGGCAACGCTGAGTACTTAAACCTTCGGTAATCGTCGAGAATACCCAGACCGTTATTATGGTCTACCGTTGCTCATTCTCATTTCGATGGCGCGGCAGTGCTTGTTCATTTGCCGTGCGCCCGTCCATGTTGCCGTCGATGATGGGACTCCGGCGGTTATGTCATCCCTTCACCCGCGGGGCCCGCTGCCTACCTCCTGTGTTCACTTCGACCGCACGTCCTAAAATGCTGCATTCGAACCCGCGGCTGAATTTGGTGGGGATCAAGCAATTTAATTTGGATGTGACAGCCCGTTTGTATGACTCCAGTCGGGGGATAGCACCCCATTTTTTTTCCATTCACGTCACTCTACTTTCTCCTCGCCAATTTTAGTGGTGAGATATGCTCTCGTGTAGATGACAGTCAAGATGGCTTTCGGCTCTCGCAAAGCCTGGTGGCACAAGCATGCGCAAAATGCTGCTCGCTAACGTGTAAGAACTCCAAATCAACCTCGGATATTTCCGCATGTCTCCAGAGCACAAGGGTCATCACCCTCGCTCTCTTAGGGCATTTCATGGACAGAATTCGGGTGCGCATATTGAAGGAAGTGAAGTCGCTCGTAATCCCCTGTGAACCATGACCTTTATGTCCTGTGACGCTCAAGGTATTTCTTGCAGGCACTTCCTCTTCGTTTCAGTCCCATTGTACGTGCATGAGACTTTCCCGAAAGATCGTCTCTAATTCTAATGAAAGTCCAAATGCAGCATTGGTGTACTTATATTCGCTTTAGAGCTCCTGCTGATGCTAGTGGTAGATTTATGTAATAAATGCTGCTAGTCAAAAGTTTTAAGGGATGATTAGAAAGGACGTAGGGGAAGGTTAGGAGAGAAATAAAAATCTTTTATTTGTATTCTGATGTGCTCCAAATTAAAAATGGTATGGTTTGACCGCAGGATGATTAGAAGTTACCTACTTAAGGGCCGCATTTTCTTCAAACTCACCCTCTGTGACCGATTTTAAGAAAATTTCTAGAAAATAATTTTTAGGCAAAAAAGCTTTTTCCAGTCCACATGTCATCTAATCTGCATCTCCCTCATACTTATGCGATAACTATAACGATCTTCAGTGTGTCTTCTGTTTCTCCTACAAATATCAGAGTTGTTTTTATTGTGCTTCTCGTTCTCTAACTCCAGCGTCTCTATCTATTTTGTCTTTTCCCTCCTATCTCAAATGCTATCGGCTCTTCGTTTTCGCCTGCCTCTTCTTTCCCATTACTCTCCCATTCCACCTATGGCTTGACGGCGGTGCTGATGTTTGTATTGACAAGCGCTTCGGGGACCCGGCTCCGATTACCTACGGAGGCTTTTAACGTGCTACTGCTGTCCGTGTTCCTACGTTAGTCTACCAGGAAGGCCAGTCAACTGAGGGGCCACTCCCGTTTCGTCTGAAGCGGTCTCGGTCAATTGTAGCTGTGTTAGTATTCCGTTATGTACCTACCGATTCAGTCTTCGAGTGTGTCCTCCACTCTGAGTGCTTGTTTCAGGTGGCAAATAAGACTAATAGCACCCAATGCAATGGATGATAAAGTGTTAAAATTAATAAAATTTTAACTATGTGCCTTCCGTTTGAAAAATAGTTGTTTTAGTGTTTGAAAGTTTTTGTGAATTACCCCCTGCAAAATTCGACACGGGAAAAAATACCTAATATTTTTATGATATAAGCGGGAAAAATACCTCAACATCGACTTGTTTCGTTGTTTTTATTCATCGGCTAAGTATGAAGTTTGCATTTGTCACTGAGTTTTTTAAACCGTACATCTGACCAACGATTTTTGTCTGGAAGTGTAGAATATCTTTAAAGTTATGTGCCTCAAAAAATAAGTTTGGTACGAAAACTCACGGTAAAATTTATTCTTTGCAGTTTTTAAAAGAGAAAAAACAATTTCAACAGGAAGCTTTTGAAATTGAGCTGCCAGTGCAATCGATTGTAAAAAAGTTCCTCCTCTGTTGTGTTAATTAGCGATTAATTTTATTCTCACCTTAGGCAACCCAAAGTAGTTCTTATGATACTTATATTAATTTTCTGTGTGGGCAATGTATTGCTTCGTCTTTTATTTCTCTTCAATTTACATGATAATTTAAAGATATTTACTCATTAAGTGAACTCATTTGATTATACTTTCCCCGCGTACTACCATTTGCTGCATTTTCTATATCAATTCTTGTATTTACTTCACTTTCAACTCTCCTATTGATATGGTTATTCTTACCTTTAATAATTTACCTACAAATGGTTGAAAAATTAATATAGCCTTCTCAACTTTGATAAATGTGCGAAGGGTTTACATTGAACGGTTGGTATTTTTTTGCACACACCTACAATTTTATTCCTATTTTTAATTTCTGTGATATTCCTACTTTTAATTTTTGCAATTCGGCAGCTGCCCATGTTTGAAAAAAGTCAACTCGATGTTTAATGTAATGAATTTTTAATTAGGACGAAAAGTTTTATTTGATCGATAGGCCCTGTAAAAATATTTGTTGGCTTCAGGAAGCAATTTACCATTCGAATTTCTATCTAAATGGCGCCATTGGCTGACTCATTCCTCCAATCTTCGAAATCCAGCAGTTGTTGATCCATTCAACCATGGTTGTTTTAAGAATGCGATGTTTTCATTTGAGCTGGACTAATATATTAAAAATGTGATGCATATCCTGAGCTGTTAAAATGCTCATTATCTGCCTATGCTGCTTTACTTTATTTGGCTTAATCGTTGGTATTTGTTTGCAAGTTCCTGACTTTTATTTATTCATTTATTTATTAAAACTCCAAAAGCGGAAACAAAGACCTTTTCATTGGGTCCAATAAACAGAATAAATTAAAATAATAGCAAAAATAACAGTAAAAAAAATATTCAAAATACACAAAAAGCAAGTATGAGGCGAGGATGACATTAAGTTACGCATTACGTTTCAGTTGGGAGGAAAAGTTGTTGCGTGATGAAAAAATGTCTAGGGTAGGGTGACTATTAGTTAGGGCATTGAATGATGAAGGTAGGCGGTAGAATAGTGTTCGTTGGGAAATGGAGAGATGGAATTTAGGTGTGTGTAACCGACTCACATCGCGCGATGTGCGGGCTAGGATGCGGAGAGAGAAATAAGAAAGAGGTCGGAGCGGAAGCACCCGTTCATGATGGAGTGTAGGAATTTAAGGTCTGAAGTCAGCCGGCGATGGGATAGTTGTAATAGGGCAAGAGATGATACGATTTCTTCACGTGAGCTATGTCTGAGGGAGGGCACGCGATGACGGACTATGACTAAAAAGAAATTAAGTGGCGGTTTAGTAATTTAAGAGTGGTTGTGGACGCAGTTGACCAGATGGGAGAACAATTCTCTAGGATGGGTTGTGCACATACAAGAAACACAGATTTTAGGGCAAATGGGTCTGTTATTTATTTTAGTCGATAGAGAGTCCCCACTATTGACATTGCCTTTTTTGAGATCGCAGAAATATGTGGAGTGCTTGGCAAGTGGGTACGCACAGGAGATGGTTTTGCGCTTTAAGGAGAAAGATATTGCAGCAGATTTCTCTGGATTCACGCGCAGTTTCCATTTGGCGCCCCAGCTATCAATGGAATTAAGACAAAACTGTAAATTAAGGGTATCAGCCGCACTGTCAAAACACACTACAGTCATCTGCATATGAAAGAATATTACAACCCGAGGATAGAACATCTTCAACAAGGTCGTCTACGTAGAGTGTAAAGAGAAGTGGGCCGAGGATGCTGCCTTGGGGGACACTAGAGGTAACTGGAAAATTATTCTGGGAGATTCCATCGATTAAAACCCGCTGGCTACGAGCATGTAAGAAGTTAGAAATAAGAGATAAGATGGGGCCATGTATATTTTATCGGGACTGAAGTTTGTGAAGAAGGAGGTTGTGATCGACGGAATCAAAAGCTTTAGAGAAGTCTATATAATAGACGTCGAGTTGCGACCCGCTATCGAAGGCAGAAATGTGATGCAAAATGGACAGATTAATGAGGCAGGGGCAGCCTGGGTGGAAACCATGCTGAAAGGGTGAGATGTATGGGAGAGTGAAGTGAAGAATATGATCATAGAGAATACGCTCAAATGTTATTGACAAAACTGGCAAGATGGAAATGGGGCGATGGTTTTCAATGTTATTCATAGGATCGGATTTCAAAATAGAGTTCTTCCGTTGTGCTGGAAAAGTTCCGGATATGAGGAACCTGTTGAAAATATTTTTTTAATTAGTTATATATATTTTAGTTCGTTATCCTTTTACTTATATTTTTGAAGAACTTAAGTGGCGACACATTTGCTTTATAAATAATTTCCTCTATTGTGTAGCCTCTTTGGACCTCGTAACCCGCTGGAAATGCGACCGAGATTGGCAAAAAAAAATCGGTTTCAAACTTTCACTGCATTTTTCAAAATTCTCCGATCAAACTGAAAAGAGGTCATGAACCACATTCATAGTGAGAGAGACTGTTCTGTTGCTGTCTAAAGATTTGGTTTCCAAGCCATCAGTCCAATGCCTCCGGTCCAGGTTTCTTCGTTGTTAACCGATGTTAACATGCATGATGGTGCGCAAGGTACTATTCTCTCGAGGTGAGTTTTTTTCTGACAACCCCATGAATTCTATTGCTGCGGATCCTTTGTTGGCTGTAGGACAGAATCTAGGGTATTCGTAACCATTAATGCGTTACTTCCCGGATGTTGTTCCAGCGGCTTCCGCATGTTCGCTATTTTACTTTCACTGCACTTCTGTTAGAGCAGCATCGAAAAGATATGATGAATGAATTTTCGGGAGAATTGGAGTGACTGTTTCATAATATCATTAAGTAGGTTTGAGTGAAGGAGTTGTTGATCTTTTCCCCGTATGTGAAGCGGAAATTCCTGAAATCGTTGAAATTATCACCTACTTCTAGATTTGATGGCCTTTCAAAATCGGAGTTAACGGTTCCTCGTGATAAGTCTTATCTTTGTTGAACTTGACTAAGAAAATATACACTTTATGTATATTTTTCCTACTTTATGGTCGTAGTTCATAGCGGAGATTGCATTTGGCTTCATTGCCAATATGTTAGTGATTGAAATTATTTTATCCACTCACAAGTATAAGAATTTTTTTAAAGACTTTTAACGAAAGGATTTTGGTTTGATAATGTTTCCTAGAGCTTTGGAGTTGGGGATATCAAAATTTATCACACATTGATTATTGCCCTCGAGTTCTATTCACCTTTTTAGAAGAATTAAGTAGAAATGACTCATAGTGAAAATGAAGGAAGCATATACATTTTATATTTTATGAATCATGAAGCATTTTAGTTGTTTATATTGCTTAGCTAGAACGACCGGTCTATGGAGTTAGATGTGTCTTTCCCTTAATATCGATAGAGGACCTGATGCAAGATTTCAGCTTGGGCCGAACTTAGCTCCTGTCGCCTGAAATTGGTCGATTGTTTAATTTTTTTCTGTGATTTTGATTACCTAATCGAAATCCGTGCTAGTGATATGATGTGGCGGACGTTTGGAAATGACTGCAGAGTCCTAGTGTTGTATATTAGAATGGTGTATAAAGACGTTCCACGTTAAATGGAGTATCGTGGTTTTCTGAATCCCAGATTGTGTTAAAAAAACAACGAATGAGAGGAGAAGTTGATCGCTACTCTTGAGTATTTGAAGTGCTCTATCTCTGGTGATCGGAATTAGTTACCTTCAGTACCTAACTTCGGAGTCGATTGTTCTAGGTTTTTTAATGGTTTCCTTGTTTTGTTGTTAAATTTAAGATGAAGGATCCTTTCATAGTTTTAAATTGCTTATGTTTTGTAATTTTAAGCTCTTATAGATATTAATTTTTCTCCGCGTTGATTTTCTTATACAGGGGTGATAATCAAAATTATAACAAATGAAAATTACAGAAGGACCCCTAATGGAATGGAATGAATGTAACCCCTAATTGATATCGCTGAAAGATAATTCTGTTTTCGCTCAGAGCTCTGGTGATAGGTCTCCGAAGAAGGCCCCTGTTTGGGATCAGAACAGTAAATAGATGATAATTATAGTGGAGTTTAGGTTCGTGTCTTGCACTAAGTTGAGATATATTCCTTGGAAAGTTTTACTTTTAACAAAATATTGCCTAAATAGATTCAAGTGTGTATAAAGTTTGCATACACTATCGAAAGACTCACGAGGCTTAGTGAGGTGAGAGATGAGGGTGACTTGCTAATTATTGTCACAGAATAAGAGTTATGTGCGTGATGTGGGAGCGCTAAGCAAGAGCTTTAAAGCAGCTCGTATGCTACTCCAGCGGAATGTTTTTGCCATCAACTACATTTAAAAAGGATAGAGGGCACGGCTATTAGAATCTTATCCGAAGCAAATAGCCATACATTATTCACCCACTATCGCGGGAATGTGAGCTCAGTATATGAGATCTGGAACAATCTTCCTAAAAGTTTTTCTGTTACGAAGTGCATACATTTATTGCAGCCAGAAAGCAGGTGAACTTCCCGGGCTTATGTTGGGCTATTATCCACAGGCTTGCCCTAGGTGTTTTTAAGTAGCGTCTATGAAATGCAAACTCATTTCGACGAAAACTTGAGGGTATTATTACGAGTGACAAAGAGGCGACGCCTCGTTCAACCCTTTTTTGCTTTGGATTCCATGGAAACGTAGTGGCTTAAGTGAATATGAAGACACCTTGTGTTTTTTATTCATTTGTTTTTATTCGGTCCTAATAAAATCTTCAAAAGAGGAAAAAGGTTCACATTCGTCTACATCATTACGAATTAATGACTTTTGTATTCATATCGTTTATGATAGTCACTTTTTGTTTATCTTTTTCTCGAACGTGCCCCTGAATCCGTCCAATCCTCTGAAAAGTTTTCGAGTCGTGCTTATGACAAGGCTTTCAGCCCGTATTAAGAGTCAGAGTATACTCTGCTTTTTCGAGATTCCCGGTGGCATGAAGATACGCGACATGACAGCAGTCTTCAAGCATCCCCCCTCCATGGACCTCTCCCGAATGATACGTCGGGAATTTACCGTTTTTCCGTCCCAAATAATGGCGAGGCTTGTGAAACAGCAGTAAGCTTGCAGGCTCGTAAAATGCCGGTGGAGTTTGGTGCTCCAGTTTGTCTGCTCCGTTGATGTGCATATTAGTGGCTAATTCTTAAAAGATGATAAGTCTGTTCTACAATTTTTGACTGAGGACGCATTATTTGTTTTATCCCGATTTTTCTGTATGCTAATTTAATTCTTTCTTGCTGAAATTTGATTATCGCTTAAAAACAACTGCTCATTTTCCAGGTAAAAGCAGTTGTTAGTTGATCTGTAGTACTCATTCTTGCCAGGCGTCATTTTTTATTTCGATGAACGGAATTTTTATAAATATAATAAGCGGGTTTATTGTTTTAATAGTTCTTCCTATGTCCCTTGCTTTTCGAGTGTGTTACATATGGATCTCTATAATTCTTATACTGCCTCAAAAGCCCTTTCTCCTTCATTCTTAATTGCTCTTAAATCAGCATCTTTTTGGTTGATTTAATTGAAATGTGAAGATGTTGATTGCTCGATGTACATTTTGAAAAACGTTGTCGTCCTTCGTTCATTAGCCACGTCTAACACAGAAGTAAAACCCGTCGGCTGTTATGCCGGGTAATTCGCTTCACCCCGTCATCGCCTCAAATTCCACCGTTTCTTTTCCACGACCAGGGCCCGTTTAAACCCCCTCCCCCGTACTCCTCATGCATCCTCCTCTTCTCAGCCTCCTGCTCCCTGCTCTCCCCAAGACTCTTATCCCTTTCTCGGTCCCACATTCGGTGCAATGTTATGGCCTCTTGAGCAGCCTCCCCTTCCCACCGGCTCCTCCGCTCCTTATATCTTTTCCCAGCGCCATCCCTACCTCCCTACCCCCTTTTTACTCATGCCTATTTCATTAAATATTTAATTCAACACCTCCTTATCTTTACGTCGAATCACGTGGCGTATCCTTTTAAGGGGATCGTTCTCCTTTTCCCCCTTCTCTCCCCCTGGCTCCCTCACCACCTCCACTACACCTCCGCACCATTACCTCGCTTGCTTTTATCCCTTCCCTGTTTCCCCCACCCCCCGCCGTAGACCCTTTTCCTCCCTCCTCCTCCTCTCTCTGTACCCCTACCAAAGCTTCACACGCTCCACGCCATTCAGCCTCCTTCCTCCCTCACTCTCTCTCTCTCTCCTCGTAGAGAGTCTCCTCCAGCGTGAAGCCCGTCTTGTAGTAGCAGGTGGGGCGGAAGAGGAGGATGGGGAGGAGGAGGGGGCGGCCCGCCGGAGCGGAGCGGAGTACGCTCTCGTCCTTTCATGCGGGCCCCGCGTGCGGGGAAGTGTGGGGGCTCTGAAGAGAGGATAAAGGGGTAAGACGACGAAGGTTGTTTTTTGTAGAGCGAGGAGCCGGTTCCTCCGTATACACCCCCCCGTGACTCGGAAACGCTAGGTTTCCCTCGAGTGGGATGCGGAAACGTAAAATAATTGCGCAAAGGCGTCCCAGTAATTGGATCCTTTTCGCGGCAGGAGACGGAAAGATTCTTCTCCTCTCTCGGCTTCCTTACGTTTCCAAGTGTTTTCTATGTTTTTTGTCACCGGGCTTTTGGGTTATCAAAAAATTTCCCCGACGACACACATTGGGACCGGGAAGGTCATAGTAGGTGACTCACCTGCCTACGTTAATGTACTTTGATATTTGGTGCGCCAGAAATTTTTTTTTAATTCCAGTAACAGCTGAGGATTAGTGGATAGGACGGTAAGGAAAACTACAAGTAAAAATACAATCCGTGTTTAAATTTCTCAAAATCATACCAGATATTATCTGATTTATTTACCGATTTAGGTACTAGTTAAAAGGTCTTCATATAGGTACATGTATAATAAGTTACGGCATCATAATATACTCTTGTTTTGTATCAATCTACATGATAGTATTTTTAACTGTTATCTGGTTCCGCGATCCTGGGAAAATGTACTCTTGACATTAGGATGGCCTCCGTGGAGCATTACTTTCACGGACTGAAGACCTGGAAGAGGCGCTTAGGAGATGTAAGAAGCCGTCATTCGTTCTTCGGAATATAACAGAAAACAGTCTCTGGTTTCTTAGTGTGAGCAGAGGAAACGCATCAAGATCCAGGGAGTCCTGCGTTAATCATGCATCTATTACATTGTTTTCTACTTGGATCGTTTTTACTTTCGTATGTTGATGAAATTTCAGTAAGCATCGCCCGCCTGCGTTATTTGGGTAAGGGAATGAATATTAGGGGATGAAGAAAATGAGGAAAGAAATCCCGGATTACCCGTTTCCGAGAAATCAAGGGAAATCTAGCGGACGTAAGATAAGCACTTACCTTCATGTACCTTCCTCATGGTACGCAAGGTTAGGAAACAGGGGTCTACTTAAAGAATGTTTTGCCGCTCCGGGATTCAAACCCGACGGCCCTCTGTATGAGAATATGATACTTAAGCTATTACACCAACTTGATCCATCCGTCGCATCAGAATGGAATTCCGCCCCTGAAATTTAATCTGCTCGAAATACGGCAATTTTGCATCGCCTTCTCCACGTTTATCGAGGAATACCAACTTTCCCCTTTGGTGAGTTTTACGCTCGCCATTCGTCAGTGTGTTCCAGATTGCTATTTGACATGTTCTTTCGTCTAAAATATTAAAAGGGGCTTTCGAAGCTTTTGTACTCCCGTAAGTTAAAAAAATAACTTGGCCTCCGACTGAACGCGCTGCACTTTGGTCGTGTCCTTTTTTATTTTTTCAAATTGATGGAGGGACGTGAGACAGCCGTTCCATTTCCGTCCACTCGATTTTGAGCTTTGGGAGGATAATAATGACACATGGCGGCCTTAAAATAATCCCTTGACGCTCGGCGACGTTCCTTGTCACCGTCCGCGCCCATTCCGGTCGCGTTCAATTCAATACGTCGATCTCGTCGGTTTGTGGATTCGCGCTTTTTGGCTCAAATCGGGATATTCCTCTTATTCCGGCGTCGTATTCGTTTCCGTATAGCTGCTGGTGTCCAAAATTTGAAAGGACTTTTGATTGCGTTGAAAATTTCGAGGTTTTTTTTCCTCTTCCCCCTCCCCCACCGCCCGACTCACTCTTCCCGCCCCCGTTGTGATCTGAATGTTTTTTTTTCGCCGACTCTGCTAGCCTTGTGATTTCAGGTAATTTTATTCCACTTCGCTTCCATTACGGATTTTTCTACCCTGGACTAACATTTTTTCTCTCATTCCTCCGTACTTTTGTGGGGGTGATTGATGATCGACTTTTTCGACGCTGGTGATTTGCTTTGGAATGCTTTTCCTCTTGAAAGTAGTATTTCCAAAAGGATATTAGCGAGTATAATTAATTGCGTCTTTGTGTTCCTCTAATTGGGTTAGACATTTGCCATTGACAATTTAACTAGTGATTCGGGGAAATGTACTGGTATACCTACCTAAAATACAGGGCTGTTGTTTCCAGCTTTTAAATACGCCGTAACAAATCAAATTGACGATAAACTTCAATGCAGTTAATTCCAATGGTCAGCACCTTTTAATATAGGTTTTTATAATCTAATTTTCAAAATAATTTCACCTACGCTCCCAATTAATACCAATATTTTTTTCTATTTTCTAGGGAAATCCATAGAGTAGTGCCGGTATGTAAAGAGGTCATTCTCCCGTGATATCACAACATTATCGAAATGGAGTGTTGGAGAATATAATTGCCGTACTTGGTGAATAAAATCGTATATTATTTTACGTGGTTAAAGAGCGACTGTGTGGGTTGTAAGTTTTTTTATGATGGCTGAAAATTTTGTTTCGCGTTTTTATACTTTGTTGTAAATTATCAGATTTATTAATCCCTATTATATATTATGGGTAATAAGTAATAATTTAAAGGACGGATTGTTTTTGTACGTTAAAGCTACCCGTTATCATGACCACAGTCTCGTAGTTTTTTTTCGAATAAGTGTCCGGTATGTGTATTGTCAAGGGCGCATAAGATCGTGTTTTATGAGCCACGTGGTGAAATTTAGTCGAGTTCTTAAATTACGGTTTAATTATTGTGATAACGCCATTGCGGCGTTTTTCGTCGGTGATTGCTTTAATTTCCCTTTTTCCGAGTGTGCGGGTGAACGTATATCAAAAGACTGAACTATATTAAATAACTACTCTGGACATATTAAATTAATGACAAAGCGCGACGCTAATGATCTGCTCAAGCAGGGGGATGGGACGGTTGGTAGTCGGAGCTGGAATTGAAAGAGAGATCGAGTCGTAAAAAGTGTTTCAAAACGAAGAATACAGGGTATTCGATGGAAATAATTCCCCTAAATTGCTGTATGAAGTGTCCGTAAAGATGACTTGGTCAATTAGCCCTTAGGGTTTAATGATGTCACGTATTTTGAGCGCTGTGTTTTAAAAATATTCACTTATTCTTAAAGTTACTCATCAAAGTTTATTTGACAGCCAAAATGTAAGGTCATTTGGTAAACAGTTAAATATGCGGAGGATTTTTTGTACGTTGACTGAATTTTCTTTAGGACCTGCTGTAGCCTTGAGAAATCATAGAACAATGAAATCCGCTGCGACTCATGCGCTGAATATCTGACAGTACTTGAATAAGTAAAACGGTATGACACTTATTTTTGATTGACATGGTGTTCGGGTATAATTTTCCCATAAACTTTTATATTTAAATTTGTTGAAACTATTATTTTTATTCCCTCACTATTGCTAATTGTTTTAAGGGTTTTAATAACATTTTTCTTGCAATGTTAACTCTAAATGTCTCTTCATTTCAGGTGAGTCGAGCGCTTTTCCAACAAAGGATGATAATGGAGCTCGTCCTACGCTTGTGGCTGGAAATATATGTTCCGGTGGATTCGGTGAGGCAGATGAGATTTTTTTCTGTCCCATGTGACAAGTAGTATTTTTCATTATGCATTTAATTGGGAAAACATTAATTAATTTTGTGTTCATTTCCTTTACCCTTAAAATAAAATATTGCCTCTACAGGCGTGTAGAGCGAGGTTAATAATTTCTCAAAATTACCTAGAATTAGTCTGTTAGTTTGTGGGTTTTCGAATTTTTCCTCGGCGTATATCTTGCTTGTAGCTACGAATTTATTGTGCTAATGCCTTGCGCGTTTTTATTTTGTGAAAATTGGCAAAGATCATTGTATCTTTCTTTTTCTTTCACGAATAAATGAGCAATTAGTAGGAAGGCTATTGGTCATTGAATACATCACTACATCTATTATATCCATTATTATGTTTGAATTTGAGAAATTGGTTAGTTTATCTTAAATGCTAATTTTGAAATGCGAGAGGAAGATGCAACTTCACGACAAATTTTCATCCGCATAGATTTAGAAAAATATGAAATGTGGTGGACCTAGTATGCATATTTTGAACTCGTCATGGGTCACTTTTTCCCGCTCGAATTTTTAGTTAGTCATGGTACCCAAATACAGAGTGGTTTTGAGGCTACTATATTTAAATACTGGACCCGCTGTTCTCTGGCCTTTTGTTCTGCCCAGTGTTGACTTCTAAGCAACAATTTATACGTGTTTTTCCCACTTTTAATGTACTCTTATATTTACTAGGCATTCTTACTTGTTTTTTAATGTGTGGTGTTGTCTCTCTGTTTTGAAAGTATAATATTTCGCTTGAAGTCATTCGGTTATGGCTGTGGGAGATCATAAAAGTGATATCAGTCTTATGCCTTGTTTATTTGTTTGTGTTTGCCAGTTGTTTCTCAAAGTAACAAAAGGTTTTTTCGGAATCCTCTTCGTAAATTTATGATACATATATTCACTGGGTTAAAAAAAAAAACACTTTAACCATCTAAATCGTTAATAAAGCTATGAAGCCTTTGAAAATTATTTCTTTTGTTATTTTGGCCAAACAAAGAAAGAACGCCTGAGGTCAGTCTTACTTTTTACTAGTCTGCTTTAGTGGAATCGTGCTGCTATGAATAAATAAGTCCCAAAAACACAAGATGATTACTTCCATTTTTTCCTCAAATTATTAATTCAACGGATCTGACCTTTTATTTTACATGTGCTTATGCTTTTGATAAAGAAACGTTTTTATGTGGATTATTTTTATTCGGATAGTGTGTGCTGCTCACCAAAACGTGACTTGTTTTAATCGACTGAGACTGAACGGACTATGAGATGAAAATTCCCTCGTGCGATAATTTTTAGCTTTTGGAGTTTTCATAGGATACGAAATTAATTTGTGCAAGCTCTATAACTTCAAACAAAGCATGTCTCTGTGGGTAATTTTGGTCTTTCGTGACGTGTTTACTCAAATACTACTCCCTTGGGCTTCCATTAATTTAGGCGTAAGATTTTTTTTCTATTCTTTCACTCTGCATCTTTAATCTATGTGCGTTGTGGGATATTTCGAGTAGAATGCATTTGTTGGTGGTCTGTGCTTTCAGTGGGGAACTTGCATGCAATTTATTTCTCATAAAAATTCAGTGTACAAGAAAACAAATCTTCTCAAGTACTAAAATATACATAATTATATATATATACAATACAGTATATAATTCAGGAGGTTATGAGTCAAACGTAGTCAAAAGTATTTGCCTTTCAAAAGTACATATTGGTGTTGAAGAAAGTCACGTGTTTGAAAGCAGTATTTCTAAGGTTTGACGTCACCGCATGTTATTGCTTCCCTGCCGAACATATATTTCAACAATTAATGATCAAATCACACTAATTATCTCCCGCCATGGAAATTAAAATGACAATTTCGTCAAACTATTTACTCACTTAGAAACAGCCGAATTGTTCTCGGAAAGAGGTCAGTTTGCTGTAAGTGAGGCAGTTCCGTGACGTCATCCCCCAGGTTTACGATGTCTTAGTGCCTACTAGCCGCCTAGTGGGCATTTTTAAGGAGAATTAAAGAGTTCATTATTTTTACCGATAAAATTCATTTCCAATATGTTAAAGAATACGGAGAATCCTCCAAACGTCCTATCTCAAAGGCCTTTTGTGATTCAGTGCCAGGCTTCTTTGAAGTTTCATTTTTCCAACCTATATATAACTTATTGTTAGTCATCAAACATTTAAGAATCATGTAGAAGACTAGCCGTTGAATACCATAGTGGCCAGCTGCAAAGATTGCCAAATTTGTTTGTTCAAATCAATTGCTTTCGAAGATTATAAATTATTTTTTGGCAGTCAGTATTTTTGTTTTTTTCTATGATGAAACGCGAGTATTTCTGTGGGTACTCGCTTCTTGAATGAACAACTAGAATCAGAAATAACCAGCTTTGCGTAGTATTACTCGACCAGCGGTCAACTGGCATATTCATTTCTGCTTCCCCTTATCTGAATCTTTCGGAAGCTTACCAGCAGTCACCTCCATTTCATATCTCATTCCTCTTCACCCCGCACGGGGCAGCCCCTGTAAAGATCTCTCGTCACTGGGAATCCTTGTCTGACATTTCATCCGTCTGTTTCAATCGTTTTCATGTCAGTCTTATCGTGTCTCCTTTTTCGACGCGGAACTATTTGCGTGTTGTCAGTTTTTTGTTATCTATCTGCGTTTGGCATTACGGGATGCTGATTTTTGTTGTCTGAGTGTTAAGAAAATTCTTTAAGGTGGATGGAGCGATTCTTTTGTGCGTACACATTTGCGTTACACTATAACTGTGTATTCTGGTCAGTAATATTTATAGATTAATAAAGTATTGCAATTGGATCATAACGGTATGTTTTTTTTTAGAAATTTAATGCTACTTAAACTGGTAGCCTTCTGGCCCATGACGCATTTCGTAACAGGTCGGATTGCATACGTACTGATTCTTTACGTGCGATTTGATAAATTTCTTATTATAATGTCTGCTACAATTATCCAAGTGTCATGCCGATTCCGGTATTCGAAAAACATATCTAAATATAATTTCATCCAAATTTTTTAGTACTGCGCCAAGAACTCTAGTTATAACTTGCTTCTTTTGAGGAAAAAAGTTAAAATGCCATCCTTGTGTACTTACTGATATTTTTCGCTATGAGTTCCTGCAGACAAACGAATTGAAGTAAGAATTTTTCCCAGTATATTTTATTTCATTTCCTAAGAAAATTATAAAATGTGCTCTTAATGACCTACGAATACCACTTTAGCCACCTTGAAATTCGGAATACATTTTTTTGAACCTCTAGAGGAAATTTTAGGATGTTTCAATTGTTAATATTTACATTATCTGTCGGTCGTTGGTGGTAAAATTCTATTAATTTGTGATCCGCGACGTTTTTTTATCGAAGCTGTGAAGATCTCACTGCTCACTAGGGTTAAGTGTCGCTCTTAAATGGTTAGGAGGCTTGTATCTTCTAGTTAAGTAGTGCGTACATTGTTGGGAAGGGATTAAGAAACCAAACCGGCTTATCTCTGTATAGTGTTTTTGATATATTTTGTGGTGGTAATCATCTGCGGTAACGAATATGTGGAATGAAGAGAACAGTTGGATATTCTCTGCTAGTCTGACAACCTCTTATTAAAGCGTTCTTAGGAATGTTGCTGGCACTTTTATAATTGAATACTTAATAACATTCTTCGAAAAGTGTATGTGATCAATAACTTTGCAGTGTTTCCTAGTTCGTTTGAGTAGTAACATTCTTTCCTCGTCCTATTATTTGGCTCTTGGCACTTGCATCAGCTAATCATTCTTACCGATGAAAGAAAAAAAATGGTTGATGTGTAGGAAGTTGAGTTGTATGAAGTTTCACCGTATCTTTTTTTGGCATCTGTTTGCGACAGGGACGGGAAAACGATTCGGGTGTTTAGAAAAATGGAGAAAAATGACGAAAAACTCCTCCGTCAAGACTCCATTACGTTGCGGCCGTTTTGAGAGATTGAAAATGCCATGGTCGAGGTGGGGTCCAATGTGTCGGAGGTTGCAAAACTAAATTGAAGTCTTGTTGATTGAAATCGGGTACTAGCCAACAGCTGTATTGTGAGTGGTATATTTTATTTTTCGATTGAATAGTGGAATTTCACTAGAAATGTGAAGGACCTCGTTCTGTGGATATCCTCTTCGAGCATCCATAGACCAAAAACTTTTTTTCTGCTATTTCTGCGGCGAAATCTATTTCAAAATCCATGTTTTGGTGGTACTCCACACTTCTGCCGGTTTCAGCCGCTAAATTGGCAATTATCAGTGCAAGTTAGCCCTGAAGGTGTACTATTTTTGAATTATTTTTTTCAATCGGGAGTTCATATCGAAATAAAGATGCTGGTGGCAGCCAATGAGAAATTTTATTCGTTATGTGAGCTATAAATCTGTTCAGATGGAATTGATTTACGTCTGCGCTGAAAAAATCCCACGGTTGCGTTTGCTTATGTTGTGACGTCAATTTGAAGTAAACCTCGCGCGTCATGTCGTTAAAAATGTAAGACACGACGTTGCCGTGTGACGCAACTCAGAACTTTTTTGGTGTTATATTTTTGTTAAGTTTTACAATTTTTGTTCCTGGCGTACGAACTTTATCATACATTTTAAATTACGCTTAATGAAGTAAAAAAACATTAAACTTCACCGTGCAGCTTTAATTTGCGGCAAATGTGTCGCTGTTCACTGCACAAATAGATGTATTAAAATGTTAGGCGGAATGAAAAGGCTGTGGTTGAATTAACCACTGGGGAGAATTCTTTAGGAAGAATGTGTAATGTGAAAAATTATACGCCTTTACTTGAGAGTGAGCCTTTATCTCTAATTACCGCACCGAGTGGTTTTTGGTTTAATTGATGATTTGGAATATTAGCTTTTAGGTGTCCAAACAGTTAAATACTTATCTCACCATCCAATTATAACTCCTCAATACTAACAGAAACGGAACATCATTGTTCGAGGCGGGAATGGGACTTTAAATCTTTTATATGGCTACCCAACTCATTTGGGCTGTTTAAATGGTCGATTGAAAGGGGCTGGAGAGGAACAGTGGCAAATTTTAAGCTATCCGGGACTAGCCACGGAGTTCCACTTTTACGGAGTCACCCGCAAGGCACAAATGTGCGAAATTCCACAGTGAAAAATCATCCGCCTTGACCGGGATTCAAACCCGGCCGTAAATCGAGGGATCCGGGTGTGAATCCCTGTCAAGGCGGATGATTGCATATGCTATTGCATATGCTCAGTAATAACCCACTAGCCTTGAGAATGAGTAACGAGTCGGAAGCCGAAACGTCGGCTGCCTATGACTATCTTACCCGGTGGCGAGCCCGAGAAATGTACACTAATAACCCACTGTTTCTCTGTGCGAAATTCCACAGAGGAACAGTGGGTTATTACTGAGCATATGCAATGGCTGATGAAAAATTTGGGCCGATGATTTTTAAAATTTTTCATTTCCCGAATGCGCAATATCTTGAATAGATCTCAATGAAAAAATAAACAACTATGTTCATATGCGGGGAATTCCATTGTTTTCGGGTTTCGCTGAGTTGCGTAATCTTGGAGGTGACGTTTCGTGACCAATGCTGGCCATGTCTTCAGATCCGAAAGCAATGGAATTACCCGCAATACAGCGCTGCAAAAGCCTCAAGTGGAAATTATGTTCATATGTTTTTGAAAGAGCTCAGAGTAAGTTGTTTCATGTGATAATGGTATTTCTTTCCTTGTGAGTGCACGAAGCATTCCGCTGCCCTCGAGACTGAAATTCCTCCGTCGGTACGACAGAGGCTCTCTAACATGATGTTACTAAAGTGTTTTCTCTAGGGATTCACTCATTTTGCACTCCGCATTTCTCGAATCGGAAATCCTGTCGGTTGGGTCATTCCGCCCTCCTCCCCCCTACTTCACTTTGAAACGAGTTCCAAATTGATTTTCGATTTGTTCCGCGTGTCACCTCGGTCAGTTTCCGGTCGGGATTTCGTGCTCGGAAGATTATTTACGTCCAGTACAATCCGCTTCATTGGACGTTCGCGAAAGCGGTGGAGGGTCGCGCTCCCCGTTGGCCTCCCCTTCTTCACCGCCGCTGCACGTGCTGCGCCCATGCTCTCCACCCACCCAACCCTCCTAACCTCCCCCCTTTGCAGCTTCGACGTTTTTATGTGTGTATGTACTTACATAATGTGAGGGTGTGTGTTGGTGTGTGTGAGCGCGCATGTATCACCTCATCCCAATCGCCCTTTCGTCCTACCTCCCCGTTCCCAATGGCCGCCCCATTCCCATATCTCGTCAGCCGCCCGACACGACCCAGCCCCCAGGGCTCTTTCATCGCGAGGACGGCTCTGCCCCAATCGACGAACCGATACTTCTACTTTTTTATGCCTCGTACTCCCCTGCTCTTTCTCTCTTAATCGTGCATCAGACGGTAGCTATTTGATTCAGCACAAGAGCTAGTATACTAGATAATTGGTAGATATTAAGTATGGAACACAGTGTGATTTGCTAAACGGCGTTCAACGTGTAATTTACAAAAGCGATTGTTAAGGATCATCCACCATAAAATTTATCACGTGTCTTAATTTAAGGAATTCATTGCCACTTCCAAGATCGGTATTAAATTTTAGTATGATAATACAAAGCTATTTAAGTAACTCTTAACTTCGTTCCACAAAGTTTGGCCTAAACAAGTGACTTGCGTTCCACATTAGTCGACAGCTTGGCGAGTTCTCATGGAGATCAAACGTATGAGTGGACTCAATTTCTCTTACTCTGCCCTTAGCTGGTATCGTTCCTACCTGTCAAATCGTCAGAAAGCTGTTAAAGACGAAGACGGCAATGTATCAATATTCAAACCCGTCTCATGTGTAGTTCCACAGGGTTCAATATTTGGGCCCCTTCTGTTTAGTATTTTCATCAAGGAACTCGCTAGTGAAATATCCCATTGCAAATATCATTTTTACGCTGACGACCTGCAAATATATATAGTCCCACCCTTCTGAAATTAACCACGCCATCGCGTTGGTTAACGAGGATATTAAATTTATTTGCGATTGGCTGTTCAAAAGTCGATTAAAACTAAATCCCAACAAGACAAAATCAATAATATTTGGAATTGCTCCTAATGTACGCATGCTCCTTTCAAAAGACCTACCCAAAGTTAGTGTTCTAAATATTCAAATTGACTACTCGAACTCAGTCAAAAGCCTTCGAGTTAGCCTGAGCAGTACCTTAGCCTGGCGCGATCAAGTTACTGCCATCTCAAATAAAGTTCACAAAACTCTCCACAGAATGAAGTATTTCAGGCACTTAATCCCAACAACATTGCGCCAGAGGTTGGTTGAGAGTTTAATATTTCCTAATTTTGATTATTGTTCAATTATATACTCCGATATGACTAATGAATTAAGCGTTAAATTACAAAGACTGCAAAATTCATGTATGCAATTCATTTTTAATATTCGTTTCAACGAGCATTCATCTCCCTATTACGCAAAGCTGGGTTGGTTAAAATTGAACCAGAGAAGAACAATTCAAAAGGCCTTAATGTTATTCAATGTACTGAACTCGAAAACCCCTTCTTATTTATATGAAATCTTGATTTTTAATGCCCAAACTAACAAGAGATCGACCCGTATAACAAAAACATTTTACATCCCCAAATACCGCACAACAAAATATGAAAATATTTTCCACATCTCATCCTGTAAATTATGGAACTCTGCCTTATAGTATTAAATTTTCTAGGAATGTCTCACAATTTAAAAGGAGTATGGCTGACTTTTTATCTGCCAAATGTTCTCTCGCCTCTATATGAGAGGACAAAACTATATGAGATGATATTGTTACATGTTACTTGCTCACTATAATCATTTGCTGTTTTTCTGTCTTATAAAATGTTCGTTTGTTTGCTTTTCATTTTTTCTTATTAATAGGTATTACAGATTGTACATTTTTGTTTTTAACATACTATATCGATTATTGATATTGAGACTGCTTTTTCATTTTCATTTACCTCGCTCATTTTATATCTCTCTGCTGACTTGAAAGTTGTTTGTTTGTTTGTTTTCCTTTTTTTTGTAAGGCTTTGTATTTTGTCTTTATATTCCACTCCTCTTGAAGGCATGTAAAATAATTCAATGTCCTAAGTGACTTTGTCCCAGGACAATAAAATTGTTTTCTATTTCTATTCTATTCGTTTTTTGTGTAATGCTCAATATGGCCGGGTTGCTAGATTGACAATAGTTGCAGGAAAATTAACATTATGATGTGCAGTATATTGACTGATCTTCTAGGTTAATTCCAAAATCTAATATGTTATTACCTAAAGCAGCTTACGCAAATTTAAAGCAATGACTGTTCGGTTAAGTGGCTAAGAGGTTTGATTGATTTCAAAAACCGTAAGTTCGCAGTCGGACTCCCTCTAGAGCTTATGTTGTAAACTGGATGTGGAACGCTTCTTAGATTGTTCTTCACAATTGTTGAACTTACACTTGCGAGGATACTGTATTCAATTATGTCGTAACACATGTCGACTATTTTTCCAAATCAATAAATATGTGGCCGGAGAAACTGGTAGTATTTTTAGCTCTGGTTAATTTCACCCTCACATAATAGTTATTAGCAGCTAGGAGTTATAGGAAGCGCGAATGTAAAAATATATATAGTTGAATAGCGATTGTACAAGCTAAAGTTGATTGGTGACCAGCCAATAAATCTCACTCTGAGGGAGTAGCAAACTGATACGGCATCAACAAAAAAATGAAGTTGCTTATGGAGTATGATAGCAATCATTCTCGTTAGCCGTTGGTTGGATCAATATTACTCCTTCGCGGAAAGTTACTATTCTTGCGAGCATACTCGAAATTGTGCTGGATCAAGTATCGTATGAAACGGGCTTCACCCTCTGTGTCCATCTGCAAGTCCTCTTCGCTTTTACCCCTCCCTGACTGCCCTCTTACCTCCCCGGGCAGGAAAAACCATTCGGGAGCGAGCATTATAGCAGCAGTTGGGAAGGACGAATATGCGATTCGTCCTACGAGCTGGGGGGGAGTAAGAGAGAGAGAGAGAAACGAATTGAACGAGCGGAGGCTGGCGGTGTCGATCCATAAAGGACACGATTTTCGGATGAGAGGGTGGAGCAAGAGCAGGGACGTCGGGTTGGGGGGAGAGTTGGCGATTGGAGGGTTGAGTGGTGCCGTGGAGGAGATGGAAGTAAGAATGGATCTTCAAACTACTTTGCGAGCTGCCTCTGGAGCCTGTGGCAGGGTGGTAGTTGGGAGGCATGAATAAAGAGGAGAGATACGCTGTCGAAGTGTTATAATACGATACGCTGCCGAAGAGATACAATTATTACAAAACTTTTCCTTCCACTGACCATTACCTACTTATTAAAAACGGAACAAGACGATTTCGTCCGGTGTTATGATATCTAGTTAGCGTTAAGTGCAATATGCGTTAACTTGATGGTAGCTGAGAGTTTGGATTTTGAATAGTGCATTAGGCAGTCGATCATCTGACGATATCGATTCGATAATTTATCGGCATCCCTTTCTAAATTAAAAAAAAAAAGATTATCAAGATATAATAAAACCAAGCCTAAGGCACTTCGTTGGCATATAGTTTGTCCACTTTCGTCCTTGACATATTCTTTTAACCTTCCTTTTCATTCCCTCTTGCAATTCCTTTTACCCTTTCCATCACTTTTACGTAGCGTGTTCTTACACTCTGCCATACGCCCCTAGGATGGCTTTTAGGGCAAAACACTGAGGTGGATATAGTTTAAAACAAAGCTTTATATTATTGGCTCTTGGCCTAAATTAACTTGCAAAATGGATTTATGGAGTCTTGAAATCCCCTCCGATTCATGCGCTAATCGGTTGTATGGCTTGGTCTGGGTTCGATTCCCAGTCTGGTTTTACGTTTTTGCCATCTTCGACCTTTCATACTTCATTTATGATCGTCGATTTTTGTGTGCTATCTCTCCATTTCTGTCTCCTACTTTCACGTTACGAATGAATGTTGCATCGCCTCATCGTCTGTGAGCGTTTTCGTGTATGGATGTGTGTATGTATTTTTATGTACGAATGTTGAATGAGATGGAGAGACGAAAGAGATAATGGAAGAGGGGAGGTGGGTGGATGGGTACGGCTGACGGGGCAGCGAGGGTTTGCCGGCGGTAGGGGAAGGTGAAAAAGGGTGTGGGGCACGAGATGTTGAGGGGAGATACGAGAGTGAGCGAGCAATGAGCGGTCGGTGGGCGGTGAGGGTGGGAGTGGGGATTGGGGGGGGGGGTCGCTATTGTGTTCGAGGGGGAGCGAGAGAAGTAAAGAGCGGAAAGTGGGGGGAGGGGAGGTTTCGGTGGAGTAGTGCGGAATGAGAGGAATTCGGGAGCGGGACAATGGGCGAATTTGTTCTGGCGAAATTGGGTCCCCCTGCTCAAACAGCAATGACGATGTAATTTGAACATGTGGAAATTATGAATTGAACGCATTAAGAATGGATGCTGATCCCATCCGGTATTTTTGATGCTTACTAACCGCACGTTAGTGAATGATAATAGATTCATGTCAATCGGGGAAAGATTTCGGGTAAGGTCTAATTGTCATGAAAGGAGATAATTGCGTGTGGGTGATCGATGTTTTTGTGGCGTTAATAAATGAGGAGACTATCTATTGTTGCCTGATTTTCAAAAAACATTTTCAGTGATGTTTCTAGTCAATTGTAAAGGTAATAGAAGTTGTAAAAAAGTGAACTCGGACAGTGTTTTGTACATCTCGAATAAATAATAATAGAGCACATGTGTATAACGACAAACTATATAATAATAAGGGTGAAACTCCAAAAGTCGTGAACAAATAACTTTCAGGGATAATAAAGGGAACGAGGGGAAATAGGGGGGAAGGGACTAGTAAATCACTTATTTGTATGTGTCTGATTAGTATTTCTCTTGAACTAGGTTAGCTGCACGTCAGAGAAACACTAGCCGGTCGAGTGATAGAGCACCTTTTACGTATTGCGTGACTGTGTGTCATGCTTGTGTTGTGAATCCCAGGCGCGGGTTTTTTTTCACGGTAAATCTCTAGATCACTAATCTCTCTCCCCCTAATTATTATTCTCGAAAGGTTTTTGTTTACGGCTGTTGAAGTTACACCCTTATTATGGTATGCAAGCCGTAAGAGCCCACTTCTTTATTATTAACAGACTCTACGATTGAGAAAATTGTGGGAAAATTGAAAGTATTGTCGAGGCATCATTTTGTATCTGAAGGTAAATTCGACAAATTAGCTGAAGATAGAAATTTTAAAGTAGTACACCATTTAGGAGTTGTCGGTTTTTGTTTATCCGAGGACTGTAAGAATCCCCGCCGCGGCTTTTGATTCTCCGATGTGAGATGTGATAACAGATTGTAATGGAAGAATTGCATCGCGTCGGAGAAGACGAATGTCTTACTCGAGATTTTTTTCTGTTACTCCCCTGAGTCTGTCATCCCCTACCCGTCGAGTGCTATCTCCCTTGCGGGCGAGAAACATGAGGAAGTGTCCCCGCTATCGATCAAGTCGACCGAAAGTAATGCAGTATATTTCCTGCCCAAGACAAGTTTTCTCGAGTCCCTATGAATTCCCGAGTATTGGGTGGGACGTGTAAGACATGTTTTCGCGCTATCCCGTTTACATTCGCAGCGCATGAATTCTTCGCTTCTGCACTTGTCTTATTAAGATTTTGACATCTCTTTTTTTGCCGCCGTCTCTCCCTTTGTGACTCAATGACATGTACGTCGCAAACGTCAAATTTATTTGGTTTGCGTTGTCTTCCACGACCGTGGAAGCATTTGTGGGAAATTTCGTAAATCCCCTATAAACGTCGCGACAGTAACGAAAGATGTCGCTCTCCGGCATATACATAAATGTAATATATTCGTTGCAGAATAAATCACCCGCATTGATCTTAGTATTCAGATCTGGACCTACGTGAAATACAGACCATGTCGCTTAGAAATGCATCGTTGTACCCATCACATGTTTTTGACGATTGCTGACGTACAAGTTTCCTTAGCCAACAAAACGTGTACAATATTGAATATGGAAGTCTTTCAAATATGTTCTGAAATGCCTATTCTGGTGATGGGTGGTATAATTGTCCCCTGAAAGCATGGCTTTCTTTCCGAATCACGTTGAATTGCCTTGAAAGGCATTTGTCTTGGCCATGAAGCATGCTGAGAATTTTATTGGTGTAATGGCCGTAAATTTACTTAATGAATAGTTACCTAGGAATGTTGTGACCGTGTAACAATCATGTCGCTAAAGACTCAATCCCAAGACGCGCGGTGAAGTCTTTGATGACAAACGGAAAATCGAAAATATGATAGCGCAGACTTGTTGGCACCTTGGCTGCCTTAGTGACCCAGTGCTTCGAATTGACAATGATTTTACTCATATTACTCACCAAAACATTTAAATTCTCCGTGATAGCAAAAGCGGAGGAAGTGTCGGCGTTACGCTCTGACTGTGATAAAGAACTAAGATGGCAAAGTGGCAGCATACTCTCCAAGGCCTTGGAAGTGGACCTTTTTTCACAAAGATTATTCATTCGTCCGGAAGGAAGTTTTTTAAACGTTATATTTCTATAATTTCACCGTCATCTCTGTGAAGAATCGAGGTCCTCGGCCCTCTCTCCAATAGATTCTTTAACAACGTCTCTCTGGAGAATTATATCTTTGACAGTATTGGATAAATGATGAAACATGTGATCGGGCGTATATTTTGACTCATATTAGTCAAAACGGAGTGCCTCCTTTTACGCATTCAGGTGAATGTTGTATCGTGAGGATGGACCAGAGTTGTGAACTACGATCCCTCAGCGTTCGCGAGCGAGAGAGAAGGGATCCACGGAGATGAATAGCGATCGGTAGGGAGAAGACGTGTTTGCGAAACAAGTCACAAACCTTCAGATTACCACCACTTTGAGGGAGCAAAACGTTGGGAGGACATAAAACGGCAGCGTAAAACAGTAAGGCTGGGCGGGTGGGAGTGAATAATAATCTTACAACGTGAAGGAGCATGTGACGGGCGAATACGCAATGAAAGGGACGACGCTTGTGTGGTAAGGCGGTTGGCAGGGGAGGGGGGAGGGGAGGCTTATACGACGTACTACTGAGCCTCGCCTTCCCGTCTTCGAAATCGAGGCAAGATGGAAGTGCGGAGTTGAAGGAGAGGAAAGGAGAACGAGATGGGTTTTTGTGTCTGGGTCGTGTGAGGGAGTGTGCGAGGAGTGAGAGAGGGAGGTATAAGTGGGAGCAGAGAGGTGGAGAAAGAGAGGAGTATTTCGCCATGGACAATGCCTTCTGGAGTGGGACGAAACTTAAGGGCGGGTGGCAGGGGTTGGAGGAGGGGGTTGGTGGCGGTGGTGACGGAAGAGGAAGAAGACAAGAGGGAGATGGAAGGGAGTGGGCGGGCGGGTTGGGGGTGGTTTGTGTGAAGTGGAAAGGGGGTTGTAAGAGTGCGTGGGAGGGATATATATATATATATATATATAGAGAGAGAGAGAGGGAGAGGAGGAAGAAAAGGGAGATTGAGGGAAAAGAAGTTGGCGGAAGTAGGGTTGAGAGGCGAGCAGACGTTGGCGTAAGACGCGGGGTGAGTGGCGGGGGGGTGAGGGGATGGTGAGGTCGAGACGACGGGAGAGGAGGGAAAGCGAGATGAGAAAGAGATGGATGAAAGGGATTTTGGAGGCGCCCTCTCCCCCACATCACGGCCCACTCCTAACCACCCACCCCTCTTGTCTCTCTCTCCTCAGGGTGGTAGTGGGTGGGAGGGGGAAGGTTGAGGGGTAAACCGAGCCCGTTGCATGATGGGAAATCTGGATTTGGAAAGCGAAAACGGTAAATAACGCCGACGGTAGTCCTCTCTCTCTCACCCCGCCCACTCTCTCTCCCTCTCCGCAGCTCGGAATGCATTGGATTCTTCGCCTATACGAAATATGAGGAGAGATGAAGTTCTGAGTTCGAGGGGGGTGAAGAGGTGAAGGGGATGGACGTGGTATTTTTTTGTGCTGGGAAGGGGCGGTCGTGTGGGGGGTGAGTCGGGAGCAGAGCGGGTTGGAGGAAGGCAGGTGTTTGCCGGAGTGGGGTGGAGATGGGAAATGGTTGGAGATTTCGCATGGTTGTATTCGTGTGTGCGCGTGAGGGGAGTAAGAGGTTGGAATGGTGGAAGGGACAGGCAAGGGGTGAGTTTTATTTTGAGAGTAGGGTGAGAGGTATAGGGCTCGGGAATATGTAGTGTGTGTGTGGATGGAAAGAAGTAAAACATGCTACCAACAATATCCCATTTCGACCCATCTCTCCCTCTCTCTCCCCGGCGCTTGCAATCGTCCCAAGCCGCCACTTCTGGATCCCCCCACCCCCCGCGCACTCACACCCCTGGTCCATCCACCTCCTCCTCCTCCTCCTCCACGAAACTCGCCCCGCAAAGCTGTTTCAAACCCTCCCTCCCCCTCCAACCTCCTCCGCCTTCTACTCCCTGCCACACTCCGCGAGAGCGGCCCCTATCCAATTATCCTCCCAACTCACCTCCTGCTATAAACCCCTCTCCCACACCCTGCCCATCCTACTTAATTGAATGCTTTGGGAGGCCATTACCAAAGATGCAATAGTGATTTTTAGGGGGCGCCTCTCTCCCCGAGGAAGACTTGGCTACCTCCGCAATGCGGTGGGTGGGGCGGGGGGCGAGGTATCGGGAGGGAGAAACGGGAAAGAACTAGGTATAAATAAAAAGGGGGAGATGGCACCCCCCTCCACCCATTTTTGCCTCCCATCCACGGCAATCGGACGCAAACCATCATTCTCCTCTCCCTCCCTGCCTCCACTATATAACCCTCCCCCCCCTCCGCTGTCCTCGCCCTCTTTTTAAACTGTCGTATATTCCGTAATTATTCTTCTTTAATCAAAATGGATTCCTCCATCTCTCTCTCTCTTTTTAATGTTTGGGTTTCATTAAAATTTTTGCGGTGGTTTCATTGAAATAAAAAATAAAGTGGATGGGGGAGCGGATTGCAGATCTGAGAGAGGTGAGAGGATGCTTGGGATGAAAAAAGGAATATTTTTCAGAGTGCGCTGTGGTTTGGGATGTAGACGGGAGATGTTGATTGAGCTTTTAGCCGCTTTCCTCGGCGCGGCCCGTGAATATGCCCACGTGGACCGTTAAAATTAGTACCCCCCCATCACCCCATCCTCCCGCGATGTTAACGTTTTCAATTTTTTGATGCAATTTTTCCCCGGTAGCAATTGTTTTTTCTCGTCGGGGATGTCGGGTCAAAAGTGACTTATTTGCACAATTGGGGAATTTCGTTTAGGGAACGCTAATCGAGAGTTATTACGTCCTTGGACCTACTTTTTCATTTCTGGCATCTATCCAATTGTGTAGGCGTTGCGGGGAAAATGTGATGAATGGTATTTCAGGTTACCGCATCCGAACGCTGAGAGTGAACGTGGCAATATCTCCGTTTCCTTGACGTGTTTGTCATTGCATGTTCCCTAGTTTGTAGAAAGAGCATCATGTAAGTTGGCATAATTGATTTTGCTCTCTTCTCAGTTTTTTTTAACGGTTTTCTCTATCACGTTTACGTAAATTTAAAGTGGTATATAACCACTACTTGACTCTAGAAAGAATCTTGACTCATTAAGGCCAAATACGTATGTTTATATATGTCGTGGAAATTAAGGGATAATATTTTGTGGTCTCAGTCGAAGGGAATGCTCCCTTGGAGGTATATTCTTGAATTCTCATTCCCATTCTTGTATGTAAAAACTCCATATTCCGAGTCGTTGAGGTAATACTCGCTAGAAATACATTTAAGTCTCATTGGTATTTAAGAGTATTGGTTTATAGGCTTCTATAAATACGTGCAGATCTACATTCCGACATATATACACTCAAATTCCGGCCACAGATTTGCATTTACTACGCCAGAATTGCGAGGGTGTTGAACTTCGTGCACTGGACGTGTACAGTGGTATCCATGGCTGAATTTGAGCTCTTATCTGTACAATGGCGTTTCTTACAATTGCGATGCAACCACGTGGAAAATGAATGTCGGCAGTTGTCCGGAGAATATCAGCTTGAATGGATGCTTTAACTTGGCTCGTTGGATGATAATTTGAATGTAAGGTTAAAAACGTTTTTTTTTGTAGTGAAAATTGAGTGGACTGCAGTCCTCGATTCATTGTGCATAGCGCACACTACTAGTTCCACCATTGCGATCTCGAAAGTCCTGTTCAGTATTTCCCTGGAACAAGTTCTATCAAGTCTTATTATATATTTCTTGTATCTTTCAATTGATTAACTGGTAAGAACTGTGTGTGTTCTATTCTACGTCTATATTTATACACAACTTTAAAATAATTTTGAATAGGATTGAAAATCAGTCTATAGTTATATCTTTGTCATTGTTACCTGCATATCTCTCATTTAAAATAGTCATATGAAGTGGAAAACTTTGACGTATTGGAATGAACGAATGATGGCTTAAAACTACAAGATGATAGTTATAATTACTGGAGTTTGGTCATATTGGTCGAGGCTATGATATAAAGAGGTCAATGGAATTCAGAGAAATCGGAGAGGAGGGTGTTATGGGGATATAAACGTAGAGGAATTGGATCAGAGATGAAGATTTAGTTCTAAATCCTTATGTTCGATGGAATTGAGCCCCCGAGTTGGCAAAAACAGGAGAATCGTATTTGCAAAAAAAAACAATTGATTTTGGGTGAAATTGATGACGAAGGGTCATGGATTGCGATGATCAGGAAAGATAAGGTATGCGGAGATTGGAGTTGTGTGGCTCAGAAAATTGGATCTTTAAGGAGGGGAGATGAACGTAAATTGGAGGCTTTTCTGATCTGAGTTGGAATAAAGATGGAGGGAGTGGATTAGGTGGGTGAGTGGGGGAAAGAAATTAGGTGCTGGGGGTTGAGGTAGTAGAGGATGTAAGTGGGTAGGGGTTGAAGCCTGGGATAGAGAAATAAGAATACTTTTTTAATCGTAATATGTGGTTATTTTTATCCTGGGCTGAGTGGAAGTTAGTGGAGAGTGGAAGCCTCTGATCGCATATGAAATTCCTGTAATTGGTTGGAAGTAAAGAGGGCAAAAGATGTGTTTGAAAAGATGCTGATTATTTTGTGTGTATTTTAAAACACTTGAAGGTGCTTGCTGTTGTCAATGATCAATCTCATTTTTCATGCTATTTACTCTGTCAACATTATATAAAATATTAGATGCTCTTGTTCTAGGCTGTGTGTGGCTTTTAACAAGCCTGCACTTGTACTTGCTTGAAATGATGGAGATGGTAGAACCTCTGTTTTTCCTGTGTTTTAACGATTGACGTGATCATTACGGTGAAAAATGCCTTTTGTGTCACAAAATGACCTTTTTTCGGAGCAATAAGTGGAAAACCTACAAAACTGTTTTGTGAGTTTTTATAGATATTGATGGCGGAGCCGTTCTTTTTTTATGGATAACTAGGTACCTGAAGACATCATGCTATTCAATGTTGCCATTTCTATCATGCTTCGTGGTATTTCTCGCCGAAATCTACCCTTGTTTACCATTCTGTTTTGAAACGCTTCCGTGTCAAAAAGAGAGTCGTTACGTTTCTATCTTTGGGTAATTTTTGATGCGATTGGCGGTCTCCGTTCCTGGCACAATTCTCGTGCTGGAGACGTCGGTTGGTGTTGTGTTATTCCCTGAAGCCGCAGTCTCGTAACGATCCGTGGGTGTTCGTGACTGAAATCCTCGATGCTCCAAAACCTCAAACCGTTCTAGAATCGTTGAAATTCTGTACGCTTGCCGTGCACTCGATGCATGTCCTAAAGAATCTAAAACGAAGTTGTCCCATAAAGACTTGTCGTTTTTTCCTCCTATCGTAGTTCGATAACCCTTACATTCAATCGAACCCTGGTTTCCGCCCGGTACGGACGTAGTTATCGAGGTTTTTAATAACTGACAAAGTTCATGGATTATTTTAAGAATTGAGTTCTTGATACATAACGTAATTACCTTTAGGTCTCGAAAGTTAATAGTCAGCTAGGAATTTTCGTAAAAATGTATTAAGTATGGCTAGGAGTTGACGATTAGCTTTTTCGTACTGTTTATTTTGTAAAGCGTTGAATGTGATGATTGTTTATCTTTTAATTTGTCAGTAATTATGCATCATTTAGGTGAGAATACAGCTTTTCCTTCATTTAGAAGTCGATACGGAGCATTATAAGAATTATTCCCAATAACCCGCGTATTTGCTTTGTTTTTGTGCACAGATCGTTGAGAAGAGTAAAAATCTGTAGCTTGTTTCATTATTTTAAAACTAATGTAGTTTTCGGCTTTTATTGTACCCTGATCTATCTTGTCGTACGATTTTTATGATATTGATTGTGCTTTTTTGTAATTTAGTTTGGTGAGTTTTTAGATTTTGAAAGCGATATTAGGACGTCTCAGTTGGACATATCTTGCCTCGTTGAAAGAGTAAACTGATTTTTCTATTCGTTTTCAATCCATAGTTCGACTTTAAGCCGGAGTTCATTTGGATGGTTGAGCTCATACACTGCCCCAAAAATGACGCGGTAAGAGCTCGGGTTCTCTTCCCTCTTCAACTCGAGGTCTTTTCTCGGCCAAGAGCATGTTCAGAAAATCACTCATCTTAGATATTGGCCTAGTTTCCAATACCCAGGCTTGAGGTGCCCAATGGCTGTGACAGTTCCGGCCATTGCGACATATAAATAAAAGTGGGAGGAAATACATGCCTCAATTTTCACTCGACTTGAAATAGCGTGTGCTATGCCCTACACGTTTACAAAATTATTTTTTTCGGTGTATTTTCCTCATTTTGTATTTATTTTGCCGCGGCATAACTTAAATCGGCAAACTTTTCCCCAGGTTCGTGAGCTAAACTTTGGACATTTCAGTTTTATAGGGGGCTATATTATAACGACCGTTTCTGTTCCCGTAATTTCGTTCTTAAAGTTATTTTACGAGAAACGAATTCAAGAAATGTGCAATGGTAATATTTTTATCGGTGGAAGGCTTCTGGCTTGAATAAAAGCGTTTTAAAACTTATCTCTGGTGCTTCATCATTAAGTCATGTCAAATTCTCCTTTCGTGTGTCTCGTCATGGAAGTTTATTCTTATTAGTTTATAACCACTTATTCTCATTATTCTTGGATTAAGTAAGGTAACATTGTCGGGAATAGTAGATGAAGAAATGCGTGACCATCGACCTCGCCTTAAGTACAATACTTTATGAAAACCAGCAATTGCAAAATTTATCGCCGAAACCAGTTTTGGCGTTCATTTTTCTACTTGCAACAATATCTACAAAAGCCAACGCCGAAATCAATTTCTGTGTTGGTTTTGACGTTGAATTCGGAGTTAGTTTTTTATTGGAACCATGGTATAAATACTCAAACTAAAACTAAATCGTAGCTTGCATGTGGGTAATATGAAAGTTGCTTTGAAGAGTTAATGTAGTTTCTCAGTTGTTCTCCATTCTAAGTTTAAACTTGTGTGGCCTGTGGCTTCTCAGTTTATGTGCCTTGAATTTTGGCATTGTGAGGGGGTACATTGAATCGCTCAGAGAAATATTTTTCTCGTACGCTTTCTTAGGAATTAATAAATTTAAATTTATTACCCACCGTAGTGCTTTCTACTAAGCAGCAAAATAACTTGTATTTGTGAATTCGTCGTTTGCATCGTATGGCTTAAAAAATTAGTCAAATTAGGATTTTAAAAATTTAACCTAATGGCCTGTTATTTTTACAAACCACTACAATAACGTTGTTGTATAATTTCAACCTAGATTTTTCTCTTCGAAAAATTAAACTGCGATCCATTGCATTAATATTTCTACGTTTCATCCAATCGTTTCGTCATATCTATATCTTACTTTACGTCTAAGTAGTGCTTTTACAAACGTAAAATAGTGCTATTATTGAGATCACGTTCATTTGATGAGTCACATGATACGTCAACCAAATCATCAAAAGTTAATCTACCAGTTAGTCTCAGCTAATACTTATTTTCTCCTTACCAACTCTTTAATGTGAAGAATAATTCGTTTCCTCATTAAATTGGAAATAGTGATGCGATGTCAGGATTTTTCACTGGAAATTGTCCATTTTCAAGTTGTTATTTATAATTTTTGTTATTATTTATTTTTTTGGGGTTTGTGTTTTGTTTTTCAGGTAAATATATGAGATCACCATCCCCACAAATCTATACGCCGTCTGCATATTCATAGGTGTACACTTTATTATCGTGGCTACCATTCTTGTGGAATATTTTCCCAGCGAATGCATTATGAAGAGTCAGCGTCTCAACTTTATCTGTTGCAGCCACGACGTTAAAGTAGTTTTATTCATTTCTAAACTGTCTGGGACGGAAAAAAATACCAAGTTCATCATTTACGTGGTGGCGCTGCCCATTAATTTGGAGAGTTTTCGTGTCCCCAACCCTCATTTCACTCCTCGACCCCCCCTCTCCTCCTCCTCCCATCTTCCCCTTCATCGCTCTCGCACCGTCACTTTTTCTCTCGACTTGCTTCCGTCTTCTCATTTCTTTCCCCCTCCATGCTTCATTTCCGCCTTCACATTTTTTTCTGTTCCCGGTGTTTCTTAAATCGCCCACCCCTTGGAAAGCCAGGTCAATTCGAATTTTCCTGCCTGGGTAAGAGGGCGCCATCGGACGGCATTTCCTGGAACTCTCTCCATCCTCTCCTGGAGTTCCTGGTTTTACCGCTGGTGTGTGGCGGCGCTCTGATACGGGTGTTGTACGCTTCGCCCATTTCACGTGTTTCTTCAATTTCTCGTAGCGGTTTTTCCGTTATTGACTTTTGGTTTCCCGTTACTTGTTGTTGATCCTTGCACTATCTCGAGAAGCATCCAGTGGAATGATGTGAAAATCCTTTGAAATGGAAATAGCTCATGCATGACAAATCCAATTATATTTGTAATGTATTGAATATATTTTGCCTTGTAGGACATACTTACCGAATATGCTGATAAAATTGAGATAATTAAAATGGGAAAAATGTTGTGCGTAAAACTTAAACTTCGGTGGAATAATCTTATGCCTTGTCAAGCAAAGTCATATTCCTGCGCAGGATTTCCTAATTGAAAAGTTGAACCTCTATAATTTACCTGTTGATGTCAGTATGTCTTGAGATATGTGTCATATCGTGGGGTATATTCATGCAGTTGTGGAGCAAAACTTATGCTCGCGCATACTGAACGGCATGAGCAGCGTTATGCATCACTTAGGTGAATAAATAATGAATCCAAAAAATCCGAGATACATGATCTTATCTTCCTTAAGCAAAACAATATATAAATTTTAAATATTCCAAATATCAAAATTACGGCAAACATTAATCGTTTGGGGTAGATTTTTTTCATTCTTATTTTCTTTCTTCTCTTCTAAAGATTATCCTTGTTGTTGCAGCCACGACTTCCAACAATCTCTTTTTTCAGCCTTCCTCTTCAATTCATTGTACGAGGTGCGTCCCATTTCCATGGCCAATACTTTTAGATACGAAGTTCTCGGTCGTCCTTTCCGTCTTTTGCCTAGAATTTTTCCTTCCATAATATTTTGTATGAAGTTGTGGTGCCTGAGTAAGTGTCCGATGAGCTTTGCTTTTCTTGTTTTAAGTGTTTCCAATAGTTCTCTTTCTGAATGGACTTCATTTAGTACATGTTGATTAATTTTTCTATCGGATCACCTAGTTCTTGTAATCCTCATCCAAAACCACATTTCTGCAGCTTCAAGTTTGGTCATTTCACTCTTCCTCCTCTCCAATCCAACCCTATTTTGCTCATTGCTTGGAACAGGAGTCTCCAGTCAACATGGTCAAAAGCCTTTTCCAAATCAACGAAAGCCATGTAAGTTTTTCTGTTAATTTCTAGTCTTCTCTCTAGGATTTGTCGCAATGCTAAAATTACCTCTCGAGTGCCTTTTCCTGGTCTGAAGCCGAACTGATCACTATCTAATGTCGCATCAATTTTCTTTTTTATTCTATCTTTTATTATAACCAATAAAATTTTTGAAGCATGGGGCAGAAGCGTTATTGTTCGGTAATTCGCGTAATCCTTTGCAATGTCTTTCTTGGGAAGTGTAATGGTTCTGCTTTTTGTGAAATCATGTAATTTTCCTTCCTCATAGGAACTGGGTACAATCATGTAAAGTTTGCTCTTAATTGTATCACCACTATGCTGCTGCAATGTTATCCACACCAGTGGCTTTATTTTTCTTTAATTTATTCAGAGCATTGTTAAACTCAGCTCTTGTTATGGGTGGCCCTTTGCTATCAGCGTCAATAAAATTTTCCTCCTCAATATACTCTTATATTTTTTCGAATTCATTACCATCATAAGCGGTTTCAATAGGCTTTCCGGCAAATGTCGTGGTGAGAAAAATATTTCTACTGGAATGAACTATAAGAAATAGTCAGCGCAACCCTCAGTGTTCCAGACTCGATTCAGTACTTATCCTAATTTTTCCATGTAATTTACGTTCCTCTTAATGATAAGGAATAGTTGTTATGTGGTGCGATTTAGTTCTTGGGGCTATCAGTTATGCTTTTTATCGCATATTTTTTGTCTTATGTGATGGAATGATCATGGTGTCAATCAAATGAGTCATTTAATTTTTATTCTGAAATTGCGTCTTTTGAAAATTTATCGTGTAAGCTCCGATCATGAACAGCGAGCATATTTCTGTTGCTTAAGGTAGATTAATCTACAGTTTTCGCTAGATTTCATAGGGCCAGTGTTTGCATTTCATTTTAAAATGTAAGTAGTTAAGGAGGCATGAAGCACATACGTGTTGGCAGTGTAAAGGGTGTTAAGTCCTAAATGGCCTAATTTGAGTCGTCATCTCAAAGATATTAGAAAAATGAAGAGCTACTGGATGGTTTAGAGTTGTGTGTACCATCCAGTAGCTCTTCATTTTTCTATCATTCCTAAGATATTGACTAATTTTAGCTTATGTTCGACTTAACAACCATTACAGAGTTGACACAAATAAAGTAATAATTATTATTTTTTTAAAATGGTTCATGCCATTCAACATCTCATCATTAAATAAGTTTATCTTGTTAGACTTTTTAACTTATTTTTTCCTTTTGCTTGGTCGCACGCCTTTAATACAGTTGCTTCGTCTTTCATATAAATTTCAAAAATTCAAAATACATATTCAGGTATGATGTGGTGAAACACTTCCGTAACAACAGAAGCAAACCACATTCATTTTTCCACCAGTTAGGTTAAATTTAGTTTTTGTTCAATTCTTGTTTGCTCTTCCAATGAAGCGTAGCATTTATGTAAAATGCTCAGCATTACGTAATAAAGATTAAAATTAATTATTATTAAACTTTTTTCAATTTTACAACAGTTAATACGTTTAGTTAATATTATATATTTGAGAAAATACAAATTACCCACTATTACACTCATGACTCGATCTGTGTCAAAAAACAGTTTTAATAATGGGTGCCTGTGGTGCAAAGCGGTACCTTATCTCAGGGGAAACGACTTACTGTTAAGGAAGTATCTATAACAGTACTGTGTTTATCGGCTGACAGCATCAGTAGGAGGTTGAGATCTATTTATATATATTAATACCACATTCATTGAATTTTATATGTTGCGACATCTCGCTCAAAGTACCATGAATCCTCTCTTCATCTCTGCCTTTCGGAGTCGGTTCTTCGCATCTGAAGTTCATTTTTATTCATGCTTCCGCTCATAAAAAGCCTTAATCGAGATGAGTGGAAAACTTCCCATTTCTCATGTACATTCTTTCTTATGGAAAAGCGTCGACGTTAGGTGTTGGTTTTATTTTTTTAGGAGAAAAGGATGGCCCGCAGGGACAGCAATCGGAGAGGAAGAAGGTTGAGGTGCATATTATGCTCTTCTAGTCTTTGTAAATAATCGGATGTAGAGCGATGAATGAGCGAGTTAATTATTATGATGCAGCTTATTCGTATCGTTTGTCTGCGCTTCATGCGCCCGTTACAATTAGTCATTGTTTAGTTGTAAGAAACTTACGATAAATTTTTAATGCTTTTTCATTCTCAGCAAAATGGAAAAGAAAATTAATTTACAAAAAATTGAAAAGGCAGTAAATAGCCTTAGGGTAAATAAAATGAAGCGAACACTTTAAAATACAGAGAGAGAATGAAGTATGGGTGAACTAGGGGAAAATTAATTTACAAAAAATTTAAAAGGCAGTAAATAGCCTTAGGGTAAATGAAATAAAGCGAGCACTATAAAATACAGAGAGAGAATGAAGTATGGGTGAACTAGGGGTTCATCCATGACAAAGTACTCGCAGGAAGTTTCATTATGTCTTAGTCATTACGTGGGAGTAAACTCTTGATAGTGATGAGCATACCGCCTTTGTACTGAAAGGAATGCCATGCCGTATTATTCGGTCTTTTACATGCCACCTCATAAATTGGCAGTCGTCTTTTAGGAGACAATCGTCTTTAAGGCATCTGACAGTTTTCTTTGGCCGATTCCGACGAATAAACTTTTATTTAGCGTGGAGTAGTCCATCGATGAGGAATCTTCTGTTTTAAAATGCTAAGGAGTTTTTCATTTACGCTAGAACTGGTATCGCTTCACCATTTTTAATAGTGCAAGACCCTTCGTATCGCCATCTTCATATTTTTAGTTTTGGTTGTTATTTGAGGTAGAAACGTTAAAAAAATTACGAATTTTGTATGTTCACTCGTAGTCGAGTAGTTACTATATGTTACCATAGTGGTTGTCAATGATCGCGTCTTTAATTACTCATCACAAACATATTTTTTTAGCTTCGACGAATGAGGAAGGTTCGCATTTGTGTCATGTTTAAGGGTAATCGAAGTGTTTCCTGTCGGGATTCTCTTTGTAATGTTTTATTAATTAGCCAGTGCAATTTTTGCCTTAAATACGTGACATTTATGTCTTATGAAACGATTATTGAATTAGTAATTTCACCCTAGCAACCTCTGTAGTTATTCGTGCGCGAAAATTTCAGTTCTCAATTTTTAAGACATTAAATCTGATTTTGTTATCTGACCAAGATTCCAGCATGTAACTGTCTTTTTTGTGGCTAGTAAAAACTTTAAAGTGAAAATTAAAAAAAAAATATCGCATACTTTGAACTATAAGTCAGTGTGAAAATTTTCTTGTTATTTATTTTTTATTACTGATTTTGTACGACTTGACGTGAATTCTAAAAATGCACGAGCTGTCAACATAAACCATTGGAGTAGTCTCCGTCCTGTGCCAATTGCTGTCTTACTTTCTAGAAAACCTTCAAGTGATATATCGTTTGCCACAAGTGAAGTTCAAATTGTTACTGTCTGCTAAGGATGTCGATCGTAGCGTAAGTTTTTTGAGGGGCGTCAATGATAAGCGATTTATCGGTGGCTGAATTTATACTACATTGCTCTTGTCAACCACCGGATAATGGTTTTAATTCGCATAGGTGCCTTTGAAAAGAATACCCCCCTATTTGGTAGTTACACTGTGATTTTTACCCGTGTATCAAGGGTATCAAGGTCAAGCGGACAAGTCAGGCTCGTTTGCACTTTTAAGCGATGGCGCGCTTTCGGTTACACCATCTGCTGTGTTCCTGTAGTCCCATTTATCCCCGCGCGGCGCTTCAAACGCTCGGCGCTCTTGCTTAACTCGCCACCCTGGGAACAGATGGCAGGGTAGTTCTCTTGCTCTCCTTTTCCCTTCTCATTCGGGCTCGAACGTCGGTGTCGTTTTTCGTCGCCCCCATTGAGGAAAAAGGAAATTATATCGTGCGCGATGGAAGACAAGCATCGCAGCTATCATAAATCGGAGGTCCTGTCTGTTTTTTTACTGCTAATTCTCACAACATATCAGATATGGCAAACTTTATTTTATAGTGGCACCAAGTTTATCAGGATTTTTGTACGCCCTCTTTTGTGTTTTACTCTCACAATTTATGACTTACATTTAAATGGTTATGACCTAAGATCACGTACCTTTTTGTTTGAAGGATACTCTAAAAAAATCAATCGCCAATGAGCTTTCGTGTTAAAACTTGTTCGTGATTTAGTTCTACTCATTTCTCCTGGCTAATTTTTTCTCATAAATACTTTTAGTGCGCTTTGGTCTATTAAACCCTGTCTTACGCGCTTATGGCGGCTTGTGGTGTATTTTTTGGCAGTAGGGTTATATATTTTATTTTGGCTTAGTTTATTGACGAGCTGATTGTTTGACTCACCGCCGAGTTGGTTGCAGTAACTGCCTGACTTAAGGGGTCGAATAAGTTTATTTTTATTTCCGGAAAATTCAAGTATTTCTTAATAGTCAGGTGTGAATAGCACCACATTTAGTTGCGCCGAGATAAATAATTTGGTTTGGTGAATTTACATGCAATCAGAGTAGATCCGTAGAAACAAAGGAAAGTGTTGAGTTGTGTTGACTAGTTTTTTTGCTGATTAGGCTGCAGGTGGTAGGTATATTTCATAGCTGGTGGTGCTAATTTCATTCTAGGTAAAACCTTGTTGGATTTTCTATGGAGGATGGCTACTCCCGTTCACTGACAGATGTTTCAAAATTTTGTAAACTCATTCAAACTTTATATACCGTATTATTCATGCCATATTTGCATCGTCACTTTAAATTTTTCAAAAGTGCTCATCTAAATTTTTTCCTTAGTCCATTTCCTGAAAAAACCATTTATTACTAAAAGTATCGTTGTGTTCGGTATCCTCCTTTTGCTTTCGCTTGCTTCCCTAATTCGAAATATTACTTACTTTCATTTGATTTACTTACTTTCATCTGTGGTGTCCAGATATATATGTTGAATTATATGATGAATTTATCAAAACTCATGTAAAAATCGAAATTTCTGGCGTAAACGTTTTCAAAGTTTGTGAATCTAAAATTCTCCTCAGAACTCCTCAAAAATATTTCTCTGTTTACCTCGCATAATACCTTGTTCTTTCTTCGCACCTCTTCCACCATTCCACCATGAGACATCCTTCACCTAGATTTTGTTGCAGGTACCCTGTCACCCCTGTCATACGCCCAGAACCTAAAGCAAAAAGCTTTCTTGTTGGTCTTAATATGATCGCCCTTAATAAAAACCTAAAATAATTGGCTATTGTTATAAATGCTTGTTGGAGAGGAGAGCTATTGAGGAAAGAACGAAGGATTTAGGTACTTCGACCTTTAAAATATTTTCCATTCCGCTGTCTTTATAATTTTCCCTGCATTATCCATGTGCTCCCTTACCTCATCTTTATGATGTTACTTAAGGAGGAGAGTGATTTGTTTATGTGGAATGATTGGGAAATCAATTAGAAAACTTATTGATGCGTCGTTTATCGTATATTCAATTTCTAGACTTATGCTCCTCTTTTCATTACCGATTTCCTCCATTATATATACAATTTACTCCATATTTTATTTTCACCAGATCCAGAAGTATCATTCTGTTTTTGTTGTATTGTCAATGCACTTTAAAGATACGTCTTAATTTCTATCGGAAAACGTCCTGGAATGTAGGAATTTCCCTTTCCCTGGAATATCATAGTATGGAAGACATTATCTCTTAATTTAATCATCGAGGGTCGTAATGAGCTCCTGTCGTACTAACTGTTAACATGTATTCTCTCTAAAAGTCATCTTAAAGTTTCTGGATGGCATGATTAAGTTGGCCGATGGTAAACGTAAAAAGTGGAATTGGAAAGTGTGGATATTCAGTGAGAAAAATTTTTCATTTTTTCCTCGTATCCCCAATATATCGACAGAATCGAGGTGCAAAAATCCAATAAATAAGCAACAAGGGGCCCTGGGCTCTTTCCCAGCATTCCATAAAAAGAAAGTAATTTATGAAATTGCTCGCAGAATATTTTCATTTACGAAATTGAAAACGCTTCCTTAACAACCTCGACCACAAATCTGTGTAGATGGTGGTATGCGAGATCCGGTGGTAGAAATTCTAAAATGTGGATTGTATTGTGGGATAATAAGCTATAATTATGTTTTAGTGCCTCGTAAATGAAAACGACTGGTATTGGAGATGTTTGGTAATTGGAGAGAAGCTGTGCTCACAATTTGAAATATCTAGAACGTTATATGTTAATGGATGAATTCAGAAGTTAGACTATCTTCTGTATGATCGTAACGAAGGTAATCGTGATCGTACTTGTTGACGAAGGAGCCTACGTTTTAAGGTAATGATTCTAGTCTCTCGATGGGCTTATGCTACGGCTAAAATGCTTCAAAAGGCGATTGCAGAAGAGGATTACAGCAAATAATGGCTTGAACTTGTTTGCATTTGCTGTAACCACCAAAGCGAAAACTCAACTTCGTTTTTTGGCAGATATATAGTTTTTGGGTCCTTTTCATATTTCACTGCAAGTAGGCTGAAAACCCTATTATTCCAAAATCAATTAGGCTTAAATTTTCACGTAGACTGCGCGTACAGAGTATTGCTTATCGCTGCATTTTTTCGGCAGGCTTAGTGATGATGACTCATCATTGACCGAGCTGATTTCGAGCATGTTGAGTTCGTGGAAGCGATCGATTTCGTATTTACTTCTTTGTCCTGATCGATAAGTAATTGCAACAGTTTCCCGAATCGAATTTCCTTAATGAGCTATCATATAAATCCTGGGTTTGGTAGTTCTCCTTCAATCAATCGCTTGTTTATAGTTGCTTATTATTTTGTTTATCCTCTTTTATGCGCGTTTTACGTATCTGGGAAATTTATCTAACTCTGAGAAACAGTAGTCATGCAGTTTATGTTTTAATAAAACGTTCACTAATGAAATTCTTAAGAGCTCATTAACTAAGTTCTATGGACGTGCCGTGACGCATTCGGACGAAAAGGGTGAATTTTTGTTTAGAACTATCTCTGTTCAACGCCGGTTATATGGTTTCCTTCCTTTTCTGTCCTCAATCTTCATCGGTTAAGCGTCGGGAACTGTCACACGCCTTAAGTGTTTAATTTTATCGGGAAAATCGCCAGACCCAAGATGTTCTTGTTGTGCTCTTTTAGTAGGCTAAACAATTTGTTACCTTAACTACCGGCTTGTTCTTTTATTACCGGGTAGGTAAAACCAATAGGTTTCATTTGGCTGTTAAGTCTTTTCTGGTACGTATTGTTCTTTGCTAGAGAAGATACAGTGCCCTGAGTATCCAATGATGAAATCTTGTTTTTCCTCTTGAATTTTCGAGAATTGTACACTCGGAAGAAACATATGCTGGATCTATGGTCCCTCTCGCTCGTTATTACTCTATTTACCGACTTCTTCAAATATTAATTAAAATACATACTGTAACCATCGCGACTCTCTTTTGCTAAAGCGCTAGATTTTTTGGACAGTTTTCATGACAGAGGGTGCTTTGTGGACTGGTTTGTAATGTCATTGCTCATTACTTTTCAGTCTTATACGAACTGCTCGTTTAATTTTGTGAACGCTCTACTCCGTTCGTAAAATTTTTAGAAATGTTGAAAACTTCAAAAGAAAGTAAGTGTATGGTCTCTCCTTTTTAAACTGATGTAAGGTATGATTTGTAACTACTTTTATAAATTATTAGGACAAGTTATTATCTTTGTATTATTATGAACATCGATTGTTTGGAATATCGATTTCTTTCTTGATAGTTGTCAGCGTTATAAAGCATCAAAGAGTAGTATTTCATTTGGTGTTAACGTGGTGTTTCTATGGCGAATTCTTGGTGTCATTATGTTTGTCAGCCTTGTTATGAAAACTCATGTTGGAGTGTTGACACAACGTTTCGATGTATTCTTGCTATACAATTATCCGTTGAATAAACGGTAGGTAAAAAGATCAATCTTTAACGGGGAAATGTATCATTCAAATTACCAGTTCAGGAGTGTGGAGTAGTGTCTTGGTATACCCGTTGCAGGATAGCATGAAATAGTACGCCACGATAAAGAGGCTATATGCTAAAATAAATGAATGGGGAACCAGTATTATGCATATTACTCTTGCCTACTAATTTTCAGTGTTTGACAAAGTAATGATTATGCTTGTATAATCATGTGCTGATGTAATTCAAAGTGCCTTAGGTGTCAAATCATTGTCAGCATCCATTGCTTAATTCTTCCTCTATGAAACAAATAGGACATTTTGTTTGAAAAGTAAAATTTGATTTTTCCTTTCGTCACCTGACTGGTATATCGGTCCACTCCTATTTTTTTCTCTCTCATTTAGTTTGAAAACAGAGCTGGATAACGCATCCGGAAACGAATATGCCCCTCCAATCGAGCGGGGATGGAAGTGAAATTGCTGTTGAATGACTGCCTTGGGTTCGAAAATTGGTCGAAAAAGGTCGTGTGAATTATTGGAGTCACTGGTACTACGTTAAGATGAGACGGCCCCGACTGATTCGCCCGAAAGTCTGGCGCCGTGATGGTTAGCTACCCGCACATCTGATATGTTGGCACGGTTGCATACTAAATTTTGAGTAAACTGCTGAGAATCATTCGGAAGTCTTGTAGGCGGATTGTATGTATTTTCAATTCCATTGTAAAACTCTAGTTTCCCACGTCGTCAATGGACAAAAAACTACATTAATAGACAAAATTTGCCCCCAAATATTTTTAATTACTCGTCATGTAGTCAGTCGTTTTAAAAGTGTGATAATTGTTCCATTGCATTCACAATAATATTATAAATTTCCAAAATCGCTCTTTGAGATAAAATTTTGCATCGAAACTTACATGCTAACACTTGAAGTAAGAAAAGCTTGTTCCCGCATAGTAAATATTAGAATTAATGGATTCGGTTATGCAGTGTTAACCATGATATCATTGCACTTGTAGTCTATCAAACATTACCACAGTGAAGAACGAAAATCGATGCGAAGTCTCGGGTAATATCATTTGTAACTGAAAATTTGACGATGGTAACCATGACAAAGGGCTCATTTTTTTCTCACTAGTGTACAAAACTTCCTAACTTCTTACTGAGTTCCTGAAGAATTACGGAAATAACTGCAGATAGACATTTTTGGAACAATTTGTTGAATGAAAATTTGGGAATATGATCAAAAACTACGAGAAAAGAATCTTGACCCCTATCCCTCAAACAAAGCCTCAGATGCAAGTACTATTAAAGAATTAGCTGCATTTCACGTGTTGCTTAGGTTTTACTCGTAATCATGAACAAGTGTTTGGAAAGTAAGGCAAATCAGTTTAATGATTTCTCCAGGTTAGGTTTAGAAATGAGAATTCGGTATACTGTTGTGGCGCTGTACGCCTATAGAAATCCCCTATAATGTAATGATTTTTTTGCCTTTCTTTGATTTCGGAAGAACTTTTGGCAGAATTAATTAGGAACTAAGTAATGAATATGCTCATAAGTGGAAGAATATACGGAAAAGATACCTCCTTCGATACTTGTATGTGGCCAGAGGGTGCGGGTAAAGGTGGCTGACGGAGAATCAGGATGGTCAATCGTGTATAGTGGAGAAAGTGGTTGTCCAATGGCGTCTTTGCTTTTTAAATAGTAATCGAGGCAGGAGAAGAGCTAGATGTGGGATTAAACGGAGGTGGACAGTTAATAAAGTCGGTTTGGATAGATGATGACCTGACGTTGGCCAGTCGATTATCGATAGAATTTCTGGTAATGATAGTTTGAGAATCTGTGTGAAATGGAGATTAATCTTTGGAAAAAAGTAATGAGATTGTCTAGATCAAAGAAAGCGAGAATGGTCATTAAAATAGAAGGCTCTAAACTGGACCTAGTAGAGCAATTGAATATTTTGGGCAGCACGTTGGCGGAAAATGGGCATTATTGCGAGGAAATCAAAACGAAGACAGCCTACTGCTGAATGACACTTTAGCGAGAAAAATGAGTTCTAATCAATTGGCTACAGTCGTTTGAGATGTGGTTGTGTGGAAAAATTGAGACCATTGTGGTGGACGGGAAGAGGACAAGGAAGTGATTAATTTGTTATTTTATGGGGGTAAACATGTCATGGATGTAAGGTAAGGGCAGAAATGTTAGTTGGAATACTTTGAGGGGCGATGGAATGCTGAAGACCGTGAGAGAGGGGAGGAAGATATTAGGTAATTGGGATGGGGAAGAAAACGAACAGGCTTTATGAAAGGAATGAAGATAGGGAGAATGTATGCTGAGATGAGGGAAGAAATAGTTTTGTGAGATAAGGGCCTGAGCCAGTAACTTTCACAGAGGACAAATATTCTAGTGATACTTTAGACATTTTTTAGAACGTACGTTAGATTCTTAGCTGACTTATAAAATCTGTGAGAAAGCTTTTTTTTGTATTCTATTACCAAATGCATGAAAGCGTGAGTTTCTCAAAAGTAGATTTTCTCTGCTGATGCGACGGGTCGCCATAGTGAGAGTCATCATTGTAAATGAAATTTGAATGAGTAGGTAAAATGTGAACTAACGAATGGGATTGACCATAGACCCAGCATATGTTTATTCCAAGAATAAAATCTGCCGAAAATTCAATGGGAAAAACGGGATTTTATAATGGGATGAAGAACTTCTCTGAAAACTGGAGTTTTATTTTTAGCGATCCGAAGTCGGTTCCTAGGAGTATTCGAAACATCGTCTTGTGAGTATTCGGAGCATTTATTTTCAACTGTATTTTAAGAATCTTCTCGTTCTTTGGCAGTGTTTTCCGAACTTTTCTATGTAAACCTTAACCCAGCGCCCCCAGCCATAAGCTTTAAAATCATGGACTACATGATCAAAGCAACTAAAGTTTATAAAAATAAAACTAATACAATTGTGATTAAACTATTGTTAATTTCAAATCCAACAGAGAGATAGGTTAGTCATCCCGGAATATGTATTTTCGGTAAGGGCTCAGCCTCCAGCAGCTTGCAGCCCCTAAGATGAAATCATTTTCCTCCAGAGGGCGGTAGCGCCCACTTTGGGAACTACTGTTCTATGGGATTGATTGGCCATTTGGGGAGGCTATCGATACTTAGGTCAGTTGCATCATCAAGACTTATTGGGTGGATCAATAAGGGAGGATTATTTGGGTAATCGAGAAAAGGAGGAAAGACACCCGGTATCGTGATCACCCAACTGTCAACGAAAGAGGCGCGAAGAGGTCCCCACTTTAACGTCCCACGGGACGGGTGGAGTACTGCACTTGAAGTAACTCTTTAACTTTAATATCAGAATACCTCTGAAAAATTTCCGCCGCCACAGGGATTCAAACTCACAATCATCGAGATGAAGAGCCCTCTGACATCCACCATACCATCCCATAATACGCGTTAAAACGAGTCTTTGGGATAAAAACGTCCCTTTGGGATACCTGTGGTATCCATTGGATGTATTTTTTTAGCAAAACTACATCGCACACAAAACTTATGCATCGTTATCAGACAGGTGAACACGCTTTAAGAATTGTCGAGGAAACAAAACCATTATGGCGTCTTTCTTTCGTGCCGACGCGCGTTCCCATGATGCCCCTCGCTCTCTCTTGCCCTCATGTTGTTTTTTCCTCTTCTCCCGCGAGATACTTCCCGTCGGATGGCCTCGACCTTCCCTATAGAGTGGTTCAGGTCTGGAAATTGAGGTTTCCGCCCCTCTCCCATCTCATTCTCCGACCCCAACTCCACTAACCCATTCTCGCCCCTCCTCTACGCGGGCTAACCCTTCCCCGCGCTCGGCCGGCTCCCCATCCCCCTCCCCACCGTCACAATACCTCCCCTTTTCCCACCTTTTTTTACGTATATACGTCCTATCCTTCTCTCCTTTTTTCCCCCCCTTTACCTTCTCCTTTCTCACTTCATTCCAACGATGTTTTCTGTATCGGTGTGAAGTTTATCACCTGATCCTTGAGTCAATTTAAAATGTGTGAGTACAATATTATTAATTAAGTCTTGCCTTCTTATCAGGGAAAATATTGAGGATATTTTATTATAATTGAGTGAAAATAAAACTTTTATAATTATGCTATTTAATGCACGTACTAATGAAATATACGATGACATTTTGCCATTTCGACTTGCTTAATCTGCTTGCGTACATGCTAAGTGCACGATAAATATCCCTTTTAGAAGGGGCTTAGTTTAAGTCCTCCTTAATGGCTGCCTAAATTTAATCGTCTGTTGATCAAAATTAATTGAAGGAATTTTTTTATGTTGGAGTGATAGACATAACCTTATCTTTTATTCTTCCAAACCCTTCTCCTCTGTCCCAGTTACACGTTACCTCTTTATCGTTGTTCCCAGCCTTTTTCGTCCCATGTCCCTCTTGCCTTCTTCCTTTCTGGTGTCTCCCTCTTCATCCCTCGCCCTCTCCTCAACAGCATCCCTCTCTTCCTCGTCCTCGTCCTGCTCACTTTTAGAGAAATAGCGAATAATTTTTTCATGAGCTCTGGCACGAGAATGGTGGGGTGGAGGTCTCAAAGCGAAGGATTGCAAGTCGTTTGGAGCGGTCTGGGTTACAAGGGGGGAGGGGAAAGAGTGGAGGAGAGGAGGGCATGGGAGGTGGCGGGAGGAGAAGGGGCGATGTCGTTGGCCGGAAGTGGAGGGGACTTGGGTGGAGGGGCGGTGAGTGCACCGGATGGTGTAACGTGGTTCCACCGTCAAAATGACTTAATTGTCATTTAAGGGCGTTTCAGCAAAATGTTTCTCTTGTCATTAGAGATCATATTCGGCTTATTTTTTTAATTTTAGAAACTATATTATTATTAAATAAATGTTACAATATTTATGATGCAAAAATTATACGGCTAAAATTGACGGTAATTAGCATAGTATTTGGTTTTTCTCTCATTTAGGATTCATTGTTTCGACCTCGTACGCTGAAAACGCCTTCGAGCAGAAGATATTTTGAGAAATGGTACAAACCACAATTTTTTTTATTTTCTTACGCGGTGTGAGCGTAAAGCATTCCTAACTTTTTAATGAAAGTCTCGGTCGTCTCGGTTGAGTGCGTGCCCGTGACCCCCGTAACATATCCCTTGGAAAATGCGGTGCGCTTTCTGGCATATAGTTGCGAAAAGTTGTGTGGTAAGCCGCTTATATTTCGTTATCATGGGAAAGATATTTACCTTCATACTGAGACTAAACCCATCGAAACTCATAAGTGATTTTTAGATCGAACTTTCTCCATTCGTATTCTTTCTACGTGTAGGAGAATGCATCCTCTCATATGAACAACAAAATCTCCTCTCGTAAATTTAACTTGAAATCACATGGAGTTGCTTTCCAGAGTGGGTGAAACGAGAAAATATTTGATCCAGTTATAAATTATGCTGTATCCACGAAAAGCTGTATAAGAATCAAATACTCGCTGGCCATTGACTGGTAATTACATATGGTCACCAATCTATCATAGTTCTTGAATTTGTACCATTTAAATGGTGCTGTTAGGTCATTTATCTGAGAAAAGTTAAATTTGAAATATAATTCTCACATGATATCTGCAATAAAACTTTTTAACTGTCAGTGTGATATTTATACCAATTTTGTGTTTGAATGGTGTTACTGAAAAAATAGCTTGCACAATATGATGATAGAGATATGGCCAACCACTTAAGCCACGTATAAACGCGTAATCATGATGAGGTTACAGGTCTGCGAGTTGGGATGCCAAATGACATTTGATCACTATAAAGGAATGTCATTACCAGTTTTTATTTTTTTGACCTGAGGGTAGGGAAAAATCGCGTTGGGCTTATTCGATTTATTTGCAATGATAATGCAAATGCAAGACAACGGATATGATTCCTTGTGTCGTATTTGCTCAAGTCTTCTTAAGCAGTACCATGTTTACTAGTGTGAGAAAGGGATAAGTCAAGACTAATATGAGTTAATATGGCGAAAGAGGCAGTTTAAGAGGAGGAATATTTGGAATCTCAATGGTTTATCCAGAAATACCTCGATATAATTGAAGCGTAAGAAGTGTGCATTAACCACGAAATTTGTGCTGTACTGTTTGTAGGCCTATTAGAGTTTTCTTAGTTCTTTGGCCTATCGCAAAAGGGAAGGGCTCGTTTGGTATTTATATATGTTTAAATTTTGTGCATTTAGTATTGTTTTTTCTTCTACTTGTTATTTTGCTCTCACATCCCTTTTGAACCTCCCACGATGGATGTTTCTCTGCTCGCGCTCACCAGTCATGACAGCTAGCTTTTTACGTTGTCTCATTCCCCATTCGAAAAGACTGGGGTCGCGAGGGGTAGGAGAATGAGAACTTTTTTGTTGGAATGACGGGGGGGGCGGACGGAAAAGGGTTTTGGGTGGGAGTGACGAAGGGGATCGCGAGAGGAGGTCGGTTGGTGAGTCAGGGGAAGGGATCGGTTCTGTGGGCGGGGGAGCTTTAAGCATTCTCCCACCGTTTTGTCTCCTGGCGGCGGTCCCTCCCTTTTCTCTTGCTTAAAACCGCACGAGGCCATCATTGCCATCATAGGCCGGGTTTCTGGCCTCTTCCTGATGGCCGCGTGAGACGCAGGTTGGGAGGTTATGGAAAGGCATAAAAAGAAAATAAGGACGCGTGGTGTAGGGGCGCGGTCGAGATGTATGGCGGGTGGTGAACAGCTTGCTACGGGGTTATAAGAATGGAGGACGACGTCTTCTGAGGGAAGAAGAATACGGTGTGGGAGAGAGGAGAAGGAAAGGGCTGGGGAGAAACTGAACGGATGGGCGTAATTAGGGACAAGTTATCGTCGCCCGCGGGTGCCTGCCTCTTACCCCTCTTTTTAAAAGGAAAACTGCGGCGCTTAAACGGCGAGAAAAAAAATGCGATGCGAATAAAGGTAGGACTTTTCGCGGTTGGGGTTTTAGTGTGCAAGGGTGGAGGAAACCACTGATGACATCACATTTAAATGAATATAAAAACGTCGCCAACTATGGATACCGCGCAACTGGCGATTAAATGTTGCACAAGGGGACGTTAAAGAGGGCGGGAATAGATTGAAAAATAAATGGAAGCGGCCGTGGAACAGGGAGAGAAAGAGGGAAAAAAGACACTGTTTGCCCGGCCTATTAAAACTCGACCCACCTATTAAACCTGACCAACCTGGAACCCAGTAAAACCTTTATCTGACCTTATAAAACCCGACAGTAACAGTGGGAAGGCTACAGGAAGGAGCACGCTGGGGGAAGTTAAAGAAAGTTGTAAGGGAAGGAAGGAGAGAGGATGGGTAGCGGTTCCCCAGGTGGGAGGTCAGGAGATGAGAAGGGAAGGTGGAAAGGTGAAAGTAGTGACTGGGGAATGAGGTCGGGGGTCGACTGAGGGCGACCGAGGTAGAGGAGGCCACGGAGTTAGTCGATGCCAAGGTTTGGATATAGTCGCCTTGCCTCAAGGCTGTGAAATTTGGCGTCGAGTCGCTCTTTGCCGCCTAAAACAAGTGTTGAGTTAAATATGCAGTAGTAAAAGGACTATTGTGCGTCGTATAGATGTAATTCATGCTCTCATGTTTCGCTTTCTTGATGACAACTTTTTGAAACGAGCTCCTGAAAAATTTACTGTGTCTCTGTATGATATGTGAAGCCTCTTGTACATCATCTTCATTAATTGGTAAATGCTTGCCTCAAGCAGCTACCTGTTTTTTCGGGTTTTTATTTATAAACAAACTAATAACCAGTTGATGCTCTTATGTTATGTTTTGACTGAATGTGAAGAAGTATTGTACTGAATTAATTTTGGGTGGAAGCAATGGAACTGTTCCATGATGAAGGCAAACAAAAGTTGCAGTTTTCCATTAGGAACAGGTTTATTATGCGTCTAGCCTCGTTCTGCGTCGTTATCGTTTGATACAGAAGTTGAATAAAGTCGTTTGATGTACTTGTTTCTTGTTAAAACTGCTACATCCGTTTTTCTACATTCATTATTAACCCATTAACTACTGAAGTATTGTTTACTAGTTCAAACAATTTTCTCCAGATGAATCTACTTGCTATTTTTCAAAACTGTGTCGAAGGAAATTTTAACGTACTCTGAGAATCAATTGTAGGATGATAAATATTTTAAACCATCAGTTGAATTCTATGAAATTTGTAGTTTCCTAGAATCTATAGCGTGCATCTCTAAGTAAGCTCATAATTTGATGTGTGCTTTTTCTCCCTGGCTTCTTATAAAAAATACGCCCTACATTTTTCGACTTGATGGTTCGTGTTATTAATTATTCTCTGAACTATTATTAGTTTTTAGCTTGAATAGACCTCTAACTCTCGGGTGATCCGATCCGGGATGCCGGTCGATGCTGAATCCGAGAATTTTTCCCTTCATATTTTGTTTTATCGAAAGAAAGCTATTGAGGTATGTATCTCCATTGTCAGTATTGCAATTAATTAAAAGCCAATATTGATATTTCTGCTGAAGATATATCATTGAGGACTCGAGCGTGGATCCATCGATATCGCGCTGAGTGTTTTAGCCAGTTAAGGTACCGAGTCGTCTTCATCGCGTGCTCATTTTTGTTTAGTTAAGCCGATAGAAACGTGGCTATTCCCGGTATCCCTAACGTTTGTTATGAAGCTGTATTGAAAGCAAGCCAAATATGTACATATTTCCAAACATTGCATATAGCAAATGATGTGGTACGAAGTCACTCGCACGGGTGCATATACACCAGGGTTGAAATTCGGTATGAAAAAATCATTTGACTTGACCGGGATCCCGGTCAAGTCAAATGATTTGTTCATAGCGAATTTCAACCCTGGCAAATATGTACACTCATTTTGTACTGTTTTCATTCTTCTATATGCCAAGGGGTATAGATTTTTCTTCTCTTAACATGCTCCCATTCCCGTCACGCTATTACATTTGTGTGTGAGCAAAGCTTTTGTCTTTGGCTCTTCTTTTTCATAGCTTATTCACGCTTTTCTGAAACGAACGAGGCTATTCACCGACAATTGAAAACTTAGGATGTGTAACAACATAGTGTATTTTAGGGATATTGGTTGCGAAGAAAATGTTTGAAAATAAATCGAAGATTGTAGAGCATTGATCTGACGCACGGGTGCTATTTCAAGTCAGCTTTACTTTATGCAAGCACGTAGTTCTGGACATTCTTAGTTTATCTATTTCTTCCCTCATGCAGCTTGCTATCCTAAATGTGGGTCGATTCATTCCACAGCTCGGGGTACTCGTTGAAACTTTCCCTCTTTAAAACACTGGGCGTTTTAAAGAAGCTCAATGTGTTCATACGTGTCATTAAATATCAAAATAAGTGAGAGTAATCCCTATTTCGGCTTGGTGTACAAAATATACCCTGGGTGTGGGGAAGAAATGAAAGTAACGTTGTGACATTCCGAGCAGTCAATCAATTTCATCACCACCCAGGTTTCAAAACTGAGGTATTTTCGAGTAGTGACGACTCGCATTGTGGAAACCTTGATGGTGAAATAAATGTCCTAAGCAGCATTTGGAAATGACCGAGTTCCATTCTTTTGCCCGATGAATTAAATTCCTGTAAGTAAGTGCAGAAGACTTGTTGATGGAGTGCAGCCGGCGCCAGTGGCCTTTGAAAATGACAACCATTCATTCCTCATCAGTGAGAGGAAAAAAGTGAACATTTTACGGCGCGACGGCATTACTAAAGACAGGTGGATATTAACTCGGGTGTCGTTCGGGGAATGGCTAAAGAGAACAAGCGGTGTTTTGGGAATGAACAGACTCGCTTGGAAATGGGCCGGCTGCGAGAAACCATCGGGGGTCTTGCGAAACGATGGGGAACCGGAGGTTGGCCCGAGAAATGAGGAAGGGTGGGGGTAAGAGGTAGGGGGTTAAGGGGAGCATGAAGTTGCAGCGGAAGGGAAGAGGGAAGCGAAAGAAAAGGACGAGGATCAACGAGGGTGGAGAAGATAGCGGCGCGGGAGGAAGTGACTCCAGGCGGCGTGGGGGGAGAGGGGGTTCGAGGGATGTTCTTGCGTCGTATGTAGTGGTAGCGTGGCTGCAGGGTGGCCACCCTCATTCAAATCCTTAAATCTGAAGACTACTTGAAATTGTTACCCCGTCGTGTATTACAAGAAACCTCCTGGACGTAAAATATGATTTGCGAATAATATCTCCTCGGTTTCTCCAGATATTCTCATGTCTCAGAATAATTCTTGTATAGTATTTACTAAACGTTTAGTTTAAATACTCAAATATTTTAAATTCTGTCCATAGAGAAACTTGCTTCGACTTCAACGAATCGTCCTCAAGTACACTTTGAATTGAAATATAACATCTTAGGGATCATATGCGCAGTACAATAAATATTCAGATAGCAGAACTCAATTTTTTTAAAACAATACTGTTCCTTTACATCTCGCCAGAAATTCGCACATGCCCTGTTAAGTCGTTGAGGACATCGCATCGTTACAGTAGAAGTAAATAATTGAAGTAGCTCCGGCTGGAATTTGATCAGTGGGGCCTGGAAAATATTTATTTATTATTTGGCGTATTTTTCCTCATGTTGATGCAAAAACATCTCATGTGTTTGTTTGATAAATTTTTTCAAAAAATTTTACTGAGAGAAACAGCCGATATGCCACAACAATATGTACCTTCAGTCTCCAAATTTAGGGTACCATTAAATTATATTTCGTTAACGTATTATTTACTATGGACGGTATTATGTAATTGTATTATTTTCCTTATGTTTATTATTAAACTGTTAACAAGGATGTTAGGTTTTCATTGAAAGTATTTTTATAACGCTAGTTCTATTGTCTTCCTTAGATTTCTCCACCTATGCGCAAGGTAGAACAAAATCTTGTGTGTATCAGATACATTTTCTTGAGGAAACGATCGGTTTCCTCATAGAGTTGATGACGACGAATGACGAAGAATGATGACTTGAAAATTGAACACATTTTTGGATTAATTCTAGATGTAGACTTCGTTTTGGTGCATCATATTGTTACCATATTAATGCGTATTTTTTGCTGTGTAGCCGTTTAGTCTGTGTAATAAATAACTTAAGAAAAATAATTAGTAATATTACAATTTAGGTTCCTGGCGAATTTTTAGTTTCCGAGTAACACTTAGTTTCAACCCTCTGTCTTTTTTGCCTGCGCGCAGTGCTCACACATTTTAAGGCCATTGGATTGTTTTATCCCTACGTTCTAGTTTTTAAAACTGCGTTAAGTTTCCATTTTTCTTTCAATTCATTTCAAAAGTTATTGACATTTACGAATAAGTATTAATTCGTTACACCCATGAATTACGACCACCTCGAAGTGTTTGATTTTCCACGAAGAACACGTGGAATACCTCTCGAGTTTGTAAATGGAAATCCGGTGGCCACACTGTTGGGAACGACAAGGAGGATAGTTGAGAGTCTCGGGGTAGATTGATTGTGTGGATCGGTGCGTGTGTGCGTCTGTGGGAGAGGGGAGGAGTGGGAAAAGAAGGACCTCTTCCTTGCGCAAGGAGAGATGGCTAGACGGAGGCGGGCGACGTTAAAAAATTGGCGGAGGAGCCGAGAGAGAGCGATGGGGTGCCCTTGGGGTGATGAAACGAGTGCACCGGCCGAGGTAAGAGGGTCGGAAAAGTGGTCTCGGGGAAAAGGGATGGCAGGGGCTGTGGAGAGAGAGAGGGGAAGGGGATGGAGAAGAGTTTCGGGAGTTGGAGAGTGGAAGAAGCCGGAGGTAGGGAGGGGAGAGGTGAGAGAGGGGCGGGAGGAAGAGGGAACTTCAGGAAATTGGAGGAAGATCGAGGTTTAGGGAGGGAACCGCACACGGGCTGGTAGGAAGGGATGAAAGCCGGAAGGCGAAAGTGGTGGTGGGAGCAGCGGACGCCTGGGATTGGAGCGTAGCCGGAGAAACTGGACGCCTGGGATGGTGATGAGGCCGGAGTTCACGAAATGACCCCTTTTTCGTCGGCTTGTTGGTCGTTCGGAATAATGTCGGGGAGGTCCGTGGGACTTGTTCTTAATCATTTTGCTGGGGGGTCGCGCTCATGGAATTTTAGGGGAGTCTTCGGTTTCAATCCTGAGCTTTTTTCGTTGATAAAATTGGTAGTTGTGGAGAGAGGAGCCGGTGTTCCCTTGAACGCGTTTTAAGTTTTTATTTACGTCTCACGTTCCCTTTTGTCACTTTACTTGGCGGTAATGCGAGGAGATGTACCGTAAATACTTCTTTTGAGGTGAAAATGCGGATAATTTAGCGAGGAACGTTGTGATTCTTGCCCCATTTATCAGTGTCGCAGTACCCTCACTCGTACTGTTCTACCATAAGGTTGAAAACTGTCGGACCACATTCAGAGCTTGTATTGTAGAAATTTTTCTCCTGCTTCATTAATTTAATCTAATATTAGATTCGCTTTTGATTGGTGTTCAAGCTATTCAAATACATTCCGGAAATCTTCATTAAGACGAGAGTTTTGGTTCTAATTGTTCTAATAATTTTCTGTCGCGCCCAACTAATATTTTTATTGGTTACAAATCACGTTCCAGATTTGTTTAAATCAGTTCTTCTTTCGGAGATCTTCCATCACCAGTCATTTTTTCGTTGATTACACCAACCTCACATGGTCCTAGAAATATGAAACCTGCAAAGATTATTTTGTTGATTTCCTGCAAAGGCTCATTCTGTTGTAAAACGTCGTAATTTGGATGATTTGTTACGTTTTTGATTTGTAGATCTCGCCTGGGAGTCACTGGTGCTTAATCATTTGTTTTATTTACCCAAGTACAAATATTTATTAGAGCTTGGGAAAACACGTGCCGAGCGTGACTTAGATTTAATGACTTGATCCTTATGTCTTCATACATTACTTTTACTTCGATCCCTACCTGACGGTTGATCTTGGAATCTGCTTGTGTATGCTACCAATCTTTTCTCTTGTAGTTAGATTGGCGTAGATTGTACATTCAATGCCTAAAAGCTAATTGATCTTCGTCTATTTTTAATGCCCGTATGTTCCTACGTAGTAGCACGCGGAATCGAGCGGTGTTATTGCGGCTGCTATTTTATCCTCCTCTACAAGTTTCATCATTTTTCAATTACGTCATGTGTCATATTGAGACAATTTGTGCGTTACTATTATGGTTTTAGGAACTAAATGTTATTCACATTATCTGATGGCTTGTTGAAGAATGACAGTAGGATATTACGCCCACATCAAGGTGTTCCTGCTGTCAAAGGACCGAGAATATAAATGATGTGAACTTCTTATCGAAAATTATTTTTTGTAGCTGTATCCTTGTTTTTGATGAATATGCATAAGTTTTTGCCTGATTTTTAAGAAGCCAGTTCAAAATTATTGAAACTTATTTTTGGAGCCATTTTTTTGTTAACCGTGTAGCATGCATAGCGGAACGTGCCAACTTCGGAATTATAGGTATTTAAGTGTTTTCTTTTTTCCAAGGGTAGTAGTTAACGCTAGTCTGTTCTATCGCCTAAGGGCAGAGGACAGCATTAACGTCGGCTGTTGTACTTTTATTGTTATATTATTTCCTCTCTTGATAAAAATTACTGATGTAGTGCATTCAAAGACTATCTTCAGTGAAGTTTCGGCAGTCAGTTAAATTCGCAATCTCGCATAGAATATTGCACTAGCATCATCCTCTCCTTCGCAATTCTAGTAACAGGACTTTTAGTAATTAGAAATGGGTGGTAGTTGGAAGAATATCATCTGTGATTGTGCTCTGATAAATAACGTAAAACGCCCTGAAGTTCTCTGTCTCCTGGCGTGGTACATCCACGAGGGTACACACTCTACTGGCGATTTGAAGGGTTCCTGTCACTCCTTCCTCGAAGCATATTTCTTTGCACATCCTCAGTGACGACGGTACCGACGTAGTGATGATCTCTCGTATCCACTTATCATCGATTGGGTAATCCACTTCCCAAATGAGAGTGCTTCAATTTTACGATTTCTTGCGTAAAAACGAAACGATTTCATTACTTAAGATACTTTAACAGATAACGAGAAAAAAATCAAATTTAAGTAATGCATTATCGATTTCTCTAAGTGAATTTCTCTAGCTTCTTCTTCCAAATCGGTTAATGAATAAATGCTGAATTTTAATGTAAATCTCGAATACTCTGACTGATGTAGAGACATGCGTCGTTTTTGCGGTGATTCGAAGCGCATTAATATGAACGTGCCTATGAGAAATATACCCATCTATGGGCGCGCTTGGACGAGCGCAACGGTGACCACTGGCACGTGAGCTACCGACCACACGATCATCATCATTGATTATCCCCCAATAGCACACATATTTGGGTTTAAAATGCGTGAATAATCTTTTAAAAAAATGCGGGGAATCGAAATAGAGGCGCTCGACCGTGATGGCCATATTCATCGGCCGTATTTTCCGAATTGGTTCCCCCTAGCGTTGGACACGAGCAATTATGAAATGGAATATGCTCTCTCCAATTTCTTTCGGTAACCAATCTGATATCTGAATTTGAAGTATTTCCACTGTAAATGCTGTGACTGTGGATATGATTTGTCTGCTTTTTCTTGCTCATTCTCTATTTTACTGCATGGGGTGAATGAATTGTGATAACGAAAAGTTCGTTGTGGTATTTTTGAAAATACTCTTAAAGACTTGACTCATTATCTTTTGTAAGGCACCATGGGATTAAACTTTGATTCAGGGATGTTAATATGTTGCCTTTAACTCGTATTTTATTTGTTTAGAAGGTATATTGACGTTGCTTGAGTCCACGCACGAAGATGTCACTGGAGTAAAGATTTCTCCGGTTTCACACCGGCTGATGTTGCTGAATAATATCAACGTTTCGAAGGCAGACTAAGCCATCGTCATCCGGGTAATGGTTAGAGAAAGGTAATACTTTGCTGATAAACGATGCAGATCCTCAATACAAGCCATTTGCTTGTTTTGTGTTTTATACTTCATTATTTTTCTCTCACGTAAAATCCGTAGAGAGAGAGAGAGAGAGTAAATTATTGGCTGGGTCACAGTTCGTCCATTCATTTTGCAGTTCCGCGGATGTATTCTACGCAGCAGTACGTATTTCTCTGCTTATTATAACGCTTTGTACTAGATGTTTGAACAGTTACGAGCAATGAATATGGCTTCATCATTTACTGTCGAGTAAGATGAACAACCTTTTAATCTATACTGTTGTATGTGGCACATAAAATGCTATGCTTCACCGTCGTGATGGCATTGGATAAGGGACATAAAACTCTTTTCGTTGTTTATCTTTTAACAATGAAGCTTCCCGTGTGTAACTACGGACTGGCAGCAAGTACCTACTGCTCGTTATAAAGTGGACTTTGAATTCCAAGTTGATTTTTGGACGGTCGGTTGAAAATTGGTGCTTTGAGAAGATGCCTTAACATACACTATCTCCAAATCATTGTCTTTTAGCATTTACTCCCATTTGAAATTGACTTTTTTAATGAATTGACCACCATATTATGTCATTCGATCATTATCCATAATGCCTCTCTTTCGCTCAAATGGTTTTCCTTATATTTCTAAATATCCGCCATCTCTAATGGACTATCGCTGACATTCTATTTCCCACGAAGTTTCGACTAGTACTATCATTGACGAAAGCTCGAAATAACTTCAGGAGAATGTAACTTCCTTTTTTTCACCTTCACAGGACTAAAGCCTCGTACTTTTGTGTTGGAGATGTGTTTCTCCCCTTCTCTTATATTGAGTGGTTGTTATTCTGGATTTTTTAGTCTCGTTAGTCATAAATGTAGTGCATATCACTGCATTATTTGACCATTACTCAATGATGTCTAACAAATAGTACCTCGCTTCGTTTGATTTTTTGATCATTTTTCACTATCTAGTAGTATTTAATCAACGGCGGGATCAGGTATGAATTGCATCAGCTTTCGCTGTCGAAGCCCAACTTTAATTTGTAATTCTCTCCCAGACCTTGAAAACATTATTGTGGTTTATCTTTGTTTTGGCTGAAGTCATGAACGCTGTTTCCCGAATGAATTAAGTACACTCTCCAAATGAATTCCCAATTCCATTTTGTAATGCGCTAAGTGGTGTATGCTTGTTTTCCCTTCATTGTTTTAGTCAAACATTCAAGCTCGTCAGCTAATTGGAGTTATCCTGGGAATTTGCTAGTTGGAGTGGAAATCGATTGAGAAAACATAAAACATGAATGCGTAATTTTTAACGAGAATAGAGGCCCGTAAATATGTTGAATGAATTTACGTGTGTTGCAATTATCTCCCATTGAGGATTGGCTTTACCGTCGCGATCGGTTATCTCGAATAAAAATAGTTTGGTATATATTTTTTGACGGACGGAAGAAACGATGGTTCTTGATGCTATTCCCGACTGTTACTCATTTACTAGTAAAAATCAGATCCGCAAGGCTTTTTATTAAATAAAATTGGGCATCATGGAAAATATGAGTAGAAGATAGGATAAACTGGTGCAATGCCTCGGGTATACATTATTCATGGCGCTCTGAAACGTAAACGTTAACTTTTCAGTACTAGAGAGTCGGAGATCAACATAAAAAATAGCTCCTCATGAGATGGGAAAATCCTTGAGGCAGTTGAATCCTTGAGGAAGTTCGTAAGGTTTGGTACTCATGAATTGAAATGCCTGAATTTTCTCCTCGATTTTGTTTTTATTGGCGTCGTAGCCATCTTCCTTCTCCTTGTAAATTTTGAAGTTTGATGACGCATTTTAATTCAAAAGTTTCTTTCATCACCGTACATATTTTCTTATTTGTCGTTGAAAATTGAGGCACCTATTTTATCGTAAAATACTGAACTGTAACTCTTAGACGCTGAATAATGGTTGTTGCGTTAAGTCTACTACTAACTAATAGGGATAATAATCTTGTTATTTGACCATATATTCATTATATGTATATATTCCCCTGAGTTACTCATTTTTTGTCAGAAATGGGATTGTGCGGAGTAATTCAAAGTCCTTAAGTTGTTTAAAACAAATTTGTCTCGTCAGAGATCACTCATCAAATCGTAGTTACTAATAGATTTCATTCCGAAAATTATTTGAAAATCATTTCAGCAAGCTTTGTTATCGTAGTTTTATCATTTCTTTTGCGTGGGTTATATTTTGATGAAGATTCTTTGATGAAAATCTCTGCATTACGGATCTAAAAGGTGAAAACGGAGTTCAAAAATATAAAAAACCTTGAAGAAGAGAGACCTCCATACCTATCTCTTCCCGTTCGAATTCTGAATGGTTCGATTTCGTTTCCAGGTATATCCGGCGTGAGAGTTTTATTTTTATTTGTAGCGTCAAAACGAATATATAAAAAATGAAAAGGTCGCGGGAGGCAGGATCTCGTTAAAATTAATAAGGCAGCAAATGAATCCCTTGCACTTTTTATTCTGCCGTCACGTGAGCGAGAGAGGGAACGGGGGGAGGGGTAAGGAAGGATCGAATGCGAGAGTAAGGGGGTGCTGGTCGGAGAGGGGAACGGGGAGTGGGAGAGTAAGCGAGTGGGAAAAAAGGTGGCCCGGCCCGTGCGTCACGCTCACCTGAAGAGCAGTTTGGGTAGGTTTCTTCGCAAGGGCTCTCCCCCCTCCACTCCCCCTCCTCGTGGGACGGGTCGGTGCAATATTTCCCACTTTTGAGCTCAAGAGGAACGACACGGAAGCAAAGCGTGAGGTGGACCCGGGGTGTGGAAGGGAGGAGGAGGGAAGGTCTTCCCGCGGTCGGAGGGAAAGGCCTTTGATGCATTTCTCCACGGCTGGAATTGCGTCATCGCGGGTTTCCCCCCTCATCCCCGCTCCCCCATCACCCCGGTCTTTCCCGTCCTATTCCACCCCATCCCTCCCTACTTCTCTGGGAAGCGCGCGCTGCTTCGCCTCGAGTTTCTAGGCTCCTAGCGCGGAATGGTGCCGCCACGAATAATTCCTCAACCGTCTCCATTTTCCAGCTCTTTCTCTCGCCTCTCCGCTGCCGACTTCCCACCACCCACCCACTTACCCGCCAAAAAACCTTTCCACTGGAACTGAATTGCTTCTCATTGCTTCGCGTATTTTTTTCTCACTTCCACCCCCCACTCAGATCTTATCCCGTTTCCAAATGGAAATAAATTGTCATAAACCTTTTGCATAGGGAAGCGCAAAGACGTACGTGGGGAAGAGCAGAGGATTCTCTGGTGGAGGAGGTGAATAAGTGAAGTAGTTGGAGGCTCGCCGGTACTATTGTGGAGGAGGAGTTTGTGTGGATGCGAGCGTGTATGTGTTGGTGTGGAGGAGAGGTTGGTTTGGATAGGGGAGATGTGTGTAAGTAGTGGAGGAGGGGGCAATTGCCCCTTCTCCTGGGCCTTCCTCCTCCTCCTCTTTCTCCCTCCCTATTTCCACCCCCACCTCAGCCGCCTCCTCCCTTCCTCCCTACCTCCCTACCTCCCTTCCTCCATTTCACCCTTTCTCGCAATGCACTCCTCCCTTTACTTATTCAGGGCCGTTGTGACGCACGCGGGAGCGCCTACTTCACTCTGCCGGAACACACACCCACCCCGTTCGTTCCCGCTCGCCCGCGCATCCCATCTCCTTTTCCTCAATCCAACCCGGAGCCGCCCTCCCGCCAACAACTCCTCGTCCGAAAAAAACCCACACCCTGACCCTTCTCCCTCTCTCTCTCTTCCTCTCTCGCCATCTCCCTCCATTCGTAATCCCCTTTTCCTTCCTCGCCTCTCTTCTCCTCAATCCTCTTCTCTCTCTCTCTCTCTTTCCCATCTCCGCTCGCTCATCTTCGCCCGTCTCGACCCGGGTGAGTTTTGGCCACCACCTTTTGTTCGCCTCTTCACGCCGAGCGTACATCTCTCCCGCGTAGTTATATAAAGGTCTGCGCCCCTGCCCTCCCTCCCACACCTTTCCCCCCTCCCTCTATCTCGCGCACCTGATGAGCTCGCATAGTAGAGAAATTTATGGGGTGGTTAACCAAGATTTTCCCCCGCTAAGTTCGTGCATTGAGCAATCATCATCATCAAAGGATTTCCGTGTTTGGGAGTGAGGAAGTGGTGAAAAATTTTCGCGGGGCTCGTGCATGTTCCGAACAAACTTTCGCGTGTGGTCATGATCAATCTTTTTATGCGGAGATTTTTGTCGGAACTGTCTCTCTCATGTTGTGGACAATGCGAATGATTTTTTCGGGCGTCGCGGATGTTTTTCTTCTTTTAAGAGTCTGCATTGAGGTTTTGCATTTCGCTCGAGGTTTTTTCAATCTCTCGTCGGTGGCTTCGGCAATGGGTTTGGCCGTTTTGGAATGTCGGAAAAGTTTGTGCTGGTGAATCGAAAAATTTATTTCAATACAAATGTAGTACCTGATTTGGTATCCGTTCGTTTGGATTTCTTTTTTGCTAGTTTGGAGAGTTACGATCCCAAATAATACATCTACTTCAGCCGTATTGTATTGATTTGTGTGTGGTTATTGGAATTCAGATGTAGCATTTTCTCTCTTGCCTGAAGGACAAGCGTAACTGAATGTCAAGCTTCTTTGAAGTTGACCCCATTTGTCTTTCTCGGTGAAGACAGTGGTTCATTCATGCCTCTTAACTTTTTTTCTTGTTTTAAAGTAAAATGTGGCAACATTAGCAAAGGATCGGTTTTTCAAAATAATTATTTGTGTCATTAACTTCGGATCGGAATCAATGCCACCCTTTGCTGATCATACTTTTGGCTCCTTAAGAAGCACCTAATATGCCGCAAGAATGAGTAACTGGCATCTTTTTTTCCCTTATAACTTTCTTCACTCATTATATGTCTATTCAGTTCTGCTCGTCATAAGTTCTCCTCTGCTACCCGAGAAGGTAGAGGTCGTTCTTGATTATCTACACGTAAGTGAGCTATTGAACCATAAACTTTATACAGTTTGAGGTTATTTTGGGTGGATGTACCCAGAGAGCATATATTCCCTTCGATATTCTTTACTTCCTACCCGCTCCCCGAGTGAGTCTTGTCGGAGTATTGCCATTTTACGGATGATGGTAATATAACTTACATGTACGCTTTCCTTACTTAATTACTTCTCTGAACGAGTTCATTGTGGATTCTGAATTTGTTTGTTTGTCTAATGCATCAGATCCAGTGAAGACAGAAACGCTATCTGAAGTGAAGATATGCATCATTGTAAATAGATATGAACCACCCAGACATACTTCAATTTTTATCGGCTAACAACCAAGATACATCTTCTGATAGTCAATATATTTTTGAGATGAGTGTGTAAAATATTTGCGATTTTGTTAACGCATTCTAACTCACACCCTCAAGTGTTTCCTTCTTCATTTATAATATTGAAGGAAGAGAGTGGAGTATTATTGTGCTATATATTCCACTCAAATCTGTTCTTTTTCTCTCAAGGTATTGTGATAATTAGTCCGATCTGGTCATATAAAATAGTTGTATGCCAAAACTTTGTGGAATAAATTAAAGGTATGACTTTATATTCCGGTTGTTTCATTTCTTTAGTTCAATTTTTCCAGTATGCCACTGGGAGATGCATATTTATGATGCGGAGACAAATTGTGACACAATTTTTCATTTATTTCATCACCAATATTCATCTGTACTACGCAGTATGATTTTATTTTCTTTCTTGTTGACGGAAGCCTTTTCTATGCATTCATGCATCCTGTTTGTGGTCAAATTCAGGGATGTATTACTTGCAATGTGGAGTAATTAATTAAAAGGTAACAAATAGATGGAATGATAAAAGGTTAGCGGTGCTGAACAATGGATTTTTGTTCTGTGCGGTGATATTAAGAAGAATTGGATTCGTCCGGGTGTTCGCTCGGTTGATTATAATCCTAACTAGTAAATATTAAACTAGTGTGGGCATCCCTGGAACTTCAGCATAACAATTATTTTGATTTTCGATTCTGTTTGTTATCATAACTGGATAGAGCAGTCGATGGGTTGATAATAATATCATCGCAAAAAAAATGTCATCAGGTGGATTCATCTCGTGGACATAACAGTGGACCACAGATAGAATATTATTGGTGTACGATTACTTTGAAATAAAAGGGATTGTCTATTCGACGTTGTATCTGGAATCGGGCTGCGAAACAGATTTGTGATTGAGTTTGGGCAGTGAGAGAATAATAATTATTATTATAATAAATTTATTTACAAATAGTTTTACACGCTGTAATTTCCTTTTGGATGGGTTACAAAAAATTACAACTAACAAGGAGTATTTATCCTTCTTTTTTTGGCCATTAATCATTCATAAATGTAATAATCACAAATGAATTTATATATTTACCTTCAAACAAAAAATTACTTTTTTATACTATAATATAATAATAATTTAATTCCTTTTCAGGAATTACAGAGTGGTATTACAATAGATAACCCCTAAGGAATATCCTGTGTTGGGGCTACTGACAAATAAACCATGCAAAAAGCGATAGCAAATAACAAATTGGTTTACGATTTTCGATAAAACGTTTACAATACAGTGAAGAAACTAATTCAAAATAGAAGAAAACACTCAAGAGATATACAGAATTAAATAGTGGTTACAAAAAGAGACACACAAATACAAGATCGGGTGAACTTACTTTAACAATGATATTACAATATCACTTAATTTATTACATTTAATTCGAAAAATATTTCATGTAAATTACGAAACAAAACCTCGGATGTTTTTTATAAGTAAAAACCTAGTTTTTACTTTCTTAAGAAATTTTCCTACGTGTTTTTCTTCCTTAATGTGGTTCGGAAGGACGATAAATATTTTTCGAGATATATACACAAAGCATCTTTGAAACGAAGTCAAATTAGGCTTGGGTAAAGAAATAGTACTTCTTTCTCGCAAGGTCAGAACTTGAGTCCTGGGTAACCGATGTGCTTCGTCGCCACTTCTTAGATAGAAATTATTTGACACTTTATAAAAATACATATACCTGATAGGCAATATGTTCAGTTCTAAGAAGAGTGGGAATGCATGAGAGAAACGGTTTTTGTTCATTATCACAGGTACACTCCTCTTTTGCAGAAATAGTACGGGTTTTATTGTATTTCTGTAAGCTTCTCCCCAGCAAATTAAACATAACTTAATTTTGACTGAACCAGTGCCAAGTAGATAACTTTTGGAAAATTCAATGGACATATGTTTCGTAAGAAGTATAAATTTGAGATACAATGCCTTAGTGTTTTAGTTAGGCAATTTACATGGTGTTTCCATTTTAATTTATTGTCCAGTATTACCCCCAAATATTTAAATTCAGTTACATTTCCAATCGTGATGCAATTTAAACAGTTTCCTACTGAACAGTTCGGAGAATGATATATTACTTCCCAGCCATTTTTATACCTGTTACATAAATCATACACCATGTATTTGGTCTTAGAACTTAAAGAAAGTTTGTTAAAGAGAAACCGTTGCCTAAGAACTATTAAATCTTCTTCCATATTTCTTTTAACCATGTCCCAGGATGCGTTTGCATAGTCAAGTGCAACGTCATCAGCGTAAGCTGTGACATGTCCATTAAAATTATTATTACAAAGATCGTTTATATAAAAGTATCGGTCCCAGTACTGAGCCTTGTGGAACGCCAGCCTTTATTTCTTTATTATTCCTATAACAGTTATTTACTCGAACACACTGTGAGCGCATAGATAGATAGCTATTGAACCACTGAAGGACATTTCCTCTGACTCCGGCTTGATGAAGTTTTTTAAATAAAATGTCGTGGTCAAGGGTGTCAAAAGCCTTATGGATATCGATGAATAAGGTAGCTGTGCGTTTATTATGATTGAGTGCATTATAAACATTTTGCAAATGGTTCGCAATTAACATCGAAAACCAAACCGCTTCGGGCTGAAAAAATGAGTTTTATCAAGGAAAATCAATAACCTTTTCTTCACGAGTTTTTCAAAATTTTTGAGAATGTCGAAAGGAGCGATATTGGTCTATAATTTTCCAATTTATTTGGATCATCTTTTTTGAATAGCGGAATGACGACGGCCTTTTTTAAAGCCGAAGGAAATTCTCCGGTTGAAATGCTCAGATTGAATACGTATTCCAAGACAGGCGCTATGAATACTATTGTAGTATTGACGCTAATGCCATCGAAGCCTGGTGATTTGATTGAGGGGAAACTTTTCACCAGTGCAATGATTTCGTTTCGAAATATTGGCTCCAAATACAACGACTGACAAGAATCGATCATGGAGCATGGATTTTTCAATGGGTAGATTGTAGTTCCGTTAATTTTAGAGTGAAAAGCTGAGATAAAATATTGATTAAATTCAGGTGCTAGTATCATGGAATCAGTAATGACCGTGTTCTCCCTTTCGGTACATAGATCAGGGGTTTTTGAAAGTTTTTTTGAATGGGGCATTAGGTAGGTTTTTACTAAGAATTTTAATATGAATTTAGTTGATATCTCGTAGAAGTACAAGCGAAGGGAGCAATGGGGAGAAAATATGAAAATTCAGTTTGTAATACGGATTTATTTGTGAATGGTTCGGTAATCAGTGGGTCCAAAAATATACGACCTAATGCAGTCGTTGATAACACATTGCTGAGTGCACACACCACCTACCCTATTCCCGTGAGGTAGCTTGCAGACCAAAGTAGATTGTTGATTGAAACGGGGTTTCACCACTAAGCAACTCTTTTAGAAATAATATAACGAGAGTCTTAGGCTGTCTCTACCTGGACCAAATCAAGTATTAGAGCTGAATGTCATTCGAACAATTTTTCTTGTTGGAGAAGAATTTTATGGATGAATTCAGTATGTAGCTAGTCACTTGATTGAGCAACGAATGATCATCGAGGAATTATTAAGGAGAATTCAATCCCATTGGTAAATCAGAACGTCAGTTAAGATGTATAGCAAAAACAGTGAATTTGGAACGAGTCCTGCTCAATTAATCTGAATTAAATCTGAATTAAATGGATATTGCTATGTAGTTTGCCAGAGAATGAGAAATATTTTGTCAAATGAAATATTGAAGTATTGAGCGGGAATGGGGCTGTGAGAGCTGGTAAAATTGAGGGAGGTGGAAATTATAGATGCAGGAGAAATACGTGTGTTTGTGGTGGAATGTTGCTGGCTCTGAAATAATGGGCATTGTGTGTTTATCTTGGAGAAAGCTTTGGTTGGCTGGAAAAGTTTATGCTGAATGTTACCGTAGAATATTACAGAGAAGTCATTTTTGTTGGACTTATGACACTACAGTGTTTTCTAAGTACGTGATCCTACCAAGTCGTTTGGAATGGTACGTTTCTGTGGTCTTACTATTGGACTAGTCTCGGAATAACGTAGCGCCAATCAAGCCGCTAAGATAACTTCTCATGAAGCTGAGAAGTTTTTTAAACTTAGCAGTTTCCGATTATACATTTCATAGCAAATTAAAACCCGTTTGGAAATTTTTGAAATTAGTATTAAGAAATCATGCATAGAAAGGCGAAAATTTTAGGGTGGTAAACACAATATCGAATAATTAGAGCCTTTAACTGTTTTTCTTTCTAAGAAACTAAACAATATTTAACGAAATTTTATAAGTGGGATTTCCAATTCACTGTATATCGGTTTTTTTTTCTCTTGTACGACAGTCACGGTCGATTTTGTCACAGAAGTATGAAATTGACGTTAAATTTATCTACCGTGTTAATCAAGCGGAAGCCATAAAAATTTTTACGGCTACACGTTTATCCGCTCAAGTGTAAAAAAGTCATTTAAATGGAAATGAAAGGAAGACAAGCAGGTGGCCATTTGTTTCGACGTATAAATTGGATCCCGAATTCCTAGTATATAGTTTTTTTAATAACCCGATGGAATATAACTTATTCCTTAGCTATTTTCGATCACTGCTTAAAAATGTTAACAATTTTAATTTTCGAAATGCGGTTTATAAGCTGAAATGCAATTGATAGAGGTTTAATCCGTCTCTTGTTACCAAATCGAGTATGCCGTGAACTCACGATGGCCACTCAGGGAATCGCTACCGCCTTACTTCCAACGGCTTTTCAAAACCTTCGGTCATTGCACCGAAATCAATACTTAATTTGTCATCAAGCCACAAACTCAGCGGAAAACTGAAAACTCCCCGAAAGGTGGGTACTTTATCGTTTAATTCGCTGGAAACTCCTCGCTGATCTAGCCTTTTAAGCGTTTCATAAAGAACGTTACCTGATTGTACAGAATATAATTAGATACTCTCGTATTGAGAATTAGTTCCTTCATTATCTTAGTAATCATGTCATTGTCATTTGTTATTAGAACAACATTTTTTACTGTCAAAGATTACCGTAAAAACATTGTGCGTTCGTTTTCATATCGGTTAAAATGGCCGCCTATTTCTCGTCGATTTTCTATCTCGAAAAGCTTTTCAAAACTTCTTTAGCCTTATATTTTCACAAATAGATTAAGTGTATTCCGTAGATTGAGTCATTGTTTGTCTCTTCCCATGGTGAAATGTTTTTATGAGCTCTCCGCTCTCGATTCGATTCTTCTGTTCCCCTTTTGGTCTTCCGACCCACTACGGGCATGTTGTGCTATCTTCGCGTCGTTATTTGCTTCCCTCTGAGAGCACGTAAATGCCTGTTTTTTCTGCTCGAAGGCTCGAGAATGCTTCGTTGATATGTTTAGCTTATACTCTATGAGCAAGGTATGGACTCGGAGAGAATAAAAGCGGTCGGAGCTGCAGAACAGAAGCATCGCATGCGTCCAAGCCAGTGCGCAGCGTGCCCTTTTCCTCGACCCCTAAGCACTATTGCGGCATCGTGGGCTCACCTGGGATCGTACTTTCGCGTTTGCTTATTTTAAATAGAAAATAAGTATACTTCTTGTCCTAACTTTGCGTTGCGTACGTGGCCCTGGAATAATCCGCGATTTTTTATCATCCCCGCCTTTTTCTCCCGCTTCTTATAAGGGAACTTCCTCTCAAGTTAAGAATGTTTAGACTAATCTTCCATTCGCTGTGCCAGTGTATTAATAACTTAGAATTATGCTGCTGCTACCCCTAATTTGACCTCATTGTCGCTCTTAAATATTTCTTCAAAATTTAGAGGAAAGAATAGCACTTATGCTAAAGGCAGCATCCGGGAAAAATTTGGTGCTATATTTTAACACCAACGCTGAATAATTAGCGGTGTGGGCTCCAACTTAGCGTTAACTAAAAAAAAAGGTTCGGTAGGATTCTATCGTATTTAGAAGTTGCTACGAGCGTTGTCGTCGCGTAGTATTAGTTGATAAGCTGTTTGCAGTTGAATTTTTTCGTTACTACAGTGCGGGAATTGTTTCCTTCCCGAAATCACGATTCAGCCCGATTTAAACTGTATAAGTTAATTTAATACCGACTGTATAAGTTAATTTCGGGGCACCTTGCCATTTTTCCATGACATTGGTTAGGGCGTGAATTATTTTAGCATGAAGTTTTCTTTTGTCAGGATGACGTAAACTTTTTCCATTGTACTTTCCCTATTCGAATCGTCGGGATATTTATTAATGCACCACATGATGTGCGAAGTGGTGCTACACATTGTCGATTCATGTTCTCGCGAATGATTCTGTTCTTGTTCTCTTTGTTCTGTTGGTTGTAATTATTCCCTGGTCACAGTCGGTGCCGTAGAGACCGGCAGAGGTGACCTAATGGTTTTAATTTTGGTCGAGGAGCCTTCATTGACCAAGGGCGATTCATTTATTCACATTACCATGGGCAATTTAAGATAAGGGTTATTAAGAGGACGTTGATTATTCCAGTGGTTTGCTGCACACTACCACGTGAGTTGTACGGGTCGATATGGGATGAGGTCGGAAACCTCGCACCGCAAATGACGCTAATGTTAGCCTATGGTTACCACAAGCGGTAAAATCCTTTGTGGCCGGCAAAAAGAGGAGAGGGAATTTTAACTGAGTACTCTCTTCGTATCAGTTTTGATCTCTCTCTCTCGATATCTCTCTACCCTTCGCCATCAAAACGCTTCAGTTTCCGTTGTGTTTGAGCAAAGGTTCTCTGAAATTAGAGCCACACTTTGAGACCGTATCTCTTTTACTCTGTGAATGAAAATATTTAATATTCGAAGACTGACTCCTCCCTCGTGCCCTTTAATATTTTGGTTTATAATCGGTTTAACCCCATTCTGATGACATTTCGTTAGAATTAATGGTACTAATATAGTGTTATGTCAATTAATTATGATGCCTTTTACCTATAAATGATATTTCTAGTTTCTGGAAAGGTTTTCTGAGAAATCTGAAATTCTTCACGGTGTAGAAGTGTCTCATTATTCTTGTGATACATATTTTCAGTTTTACATTATGATACTTTTCTTGTCATGAAAAAGTGACGTAAATTGGAAAAAATACGGTTTCAAACTCTGGTAAAGAAGCTCGGAACTAGATTATTAATTTCCTGTCCCCTAAGGCTGGATGCAATATAGATATTCAGCTTACATGAATTGGCTTTCTATTGATCTAAATGCTTTTTGGTGATTTATTTTTAATTTCGACTATAAATTACTCTGGTATCCTCTTTGTAACGTCGCACCTTAGGAATTTTCGGTAGCACAACTTTATTTTCCTATTGATCACATAAAGTGTATTAATTACGTGTGAGAAATATGCCCTCAAGTTAACAACAACCATTAACTCGAGTAAGAACATAGGCAACAACTACGGAACATGCTTCTCGTCTATCTCTCTTGCCTTTCTCTTCGCACAGGAACTGAGCTGATATCTGCCCTTCATGTGTTTATATATAGGGGAATTGGAATTGTCTCGTATATTCATCTCAAACGTTACAACTTCAAGTTTAGGCGAACTCTTCATGGAAAATCCGGAGAAAATCCACAATATGTCGAGTTTTTAGGCCGGCATTGCTGTACGTTGAATTACCGACACCTGCCTCCTGCCTGAAGTAGGACACTTCGTACAAGTTTACGAGACATAAGCCCCTAAAGCTTACAGACTTGAGTTTCTGGCGTTATAACGCAGGTGTGATAGTGTATTTTTTGTTTTGTATTGTTTTGGAATCAAAGTAGACGCATTTAACGTGTGCTCTCGTATTGACTTCCTTTTGTATAATATCTATTAAAATGATTACAATTGTAATGTAGTATAGTATTAAGGCTTTTGGTGTATAGTTATTTAATTATATCGATGCGGAGATAATAAAGTGACTGGAGCAGTAATTGTGGGCCATTGAGTGCATATTTAAATTATTTTCTAGTAGGTATGTCGAAAATATATGCTCGTGCCTATTTTACCCAAGTAAATCAGCCTATGCCTTTTTACTCAAATTGTATAATGTTTGAAAATGATACAAGAATGTCATTTCATATTTCGTGCCTTAATTTAGACATACTATGACTCTTGTAAAGTACATAGTTAGGTTGTAAAATAAGTGTACACGGGCAATATTGTGTGGTATTTTTCATCGATTAGTAACATGGATTAGCGTAGAAGGTTGAGAGGAATTCTAAAAATCTGCGCCAGGGATCTGATACTTACGCGTCTCTTTACCACCTTGATTTTTCGCCATTCGTTTTGCTTTCAGAATCTTGAATGCCGCACAATAATTATGTTTGCTGACTCCTCAATGTTATGCTTTCTTATGGCGTAGTTATTTTTAATGAACCGTTTCTACGGAAATAAAATCCGAGATTTTATTTCAGACAAGCCCTTAGCCCTGAGGTCAGCGGGAGCTAATTCGAGATCGCAAGCCTCTCTCCGCTGAATTCGCATTCACCGTGCACGGCGGAACTTACGAGGGACGTGCATGAATGTTTGCTTTGTGAAATATTGATTCTTGCTGTCAGACCTCTAGGACATGCCTTGAAAGTGCTTGTTCTGTTTGTTCATCTCTAGGTTCAACTTACATTTTTGTAATCTTTTTGGTGACGCGTCAGTCCCCGGTGCAATGGTCAGCCAAGCACTTCTCTCCGCCATTGTGGTGTACATGGTACGATATACCGTTATCGTAGAGTTGGTGTAGATAAGGGGTCGAGCATAAACTACGTTACCGTTTTCGATGATTTTATTACCCCCTGCCTCCCCCTTTATTGACCACCGTAATATTTTTCCCAACCCCTTCCTCCTCCCACGACATGTAACATTGTATCTACAAATGAAACTTTTATTTCAAAAGTGTTTTTTCAATTATTGAGTGAGTTTATTTTTAGCGATATGTTGAAATAAGACAAAGTAGCCGAACTAGATATAATAAAACTATCTAATCTCAATAGGAATAAGTGATATTCATTTTTAAATTCTAAAAATCAGCCAAACTAGAACTTGTCACGAGGTCGCTATGTAATCCACGAGAAGGATAAAATGTGAGCAGTTGCATGGTATGAAGTCTCACAACATTGTATAGGCAATAGTTCAGTTACATAGAGTTAAAGTTGAACCATGGGGTGTAAGAAACACCCGGAGCGCCTTTCCTTATGTTAAACTTTGTAGTATTGTCAACGCGATGTTGACGAGTAAGAAACGTAAGCAGGCGCATTGTAACAGCTACGTTATTTTGAGTGAAACTCCTCCCTCCCCCTCGTTGCACGCCGTAGTCTTATAGGTTACCACCTCCCCTAAGTTCATAACGTAGTTTATGCGCGATCCCTAATAGGCATTTATGGTTTAAAATTGGTGACACATTTTTAATAGCTTACGAGTGAGATTCTCAGAGTAGTCATTGAATGGTTGGTCGTTGTCATCGTCGCGTTGCTCGAGGAGGAAGAGTTTTATTTGAAGAAAATCGACGGCTAGAGTCAATTATGGTATTCATTTATCTACCTATCTTTAAACATTTAACTGTTCGAGAAACCTGGCAAGATATGCAGAGGCGGAGCCTAAACTATATATACCATCTCAAGACGCCACCTGCTGCACCCACACAGGAAACCTTGGCAGGAAAAGAAAAATTCCCTGTGAATACGAAAGATCAGTGCCCAGAAAATTCAAATGATAATGTACTTAAATGTGGGCTAATATTTGTGGGAAAACTACAAAGAAAAATGAACTTAACACTGACTCTAAAATATAGTCTTTAGCTGGCTTGAATATCAACCTAGAATAATAATTTGAAACTCTGTATTATGTTAAAACTCTGTAAAATGTGATACAAATCTACCAGTGAGAGCACTGGGTTGGGGGAAGAGGGGATAGGCGAAGGGGCGCGTCATCCAACCCAGAATAAATAAAATGAAAGTCGAGTCGTTTCAGTGAATTACTGAACATGTTCTTGACGGAGTTAAGGTGATGGCCGTCTCTTTTTAACCCATAGAAGCCATAACAGTAAGTATGTACTTACAATAAAAGCTCTCGAAAATGCATATTCAAGCATCGACATTACGTTTTCAATTGTACTTAATCTAACCGATGAAAGTAGGTTGGGACCCTAAACATAAAAAGGTGGGAAAAATTAATGAGTTGGAAGTGTATCGTAAGCGGATCTAGATCCTTCGCCGTAATCAAGTGTCTGCAGTGATTACAGGCGGTCGGCTGACATTTATGAAGAACACATTCGTAGTTTACTTATAACGTGAGTGATCTTGAGAACCTATCTTGCGATGATCATGACTTTTGTTGCACTTACTTTTCTCTGGTCAATCTGTATAATTTTTCCTGTGTATAAATAATGGTAGTGGCTTATTGTCAGCCGCTATTTTGTATTATTATTGATATAATTGTCATCTATGTTTATATTGGTCAAAATGTACGCATGAAATTTTTTGTGTACCTTATATAACGTCGAACAACTTTGACGCATTGTAATGTTGTTTCATTTCTTCTCCTTTTGTAGCTGGCGGAGTTGGAGCAGCGGGTGGTGGAGGCGGAAACGCGAGCCGAGGAGGCCGAAGACAAGGTGAGTTCTCAAAAGACTTGTTTTCTTCTCATTTTTCTATCGCCCCTCCAATCACTTCCCCGATCGCATTTCCCGTTTTTATATTCCTTTCAAACCGTGGACGAGTCCGTCGTTCACCATGTCTCCGCGACGCGGGGACGTCACCGCGCGCAACAATGCCCTGTGGTTTACGTTGTCATCTTCTTCCATTTTATTTTATTGAGGATCTCGGATTCGAAGGAAATCGCCGCTGGTCGGGTTTTTATTGCAGGCACTTCTGTCTCTTCGAATCCTAATCAGTTTGCGTGTCGAGGTTTCTAGGAAATAAGGAAGGCACCACCGTATAACATCCTTGCGTATCCGTAGCTAAAGTGAGACGTTTTGCGGTCGTGTTTCGGTTCACTGAACCTATAGCTTAATTGGTCATTTTTCCTGAACTTTCTTGAATTTTGTGAGAAAGAAATCATCGCTTTTGACTGAGACTTTTGCCAAGATCCCTCTCCCGGTTAATAGTTATGTTTTACATTACCATTCACGCACGCATCTCTGTGCTCATCATTTCCTGACGTCGCTCAAGTTATATAAGTAGCATTTCCCCTGGTTTATTATGTTTGCATTGATCTGTTATTTTCATTTTTTTAAATCGATTTTTCTTTTTAAAAATAATGAAAAAAAGCCACTTATTCAACTACGCTCTTCTTCTGTTCTGCCTCGTGAAAGTAATGATACCAATTTTTTAACTGTTAAAATTTTCCTTATGCAGAGATTTTTGAATGGTTTCTAAAGGCCGCTGTACTTAGTACTTTAATGTTCAGACGAATGTATCATAGAATGTACTAGAAATTGAATGGAAACAGAGCAGGTTCTATTTCCCGTTAAGTCATTCAGACAATCATACAATTGGCCGCTTTACACGGCACAATTTTCCTCATGCAAGAGTTCATACATTCGTTTGTACAATAAAATGTACCTTGTAAAGCGGCCTTAATTCTTCCATTGATTGGTGTGTATCTTAAGGTACCACTTATAAATAGGAGCTAAAGCAACAAAATCTTCCCCTCACCTTCTCAGGGCGTGCTTCAATTCCTCTCAAGGAAACATTCTACCTTAGCTGGTTCAAGTCTCCTTTTTCTCTCTTGCCCTATTAGACTTGAAGTGCCGAGGATTCAAGGAAGGATTTTTCGCATAGCATCCTTGCGTATCCATCCGTAAAGCAAGGCCTTTCGTGGCCGTGCTCCGGTTCACTGAACCCGAAGCTTGATTGGTCATTTTTCCTGCGCGCGCGCGTTTGTACTTTTTCTTTCTTTGGTTGGCAATGCTCTTTTTTTTGCTGCTGGCGGAAGCGGGAAGCTCAGTGAATAAAAGCTTCATCTCTTGCTTCCTATTTAAAGGTTGAAGTGTCACGAAAGGGCGAGTCGCGTGTCACTCCGGTCGGCCCTATCGCTATTTCGCCGTCCACGGTTTCGTGCGGGTATTTTTAACCGAATTTCGTCGCATAAGTGTCGCGCGATAGATTTTAAGTCGTCGGCTTACCGGTCTTAAAACAGAAAAAATTACCATCCCCATCGGGTGTGAAATTTAAAGCACATTAATGCGCAGTTCATTTTGTTCTTCTTAAAAGGTTTATTTCATTTTAAGTGCCTCGAGCGTGTGAAAGTAATAGCATTTCCTTCGCATTAGTATGGGAAAAATTAGCTGCTTCGGTTTAAGGCCTATTTTATATATCTTTAAGGCCTATCCCTTTATTTACTAAATGCCTTTCATCACTGGCTTTTATTATTCCTTGCCAAAATAAACATTTCTGTCCCGTGCATTTTCATTTAATTGAATTTGAATGTGTTGTGTATTTGTACGTACAGTCTTTCTTTCTACTCGTCATTCGAAGATCGCATTTTACTTATTTCTCTCGTTTATCGGATGTCCGATTGATACAAATAAAAAGTATTCCCGATGTTGAAGTTGAAATGTTTTATTATAGCGTGTTGAATCCCCTATATTTTAAAATATTCGCCATGTTGTTTCACATCGTATGTTCCGTTATGAGATTCGTCCCAATGAAACCATAGGTCGAATTCAATCAGCGCACCACGTCTGTTAATAAAAAGATGAAAACTGTATTCGTCATTTTTTTCCGAGTAATGCCATTGGAAATCCTACCGAGTTATTTTCACTAAGTGCTTTCAGCTGTGTCGAATGAAGCGAAAAAAATTTGCCTATTCATTCGAGTTCCTGGTCTGTACATTGATGCAGTCCGCGAACGTTGACTTCGCTCTCTGGGCCCTGTTTAAACGTGCGGATTTTGATTTGAGATGGATGCAAAATAAAAGTGCCTTTAACAGTTTTATTTTATTTTATGCGCCATGCCGTGGATAGTGCTATAAATCCTCTCCATTAATTTCAGGCATTTAAAATGCATTCAAAGCGCCACTGTTCCTTTCCATTTCGTTATTTTCCGTTGTCTTTTCACGAGCGCGGCGTTCGTATCCAACTCGGTTTTTCCTTCTGTTCGGTATCCCTTAGTGCCTTTTGTAAATATTCATGGTTGATAATTCCTTTTAGTTGATTCCTACGGTTTTGATAAAAATTCTCATGCGTCATAGATTACACAACTCCTACTCCAAATATTTACTTAACTCTATTGATCTAAGGAAATGATTTAATAGATAAACACGGGCGTACAACGTATTTGTAATAATCAATCCCTTTTATTTTGATGTTGGCGCAAAATAGGTTGGCTCCCATAACGGTTTATTTTTTAATTTGTCGGAACATTCTTTAATTTCGATTCAATCCGTCCGTCCGTATACAGTCCGTTGCAATCTGCCTAATTATTAATATTTACTGACCAATTCAGTAAACACGGATATTGCAGCGCGAAATTTTAGCTCATGCCCCGTGGTGGTAAATTAAAATCAACCTTTCTTTTCTTTTCACTCTCGGACAAATGAGTCGACCCTTCATTGTTGATTTTGAAGAGAGACGGAGTCTGACTTTAACGAGCACATCGAGGAGAACGACGCTCAATGAAAAATTTAATCAGCGATACGGTAACCAAATCCACCTAGAATTTCCATTAAAATGTTCAAATTCTCGTCAAAAAGTATGTCAGAACTGCCTAGGATATTTTTTCCTGAGTATTGTATTTCCATCACAGAAATGGGGACATTTGATCGATAACAAAAATAAGATAGTATGAGGATAATTGATATGGCCTAGGTGTTGAAAAAATTCTCGCTATTCCATTTTAGTCACAAATTAGTCGCAAAAGTGCATACCGGAGAGCCATCTATCCCGTTGTGGTTCAACTTTTTACGCTAGCAAATTATTGTTCAAGAGGTAGGTAGTTTGAAGTGGGAAAGGTGATGTCTGTCATATGATGTACCTAGGTGAAATTATCTGTGGTTGATAAAGACCATAATATTGAAATCTAAAAGTTAAAGTGATCATGTTTTTTAAAGAATCCTTCTAGTTAACTTAAAAAAATCATGGTGATGATACGGTATAGAGCTCGATGTGTTGATTGAATATAAAAATTATTTTCAATGCGCTCTTGCCCTCTTACTCTTTGGACTTGGGGGATTGGTATGAGAATCGAAATCTGATCGCCAGAGGCCTAACGTAGATATCATTTGCCGTAGGTATTACCTATGGTTGAACCTTGGAAACCTTCTTATAGTGAAGACCTATAATTAATTGTTCCCTTGTTGGCCAAAATGATCTTTTAACATGTTCATATTAACGTGAGGATAACTTAGTACGTGATTACGTCTGTTTTTATTTTTGCTCGGTGTAACTGGGTGCAAATTGATACTGAGTGGTGCAGAAAGACAAAGATCCGTCAGCGTATTCTGAACAACCGAAATCTCTTTTTTTTTTCAATATTCCCACATCATGATTTAACTCCTCCTCGCTAATTGCTGTGAATTTGTTTATTCATCTATTGCCATCAACAAAATATGACCTGGTAAGAACCAGCAATTTGTTAACGTTATAATTTGTAAACCAATTATCCATTGCGCGTTTTTAAAGAACCTTATTAAATTTGATATTATTGAGGTTATGCGGTGTGTCACTGATTATGGTGATGTCTGATTATCGTGAAACTGCTAGTCACTCAGTGAGTCGACCCTTATGGACAGAGAAAAACTTATCCCGTCCAGAACAAGTGCATCGTAGTAATAGTTTCCATGGAATGGACACCATATTGGTTCCAATAGGAGCCAGTATATATGCACCGTAACAGTTACTATTAATTCTAAACGCATGCCAGGTGTTACTCACTTCGTGACATGTAATGAAATAAATGTAGTGGTGGAGAAATTCGTGTGGTGTTTATTATAATCAATGTAATGAGCAAACTCGGGTTTGTCGTGCTGAATAATATTTTCCGAAAAAGTGCTGGAAGCCCATTTAGTCCCACTTTCCTGCTTTTGGAGATGATGATTTGGTCGTCTATGCACCCACAACTACTGTTGAAATCAACCCACCACCTATTAAAATGAATAGTAAAACAAGATTTTTTTCCTTTTTTAGAATCCACCCTAAGTTCTTCTATGACGTTGACCGTATTGCATGACAGAAAAACTGTATAATCCAAAGTTTATGGCTCTAACGACGCGTGCGTCAGTACTTTCCGCCGTTGTATTTTATTAGCACGCCATTGCCTTCTTGATCCCCCTGAAATTTCAATCTGCGCCGTCTATATTGAACCTCGTTCGCATTTTCTCATTTCATTTTCGTAAAAATATAATTTTAATGAGTGGTTAAAAATCAACGTTTTCGTGCGTGGAGCCTTTTCAATCTTTTGTCATCGGACAATTATAATGATGAATATTATTGTTATTTATATTTATAATTATTATCAGCGGAAATCCAGCGGCCTTTTGTTTGGTCGAAACTTAACCTTATTACGTTTAGAGCGCTCATTTAAAAAAAAGAAAGTTCCTCTCCCAGTTCCTTTCATTTTGCAATTAATGCGCTGATGGCCCGTTGCGTCCGCCCCTCCACTTCCCACCCCTTGGCAACCCTTATCTCCTTCCACCTGCCCCCACTCACCCATTCCAACTACTCGTCTCCGGCGTACAGCTCCCCAACCTCCTCCAGCGCGCACTTCCCCTAAGCCCTTTCGGCCTCAGCCACCACCACCGCGTCTTCTTTCGCTCTCCCTACTTTTTCCTTTCCTTGCCCGTTTTCCTCTCCGCCGTCCCCTTCCCCTCCCCCTCCCTCTCCCCCTTCTCCTTCTCCCTGGCCGAATCCTTCCTGAGGCAGCAGGCAGTCTGCGAGAGCAGATCGTAATGAAAACAAATGCTCCATAAGGAATGCCCTTTCCTTCCCATCTCTTGGTTCCCTACCTCCCTGGACCCGCCCTCCCTCACCTCCTCCTTCGCCCCGAGCATCTGGTCCGTTTTATGTATCTCCCTCATCCCCCCCTACACTCTCTCTTTCGTGCCTCCCCTTCCCACCCCGGTCGCCCCGCAGATTCCTCCTCTTCCCTTAAAAACTACTCTTTCGACCTTCTCGGCGCTCTCACCTTCCCATTTCTTCTTGCCCACCAATGCTACCGACTCACCTTGCCTTGCCTTCCACTCTTCCTTCCCCGCATGCTTTCTTCCGTCGCTTCTTTTTTTTCCATCTCCTCCTCCTCTCCGCTTCCTCCCCCACTCCATCTTTATACGTTTGTGATTCTCGGGCGAAGTGCAGCCTCTTTTCCCTTCCTCGTTTATATATTTTTTTTCCTTCTTTCGAGAGGGACTTCCAGCCGTGACTCCTCGAAAGAATGGCCCCTGGACCTGCCAGGTTTCTGGTTTCTGGTTTCGCCCGGCTGGATTGATTAAAATGGATGGAGGCAAGGGTTATTAATGGGTCGGCCGGGAAAAATGACCGTTGAAAATGCTGCACTTGATTTTTACGGCGGATCGTGGATCCGTTTCTAATCTTTATTTACTAGTTGGATGAATCCGTAACCAGCGGAGGTATAAAATAAGCTCTGGCAGCCAATCCAACGGATTATTTTTTCATGGAAACCGTGGCGCTTGTTTCTTCCTTTATTATTTGGCGTGCCGGCAGGGCAGAGTTTATTGCCTCCCGTATGAGTAAGGTAGCCCATCCACAATGCCTTCGTCCATTTACGTTGATATATTCGAGGATGTGACTTCGATGTTTTCAGGATTTATCCTCTCGGATTTGACTGAATGGGTGAAAGAAAGAATCTTGGGGAAAAAATGCCCGATTTCTTTCGTTGGGCAGATCACACTGTGGGTTTAAATGAGGGTTGGTCGGTAGGTACTCAACTCGTCCTAAGTAAACATGGTTTGCCTTTCTACCGTGGAGGAGCTTGCCTTTTCTATCCGCCTTCAGTGGCTAATGTCCACAGCGTCCTCCACTTCTACAGTCTCTCAATTAACCCAGGGGGCTCCCTGGTCTCACTTCTCCATCCCACGTCAATTCTTGTTTCCTCCTCCTCCAGTCCCCTCTTTACTCGTCCAGTCGAGGGAGCCGCGCAATACAGCCCTCTTATGGCTCCTGGGGATTAACTCGTAAAGTGACCCTCCCACCGCCTCTCTCTCACTCTCCAAAAAGGTTTTAACCCAAGACGAAGACGCGCTTGTCCTCTCTGCCTCTCTCCTCTCCCCGAGGTGACTCGAGGTTAAAACGGCGAGGATGCCCCCATTGACGTAATTAAGAGCGGGGTGATGGCTGGGTGAATGGAGGGGTGTGGGAACCGTCCGTTGCCGGAAGGTAGGAACCTTTTTTTTGTTGGTCAGGCCCCGCGAATCGAAGAAGGCACACGGGCAATAATGTATATGTAGATAAGTGCCGAGTTCTTGGTTTCTGTTTTATGTTTCACGGCTCCTCTCTCCGCCACCGCGAGATTGCTGTAGAAGCGGTGGCAAGAGTGCAGCGGGGGATAGCAGGATACCCCCTTCTCACCCTCCCCCCCCCCCTTCACGCTACGCGGGGAGGGGGGGGAGGTAGTAGGATGGCGGGTGTGTACAAGGGTGCAGAAGGGGAGTCGAGGAGGTCGAGAGATCCGAGTGTGGAGTTCCACGTATTGGTGAGGTTTGGATCGAGTTTCCCCGTGTTCTTGGGTGTGAGGCTGGGAGACTGGCGTTGCGAGAGACATCTGGGGGGTGGTTTGGGAGGGAGAGCTAGGCGGTGGAGAGCGGCGGGAAGGTTTTTTGAAGGGGGTGCGAGAGAGAGAGGGAGAGAGGTGGCGTGGGTGGATGTGGATTGTGGAGTGAGGGGTGTGGGAGGGTGAGTGAGACGAAGGGATGGAGGAGTCGGGGCGGGTGGGGAGGGATGTGAAGGGGAGAGGGGGGGCGGGCGGGCTTGCGAGGGGAGCCCACAAGGTCCGCAACGGGAGCTGCCATTGGTGGAGCGCGGGGCGTTGCTAGGTTACGCTGTCATCCTCCTCGTCATTGATTTTTGCGCGGGCATCCCCAACTTACGTGTGGGGGGAAGGGGGAGAGAAATGGGGAGAAAGTGAAGGAGTAGAGGAGGGTAGAAGAGGGTAAGGGGTTTTGGTGAGAGAGGGGTAGGGTGGGGGTCCCCCCCCCCATCCGATGGTGGTGGTGTTGGCGGAGATAGGGGTTGGGGGTGAGTGTGGTGTAATACGCGTGAGTTGAGGGGAGGGGGTTAGGGTTGGAAAGGGATGTGGGGAAGGTTTTTCGGGGAGACGAGAGGGAGCAGGTTGTGTGTGTATGTGTGCGTGGGGGGGCGGTGAGGCGGGGTTAGGAAACCGGGGGTTGGTAGAGAGGGGTGCCTCGAAGGAAGTGCTGCCCCCTTCGCACTCTCCTTTGCCTCCCTCCCCTCCCCACTCCTTCTCTATACGTGCACACTTCTCCTCCCCACCTTCCGTGAGAAGGGGGGTGGTGAAGGGGGCAGAGTTGCTAAAGATGGGGGAGAGTGGTCGCGAGGGACTTTAGCGAGACAGAGGGGCTTTTGTTGTCGTGCCAACCTGCCCTCTCTCTCTCTCACACACACACGCACACACTGACAGAAAACGCACCCTCCTCCTCCCCCTTCCAAGCGCCGCTACCAATCTCATTTCCACCCCCCACCAACATACTCTCCCTTCCCCTCCATATCCCCCCCTCTATCTGGGTCCACTCCTTCCCCCCGCTCTCGTGTTTTTTTCATCCCCTTCCTTCCTTTTCCTTCTATCTCTCTCTCGCCACCGGGCAGCAGCGTGGCTCACGAAGGGCGAGTGAGAGAGCGGTGGAGGGAGGAAGGTTTTCGTTCTGGGGGTGGATCGGGGGGGGGGGGAGCGGGGGGGGGAGTAGGACGGGGAGGCCCTCGCAGTTCGCTTCCCGACGGCGTGCAGCTTGGCCGACTGGATCGCCGCCGACTCTGGGGGTCCGCGCGCGCCTCTCTTCCCCCGTTCCCAGCGGCGTGTCTCGGCCCGCCGAACTCTACACCCCCCTCCCCACCCCCGCCTTACGCACCCCCTCTCTCTTTACAACGCCGCCCCTACCCTCCACCCATTGCCTCTTTCCAAATCCACCCCGCTCCCCACCCTCCGCCACAGTCACTCTTACCCCATCCTCCCGCTCCGTATATATATATATATCTCTCTCTCTCTATCTCTTTCTCCCACGGACATACATACAGACATTCGACACGCGCGCGTCCCCAGTCGCCCCCGCTCGTCTGACCGCGGAGGACGGTGTGTGTGTGTTTTCCCCGTCTGCGTGGGACTTGTGGACTGCACCGTATGCGCTATTTTTACACTTCAACGCGCGCCATCCGTGAACGGGTTGTATTTTTCACTCTCTCATAAGCGGATTCAAATGGCTGAAGGGGTCCGGTTGTCCGGTCGGTTGGCTCTCCCCGGTGTTGACGGGCCCTCGGCGCGGCGCGGATGTCCTCCTCCTCCGGCCGCTGTTGTCGCCGGGTCCAGAAAGGTCGCAGCGGCTCGGCCCGTCGACGGCCGCGACCAACTCGGGTGTACACCGCTGGCATGAACGTAATATGTGCGTATTATCGCTTTCGGATTGCGTGATCAACGTGTTCCCTCCTCCTCCCGCCGCCGTGTCATGTGTGAGTGAGAAGCCATTTGTGCGTCCGCCTGCCGCTTGCGCGTGTCTGCCCGTTGGTGACCTCCTCCTCCCTGTCCGACCGTCCACGCGCGCTACCTCCTCACCCTCCTCCTCTCTCCTTCCCTCGGCCACCTCTCGGGCAGCGTCCCCCGTTGTCGTCCTCCACCTCTTGAGCCACCACCACCACCGCCGACACATCGTCTGCGACCCGGCGGCAGCAACAGAAGTACCAGAACCACGGCTGTGCCCTCGCGATGGTCTCTTAAAGGCGACGTGCCCCGGTCGCCTCGCTCGGGAATGAAGGAGCTTGTGGTCGGGGCCTTTCGCTGTGCCGTTGCTGGAAAGCCCTCCAAGCGTCGTCGTTCCCCGCTGCAAGGTCGGGCCGAAGGAAAGAACGGGATGCACACCATCGCCTAGGTACGGGGTACGAGGAGGAGAAGAAGCCCTTCAACTGGGTATTTTTGACCCTCTCTCCCGTGTGAGTGTGTGAGCGTGTTTTCGTCCAACCTAAACCGCTTCAGCTCTCCCGTCTAGTAGCCCTCGGGCTGCGTGCATGCCCTTCCAAATTCCTTCAAATCCACTTCCAAACCCTCGCCTTCCTACCAATCCCTCACTCCCGACCATCCCTGTCGACGAGTCTGGTCTTTTTTTATTTTTTTATCCTTTCCTGTGTTTTTCGAGCCTTGATCACGCGAAATCGTCCTCCTCCTAACGGCTTTGCTGGCGCCTTTCAGTCTGTTCCCTGTAAATGTATAGACATCGTTGACTCGGGAGGTTTGATGCTCTTCTTTCTCTTTATTTTTTATGTTCCTACCTGCCATGAACAAGGGGATATTTATATTTGGTTTCGTTCTCTCCCTTCCTTCCTACATCCAATGATTCCTTGTTTGCGTTTTCTCGTGTCAATGTGTTCGTGTCTTCCTCTCCCCTAGGGCTGCTCACAGTTCCTAGAGGTAATATCATGCCTTCCCTCTCAAGACTCTTGGGCACTTTCATTTTCACTACCTGAGTGAATTAGGATCACTGGAAATCCACTTTGACCTCTATCAAGAGGGTGAAACTCTGTCCTCCTATTTTTGTTTGGTTTCTGGGATGGAATCCCTTTAGCTGCTTTCCTTCGGTTCATTTGGTTGTCCCCCTTGTGGAATTTAGCATCCTAAACGGTTTTGTGTTCGTCCGCATTTATGAGTGAAAATATCCTTTACATGTTGTGCTCATTCCAAACGTTCTTTTAATGCTATTTTAGTCGTAGAGGAAATGCTGTTTATGTGTTTACTGTTCGCTCTACATCGACTCCCACCATTCCTGAAGGAAAAATAACATTGCCAATCATGTTGAATTTCCGTTTTGACTTTGTATTTATGAGCAAACATACCATTTACGGATTGCGATCGATACAAACATTCCCTCAATGCTACTTTATCCATTAATGATTCTTATAATGTGTTTTCCATTCGACGGTTTGCATTCATATCATTTATAATTTAGAAAATATTGTTTATCCTAATGAATTTCCATTTGAGCCTTTATTTAGAGAAAGTTTTCTGGAAGTCTATCGCCTTCCCATTCATATTTTCCCTTTCAGGTATAAAATTTTTGTACAAAAGCTTTTAATCCATTCCTTTTTTTCTCCCCTCTCGTAGCTAATAACCGCAACTGTAATCTTTCGCGTACATTTTTCGTTTCATCTGCTTAAATTTTCGTCTTTGATCTGGTTGAAAATCAAGATGAATTTCAGTGAGGGAGACTCGGGTAATCCATTCACTGTTTGATTATGGAAGGTAAAGAGGGAGAGGTGGAGTGGGTTTAAAAAAATGAGTGTGTATACGTCTGAGGGTAATGAACCCTTCGAAAGCCTCTCACATGATTTATATCGAAACGCTAATGGTTGTCACATTTAGCGCGTTAACTTCCCTTTGTGTGCGGGTTGTATTTTAATTTGAAGTGCTATTTTATGGATCATGTTCGAGCTAATCTCGCTCCGTTCGTATCGTTTTATTGCCGAAACCAGGCTAGAGGTAATAATAGCGCTTCTCCATTCAAGCCGTCATTGGATTGATCTGATGGTAGCTTTATTCTTCATGCCTCTTTGTGATACAATCTTCTACTACAAAGCGTTGATAATTCGTTCGCTTGGTTTGTATTCATTGTGTACGGCCGCGATAAAATGTATTTGGTAATATGCTTTTGTAGCTTTTAAAGTTTGAACGCAGTGAGCTATCGTACAAGGTTAAAATACTTCTTTTGGGATTGAAAATAATGTTTTCTTATTAGAAGGCCGATTTACATCAGAATGCGATGTTTAATACTTTTGGCCAGTAAGCCAAATAATTGTACTTAAATACCCTGTAAGTAATTCAATTTAATTCCTCTTATTGAGTAACTCCAAAAATTCACGTTTGCTGTGAAATTCCTTCTTAAATAAAGGTTTTCTTTTTTACAAAAAATAAAATAATTGCATCAGGTGAAGCTTATTAGTGGTTCACCTTATAATTACTGGTTTGGAATTTGTTGTTTTTTGGAACCTGTATACGGTTATTTAAACTTGTTCACGTGTGACTCGGTCTCTTTCTATCCCTGAGGTTCCTGTAGCAGTATCCTTGAATGAATCTCCTTATGCAGAGGAATGCTATGCCTCTCTCGGCCAATATAACAGAATTTTATTCATCATAACTTTTTTCTTTGCGCGTTGCTCACTTGCATTTTAAATGACGAAGAAATGAGATTTTCCATGCTGTTGAGTGGGTAGGGTCGAATACATTTCAAACGCTAAGAATTATGTTCGGTAGGGAGAGTTTCCCAGAGTTTTTCGTCGTCCTGTGTGTGCATCATTGAATCGTTTGCTACGATTATTCTGCGCATTTCCCCCTTTTTTCAGTTGATCTTAAATCATTGACATTTCCGTGGACGAGACCATTAATACATTTTTCCATCTGCTTAGTCAATTCGTAGTCATTATTTTAAATTACGTTTTGTAAATCATTTTATTGAATTTTTATGATTTATTTTCTGCCTTTAGCTTAGGTTTCTTGGGTTCCAAATTGGTGGCTGATATGTGCCAAATACTTTTCCTTTCAATTTCAATCTAATATACTCATCCAAGTCCTCCGTGGTATTGATTTCTTGAACTGTAATTGAAACTCTTAATATGTCCTACTCATTTCATCGTAAAATATTTGGAATAAGTGCATATTTCTTATACTGAAATTGTAATGGTCATGCTGCTCATTCTCAATTTTAAGAATGAGACGAGTTATGCTTATTTCCATAAAACCAATGTCACTTCGTCGTAAACTTGGCAAGAGTCTCGTGGATGTTTTATTGCAAAAAATGTTGGAGAATTTTGACAATAATGCTCACATTTGTATGTAAATATTGCCCATCACCGGTTTTAAAGGAAGTAATTTCCTCAAACATTCAGACTTTACGGACTTTATTTCCGACGAAATTATGACGTGTTCTTTATGTAGTTTTCGGGTTATACCGATTTGAGATAATTAATGCGATAATGTGTTTTCAAGTCCATTAAGTTAGAGTGGAAATCTTACTCAAGATCTTAATGCTTTAATGACCGCGTGCGACTGTGGCCTTTGCATAAAATCTTAATGCTAAGTCAAAGGAAACAGAACAACTAGGTGTTAAAGGAATGTTAGCAAGAAGTTCCCCTCATTCCTTAGGGAAGTAATGACGTAAAAACTTAAAAGAACTCATTGATTCTTCGAAGTGATAGTCATTGTGGAAATTGTGCGCTAATTCTTTTGTAATTTTTTTCGCCTTATAGCTCGGCAAATTGTTTTTACGAATTCATAAATGCAGAAACGTAGTATGGAAGTCATTAGGGATTTTAGTCCTTTCCCATTAACGAAATGACTGCATTACCGAGGAGTATTGGAAACAGTTTTTTTATTTCACTTTGAGTTTTTTGTCCTACCTCTGTGAGGCAGTGTGTGCCAATAGGCACCCTTTTTCGATGGAAATATATTCCCTGCTTTCGTCTTAAACGTTTTTTGATCATAGGATAGGGTAGCATATATTGCTTTGGCCATTAGCATCAGGGCAGCAACATTAGTGATGCCTCAATAGGGCAGTGAATCACGATCGAATTATTTGGTTCTAGACTTAAGTCGTTGAGACTTCAACTGTAGTATTACGCCGCCCACGCGAAACAAATCAGCCAGTTTCTTATATGCAATGGCTGGCCTTCCATGAAGTTTTTGTGCAAGTTAAATTTCATGCTCGCCTGAATGAACTTGAGTTTAATTTCTGAAGTTTTGTCTTTTCCCATAGACCACGATGCATCCAAAGTATGTGGTGGGATTGGGTTCAAGGATTACTCCGTTTACGTGGATTATTCCAGCCGGAATGCCAATGAATAGACCGCATTGTGGATTTTTGTGGAATTAACTGTACATTTTCTCCAAAGTTTGGTAGCATTCGTGGTCAGTCACGCGTGACAGTAAACTTATGGCTTAAGTGATCGTTAATATTTTGTGGCGCATCAGATGTGATCATCCCACATCATCTACCTTAGAATGTGGTTAGAAGAATAGTGTTGTGCTGGTTGGTGAAAGTTCCCCTTTTGACAGGTTTTTGTTGGTTCTCCTCAATTCATCATTCGTCGTTTCGTTAAATTAATTAGGGTACATTTCAGTGAATACTTGTGATAACTCGTCCCGTGACGTGAACCCTTGAGGTGGCTTGCAGTCAGTACAGCCGTTAGAACCTGGCAATCAATTGCCCTGTGCTTCGCGCCTCCGAGGGCCCCGCGTTGTGGAGGAACTCCGTCATCACAGGAAGGAAAAGTATAACGATAAAAATATGATGTGACCGCTACATTACCTCCTTCATTCTCAAGTAACATCCTTTTCTTATTTGTTATAGATAAACTGCGTTTGAAGTAATGGAAGAATTTCTTTAGATACATTTCCTTTTGCTGATTAACTATGATAGAATTTAGCTTAAATTTTCGGCTGGGGCTAAAACATTGCTACTTGTGCATAGATTGTTTCTCCTATATGGTGTGTCATATTTCTTCGGCGTAGCTAGCCTATAGCCCCTCCTCCCCCTTCAATTGCATTTCAAATAATCGGCATGAAATTAGGGGCCCCTTGCATTGAAAATAGTATAGTCAGTTTAATAGCTGAGTAGCTTTTTTTAGATTTGACAGCTTCGAAAAGATGATCTGGGTACCTAATTGTATTTTATCATTAAATTTTTTATTTTAAAGTACATATTTATGTTAATAAAGTTCCCCAAAATGCGGGGACCCCTCATTGCGGTATTTTGCATCCCCTTGCTACATCGCTGCGTCGGCTAAAACTGCTTCATTGGTAATTTTATTAAGGCTTTAGGTCAAAGTATTTAGTACTCTCGCTGTTCTGTAGATTATGTAAGACTCTTGAAAACTTGTGCGACTGTAAGGACTCGATGAATAAAGCCGATTTGTGATGCTTATTTTAATTAATATATTTTATCTATCCTCGGTTGCAATACGATCTCTGGGACACAGATTACCTTTCTTTTGGCGTCACGTCGTTATGTTTTGTCTGACGGAATATAACTTAACCTTCCTCGATGCAAATAAATAACATTCAAATCTGTCAGGAATTTTCCCTATCGTAGTCTGTTGTATTAGCTATTTATGTCTCATTAAATGTGAGATACTTTGGTATTGATGCTACGAAAATTTAAAAGGGCTTGGTTGAGCTATAGACGAAATAATTTTCGGATTCATATTTCGAAGCAGCACCTATAATATGGTAATAAAGAGGTATTTTGTTCAAAATTCTCTCAGATAAATTTGTATCTACGAAAATGTACTCTGTCCTTGCGTTTTGACTGGAGCTGTGCCCTCAAATTTACTTGAATAGATTTTGTCCGACATCTTTCATTGGATTTAAGGATGTATTTACTGTGATTAAGGAAATTCCAAGATAAATAATAATTATTCAAAACTTTTCGAAAGCATTTATATTTGTTTGTCATCAAAAAAATAAACGATGATTAACCAAACCATTAACATGTCTCTGAAGTACATTAATGCTTTTTTGTCATCAAAACAATAAACTGAATGATTTACCAAATCATTAACATGTCTCTGAAGTACATTAATGCCGCAATATCGAAAGTTTTACCACCAATATTTTGCCATGTTCTGAGTCCTATTGAGGGTTATTAGAAAAATGTAAACTTAAACAATCAATTAAATTCAAATAAATAAGGAAAAGGGTAGTGGTTTCGGATAATTATAAAATAGATTTAGTTTCTAATTGTACTGCAAAATTTCTGCGAAGCTTCTTCATACGATCATCCAGTATATTTTCTTTTCATGTTTATTATTTTTTAACAATTTCTGTTGCCATTTAAGATCATGGTGATTATCTAAAAATGCATGCTTCACGCAAATTATTAATGCAGGCATCCATTTTCCGGCAATGGAGTGTACGTTTTATGGTATTGTATATGGTTTCGATCGTTCAAAGCATTCAAGTATAAACTATGTATGCGTTATGTAAGCGATGCGAATGTCTTCTCAAGAGGCAAATGTAATTTTTCATTATCTTTTTACGACAGTTACATGCTTTCATATTATTATAATCGTAATATCAGTGATATGCTCGTTTCAGCTTCGTTTTCACGGTCTTCCCGTTTCAAATTGAGTCAAAATTCATTATAAAATCACAATCAAAACATCTGATAAAGGTCGCTCTCTACTCATATAATCGCTGGGTTCGATTTGGAAATTGTTGTGCTATTTAGGATCATTCCATATCTCCATGGAATTTCCCAGTTATTCGTTTTTGTCAAATATAAACGAACATCTAAAATTAATATGTAGATTGTAAAATAACTATAAATTATACTACGAAATACTTTAGTGAATTAGGCCTGGATTGTAGTTTTAGGTTCTGCAAACCACAGTTGCCCATGGCTGCACAAATCATAGTTGCCAGGGGCCCCGCAAGACAGTTGCCCGTGACACCGCAAGGCTTAGTTTTTCGGGGCTCCGCAAGATAGTTGCCGAGAGACCTGCAAGCCCTAGATGTGACCCTGCTTGCAGAGTTGTCTAGATTTAGATTACAAGGTATTAATAATCTTCTGTGAAGGTTCATCATCGCCTGGTTACAAATTCGTGATTTAAGGAAAGCCCGGAAAACTTGGAGTCATTAAAATCTCCCAGTTTGATCCTCTGGTAGACCTGCCCTCGACTGCGGAAATTTTTCTTCACAGTTGGAGATTTGTTATTTGCGGGGAACCTCAAATAAATCCTTTCGTCAAGTTGATCCTCTCCTGTTGTATGATGGATGAATGGTACCATTTGACTGATTAGAGTATTTGATTTTTCCCTACAAATTTATTGGTTGAGACAGTGGTAGTCTTGACGTCGGCCCTGATGGCCCCGAGACTCAATAGTGCTGAGTCCTACCTGTTATGGTTACCTAAGCATTTGAATGACTTACACCGAAATACTTGAGCTCGGTGATTCCCGATGGATTTATTAAAAGTAACCTCGACTCGGACGTCGGACGTCATATCAAGGGTGAAACTCAGTAAAGACCCGTCTTATACATTGGCAGTGAACTGACTAGTTGTAGGTACATAGGTGAAGGCAATGTTTGAGGGACAGGTTTTCACAGTGCGTATGATTCTCCGGTTCATAATTTTGCTAGAAAGGAGGTGCCCTTAGTGATGTTTCCTCTATTTCATGTATGTTTATCAGATTTCATTCACCAACCGATTCGGCACCAGCATTTCCTCATCACCTTTAATGACCAGGTAAATGAGGTGATGCCTCATTTATCCGAGTAGCTTGTGCGAAGTGGTTGGAGGGAATGGAATGGCTTATGGAGAGAGTGCGGGGTGGAAGGAAGGGGAGAATGCTCGGGTAAGAGGAAATCCAATCTACGGAAGGATGTGGAAATTGCACCACCTAAGATATATGAGACCAATACCGAAGTGCCTTGTTGGATAATGATCTACTACATCGATGTGAGTGTAGCCGTTACGGTGGAACTCCACAATTGCTTATTTGAACCTCCACCGAGCTATCCGCAAAGATGCTCAAATTTGTAAATATATAGTATTTTTATATTTTAGGAACTGGTATTTCAAGAATGACTTTTTTCCACCTATTTACTTAGCATTTTCCTTACGTTTTGCTCGTAAATAGAAATAAATGCCATTTGTATTAATTTAGCGCATTTAGGGCTTGATTTTCCTTTCTTGCGATCAACTCTCGAGCAACAATTCACAAAATCCTGTCCTGGTTGGTAAAACAAAACTTCCCAGGTGGGGCTCGAATCCACGACCACTGGGATAACTGAGCACGACGTAGCTCTAAGATATTGAAGCGTGAATTTTTTTTCGAGATACGTTAGAAAATTTTTCTTCCTTGATGATATTCCATCAGTCGTTCTTTCTTCCCTCCTTTCCACTACCCTCATCGTAGTGAGAATGTCATCCCGCTCATTCGTCATACATTGGAGAGGAATTCAGATAGGAATTTGCGCCGCTTGCCTATTACGTGGGAGCTTTAGTAATTCACGTACACAAGGTCTCTCCAATTGCTTTCCCTGTAAACATTGCCGTCGCCTGTAGAGACTTCTTTATTTTTATTTTTTTGCCAAGTGGGTCAAATGAGACCGTGGATCGTCATGTGAACGTGAATACGAGTGGTGGAGAGGAGAAGGAGGAGTAGTGGAGAGGAGGAGGAGTTAGTCTTTATGCCGCGCGCAGGGAGGGTCCGATGGCCGTCGGGAGGCGGCTGCTGCTTTGGAGCGGACATTCGTACATTTTGCGTCGACCACCCGGAGTTTACGGCGGCGGAAATATTAATAAATGGTAAACACCTCCCAGGCGCTCGGAATTCGCCATCCCGATGGGTTGTGAGAGGTTGGGCGGGGGGGAAAAAGAGAGAGAGGTGGGCCGAATGGGCACCGCAGGACATTCGGGACGATCGGACCACTCGCACGGGGTCGACTATATTTAATGGCTTTTGAAGGTGGGTTGGTTTTAGATCGGGATGGTCTGTGTTTGGGTGTGTGTTTTGGCCTGTGGGGCGGTGGGACGGTCGGGGGGCACCGGGGGGTGTTGGCGGAGAGTCCGTTTTCGAGTCTTCCTCGGGCACCGCTCTATCAGTCCCCTCTCCCTCTCTCTTTCTCTCTCTCCCTCACGCCGTCGCTGCTGCCTACGTGACCCGTGCCCCGGCGATCAATTCCACATCGCATGCACTTCTGCTTCTTACTCGCCCTTCTCTTTTTCTCCTCCCTCAGCCCCCTTGCCCTCCTCTTCTCTACTGTGCCTCCGCCACCTCGCTTTCCGTGTGTGTGTGAGAGAGAGAGTCCACCGCCACCTCTGCGCTTCGTCCTTCGTCCTGCTCCCTTATACCATTTCTCTTTCTCGCGGCTTTCCCCAACCTTCCTCACGCAGATGGCGCCGTTCCTCTTCCTGCCCACTCCCACAATTGGAATCCCCTCCACACGAACGCTGCCCAAACCACTTCGCTCACCTTTCTAGTGGTGAGTGTCGGACGGTGCGAAACGCAATAGCATAATGACGTAAAATACTGGCGATACCCATTCGGTTGTCTGTTTGCGGTTCTCAATTCGACCCTATTTGAGTCCTGAATGGTTGTTCGCGGGATTTATTCTCGCCATGTTATCGTCATTATTCGATAGATATTCAATTAAGACATCAGCGGTTGTTTTTCTGATGAAAAATGTGCTTAATAATTCGCGTTTTCAGTCAAATAATAAAGATTTATATTGTTATCGCATGTGTAAACTCCCGTTAATGCCAGTGTTTCGTTAATAACCTCTGGGATACCCACAAAAGTTTGTTTTTAGATGTATGGTTTTTTCATCCCAGTAGTACTTGGAACAATAAAACATGGTTAAAGAATGGACTCTACATATTCCACACTTTTTATTAGCAAATCTGACCGATTGGCTCTACTTGAGAATGATCTGGAAAATGCTGTCAATTTCTGGTAAAACTTGTGGAGTGTAGAAGTTCTACCTTTTAAACAATGTCTAAGTGTAAATTCCAATAGGTAAACGGCCCAACATTTCGAGTTTGCTAGGGCAATCATTTGGAGTCAAGGTTATAGCCGAACAGTTGTATTGTGTTGCTTTGATCTGCAAATACCGCTGCAATGTGAATAAGATCCTAGTGGCCGTGCTGAGCATTCATTCCGTCGGTATTCTTCCAGAAAAACGGAAGCGCGTATTTTCTTTTTTTCGTCCGCCGCCAGTAACTCGTTTCGATGGCGCAGCACTCCACCACCTTCTCTCTCGCAAAGTTCTTCAGAACCCATCTCCAACGGGCGAAGGACCTCCTCCCTCTTCCTTCTAGTTTCCCCGTTTAGAGTGTTGAACCCCCTCCCTTTCCCTTTGAACACCCTCGCCTCTTGTCTGTGGTGTCGAGGGGGAGGGTGGTCGTCCCCCATAAGGGGCTGTGCTTCGACGGGAGCGGTTCGGTGAGGGTCGCCTGTGTGTGTGGGTTTTGCTGTATGCCGTGCTCCTAGCCCGCATCCCAGCGCAGACCTCTGATTCAAGGAGGAGCCTCGTTCTGATTCCCCACCTCTTGTTAGGAACCTTGGGTGAAAAGAGAGAATGGGTGACATACGAACGAAAAACATTTTATTTGTTAAAAATGGTGCACTTGACGTGGCCATCACGCGAGCTTTATCAAGTAACGCTTAGTAATATGTTTAGCTTCATCAGCATTATTGCGGAATCGATTCTTATGCTCCGGTTATTCTTCATCGTTCTGCGACAATAATGCGGCAAGTACATACTTATTTTCACTTCCACTATTCTTAGGTGTACTCAAAATACTAGTGGGGAAAATCTGCGGGAATTCTCTCGAAGGAGAATTTAGGAAAACTAATGACAAAACGAAGAGATTGGAGAATCAAAAGACTGGGTCGTAACTTAATGGAAGGGCAGGATTTAACTATGAAATATAAACGCGATGTAGCTTCCACTCAGTTTTAGCCTAAGATATTATGGTATAATTACTTTCACTCATACGGGCATCATGTTAATAGAACTGTGTGTGGAAGTTACTAAGTCATGTTTCTAGTGATGATAAGGATTGACGAAGAGGGATCTGAGGAGCAAAAACCAAAGGGAAGTAAAGGAGACGGCATTAGGAGGGAAGAATGGAGGGCTGCAGGTAACCTAGCAGAGGATTGAAAGGTTGAAGAAAAACTGATATTCTCGCATGGTGCGACATATTCCCTTTTGTAGTTAATGGTTGGGGTGCCAGCCCTAATCCCCTGGTAGTGAGATTATATTGGTCTATTCGTAAGAACTTTACTGTCACTTTTCCCAGAAATACCATGATGGTGTGCATGCTACCTCTTTTATTCCACTAGGTTTATTGCTTTTAAATTGGTCGCAGATTCCTGTTCTTTTGATGTTCCTCTTACCATATGTATGTGGCTAAATATAAGCCGTGGCTAAAGTCGGACTTACCGTCATTGCTCCAGGCATGGTTCTAACGCACATTCTCCTTGTTTAGCTGGCTATATCAGCATACCAATTTAACCAATGATAAAATCAAGAGAATTTCAAAATTTAACTTACAAAATTCCGGAAATTTTATTAAACCCTTTGAGGCGTCGAATAGCTTTTAATATGCCAGTAATGTCTGATGGGCGTCCTTGAATTCAGCTTTTCGGAAAGCAATGTTTTACTCCGGAAAATTCTATCACTAATATTTTTTTAACCAGATTCTTTAAACTAATCTCCAAAACCTGAAACTACGGATGAAATCAACTCTATGCAAACTCAGGCTTAGTTGTAAAACATGAATGAAAGTAGCTGGGAAATTTTAATAATTATGAGATTGTAGCGACCTAACGCCTGAGCCTCTCAGGCCGTCCATGTTGCGTAAAATATGAGGACATGTCCGGGAAAGTGGGAACGGTTCGTGGAGTCCTAATCTATGGTTAGGAACATTCACGCTTCCTCCCCCCCACCGTCCTAGCACCCTTGTTCCTTGTTTCCCAACCCCTCTAAGCCTTCTTTCCAGCTCCCACTTCGATAATCGCCGTCCCCACTTGTGCTCTTGTGCCCCCCTTGTCTTTTTATTCAACCCCCCGCTCCCACCCCCCCACCCTCGTGGGCCACCTGCTCTTGTCCTGCACGCGCCCCTTCCCCCTCTGGCTAACCAACCCCCCTTCCTCTCCTCTCCCAGTCTCCATCGTTCCGTCGTCCCAACTCCCCCTTACTTTCTCCCGACCCCCCCCTGCCACCCATCCCCGCCGCCCCTTGCGAGGCGCGCCTCGGTGCTTGATTCTCTCGGCTTTGCGTGCCGCCTTCGCAAATCAGCTAATTTTAATGCGCGGCCCATAATCACGGGAGAAAACTATATAATCTCGCCTTCGTCACTCGCGAGGCCGTTTTCGAAAGTCCGCTCGTTATTTCGTTGGTGATAATGAATTCGTTCGTTGAGTGGTTTTCTGTTGGCGCGCCAGAGGGATGAGTGGTGGCAAATTGGTCCTCCCACGGTGGTGGTCGCGGGTTCGAACTTCGGAGGATGTCTTCCATGTGACTAGGGGTCCATTGTTTCTGCGGTGTGATCATATCCTTCCGATTAGTTGTCGCGAGTTGTTATAGTTTCGTCAAAAATTTGTCAAATTTTTCGTTTTCGATCATGCAATTACTACCTCGTTCGATTGCCTAGAAACTAGAAACATTGAATGCTAATTCATAGTCATTTTCTGTCAATCTTGTATAAATTTGGCATTTGCGAGCATAGATAATGCCGTACTGCAAGTCTTCATAGATTATCTCATTGTCGTTCTTTGTTTTACAATGTCTAGATATTCTCATTCGTGAGACGTGCGTTCATGAGAAACAAAAAATTGATAGCGCCGTAGGATTACTTTTTGTCTCATTTCAGCAGCAAGTGAAACGATTTTTATGGTTCATGAGCGTAAATAGCTTACTCGGTTCTTTAGGTTCTTTGATATCATTTTAAATCTAGGAATTCAGTTCTTCTTATCTCGTTGATTGGGCGTGCTGAGCTTGATTTGGTTTGCTAGATTCTGCCTTATTTTGTCATTCTTATCCCTTGTCGCTTCTATGCAGCATTTTTCCTTTTCCTCACTGAACTGTCCAAAGACTTGTGACGCGGTCTCGAGGAATTTTCTCACGTCACCATGTATTGTGAAAAGCTAGTTTCGTTTCACGTTTATGTCAAACAAGGATTCAAACTTTTGTGGTGACCATTTCATTTTCTCAACGATTGAGTGGAATTCGTTCCGTGGCTCCATTTTCTCCAAATTTTACGGCGTGTTTAATCCTTCCCTTCCTTTATGTATAATTTCCAGCTGTCGAGAGCCCTTCTCTTTTATTCTTTTTAGCGTCCCTTGCATAACATTCGGGCGCGAGTAATATTATTCACTAACCATCTCTTTTTATGTCATGAAGGAAGTTTTGGCAACCTTTCACCGAACGAATATCAGGATCCATTGGAAAACAAATACATATTCTCTTTTTTTGGGTTGACACTGCGCTCTCCTGAAAGCTGAATCGTTCATTTGATATTTCTTCTGTCAGCCTGTAGCTTTCTTTAATTCTCATGATTTCTGCTGAAAATTCTACGGAAATGTTGTTTGAAAGTAGTATGGGCTACTGTACAATATCTTCCGAAACGATACTTCACGTTAAGTTCAAGGTTTTTCCTTCAGGAAAATTTTTACGTTGGCAAAGATTCGATTAATATTTTGTTGTAGGCATTCCCTCGTAAATTTTCTTATTTCCATCTTGTTAATAGTCTCTCATATCGTTTCACTTGATATAGCCATACCGTAGCTTGCATTTTCTAATGTAATCATAGTTGAATATATTATATAAACCTTGAACGCTATAGGTTCTAATCCGACGGTGCAATAATTTTTAGGGCAATTATGAGTGGAATCGAGTATTTTAATGAATGTATACTGATTTCCGATGTGAAGGAGATATCCTTTTATAAGGTTATTCGTTTCTCCATGAGATATCTCCTCAGGGTAGTTTTCCTCCCGAGAGCAATATTTTTTTCGCGTCTTTTCCTGAATAAGAAATCCGAAGTTAGATTAGCTTTAAGGATAAAAGACAAATTTGGCTGGCGGTAATATATCGTTTCTTAAAACATATATTTCCGTATCGGAAGATATAAAAATGTTAAATAAAATAAAGAGAAGATCCATATCTGCCGAATGAATATGGAATGGGTGATTTAATTCCCAGAGGATTTATTGGAAAATTACGTACGTGGCGCGATTTAATATTTACATGACGAATGAAACTTTTCTAGGTACTCGCAATTTGTCTCTGTGCAAAGTTCATGGGTATTTGTCTTCGTTTTTTATGACGTTTTCCACGAGCCAACTCGACATTTGTTGGCTTCGGGGGTATCAATCTCGAAAATACCACCCATCTACCTCTTTACTTCATCTCATCGATACTGTCCGATTGGATGAAAACTAATCATTCTATTTTTCACGAAAATCGCAAATCCCATGAGGGAATGGGGAGGGTGTAGAGTGAGGACCAATCACGTAACAAGTTCCGCCAAATGTCACCACAAAGTTCGCTCGCATTGCTTCATTGGATCGGAAACCTTCGTAGTGCAGTGCTTTCACGTGGTGTTTCCAATGAATCCCGTCACGGTCATTCCGCTCCTTGTCGAAGGTCAATGAATTTCTTGGAACACCAACTGTTCCCCCCTCCGCACTGGGGACGACGCTCGCACACCGCTTGTCATCTGTTAAATCCTGGCTCTTGCACCCTTATTCCTTTCACCCAGATGTCTCGAGTCTCGGCGGTGAGACCCCGCCTATTTAGGGACAATATTTTTTTTTAAGTCCCACTCATCTCATAAAAATGCTATTGATGTCGTGGATTCAATGCCTTCTGTGAAATGAAACAGGGATCGCTGTGTTGGTTGCAAAAAAAAGGGTTAACTTGAGTGGAAAAGTCAGTGTAATATGACATTTTTGAAATTTCCCTTTAATTTTTCCGTTGCATTCTACATCATGAATAGGTACCCTTCGCTTGCGTGAAAAATAATAGCGTGTGGAGTATGACTTTCTTGGCCGTAAATTTTGCCAGCCTCGAATCAGCTGCTCACGCGGAAAGAATATAAATTAGTGACTTACGAAAATGAATGTTCATGGGCTTCGATTTTCTCCGTCACGTATTTGCGTGCACAGAGAAAGTTTTATTTCCTTGTCTCCTGTGAATACGGTATTGTTTCTATATCTGAAGTTGGAATTTAAGAGTTAAAATGTTGAAATATATTTTGCTGATCACTTTTGGGTCCAGATTGGATACGGAATTCCAGTGTTGAAAGTTTAATTTTATGTATCTTGCCTGTTGAACCGCTCTTATCAATGTCCCGCTTTTTACGATTTCGCTTTCTATTTTATCGCTTGCTAAAATTTTGCTATTGAATCATTTGATCTGCTCGTAAAGGCACTGTTTATGCCGTTGTCTTTAGGGTCGCCCCATTTCGGTGGCGTTTATTTAATGCTAGGCATCACTGGAGAAGCGTGTCCAAGAGGAAAGCTGATACAGTTGTTAGGTTTCGTGGTTTTCCGATACAATGTCAGTGCTTTAAACGAGAGGAAAGGGGTTTCGTGTAGCGTGACCGGTAGCCTGTGCTAATTTTGTTTCTTTAATCCGTCTGATGCCTGAATCCATGATATTTATAGAATATACCTTTCCCGTTAATTCATATCTTCTCAGGAATTTCTGGCATGCAGCAACCTAGACCTCGGTGTATAGCCATACCGCTAAAATTTTCCTCCGATGAAGTAAATGGATAGTAATGTCGCTCTCCATAGGGGGCCCCACAGCGGGTCGATAGAATCGTTTATTTTGGGCAATTCTGCTTTCCACCATTTCTGGTGGCATATGGCTAATTGATTCTTTCACGCGTTGCTGTGACTACGGCCCTCTTCTTTTTTGCTCCACGACTTCATAAAGAAGCAGCAGTGTTTCCTTTAAGGTCCTCCTCCCTTAACCTGCCTGAATTCTTTAAAGGGCTTTTTCTCACTTCGGCCTGCGCCCTGGAGGGTGCTTCTGCATACTTGCTCAGCGTTTCATCTCTTTGAATAGCCATCGTTTAAGAGATTTTTCCTTCTAACCCGCCCTTTGACGCGTTCCCCCAAAAGCGATGTGTAGTAAGGAGCTGTTGATTGCGTCATTACGGGGCTCCGTTCCTCGCCTACCGAAGCGATGGTAAACATTTTACGGCCTACATGGCGATATCAAAAAAAGAAGAAAGGGACAGAGCGCTGTGGCTCTTAGAACTCCATTATACGGCGAAAGAATTAATTCCTGATGCCATAAAATCAAAATTAATGAATACTTCCATTCAGCAGAAGCAGAAATTTTGTCGTTTTTATAAAGGTGTTGCTCTTCTATAATAAGTTGTAATATTTATTATCATTCATTTTATCCTTTGACGAATTGTTATCTGCGATTAAACTGTAGTAGCGTTGCTTTGGATAATCGATACTCAAAATGTTGGTTTGCAATCAATCTCTTCAACTTCATGTGCATTGTGATTTAATTGGAGGGCTATTTTCCTCTAACTACCCGAATAGTACTTACGTGAGGTTTGCTCTATCATTTTGCTGTCGTAGTCGGGTAAAACGAAAAACAAAACAGATGGTTAATGGCGTTATGTTCTTTTGCCGAACCCAAACTCGTAATCCAAAAAACAAATTTGGAAACAGTGTAGTAAAGGAATAATATGAAGCCCTCTATCATATTATGAGCTGGCTCTTTACGAATTTAACATGGCTATTGGTTTTTTTCATGCAAAAACTCTATTGTGACTTGAGTTTATTTCACCATTTGATTTATTTGTGAGCTTGCCGGCCAAATTGTAAACTAAATTGCTTGAATTACTCATGGATATTTATAGTTTATATGTTTTTGTTAATGGTCTAGGAAGGATCATAAATAGTTCCTTCAGGATTGTCGATTATGACGCCCTGAATTTGTTATTTGGATGATTTTCTTGACAGTGTGACAGTAGTATCATTCAATTTCATATTCAGCTCATTTGTGCTTTTGTATAAGTGTCATCGTCTATTTAGGTCCTTCGGTTTTGGTTTACGATCATAGTTAATGAGAGCTAGGTATTTAAGCCGGTAAAATATATTTTTGCATCGCATATAATGCACATGCAAAGTTTGGTTAATTGATTTGAGTGTGAGCTGTGTGATGATTAAGTGTAATTTCTAGTTATATTTTAAGTCTTTACATCGGCTTTCTTGCTTCATTAACTGAGTATATGGAGAAATATTCCCGATGAAATGGTGGTGGCGTGAGGTGAACAGTTCCATCACGTTTTTCTTAGTCAAATGATCTGATTCTTCTGCCGTTAATTTATTACTCTTTCTTGGAATTTACATATATTTAGAATTTTTTCCATTCAGAATATTGCGCATGCAGTAAGGAAGTGACGCATACGGTCGCTTTAAGTTCGTAAAAAATGGGTGTAAGAACCTAACCCCTTGCATCCAATTTAAATAGAAAAAAAATCAATTTTATTTGATCTTCGACATTTTTAAAAATCGCCTCTGCATCAAGTTAATAGTTTTAACGGGTGACTTTGACGTACTATGGGCATGGATAAATTTGATAGCATGCTAATTAAAATGCCAATGTTGAGGGGACAAATTTATCATTTTCTCAGACTTAGGCACATCTTACCGCCCTCTATTTTTAATAAGGCGATTTCGTTGTTTTTAGTCTTTCTCCTCTAAAGCGACCGTGTTCTTTCGTTGTAAAGTGCCTTCATAAATGAATGAAAAAATTTTTAATTTTTTTTCATTGGTTAAAAATACTCAATATGCCGTAATAGTCCTTGCTGGCATGTTCACGTTTACTTGAAACCACATCGAACTACTGTTTATATTATTGGCAAAGTTGAGAATTATTTCAAAACTTTAACTATTATATTATCTTTAGATTTACAATTTAGCTTACCTCGGTCTAATCAGCCTTCTATCAAATAGGTGCTTAAAATTTGAACCACTAAAATGGCTAAATCTTAATTTTAAATGGTGTGTTGCTGTAATGTCCACTTACTCTTTATTAATTCAAACGTCTCTTCGTGTTGGGGTATGGACTTGCGCATAATGTATCCGATTAAAATGAAGTTCTCTAGGGTTTTCTTCCCATTGTTTTCAATTGGTTGACTACAGTTTTTCAAGCCGTCCGGCGGATATCTTTTTTTCAGTTCACGCCCTCTGTTATCATGATAGTATTTCTTTTGGCCTTCCGTAGAATGCTTGTAAATCTTGCGTATACTCTTAAATTACTTGTTTTCCATTCCCCTTGCGCCCACATCTTGCTGCTGGGCAACATTTTTTCGTCATCTTCGTTCATTTTTATTAACATTTTCGTTTTCCAAGTGTTCTCGGTTAGCCTGAGTTAAATCGAGTTTTTTTTAAATAATCAGTTTGATTAATTTAACGTGAATTTTGTCTAATGATCTTTTTCATTTGTGTGCCGTGAAACCTCGAAAATAGAGCTATTTCTGATAGTGCTGTGGTGAACTTATCGGTATTTCAGTGCTGCGGACGTTTGTTCAGTGCTCAGCTGTGGTTGACGTCAATGTCTCCGCCTTGAACTATAATGGGAAAACTGCCACCTTAAACACTCGGTTGGTCGAGTATTTGTGTCGCACATTTGTCACACGTTACCACGTCGTGCTTGAAGTGTTTACGTAGTCATCCTCTTCCTGTAGCCAACCACGTAAAGGACTTCAGCCCCGGCTGGAGATAAGGCCAGTATATCTGCGCGTAGAATGTATCAGTGAAATAGCAACGTCGCGAAATATCGGCTAAATTGTCTATAAAATAGGTAAACCTTTTTTTCATTTAAACTGTGATCGTTATATTTTATTCCTTTCCTACTCCAATTTAGTGTGCCACCTCGATGATATCATGGCTATAATACTTGAGATTGTGTCATATTATTCCATCCGCTTTTAGTTCGTCAAATACTGCGTAATTGCCATGTTATAGTTTTTATTGTTCACTAGAGGGCAAGCCTAACCTTTCGCTAAAAGCGTCAAAAATTACACTGCGTCTACTTCCTAATGCTTATCATGGGACGTGGGCTTGCGGATTCCCTTGCTTCCAAAAATTGCGGTCATTCTCTTGGCCAATAAAATTTTCCACCCTGTTAAATCCGTAAGGGAGGGACGTTTTATTTTGTTTTTAAGACTGCAGCGTGCCTGCCGTTGGTTTTGCCTCGTGTAATATCCCAGTAGCGGTACACATGGAACCACACGCGGCGGTTGGTAATCTTGTGAATGGGTAATTCGATCGTCGGAATTACCAGAGAAGACGTGTATTTTTTACACAAGTATTTTAATTTTGAATCATAACATAGAATTAAAAACTGGGTATGATATCGGTACTGTCTTGAGTGTGCTCTTTTTCAATGTGCTCTAAAAATAATTCACCTCCTTTATTTTCATTACTTTGTCTGCGAATCCTCGCGGTCGATGTTGTACTGTTTCCTAAAGTGCGTCGATATGGGTTAGTGTTAAAGTATGTATATTACTCGCGCAGTATACGCGATTTGATCGCCTTGGGACTCAAAACCGTCGCACTAACTCCTGCCTGGACTCAAGGAGGTCGTGCTCTCAGTAACCCTCTGGGAAACGGATGTTGATTTCGTCTACTCGTATCTTCACTGGATACTAAGTCGGATCAGCTCGAGGATACCCGCTTGTATTATAGTTTTCCAGTACCGTGTGATACGAAACCTGGATGCTGACGGACAAGCATAATCGCTAACACACTCACCGAGCTACTTGATTTCGTAAGTGATTCGGTAATACTTAGCTACCTGCTCCCTATGGGGCCAAGTAGCCACCGACCTATCACGTTAGAACCTACAGTCGCTGGCGATCTTCACTTTTCTTAATCAGCGGAATCTATATCCCATGTGGCTATTAGCAATTCTTGATTTATTAATTGATTAGTAATTGAATTATCTGAAAATAAAGATGTCAGCATGGCCTGTTGTTTTGGTCCATTTCTGCGATAGACTGGTTAATTAAACATTGTATTGGACTTTTGCTATGAATGAAAACACCGCTTCCTCGCCATTACAAGTTAAATGACTGTGTGTAGCTTTCTAGTACAGCTCTTATCATTTGAACTTCATCCACTATATCAGGTACAGGCCAGCATAGCAGACCTTGTGCTAGATCAAGTATCGTGAGTAACGGGCGTCAGAATTAAGGTATTGAGTCAAAGTTCAATGGGGTATTAGTAGTTGGTGTACCGCAAAACTAGTCAAGTGCTACCACCGTGACGAGTGTTTTTGGATTTTTCGTAAGCCTACGACTGTGATCTCTGTCGGCATATTGACTCAGCTAGCTTAATTCTATGAAATTAATCAGAGAATGGATTTCTGGAGTGGGGACTTAATAGATCCCCGGAAGCTGAAAGTAGTCACGGATTGCATGTTCTCAGAAGTGGTAAAACTGGCATCTGGAGTGCCACCGGAAATGAGGGGGGAGAATGGGAAGGGTTCCCTTTTATCTGTAATTGATATCAACATATGTCCCAGCAATGCTATTGTATTTGCCGATGGCGCATGTATTCTGAGAGAATTCGAGCATAGCATTCGGCTGCCTAATGTTTGTCGGAATTGCGGGAGAGCAACCCGCCACGTGCTGAATGTAATAAGTAGATTTACGTTTTTTGACATTTTGATTAATTTAATTCCATTGCGACCATTTGACTGGTTCCAAGAAATGCTGATGCTAACTAAACTACGACAAAACGCTGAGTGAAAAATGTAGCTCAGGTACACCCAAAGAACACTAAATTAATATGTGCTGGTCGATTGGAAAAATTTGAAGACATTCTTTAGCTTCCGGAGTCGAAATACGAATACGCAGGTGAAAGTTATGAGGAATCCATTGTTAAAAAAAACTAAGAGTTGCGTTAATTAATTTCTGGGTTAATAATTGAAATTTTGTATTTATAAGAAAGTATGCGTGTCGACGTGATTCGAGAAAGAAACATTGGAATGCGCCGTCACAAAGCATGCGGAATGGAAACTCGAGAACAGACAGTGGTTAAAACATGGGTTGACTGCCTGTACCGAGGCGATTTTTAGTAACCCGGGCAGTATCGGTGGATTGGGCCATCCAGATGTAATGAGGGAAACGGACTCCAGAAATGACTGATTAAAATGGGTCTTTTACCGGCGAAAAATCCGTGTCCGTAGCATAACCGAGGTTAAGCGCTCCTAAAGATTTCATTGATAGGCCTAGTTGCTCCGACATTTTTTTAAGAACGCCTCTCTTTTACTTGCAATTACGTGATTAAAGCCAGGTGTCCAACAATCTCATTAACCACTCGCTCTTGGCCGATGTTGTAGAGATAGGCGGAGAAAATCGAAGTGTTAAGCGGAGAACTGAAAAATTAGTATAAAATGCTTTTGCTAAAATAGGCACGTAAGCGAGGAATATAGTCCCCGATTTTCTTCTTGCTTGCATTATTTCTCTTGATTCTTATGATTTTTACCCTCTGGTCGCCGTATAAACTGCGAAAAGGTGAACAAAATCCGAGAAGATAACTTAGTTCATCTGTTTTCCTGTATTACGGGAGTCGTGGCGTGGTTTTGTTTTTTCTTTAATCGAGATAGTGTGGGTCCGTTTCTGACATTCCTTCGCTTATTTCAAAATGAATTGGTGTCCAAACTATTCCGTAGTCCATTTGGCTGTTGGCTTTTACTACTAAGCATTTATTAATTAGGTATGTACGCTGTTCTTGTTACACTCGCAGCTGCTGACATAAGGGAAGTAACAGCCGACGCTTCGTTGAAATCCATTTTTTTCTAATAGAAAACTAACGTCTCTATAATACTTTAACCGCCATCATCGTTGGTTAGTGCTTATATTATAGAATTCTGGACTTAATCATTGCAAATCAAACGGGCATACGAGGCGTGCTATCAGTACTGGTGAGCTCATAATTGAAGTTAATTTTAAAGGCTATTCAGGTAGTTAGTCTGCATGGTGACCAATCTAGTTTTCCAGTTTTAATCGCAGCTATTACGATATGCTACAAACTTTTCAGATTCGAGCGTGAGCATTGAAGTTACAAGGAACAGCGCAGTGGAGTACTTCGTGTGAAACAGCCTTTAGGGCACAGTGTTTTTAAGGCGGGGGTGAAATACCTGCCCAGTCCCTGGTCCCTCGGCCACCATCCTCCGGGGTTTAAATCACGAGGATCTGCATGAATTTGTACCCCGTCAAGGGGAGGCCGCGGGCCGCCTCAACTTGTGCGACCCGGGCGGGAAAAGCATCCATTAGCCTGTCTCCGAACTTTTGTTGCCTTCGCCTCTCCCCCTCTTTTTCTACCCTCTCGGCTCCTCCTTTACAACCCCACCTCCGGAGAAGTCGGCAGCGCCCAGAAGGGAGCATTTCTTTTTCTGCGGCTGTGAGGGGGGAGGAAGACATTCATCTTGGTAGCACTTGAACTGAAAATTATGCTGTCTTATACTATTATATATTTTTTTTGAGCCGACGGAGAAAACTTCGCCAACAAATAACTGCGAACTGCATAAGCAGTAGATGTCAGTCTTAACTTCGTTGATGTCTTGGTTCAGCGACTCTTTTTGACCATGAAAAATCTTTTTCAATTCCTGTTCCCATTCATCACTCAAAAGCTCACCTCCAGCCTGGCACTGTTTAATATCGTTGCCGTCTCACGGTCCACGCTGAGGCTCCCATGCTCATGTGGAGGGGAGATAATTCTTCCATTAAAATGATACTTTAGAGTGACCTATATCCACGAATGACACCCTCTGAATCCTTCGCTGCCAGGCCAAGATAATGAATCACAATTATGGCCCGCTATCCAAATGAACCGAAGTGTCCCTTAATTTTTTTTCTGGGAAGCGTATGCCCCCGCGAATTAGTTAACTCCTACGAAAATGAAGAGACGGCAGACCATTTTTCTCTCGGGCGTTTGTCGTTAATTAATCTCCATTATCCACAAATTTTTTGTATGAATATTATCACCGTATAACGTCAGAAAGTTCGTATTTATTGCATCGATACTGCGTGGTAAAAATGTGGTACGTGTTTGGCAACACGGCTAGCAACGCCTAATGGTGAACTGGGATATGCTGTTAGTGATGCCTGCTGTGGAACAAAGTTGATTAAAGTGAGAATAACTGCAATTTTGGTGCCAAATTTGATCGTTAATTTTAGTTGCCAACGAAGGAAAAACTAAAGAAATGCTGTTGGGAGCTGGTAGATGTCCTCCATTGGAAAACCCAGACACGGAGTGATTAAACGAACTATTATGAAAGTAATTGGTAAATGACCGATCCTAATGCCACCAATTTATATCATGCCTTTTAACAATATCAGAAACTCTTAACTCATTAATCTAGGAATGTGATTGAGCTCAGCCAGTGAATCGTGTAATGACGCTCAATTAGCCAATTTCGTTGGGTATGCTGCTAATAATGCCTCGAAATTACGTTTAACGATCATGGATCACTTGCTAAATAACTCTTCACCGAGAACTGCAAAAGTAATTAATTTCGCCTCGGCAAATACTGACAAAAATTAGTAGTTATTTGCGCGATTAGTCAGTAATGAGCTGTAGTTTACCGAATCAGTAGAATCCATAATATATTTCAATTCGGAAAACTCATTACACACAAACTTCCCTTCATAATGTGTAAGCTTTGTTCATTAATTATTTATGAAGGGAATATCACACACTTGAAGTAAAATTGTTGAATTATTTGTGAGTTAATATTTTAATCTTTAAAAATTTTGTGTCTACAACTTGCTTTAACAGCCTCGGTACATTTGTCGCATAAGATCTATTTTATTAGTACCTAACTATGCTAATTCTCCGACATTTTTCAATTGATGGTTTCAGGATGTAGATCTAGACGTAAAGCGGGCGCCATTGTCGCATGATTTTTTAATGCGCAGTACTGGGCCGTCGACGCTCGTTCAACAAGTTACGCTCCCGCTCATAATCAATAATTTACTAAAATAATAAAAACAGCGATTACTGGGTATTTTTGGCGTCAGAAGAGCTTGGAAATGACGCCATTTTATCTTCAAAATATTTGATGGCTCGGAAAATGAATCCGGCTCCTATTTTAGCTCTACTGCCGTTTTTCCGTGGGGAATACTTAAACCTGATTGAAAGCGACGAGATTTTGTCGTTTTGAAATGTCACACTTTCCTTTTACTACTAGATAATGTCACCCAAAGATATTCAACATTCCAATTAAACTCCGGCCATTGACGTAAGGAAATGTCGATCCATTCAAAAAACTATAACCTACTGTTCCAATTTTTGCATTTCTTATTCTATGAATTAAAAAACAGCTGCGTTTACTTCCCCTGTGAAAATTAGTGACGTAAAAATATGCTTTAGAAAGAACCATCAATATTTACCAGCCGTATTTCTTTGTTGTAAACTACGAGGAAGTGGCTATTCATTTGTTGGCAATGCTCTTGAATGAGTAGCCAATTTAATCTATTACATCATCATAAGCTTACGGCCACGTATGAATATTTATGTTTTCGGAATTTCCACTAATTGTAACGTGTCACCCTATTGGAGGTCGTTAACCGACCGCGCATTTAAATAGCAATTAGCGGAATAGGATATTGATTTATTTTAACGAATTAGCTGAAGAGGATTGAGTTAATTCATAATGCTCAGTAATTTCATTACCTATATCTTCACTTCTTGATTCCTCTTTTTTAACTTGAAGGCACCTGCGTGTCGGCGATGTAGTAAGTGGACGATAGTTTGATATGACAATGAGTACTCTTTTGGCCCGCAATCAACTCTCTCTCCATTTGTTTTTTTCTCGGGAAGAAATGTTTTAATTCTTGATTATCTGGGGATAAATTTACTAGGTGAGCATTCTTATGTTGCTGGTGTTGTGTACCCGTCTTAGACATCGGTAAGAGGGTATTAATCAAATTAAATATTGTGAAGTCAGTTGTGAAAGGCGTGCACTTCAAAATCCTGTACATTCAATTTAGAAGAATTCTCTGGGGTTCTTTGTAGAGGTGACAAGTCTGAGTGTTACTCAGCTGCTCAGTAGCCCTGGATTTCTCATGGGTCCGTGCTGCTTTTTACGAATTAGATAAAGCGTAAAAGTTTATCTCGTAATTTTGCGTAGTCATGCTATATCCCTCTCTGAGAGAGACTGGTACATTTTTTTTCTTATGCCCTGTGGAGACTGAACGATTTCATCATTAATAGCCTGGCAATTATTTCCCCAGCTGAATTGCGCCTAGTTAGGACTTCCGAGTTTTAATAGTATTACTGTGTACCGTTTTTGTTTATAAATTATGCCTAACAAAAATGTAAGTATATTTTAGAGTAGGGTAAGTTACAGAAAAGTTGCTATCGTTGTTTCCCATGTTTTATTTTTACCGTTGAAATAAGATCTGTTTGTAAGCTAGTAGCTCTGAAAATTGTTGAGTTCAGAAGTTGTTTGTAATAAAATAAGGAAATTGCTGACTTTGGTACTCACTTTAAAATAAAAGTTATTGAGTCAAGTACTTATCAGTTGATGAACTGCCATTGTTGCTCCGAGAAAGTCACTTGACTGGAGAAAGGTGACGAGATTGTCGGTAAGCCAAATGGACATACCGAGTCGACCTTTAATTCACATTGCCTTTCTTGGAACACGATAAGGTATAAACACGTTGTCAGGAAACATCGATCGTTAAATTGATTTTATGATTATGGCCTCGGTTGGTTGGGTATCGGCAGTCGCTCCATTTGGCCTTTGGAAAAAATCACGGGATCTGCAATCTGGCTGGAGGGGAAGGTAAAATTTAAACATCAGTTAAGGATTCGGTGCATTTAATTCAACGTTATAAGTATGTAAGAAAATAGGTACCATAATAGTTTCCCTCGAGCTTTGTCTAGTAAGGCAGCTGTAATTTCGTCTTCTTTTACCTTATCGTCTTGCCACATTGGTTAAACAAAGCAGTCGGAAGATTTTGTGTCCGTAAGGCAGCTATAATTTCATCTTCTTTTGCCTTATCGTCTTGCCATATTGGTTAAACAAAGCAGTCGGAAGATTTTGTGTCTGTAAAAATATTTTCTTACGAGAGGTCGTCATTAAATCATTGAACTGTAGGTGAAATAATTCGAGAAGTCGTCCCAACATTATTGACTGTTTTTTCATTTGCTACCAGCAGGAGCTTAATATATATTTGATCGGAAGAATTTTCAACTGCGATTCAATCTCAACTTAGACAATACTACGTGCTGATACACTAGACTATACTTGCGTATGCTGCGTGAGCAAGTTCTGAGTATTGGAATATTCATGATTTTGGCGGATTTGACTTTTTTGTTTGAACCTCGTTTTTTAGAAGAATAGTCTCGGTTTTAAACAAATGGCGTGTTGCAATCGGTTCCTTTGCAGATGAAAGTAGAAAATAGGTACCTGGTATTTTTTGCATAAGTTAAAGGCTTGTTTTCTTGTATTGTTGTATGACTGTTTGACATAATCGAAAATTAAACCGTAGTATGATTACGTTGCCACAGCAATAAAGTTGAATGGTAATAGTGGTAAAATTTTTATGGAAATTTCGAATCTAGATAACCTGGTTTTGGAATAAAATTAGTCGAATTGCGTATAATTATTACTAAAACAGTATTTCTTCAATGCTGAACATATTTTTAAAATTATATTTTGTTGTATCATTGTAAAGCTTTTGTTCCTTAAAGGCCTCATGCTCAAACCGATGAGGACCAGCGGCTACCTATAAGTGGGTCAGCTTGTTTTATTTGTATTTTTTAATTACCATAGTGTCTACACATCTTAAAGAGAGAATGATTTATTTATCCTATACGTTTGATATCAAACAGGAATACCTCAGACATTCAGGCCGTTGGATGCAGAATCGAACCACAGTACCGGGTTTAGCAGCCAAGTGCGTTTTCCCGCCTTCATTAATTTTGTACCAAGTTGATCTCACCATTGGACATGCATTTTTAACAAATTAATTCTCTGTCGCTTTGATTGTGAAATCATATTAGTGCGTGAGTAATGATATGCTATGGCTTATGAATTGTTATAATTTATTCCTTTTCAATTTGTGATACCTTTAGTGGAGGCATTTCAGTAGATGAGAACCAAGAATGGTAGATTGGATTCATTATCTTCATTAAGTCTCTCTCGCAATCGAGAAGAGGTGGTGGACTGTGCGAAATCACTAGGGCGTGCATGGGAATTCTCTTTGCCTTTCTTTTATCTTTCCTCGCGGGCACTTGACCCCCGTTTCATCATCGCACTGACCCCTCCCCCCCCTCCGCCATCGCGAGCTCCGGATTATGGCATCATAATGAAGATTAGCGGAAATAAAACAAGGGAATGAAAAAGGGACAATGCCCTCTCTGGAGCTGTCACTGTATCTGTGGCGTTAATGCTAGTCTTTAATCATTGAGGGATCGTGGAGTTTTCCCCTCTTCGCCTGATGTACACTCCCTCATTTCGAACTGTTCGCTTTCCTGTGGTTACCATTTGGCATCTCCAAGGTAGTGGGTGACACGTGAAATACCGCTTTTACATGATGATTCTATACACTGTGTATGTAATTTTTATAGAGCAATGCGATTCGTGGTTACGATTATGTCATTTATTGGTGGTTGGAGATGTACAGTCTGTCTTGGGCATATAAGGTATATTTGATTTTTGGAATGTTGTTCAATATAGCTGTTTTTGCCTTTCTCTTGTTTGATGTAGTCTCGCAAGTTTTTGGAAGCGATAATTGTTCATCAGTTTTTATTTACTGTCAAATGTTAACTATCAGTGCGTTTTAATTATTAAAATTTGTTGATAATTTTAAGCATACGTAAGTTATTGGTTGGAATGTTGTCATCTTAAATGTAAGAACTCATGTTTACATTTGCTTTAATAGTGAGTTTTCGGTCCTTGAAATACAGCGCTCATTACCTCGAGAAGGAATTACTGTTGTTGGGTGAAAGTGTAAATGATGTTTAGTCAATAAAATTATCTTCTTTACTGAAAATGAAGTGTGTAAGTTAGTTATAGTTCCTGTGTATTTGGCTGTGTTGTATTCGTTGACTTGCTTCAGATGCCTGATACGATTGCAGCAAATGTTTTTCATGAGTCTTTTCTTTCGCGTTGATAGCTTTATTTAGTAATCTATTATCATTTACGCGAGGTAGGCTTGTAAACATAAAATGATGGCGAATTCGTGCAGAGGAAGACCATTTAGGCACACGCGCTGAAAAAAATAAATGGAGCGCAGAAAGCAAATCGACATTCCATTGCTCTTTCTATGTTTTAGCTGTTGATGGAAGCCGCGCCGGGTATATTATAGTTTATCGTAAACGTCCCAGACGTGACTTGGTGGAAACTTGAGCATCAAACATTCTTCAATAATAACAACGTTAAATTGCATACTTTCATAAATAAGGAATACATTTTTTACATTGTGGAATAATAACGTGGCATTACTCATGAATATTTGATATTTTATGGCAACTAGACGATCCAAAAAAGGCTTATTACCTATAACTTCCTACGTAAGATTTTACTTTGGAATTGAATTTTTCTTGTCCTCAGAATAGTATTATCTTTCACATTGCATGGATACTTTTTAGTTGACCTGCGTTTAGTGCCCAAAAATCAGAGCCTTTGGAACGCGATATCACTGTATGATTATGCGAATGGCTTCCAGTCAAAACTGTGCCGTTTTCAAAAAAGATAACGTGCTCCAGCTCTCCTTTTTTTCCTCCGACACGTTTGCGTTGATAGCTTCGTGATGTGTCGATAGCAGAATTGGCTGCGTTGGGCGTGACCTCGAATGAGATAACGGCAATGCTTTCAGACGATATTATCTATCAGAACGGTGGCCAACTACACCATTTTCTGCATAGGCTAATCTGTTGATTTTTGTGGTCAAGTTTGAAATGCTCGCGGTCAATTGATGGCGTGGTATTTTCTGGAAAGTTATTTTCTATTGCCTACGTTACTCCGCTTTATTCTCAATGATGAATTTCAATAGCTCAGCGCTTCCATTGCTGCTTAAGTCAATCCGGGTGTCACTTTACGGTGAGAAAGTTTTCCTCGGAGCAGAACATGCAAACAGTTTGCCCTTTCGCCAGCAGAAACCGTAAAAGGAGCATCTGTGTGGTATCTTTGAAAGGTGACGTTGGAGTAAAGAGATGAAAATGCATTTTCCCTCTTCCTTTTTGACTGACTCACCCATGGCACCCTATTATTCTAAAGTCCTGTTTACACAGTAAATTGCCTTCTTTTGAGAGTGACCAGGAGATTTAACTATGTTACTTCAACTTTGCTTCGAGTCAAGTCAACGAAGTGCATGAAAGAGCGACCACATGCCTTTAAATAACCCTTCTTTGAGTAAACGTCTAGTTCTGAGGGTGTACACATTTAATCACGCGAATAAACAAATCTTGTATACAGGTCTTTTCGCATTCCATGTATAAAAGGACATTCTCAGTATTATAAAATATTATTCATCTTCTGCCGTTATTAGTTTTCTTAGTTTGGCTTATACGCTATAGGTCTCAGTCAGTGCATAAACATGTCTGTTAGCAATCCTTATCGGGTATGTAGAGTTTATTCAGTAAGAAACTGAGGGCGGGACAGAAGTTCTTGGATCAGATTTTTTGTTTGAGCACATGGTAAAGAAATTTTCTTTGCATCATCCGAATCGCACTATTTTTTTAAGATTCGTAATGATTCTTTATTTTAAAAACAAATGAGAACTTTTTCATTTGCCTCGCAATATTTTTCTTTGTTCGCTCATTCACTTCGATGGGCCCCTTGATAAATCCCAAAACTAATTATGCATGTTCTTCTGGATCACAGATGCTCCATTAAGATGTAGTTTTCCTTATGTATGAGTGCTTATGTATTTAAAGACGGTGAGGGTTGGAAAAGCGCAAAAAATGACACATTCACGTGATATTTCATTTTCCATCATCATAATGGGACGGGAACATGAGGCTGTCCATATTCCCTAAGAAAGTCCATCCCGTGGCACCTTGGGAAATGTGCCGTAATGGCCGTGGAACAGCAGTGCCTTCACGCGATCGGAGCTCAGCGTGGGCATTTCGTAGGTATCGGTTTGAGGCGAGATAAGGCGTCCACCCGCTGTGAAAATTCCGAGAGAGTTGCAGAGTGGGTGAAAGCTTGAAGAGGTTAGGAAGGAGACTTCTCGGAATCCGATATACGAACTCCATGGTGATCTTTTTCGCTTTGAGGCGGCAGGTGAATGGGATGATGGAAGAGGAGAAGGATTTCCGTTGCCAGTAAATAAAAATATCCCACCTCACAAATACATGCTGGTGAGATGTTATTCAGATTTTCATATGCAAATAATGTTCGTATACTGGCGAAAAAAGGCTAGAATGCAATTTAGTTGCGAAACATCTGTAGTATAAGTATTCAACTTCTGTTTGTAATTGTTCTAATCGCTGAGGTGATGTTTCATACCGTTAAACGTTAAGCTAAGGCCGTCATCGTGAAAGAAACGCGAAATTCATGCCCATAGGTTCACTTGAACCACAGAAGTTAGGTTGGTCAGGTCGGCCCGTCACCAACTCTGCCCTTTCGGACGGCATGAAGAAATTATTACGCGAAGTATACATTCTGCAAAAACGGAGTATAAAGATGAAGCCGACTGTAAAATTCTTCAATTTGTTTCTTTCCCCCTATCGAAGTCGGGGTGTTGTTGCTCTGAGCTGTCACATCATGATTTAGGGCTGAGAAATCAAAGCCGGTACTAGTGTTTTGGACGTCAACATGCTGTCCAACCGAATTGTAAACAATGCATGTTTCATGAAATCTTGCCTGCTCATGAAATATTTTTTCGCCGTTTTTTATCCAATTTCAATGCTGGCGTCGTTTTCTCGGTCGACTCCAGACATCAACTTTTCGAGTTGTGGCATTCCTTTTTTTTCTCTCTCTCCTTCAGGGCGGCGATATGTGTATTCCGCCGAGGATGCGAAGACCATCTGCCATCCCTTTTGCTTCTCATTTTATCACCCTTTTATATATATATGTACTCATATACCTACATGTATCCGTGTATGTATATATCGCCGGCTCCTCCCCTTCAATGTTTCATGCCCTCCCGGACCCTTTCTCCCCCCCTTTCTCCCCCCCTTTCTCTTGCATCCTTCCTCCTAGTCTCCTCCCCCACCCCCTCACATCACGGCCCCACTCGATATCCCATCAGCAATCCCCCCTCCTCCCTCTCTCCCATCATCTTCCCATCTCTCTCTCTACTCCCCCACCCAACCCCTCCCCTTCTTCGTCCCCCCTGACTCACCGCCCTGACTCATCAAAGTCCTTCATGTGTGTGCAAAAGGGTTTGGGTTTTGGCCGCCGCCGGTCTGAGGGTGGCGCGGCGGCGGGAGGGGCAAGGGAAGGCGTGTATATCGAGAGAGTGGGGTAGAGGGAAAAGGTTTTGAGAGGCGGCGGCGGCGTTGCCATGCCTAGACTATTTATCACCAACCGCTGCGACGCATTAATATATTTTTTTTCTCCTCCTTTTATAAAGATTTGCTCTGTATGCCTCTCGGTTTCGTCGCAGCGACTGGAGCGTGACACCGGCATTTCTATTTTTTTTATTCATTCCTTTGTGTATAATCCGTCTGTCAATGGATGAAGCCGAGAGCTATCTTGCGTCCGTTTTCATTCCCGATGTGCATAGCGTAAACATTTTCCCCCTTCGGAAGGATTTAGACGTATCCTGGATATTGATTGGGTGGATTTGTATTATTTTATTGCATCAGTCATCCCTTTCACCCCTCTCCCCTTCGTGTGATGAATTCCTCGTTTCTCGTCGAACCTGTTGGAAAAAGTTATTCCTGTACTATTAAAATATTATACAACGATCGTAAATTGTGACTAGTCTCCCATATCTTGATTTAAATTTTGTATCTTGCTATTTCAGTTATTCGATAAACTATTTGTTTGTAACCCGGTAGGTTACGATGTTTGAGGAAAGAAGTCTTGCGCCAAATAGTTAATATAGTGCTGCTTATTGGGTCATGTTTTAGCGATTTCATAAATATTTTACTCAAAGTGCCTTTATTCTTTGGCTTTTAACTAATGTTTAAAAGGCAGTGACGAATGTATTCATGGATGTTCCATTTTGATTGTTTTCTATGACAATATTTAAGTTACTGGCCATTTCTTACGCTAACTATGGTGAGTCGTTATATATTAGACGAACGCGCAAAACTATTCACTGGGTAGTGGAAAAAACCGCAACTTCAATTTAGGGCTATGCTAGGACTTAACCGCCTCCGAGGCCAACAATGTGTATCATTCATTTGCTTATTAATGTATTGAGTGTGCAAGTGAAGGCAAAAGCTAAATTAAGGCTAAGTAACATACTACTTCACCCAGATTCCATAAAATTTACTCCATTACTATTATTTTCATGAATTGTGCACGCAAATTTCCCTCTCATTCGTGTAGTATCAGTTCGTCCCCTTTTTTTCGCTTACTTAGTGGAAGGGATGCGATTATAGGCGAGCATTGCACTCTAATGCAAACGACCGCGTTGTATCTCCATCTTTTTTTCCCGGCATGCTTATCGAGGGATCCACGTCATGAGTGGGTGCATTATGGGCGTCCTTCGATAAGGGCCTCGGGCACTGCCCCCCCCCCCCCTTTCTCCCGTCACTTACATCCCGTCATACCTTCTGCCGAAATGGACTCAATCTGGCGGAGTTCACGGGCATGTTTGGCAACTGTGGATCAAGGAGAAGAGGGCTTGCGGGGGATAGTCATGACGGAGCGTGCGATAGATTGATGGGGGAGCCAGGGCTTTTCCACCGAAGATTGCCTTCTCTTCCCCCAGCGACTCCCTCGAATCCTCTTCCACTCCCTCCTCCCTATAGCGACCACCCTCTTTCTACGTCACACGACACGATCCCCCCATTCTGCCTCCCCCGCACACGAAACCAGCGCAGCGGTGCCAATTTTAACATTTTTGTCGGCGAGCTTTCGGCGCGACTGTTGATACGGCCGATGTTATGGTTGATGATCGTGTCGCTTGCGTGGCTTCATGTCGGCGTGATTCTAAGGGGCTTACTCATTAGTTTCCCCCCTGCGTCGTCCTGGGATTGATATTAATGAGCGTACGAAGTAATGGAGGGTTTTTCCCCGAGCGGTGGGTATCCCATGCAAAATCGCTTGAAGAAATACTCCAGTTGCTCCTATAAAATTTTCATTTTAGAAAAAATCCTCGATGTAATAATGCAAAATTAGTTTCAAGAATTATATGTGGAAATGGAACCAGCTCGTATTCCATTAAACGGTTTATGAAACCAGGTTAAACGAATCAATCGTGAGAAAGTTTCATTGAACTAACGATTTAACCGCTAATTGTATTAAACGTTTGGTGAAAATTTTTGCAAAGAGCGATAAAAATATTTTTAATACGAAAATCTGTGATGAGGCTGTGATTTTTGACATGTGATTTGATGTCGTCACAAATGTCTATTCTGTCAGCCGTGAAAGATGATCTTCCTTTTTTATTCGTTCATTTGGGCTTGCAGCTTACTACAGTTAATTTTGTATATTCCCAGGAGCGTCCACAGCCATGTCCTGGACGGTAATCATCCAAATGCGGTTTTGAACATCCGACCTCAGGGTAGCAATTATGGAGCTTAATAATGGGGAACAATTGATATTGGGTCTAAAGTTGCCCCATTCATTTTCTAGGATATGACCTGCTCCATGTTCTGAAATATGTGAAAGGCGAAATGTGACAGCAATGAACCTCATATCACTCGATACTTGCGGAAAAATGTCGGTCGGAAACCAAACTCTCAGGTTAGCAGCAGGAAGAGCTATACCCCAAATTCCCCACACCATTGCGGCCGGCGTTTTAATTTTGGTGTTGGTTCTTCGGGGAAAAACTCAATTACTCCGCTGTAGTGTACGACTGATGAGGTCGTATAGCTTTCGAAACCCGATTACGAGAGATGCTCTCAGACGCTCCTGTCTGCGGACCGCGAGATGAGATCAGACCAAAGACACTTATCCGTCTGGAGAGTTGAGAAGCGCATGATTTAGCTCATGGAGGAACCCATTCGTGACTGGCGTACTTGCGCTTGGGTTGAATTTCCATATCTCTATTATTCCGTGCTAAAATTGGCCCAACTAAGGAACCTCACATTCTTCGTTTTTTCTCAGTGCTGTCCTATCTGACTCGGTGTAGATTAATCTGATTTGGGGTTGCATGAGGTGGAATATATGGGGTAGCAATATGAGGGTGATGAGCTCTACGGCCTTAAGTGTGGACTCGCGAGAAATGTAGTACTTCTTCCAATGGCCGTACATCGTTTTGATCACCACGCGTCGCGATCCCAGAAAGCAAATGGCGCATTATTACGCCTTCAACTATGTTTTTGAAACGGATGTTCTCGGTAATGTTCCCAATTTTTTTTGTTGATGTAATCTGTTTAGATGTGACGATTAATAGCCAAATGGTAATACGAGGTCGATGGGCTCTGAAAGATCAAATGAATGAGCACGAGAAATATAGTTCTCCTGTGGCCGTGTAAAGTTGTAACAATCAAACGTTAAAGTTCATTTGAGGACACTATTTCTCGTGTTCTTGAAAGGGAAAAAGTTGACCAAGGCTCGTAAAAATTTGAAAATTCTTTTGATTTGAAAAAAGCGAAGTGCAATACGTGGTTTTAAAATCTTATGATGCTCTTTTGTCTCGGTGAATACTTTTCTCTTCTAAAGCTTACGCTTAAGTTGTTCACTTAATTGGTGTAATAAAATGGCGATCCCTTGGTTATTTGAGAGAGAACCGACAGCCGATGCCGCTTGTGCCAATAAGGATGTATTGTTAAGTCGGTTATATAAGGGTTACTTTAAGTTGTCGATGAAGGATGCTGGGAAGCCTGGATTCAGCTCGATCCTTCTCTCAACGAATGGCATCAAGTGGTCCAATGTTTGACCGTCCGAAGGACTGAGTACTCCCCTTTTTGTGCTCTCGCTATGTAACTCGAGCAGGGAATGTGATTAGACTGAAACATTTCCGTCACTGCCAGAATTCTATCCCGGACCGTCTTGGTGAAGAGGCAGGACCACCCACAAGTTAACACCCCATCCCTATCCCCATACTGGTTCTTTTGAGATTATTGCTGAAAGTAGAAATTGCTTTAAATGTACAATGAATAACATACAATGTATTTATGGTTGCTTACCGATCCTAAATTGAGCTGTATTCTGTAAAAACAACATCTCCCACGGTTTTGAAATTTTAGTTAAGTGCTTCTTTACTGTGCAGCACTTAGTGGCGATCAGAAAGGGAAAAGAGTTTCATAGACACTGTTTATGAGACGTGCATGAGATGATTTAGCAATTTTTTCCTTTTTCTGACGTCCTTACTGTGTTAAATAAAAATATTCAGGTACGCACATAATTTTAGCGAGAGAGATGAAACTTAGGCATGGTAGGTTTCCCCACCGAGTGTGACTTTACACGCCTAGGAGTTGCAGTTAAGACAACTTACTTAGTTGAGGTCGTCCCTAGCCTGTGCATATATAGCAGTTGTGGTTCGTCTCTCGAAGGCTGGGGTGGTTAGTCTCGTTGTATCCGCTCGTTTTTGTGGGTACGCAAACGATTCGCAAAACCCAGGAATGGTGGATGAATGGGCGCCCATGCCGATTCGGCCGCGAGTTAGTGTTCCTCTGGACACGTAAATTCCTGAGGCAGCGCGGTTGGATTCCGGAACCCTATAACCTTCCACTCCAAATCCTCCTCTCCTTCCCCTCTCCCCCGTGCAAACTCTTCGTTGCCCTGGAGGTGAGGTTAGGGCGCCCCGGAGTGAGAGGGGATGGAAATTCCAGCTTTCGTGGAAGCATTGCTCATTCCACAGGCGAAGTTTTGGTGGGTGGAACAGAGGTCTGTTTCATCACGTGTTCAGTGCCGTACTCGGCTACCGTGCTTTTTTTGTGAGCCAAAGAGAGTTCTTTTTTTTCAATTTTTAAGGTCGCGCATTTTGAATTCAAACGATCTTGACTGAATAAGAAGAATAAAATGGATTCCTTTCCGTCCATTTCCAACTTGTTAATCTCTTAAACGTCGGTAACGCGTTTCGATGCTTTAATTAGAAAACTAACCTTAGCAAACTAAGGGCACAGTATTGAAGCTTAGGTATCGGATTGGTATGGTACCCTGGGGGTCGATTCTCGATATTTCGTAATAATTTCCGCTCGCGAATATTGCTGTCGTATGTTTTCGGAGAATTATCGCATCCTACTTCATCACTTGATAATTTATTTAACGTCCGATTCAATTTAATTAATTGCCAATCAATAATTATAGCGTGCCGGCAAGACTTGACTTGAAAATGCTGAATCGACGAAATCATGGGTTAAAATTAGTATTTCCGCATGCGATCCGGCTTTCGTAGAATAGGCTCCACGGCTCTGGCTTGCAATCGTAAGGGCCCAGGATCGAACATTTTTAGTGGTCCCTAACTCTCCATGTTTGCTGAGTGGATAGCCCTTCAAGTTCTCCACCCGTGTATGGTTCGTTTTTTATTGTGGACCGTTAACGCATTACAAATAGTGTAGGCTAATCCCGACACCGGGTGTCTCTAACCATTCCACCCATTATCCCATCTCAAGTCGTCCTTCCCTTACCAACGTCCCCACCAATTCTTATCGGGCTTCCAAATATGAGCTTTCGCGGCCGATAAAACGGCACCGCTTGAGCTACCGACAGTCTTGCGATGGGAATTATTTACAGCTTTGGAGGGTATCGCTCCGTATATCGGTTGCGAGACCGGTATATTGGACTATCACACATCGGTCGAGTGAGCCCTAGTTTATCTAGGTGAGAATTATTTTCATTTCTTGCTAAAGAATAGGGCAATGGGCACAATAGCAATAAAGCCCTCGGACTGAAAGGATAAGAGAAGATTTCTTCCCAAGGCTGCCCATTCCTTGTCCTCTTCTCCACACCCGTCGAGACCATGGAGTCGAGCCCATGGAGACATATAGCCCAATGATCTGGTATCTGGCATAATGGAGCCAAACCGGTAGTGACCCTAAATCCTCCGTTCAGAACCAACGAATTAAATCCAATAATGCATGATAAATAAGTACTCTTTCAAATATTTAACTAGATGCCACAACGATTTTCACCTCACTGTGACCTAATCATTGGCTGAAGCTCAACTTACGTTGCCATACTAGTATTACGAATGTCCTGCTTCTTGCCGGATCTGGTGGGAGTTATCTATATTCTCGGTGAACATAACTCTAGGTACTCTTTCGTAGGTATAATTAGGTGGCATGACTCATTTCTCATGATATGCCTGGTTATGTGCTCATGGGCATCTTCTAAACAAAGAAAATAATTATGCTCCAAAGTGACGTCCTTTATTCTCATTCAGTGTTGGTAAGTCGTACCTATCTAAATAAAAACCACACAGCTGAAATCCGTACCCACTGGGCTATATTTGTTTTTGGAATGGCATGTATTGCAAGTGCGCCGCTCCAGCCTTAGCGCGAAACTTTATTGTCAGTTGAGTCGGGTGTGGAATTCCTGTTAGCGAAGCCCGTTTCCGGTTGTGCGGTAACTGGTGCGCTTTCTTATCGAACTAACGGCTTGGGTTCCATTACCTTGATTGCCAGGATTTTTTTTGATGGCCTCTCCTCTCTCTCTCTTGGGATTGTTATGGAGGTCACCTTAAGAGTTAGGACGCCGCCGCCGTCGAGAGAGGCATTTGACTTAGTAACTCCCTGCCTCTTTTCTTTTAATAGCACGATATCTCGACCCTTTGTGCCCATTCGTCCGTTCGGCTCTTCGATACGTCCGTTGTGTGATGGCGCATAATCTCTCGGATACTAGTGGTCCATGTAAGTTTCTATATGTCTTTCGAAACACCTTCCATTGCTCACCAGCTACTGGATGTGTTATTCAGAATCGTTAGAAAAAAGCTTACCCAGTTCTGGCATTATTTTTTGCTAGAGTCAGTTTATCTGAGGACTAGTCATTTTCATGCCACATAAAACGCCTCCACCTCATGGATTATTTTTTCGCCCTATATTTGCGCCTCACTTGAAGATGCCTAAATTGGAAATCTATTTTCCCTCTTCTCCTATCGCCTTATTTCCAGTAAATATCGCAGTATTCGAAATGTAATGTCTCTCCTCAATTTATTTTGTTTGTCCCCGTCTGATTCCCCTAGAGCACACGTCCTCCCCTAAACACTTATCTTCCTCGTTTGTTTTTCTCGTAATTATCGCATTTTCTCCTTCCTTCGTACTCGGATTTATGTCTCAAATGTTGTCGTTTGTCCATTTCTCCTATCTGTCGTTGATCAACGCTTCCTTTTCATTCCGCATCACTAATGCTTTTCCTCATGTAGGACGACTTCCTTTGCTTCCCTCCCATGTAATTCCGTTGTTATTTTTACTTGCCGTCCTTCGAATTATCATAGAATTCCAGTCCCCTATTCTGACTGTTGGACTGTCTCCCATCTAGTGTCTTCTTTTGGGCTTGGCAGGGATGTCTTTTGATTACGAACGCGTTGGCCTGCTTTGCTAAAGACGACACCCGTTCCAGTGGTCTGAGTGCCGTAGTTGCTGGGACTCATTATTCTTTTGTTCCTGCCCATGTTTCACGGGGAAAATAATTGAGGTGGTATCCCATTGTCTTCCTCGACGTTGTTTTTCGCGTGACGCGTGACCTATCCCTTAATTGGTCACTCCACCGGGGGTCAGGCGCATTTGCAGCCTCCTCTCAGAGGAACAGACATTGTGTGACCTACCTCTGGTTTGGGTCCTAACCCTCGATCTATATGGCAATCATCATCGCCCCAGCCAATGCAGTTGCAGGGGTCAGCGGAACGAGCCAGCCGTACCTACACTTCAAGGTTGAGAAGGGGCAGTTAAACATAGGTGACTGAAATCAATAGTTCGTTCGATTGTGTGAAGGGACTCGATGATCGTTCGCCATCCCTTCCACTTATCATGTAGAAAAATCGTAATTGTTCTAACGCGAACAGATATTCACACGATTTTGCCAAAAAAACAATACGGTTGCAATTGTTTGGCGTACTGCATTGTTTTCCATTCGCATAATCGAAGTTCCAATGACCGTATGTTCCTTATTTACTCTGCTTTCACTATTCTCGCTTAAATAAGTTTTATCCAGTTATTTACTTTCATTTTCGAGATAGCATTAGGCAAAATTAAGCTGGGACTCTAAGCTGTGAACACTGGTCCGTAATCATTTATCCGTAATGCAATGTTGAAATCTTGAATTAATGATACTTATTGATAACAATCTGGGAGAACTGGGTATTTTTCTGTCGTTAATCATCAACCTCAATTGTTTCTTGCATAAATCAGTCAATTTTATAAATTCACGCGCGTCATGAAGTTAGTGATGTAGGAAACTCCAAGCATTGAGAAATGATTATGATCGCGAATCCATTGCTTAATTTAGCTCTATTAATAGTATTGCTTGTGCAATATTCTTGCATCGTACCATTATTATCTCTCTTTTTACCTAACTTGTGAGTGAAGGTAAATGATCTTCAGCTGTCGACGTACCTCGTGCATGGAAATCTACTTTCCGACGAATAAATGTGTTCCTTGCATTTATTTATGGCCAAATACGACATTTTTAAGAACTGCGTGTGTGTGCTCTACTCGCAATTGTCTCGAATGAGGGGATGGAAGAGGGTGCTGATGTGGAAAGGGCTTTTATAAACTCATTTCGTGTAATCGGCAGAGGATCTCCTGAAGATTGCCATTTCCCACTGGATTGTAATGTGCTGCGTGCTGTTTTATCTCCTTCTCCTCTTCCTCCACCAAATCGACTTGCACAGGCGCTCTTTCGTCGGAAAACGGGCGCGGGGAGGGAAGGGTGGAAAGAGGAGGACGCGGGTGAAGAGGAAATGGGTGCCCTTCCTTAGTGCTGCGAGAGAGAGAAGCACTCTCCAACCTCGTTGCCCCCAAGACTGCTAAGCTTTCCGCAAGAGGGCATGCTCGTTTGACGATGTAATTGTAATCGGTGCCCGAACATTTCGATGTTTTACCGATCTAAGCGAGCGTAAATGCTTTACACAACTAGGACGCATGATGGAACTATTTGTTCGTCGATTACCGAGCGTCCGACAGCCTCAACGGCACTACCCAGTTCAAATAAAGTACCTGTAGTTAGAAAGACGTTCGCACGACATTGTTATTCGCTGATAGATACTTGTGTGAACCTGAAAAACCTGTACCATAGGTCATGAGTCGTTAGAGATTGTATCACTTTTTGTTCCAAATAACGTAGAGGAAGGTACCAGTTGCTTGTGAACTTTGTAGTCATCGAAACGAAATCTTAGGGTACCAGCGATATCAAGTGGCATCACTGATATTATAGGATCAAAGTTTCGCTTAAACCAACCTCACTGCGTAAAAAATGCCCTGGTAACTTCTTAATCGTCATGACATGATATATATGTATGACAAATTTGGTAAATTTACAGCCTTTAAATGAGTAATTAAGATCTTTTTTCTTTGGAGGAATTGAATGTAGCTATATTGGTGCGTGATCTTTGGCCAAAATTATTTTGGTGTGGTTTCATTTAAAAATAAGGGCGCTATACTTCCCATGCTCTCATTACGTTTGTGTTGAAACAGAGCTATCAAAGTGTGCACGGTGTTTTTCTTGTCATTGTATTTATAGGTGATAATTCATAACGAAAACTAACAGTTTTCAAGTAATTTCGGGTACTCGAATCGAATTCATTCACAAAGGGAGAACCACGGGTCTAAACTAGTCAGCAGAACTTCTCTTTGTCTATGCAATGGATAGATACTTGTTTAAGTATGATTTTATGTAATTGGTTATGCCCACCACGTCAAATACCCGGTAGTTTAAGGTGCAAGTACGGATACTGCTGCTCGCCACTGGATGAATACGAAGCAAGTTAGGTTGGAGGGGACTTGAGTTTATGCAATCATGACTGATTCGGTGAGAGGGTGTTGCGGATGTGGAAGGATACATCCGTTAAGTATTATTTACTACATAATTGAATGTGCGGGAGTTGTTGAACTACGAGGAAGCACTACTCTTTGCTTATCGATTTCCCTTCATACTCCCTTCCCTTCATATTTAATTCCTTTTGTAGATTTGATAAACTATTATCAAAGAGCGCTTACTTCAATTGATCCTCATCTTGACATTGACATTATCTCATTCAAGGTATGTTCATATGCTCAAAAGGACTGAGCAGATTTGGATGAATTTCAAGTCATTGAATAACTTAGGAATTTTTTATGATTAGTTCCTATTTTGTGTGTTTGATGAATTAATTAAAAGTGATGGTGATTTAAAATTTGAAAAAGAGTTCAAGTGTGAATTGGAGGCTAATGAGGCTACAGGGTAAAATTTGGACTGGAGGCTGATGGAGGGAAAGAAAATGGAGTTACTTGTGATGAGTTGGAAAGGAAGAAGCAGGTAGAGCAAGCATTGAGGCAAGTAGATGTAGGGCATATCAGAGGATGTGGAATGTTTTAACTAAAGAAGGCTGTGAAGGAAAGGAGAATGTTTGGAAGTAAATAAGGAAGGGATAGGAGAAGTTGTGGAATTGAACATGGTGATTAGCTTTCAAGTATTTATACGATTGCATAGAGTTTTTATAGCAATACATTATAGATAGTAGTTCTGTGTTCTTTCGATTATTCTTGAGTGTTGAATTCATTATTAAATCAAATGTTGTTAAGTGTAATATCGCTCAAGAAAATAAATAGTGATTTTTCAAACTTTGTATTCTCATCTTGAACATGCTACTTCTATTATTTTTATTGGTAGGTCAATTAAACCACAGAAATTTCTGTGACGTGCCATCATTTTACCTTGTAATGATAATTTCTTACCTTGATTTTTTGTAGCCTTGTGCTCTCTCTCCTATGGATTTCTGAAATGGCCATTTCATGTACCCATGACATTTTCAGGAATGAAATTTCTCTTTGCTGATGAATTACTTAGTTTCACTGATGATTGAGTCTGAATTCATTAAGAATTTTAATTTCTTTTGCATTTAGGTGCGGATGATGGAACAGAGGCTGGCTGAAGCTGAGTGGACGACACAGTGTGCAGGGGCTGCCTCCTCATCCTCTGGCTCCGTCACAGCAACTCCCTCTATTGGATCTGACCCTGCTGTAGTAAAGGAGAAGGAAATAGTAATCAACAAACTGGAGACACAGGTTGAAGAACAGGTGAGCAGAATAGTTATATTAGTATTTTTACTATGGACCTGTGTGAGGTTTACTGAATTCCATTTTATAGAAGGCAAATGAAGACAAAAAGTCACTTGGAAATTACCTGTTCAATAGATTGAATCTCTTGTATCACTCTACAATTCCAAGTTGGAGAATCAGTTATCATTTCTGTGGGCTATGGGTTTTAACCTTTTTTGTGATTTTGAGCCTTTGCTGAAGTCTGTCAAAGGTAAGGGTATGTGTGTGTTTCTTTTAAGACCCAGGAAATAGTGCCAGCTTGTAATATAGATCAGTGGAGTTTCTGAAGCCTCAAAAAGAGGCATTGGACAAGTCTTTTTAGTGATAATCATGGTATACAGAAATAAGTACAGTGAAACCCCTCTTAATGACCACTCCTATCCAGCGACCACCCCTCTTAACAACTTGTCTTCTTCGGAACCGATTGTAATGCCCGTATTGTCAATGTATTTATTACCCCTATTCAAAGACCACCCCTCACCCCGACCAACGACCACTACTTCGACGGGAATTTCCCTCTCTTAGATGACCAAAACCTGAGGTTTTCCCAGATTCTGGGAATCGGATCAGCCTACTAGCCAGTTGACAGTCTAATATAGCCAGTCTACATGTACCTGCACCCACCAGAACAGTACAATCATTGAGGATAACGACCCCCTCCTTATGGCAGGCTCCCCTTTGCGGAAAGGGTCCGTGAGCTTCACCCTCTCTACAGGGGTTCTATTTTGTGCATTTTGTTTGCTAAAACATTAGTAAAGAATGAGCCAGCGAGCTGTTTCATGGGTAACACTGTCACTTCATATTTTAATCATTGCAGTTCGCTTTGAGTGACAGTATATGAATGATCTCCGACTAGATGATGTTGAAGAGAATTTGTTTGAGTTTAGAGGATAGAGTTCGAGTTATCGAAGAATGAGATAAAGGAACATCTGAGAAGAGGTTAGCGGATTTGTTCAAGTGTGGAAAAACACAAACGGAATTTTAAAATCTGGGGGCGATATTTTGAAGGAGTGGCACAATAGTGACCGGAACAGTGGAGTGAAAAGAAAGCATCAAGAAAAGTACGAATCAATCAACTCAGCAGTTTTTGAGTGGTTCAAAGTCGCACGGTCAAAAAATATTCCAATCAGTGGTGCTTTAATAAAGGAGAAGGCCTTGCATTTTTCTTCTGAATTCAGTGATGAAGATTTAGTGGCTAACAATGGCTGGCTTGAACGATTTCGTGTACGGCATACCATTACCTTCTGTGGAATATCTGGTGTATCTGGAGACGTAAGCGAGGAAGTGTGCTGTGATTGGAAGGTTAGACTTCTATCGATTGCCAGTTCCTGAAAACTGCAGCATGTATTTCATATGGACGAAAGTGGGCTATTTTTCCGTACTTTGCCATATAAATCTCTGACACTTAAGAGAGAGCTGTGTAAGGGTGGTAAGTTGCCCAAAGAACGATTGACTGTATGCTTTTGTGTGAGTGCTGATGGAAAAAAAGAGGCACCTCAGGTGATAGGGAAGTATCTTCGGCTGAGATGCTTCAAGAACACGGATATGACCAAGGTGGGTATATCTTGGTATTCTAACTGTAACTGTAAGGCACGGATGACTTCAATGATTTTTGAAGATTGGCTTAGGAGGTTTGATAAAAAGATGAGGGAGCAAAATCACAATACACTCTTGTTTCTTGACAATGCTACGTGTCACGCCCATCACATCAAGCTGACTAATATCCTGTTGCAGTTTTTCCCACCCAATACCACGTCAAAATTACAACCTCTAGACCAAGGCATTATCCAGACATTCAAATTAAAATACAGAAAGCGGATGATGCAACATTTGATTGCATTGATGGATGAAGTTGCCACTGTCAAATTTAGCGAAGAGGATAACAGTGAGTGGCGGTGTGTCATGGGTGCTTTCTGCATGGAAAGATGTTGAATGCAAAACAATTGTGAGATGCTTTCAACAGTGAGGTTTTTTCGGCCCCGTCAGTGAAGAGGAATTCGAAGAGATACCATCAGATGATATGGAAGTATTGGCTCGAGCTGCAGGGCTGGAGTACAGCCAAATGGTGACTGAGTAGGAAAACCGTACCGATTGCTATGATGACTTCTGTGGTGATTGGAAGGACTCCATACGAAAAGAAGCAACAGATAAGATTTTTATGACCAAATGGCATAATTTATTCCAATATTTCAATGCAAATTCGTCCATTACTCACATTTTTTCATATCTCTTTTCCGGTGGCGTTGTTTTATAAGGAAACATATCTGAAGATGATGATGATTCAGACAATGGAATCAACCAAAGAACTGAATTTGAGTGCTCAGGAAGCACTTTCAATTATAGAGAGGTGTCATAATTCAGTGAAAAGTGCCAATTTCCATGGAGAGAAAATGAACGAACTATTTACAGAACTAAAATATGTTTTTGAAAATGAAATTGCAAAACAAAAGTGCAAAGGCCTAAAGCAAACTTCTATACGAAAGTTTTTTTTGCCTCAAAGTGAGCAGCATCAGTAGTAAGAAGACATTGATTATTTTTGTAATGTTTCATATGTGTGTGCAGTCAGGATCCAATTTCAGAGCTTCCATTTTTATTCAAACCATTGATTTATGTAACAGTTCTGACGGATTTCAGACATTTTATTTTTATCCCTTGCAGGTCCCAAACTATGATATGTTCTAACCTTATAAGTCAGAGTGATAATATTTTTTTTCCAAATTTAGTAAAATGCCTACTGTGTATGTTGGTGCAATCATATAATATTGATTTATAAATGCTCTCTTCTGAATATGATCTACTATGGCCATAAGTCTTAGGTTGGAGTTGCCATGGCCTATTTATGTAATGGGTTGGTTCATTTCATATGAATTGTCACAGAGAATATTGTTGTAATTTAATATGAATGACAATGATACAATGGAGAACATGTACATACTTTGGTGGAAGGTATCGCCCCCTCAATACTGACCGGCATGATTGTGTCATGCTTTGACCTCTAGAGTGGATCAACATTTTCCTCTGGGAAATAGTTGTCTTAGTAGCATTTCGCTGTTTGTGCTGTAGTGGAACATATCTGATTTGCTACTCTACCTTGATATTTAAAGGGAGGAGGTTAGCATAAAATTTAGCCACAGCTGCTAGAACTCTATCACAATAGAAGTTCATGCACATACTCCATTATAAAACTATTCTTATTATGAATAGGATTGGAATCTGTAAAAAAAAAAACACCTTTGCTTAGTAAGTGTGTGGTAGCCGAGTCAGTTAAATTATTTAATAAGAGAGAGGTGCCCAAAATGATGTTGTTGCTGATTGCATTTGATGCAGTGAAATTTCCATTTTTTGCGAAATTTTTCTGGAAGGGATATAGTTCTTTGGTGAATTTCTTTTTTTTCTTAATTCTTCTTTATCTTAATCTTAAGTTTCTTCTTAATCTTAAGTTTCTGAACAACTCTGGTGAAAGCTGTGCTTAAATAGTTTTCTTCTGAACTGTCAGGCCCATGTACATTGTCCTTCTGATGTCTTTGAAATGCCAGGGTTTTCTATCCAAGAATTCCTGAAGTATAGGTTCGAAAAGGTAATCAGGAGTACATGAAGTAATGATAAACATTTTTCTTCTTCATCATACAGCCAGTTGAATCTGTCTGTTAGGGATTTTTCCTTTTGGGGTTAAAAAATGTTGCCCAGAAAAGGCAGGGTGGCTATAGCTACAGCTAAAGATCAAACCAGCCATATAAATTTTCCCTCATTTATTTATATTTGAAAGAGCATAGAGCATATTCTTTTATGAGATGAGAATAATTTGTTTAGAAAATTTTTGGCCCATTCTAACGTTAGAGTATCTCCTGTATGTCCATCAAAATCAGTATGGTATATATGTATTTTAGTAAATAACTGTTCAAAATTTCACCCTTAAACATTCAAATTGTCCTGAGGAAAGTCCTGGACAGTTGTCACATTTTCATAGGATCTTTGGCCTGTTTTCACCGAAATGTTAGCCGTTCATTCCATGTTATGTAATCAGTTAACATTTGAGCCCTCAATTGCCCCTTACAATTACTTGTCTTAACTGTTTTATTACATCTTGAAAATAACATGCATTTAATGAATGTTGTCATTTCCTTTTCAGAGGCAGCTAAGATTACAAGATGCCAAGCAAGTAGAAGCAAAAGCAGCCAAAATAAAGGAATGGGTTACTAACAAGCTCAGAGAGGTAAATATGAGTTTATGGTTGATATATTCTTATTTTTAAATTTTCTGCTATCTATTGTCTTGGAGCTTTTTCAATCAATCAACTTTAAATGATCCAATATGAAAATTTTACTAGAAAAGATGTTGCTTTGTAATGTTCATCAGAGCAAGATGTAACACCAATGTGTGACACTAGTGAAATAATTTGACTCTACTGAGATCATCCAGATCTCCAATTTGCCACCCAGGAACATTAGCCCGCTACACATTCATTACTGTATTTGTTCTTCTTGCATCGCCAAGGATACAGATAAAGACATACAAATAGATCAGCCAGTCTAAACCACATTCATACATGGACATGACCAGTTGTGCTTGCCACGCAGTAGCAGACAGTAACCTGCACAGTCATGGAAATCATGTTGTGGTCTTCAAAATTTTCACACTGCCCTCCAATTTGATGCCAAATATCCATAAAACATTTTATAGAAAATATTAGCTCAATACCTCTCCAGGTGGCTTTTGTACTTGGCATTGGCATCCATTTGTGGTTTTTGACATGAGCTTGGTCTGTTGGTTTTCATGAATCCTCAAAGGACTCTTACATGGGCTGAGATTTGGTGGAGCAGTTTTGATGATTCTTTGTATTGGTACCTTCCTCAGCTATGAAAACATAGCTCATGCTGGATGTATCTATATTTTTATTAGTTTATATTGCAGCCACACAGATGCTACCTCATATGAGAAGAAGTTAGTACAATTAAGTTTAAATCCTGGTCTTGTCGGTTGATTTTACATAGTGAATTACTACATATTGGTGCTAAGTACAAATTCAATTACTTTTGTCTACTCTTCTGGAAATTTTCATCATTATTCAGTGTTCCTAAGTGCCAATTGCATTATAAGACCAAATTCCTCCAATAACGAATTTGTATTTTTCATTATTAACAATGTCAATTCTGCTTGTGGGGTTATTTCTTATATTTTAGCTGGTTTTTGAATTCTTATGTTATCTTGAATTTAAATCTGCAAGTGGTCAGTACATTCAACCAAAGTTAGGCCTGCCATTCTTATCTTTGAATTGAAACGCCTCAAAAAATGAATGGGATGCTGTCATGTTTTTTCCTTTTGCTTCATGGCATTGTTCATTACTTATGACCTCACCCATAAATTCTACTTAATCGTGCTAGCTACTAGCTTTTAGTACTGTAGTATTTATTTCTCTGTTGTTTCTTTGTAGCTTGAGGAGCAGAATCAAAATTTACGAGAGCAGAATCAGAAATGTAATGAGCAATTAGAACTCCTTCGAAACCACTTAGCTCATCTGAGTCAGCTGGGAGTTGCCCGTCTTCCAGCATCTGCTATAGCAGCAGCTAAAGACCGAGCCAGTATTGGGGTATGTTGTGAACTATTTGTTTCCTTCAGAGTTATTATAATGACCCTCTTTGGTAAGCAATTATGTTCTTTTTGTTATCTGTGCAGTTATTTAAATTGGTGCATGGCATTTTCAGTTGTATTAATTTTATGATCGGTGTAGAAATTTGTAGTTAACACAAGTTGTTAGATTTTAAATGTAGTTCATCATCATTATCAGAGATGATATTAATTCTGATGAAGTCTTACTTTGCTATTAGATTAATTTTGAATAGTCTAGTTAACGTTATGAATATTTTCACTTCTTTAATGAGTGTGAAGTAGTAGAGTTATTACATATAATGAAATGTACCATTTCAAACTGAAATAATAGTCACTCAGCTCTTAAAATGTGTTTATATTTTTATGCATAAAGTTCTCTCACGGAGAATTCATTGCCATTTTAACAGAAAAACAACGATTTGATGGCATATTAAATTCATTTTTTCCCAAAATAATAGCTGGAAAATAAACCTAGGATCTTACTGTACTTCTGCAGGCTTAAGTTATTCCCGGCCTTCACTTGTGTAGGAATGTTTCATCCCAGATGATCAGTGCTACCCAGCCCTTCTCCAAAATAACATTATCTATTTAAATTATATTGTTATTATTATAGCAGGTATTATTATTATGACCAGTACTAGGGTTGTTTTGATTCCCTCTGTAATATCAGAGATGGTATGAGTTGGGAATCGACCATTGTAGAACCAGAGTTGTTATGGAATGGCATGCATTTTTCTGAGGTTCTCCACTTGGGAGTGAAATTCTCCACTTGGAAGTGTTTCCCTTGAATGCTCTACTCCACAGCAGAGTGACTCCTCACAGAATAAGGCTCTCCATTCCAGTGTTTGGAAGGAGGCATTTGATTTAAATTGGGGCACTTGAGGTTAATCTTAAACTTAAGTAAACCTGTCAGTTCTTAGCAGAGCATATTTGAATCTATAACTCAAGTCAAAGCAGTGAGGCAAAGGTGAAAACAGAGCTACAGTTAGTCTAATGCTACCAGGTATATTGTTTGGTCTCAATCTTCCGGGCAGTCCTTGCATTTAGGGAGGGAATATATGTGCCTTATGGTCTGTCAGTAGCTCTCTTCTCTTATGGTATTGCCATTACTGTAAATCCATGAATACCACACAAGAGAACCTCTGTGGAGTTTTCTAGTGAGGTACTTATGGAGTTCTCACTGTTGAGTCAGTGGGGATAGCTTGAATACCTTCGATTACACTGCGAGCAGTGAAACCATTGGCATAGTGTTTGTAATTGCTATCACAGTAACAAGCAGCCAAAAGAATGTTAAGTTTTGTGAAATATTTTTACTGGATGTGCTTCCTTATGGGCTGTAAGAGAGAGGGCAACCCATGCTGTACATACAAGTAAATACAGAGTGAGCTTTTAATTCTTCTGTAGGTACTTAAATCTCTACGAGAAGATTTATGCAAAATCTCTCTAGGCTGAACTTTTAAAGCCTAAATTCAGACTACAGCATGTAGGTGTGGCTTAATACATATGCTTTGCATTGCTTCACTTTAATGATGAGTTTTATTGAGAAGGTACGTAGTTTGTGATCTTGCTTTAGAATTTTGTGGATTTCATTAATTTCACTAAATAAATAAACTAAAAGTAGTGTTCTATACATTGATGTGAGTGACTTTGCTTCCTATCTGCTTTGAGTGTACTTTATGCTTAAACTTATATTTTATTTTAAGCAGTGTTGAGTTTTTGATTCTGTTGATGGACTTTAGTTGCTCTGACCTAATGCTTCTTTCTGCTTCTCTTATCCTTCAAACCTCTTCTCGATGCTTCCTTAGGTGAACTGCCACAAAATTCTTCATTCCCAGGAGTCCCCTCGGTGTAGCAGTATTGATGGTGAAGGAGCTGGTAGTGAGGACTCTCTTGCTCCCGATCTTCCAGTTCGTCCTGCATCCACCTCGCTTCCTTATCCCTCTCGACGTCGATCTGATGGTGGGTCAAGGACCCAAAGTGATTCTGAGCCTGAGCCTCTGTATGCCGAAGTTGATCCAAACAAGAAACGCAGTGGTAGTGGTGCATCGAGTGGCATAGTGGCCCCTAACTCATCACCTGCTCACCCAAAACGAAGGAGCAGCAGTGCTCGGTTGCGAGATGCTGCAGCATCACTCAGTCCTCGTAGCCCTCTAGATGCCCTGGATGCTAGCCTTCCATCTGCAGCTTCGCTTGCCCGCTCCCTTGCGTCCACTGCAGCAGCAAACTCTATTCCGGAGGGCTCACCTCGTCCATCACATCGGAAACCTAGTGATGAGTACCGTACTTTGACTCAGGATCTCCAGGCTGCGGTAGAGAGTCTTGCTCTCCTGCCTCCATCGGCGATTGCTGCAGCTGCCGGTGCTGGTGCCACAGGCCCGCCCATGCCAGAGACATCAATTTCTGCCTCAAGTAGTGAAGTGCACGACTATGCCGAGATATACACACCCAGTAAGGAGCGTGCGGCGTGGGTTGGGATAGGTGGTGACAGTAGTGGGGGTGGGAGTGCAACTGGATCTATTGGTGGCACGAGAGAATCTGATGGGAGCAGTGGCAGTGGGGGGAGTGGTTGTGTGCATGAGGATGGGAAGCCACCGACCCCACCATTGCATCGCTTTCCCTCGTGGGAATCAAGGATCTATCAGGTGAGTGAATATTTCTTAGGTTTGGAATTTGAGAAGAAAATGAAGGATTAGAATGTAGAGCCCTCGAATTCCCAATGCAGTGATGGTCTTCAGTTGTCCCAGTTTTGAAGGCTTATGTGACACTTCCATAGCCATTCTATGGCCGAAGAGACATCATGTGGTGACAACCTCCCTTAAACTTACAAAAAGCAGCATCCTCCATCATAATGTTGTTGGGTGATTGAAGTCAATTTTTTATCGAAAATGGTTCCAATTCTTCAAGTAATTGGTTCAAGTGTTAATTTAGATGGCATTATTATTTACCAAATCTTATTGCTTATGAATGAAATAATCTTTGTGTGTCATAAAATGGTGAATATTGATTATACTATGATTATTAGGGGCCACTTAAGTTAGAGACATATTGCCCACTACATTTCATTACCTTATTACCCCACTACATTTCAATACCTTTTCCGGTAGGCAAAAACATGTGACAGTATATTTGGTATTACAATCCAAAAAAACAGCACGCTATCTTCAACTGTTGACTGATCAATTACATGCATTGTCACTAACACAATTAAGTTGAAAATAAAATTCATTTACACTGAAGGTTAATTTTCTCCTTTCCATAGGGATTGCAGTAAAACCTTTGTGATGCTCAGTGTTATTAACAATGCTAATGCTCATTAATTTAAACTAATGCTGCCGATGAAATTATGGCTACTTGAGAGTACTTTTCATCAGACCAAAAGTTTTTCAACATGAGCATTTTTTCCTTCCGGTGCAAGGAAAACAGAATTTGTGGGTTTAACATGGTGGAATATCTACAATGTGTATATTATTCACCGAAGTATTTGATTACAAATACTTAAGCAGTATACCCGCATTTGAAAATCCTCTTATCATATGGCAAGCTCTTCAATTATTTTGCGAAAGAATTAATAAATACAGTAGAAACTTGAAATTTTAAGTCAAAAGGACCGGAAAAATCAGCATTTCGGAATATCGAATTTCGTATGAACGAGTATCTTTCAAGAGTATCGCGATGATGAAATTTTTTTGTTTTCTTAAATTACGACGTACTCTCGCCACATACTTGAATGATTTACGAAATTATAATTATGCATGAAAGTTAATTTAAATTTGTATTCATGCCAACAGGGTGTATAAAGTTGAACACAGTTAACTTGTCGGAGGTCGACTCTTCAGATTTTCAGGATTTCCACCGTGTCGTTCCATCTTTTCATGGCGGAAATCCCGAAAATCGAAGAATCAACGTCCATCCATGCCACGTGGAAATCTACATGTAAACAACTAACTTTTCATTGTTCAAGAGATTAGGCAATCAAGCGTCTTTGCAAAATTTTTGCGCAGTTTGGAATATGCCTAGGAAGCTGCATAGCGCATTCTTGTATGTCATTTCTTGACTAGAGAACTCGTAACTCTGGTGTGAGCGATACCAGTAATATTGATTTATGCATACACTAAGGTAGTGGGTGACTTGTGCAATCATTTGTACCAGATTTAGAAATTAGAGGAACATTTTAGATAGAAGAAGATCATATGGTCCGTATCATGCATAATATATGTACTTATATTAAACTAAGGCTGTGAAAAGATTCTCTCATGGATTCTATGCCATGCATTCATGTTATGTATTTTGCACAAAAAATGACATGCCCGTCAATGTCATGAAATAACAATCATTATTCTCCCTTGGATTAAGCTTATTAGTGCGTGGTTATTTCCGAGATGATGGAGCTGAAAAGAGCCTCTAGAGGAGTCAAGCTAAATATGTTCCTTATTTCAAAATTATACTGTACAAGACACACACTACAGCAGTGAAGGTGAGATAGTTCCTTTTATACTTTATCGGCTGCTGACAAAGCTAACATTACAAATCAATAATTTTTGTTTATCACTCTACTATATGAAAGCATCAGTTGTGGTTCTGTTTAGATTAGGTCGCCTGATCTTCATTCATTAAATCTCAGACTCTATATAAAGATTTTGATATTGAATAACATGTGGGATATTTTTGCTTATCATTTTTCCTCTGCTTACGACCAAGCAAGGAGATTTTCGTCTGAGCATATCAGCTCCAGATCAGGCTACGCATCAAGCCAGAATCTGCTGTATTGCCCTCCTTTCCCCTTTGGGGATGTTGCTGTGGGGGTTACTCCATTCACCCTCTCACAAAAACAGCTGCGAGACCCATGGCCTTGGGAGTATCTTACGTCACTAGGGAGGCTGAACTAGCTGGAAGTCAAGGTCAAGGGGTGCGTGCGAAGAATAAACAGCGAATGAATCATCGGCTTCATGCTGAATGGTGGGGAAAAAGAATATGGGAATGGGCGGGCATTTCCATTTCGCATTCCTTAAATTTCCAATCCATTCCGACAATCTCAGAAAAGGGTGTCAGTGAATAATAAGTCAAGAAGAAATATGAATTAATGTTTATTATAAATATGCTTCAGTTCTTCTGTCCACAGAATCACTTATTTCACAAAAATATCAGATATTTGTTTTTGCCCTTTGCTACGCTCCATAGTCGCTTCCACAGTGGGCTCTAATTAGGATAAATTCAAACTGAACAGGGGGTCAACATCATTAAAAATTTGGAATCAATGTGATGTATCAAGAGCGAGCAAAACTTTGTTCTTTTTGGGAGAGATTGGGACTTTTTCATTTTCATCTTCGTCACTGCTTTCCTTACTGAGCCCTGCCACAGGCTCTTCCATCGCCAGCTGTAACGTTCGATCTACACAAGCTTGGAGATCGTCATCCATCGATAAATAATCGCTGGGGATTGCAGCCAATGAACTGACAACTTGTGACAAGTAATTTTGAAAATCACTTGCCAAACCTCTTATCTCGATAGGCATTTCATCCTGTACCTCTTCCTAAACGTTAAAATTGACAAATTAACATTCGCTTCTGGTAGCAACAGGAATTCATTCACCATTGAGGTAGTTTCATCGAAAACTAACCTCTGGAACAGGATAATCAGATGCTGGGAAAGGGAATCCTGCCCCTCTCCAGGATAGTTAGTTAATAATTGTTTTTGAGGATACCCCTCTCCATGACTCCCTTCTCCACATATCTTCAGCGACACAATGTTGAATTGGGATTCAAAATTGCTCAGACAGCCAATGTATCATTGAAATCTTTGATTTTCTGACATATAGGAATTTATTTCGCCTTCTGTTGAATGACCGGGCCACTTACTGGAATATGTTGCTCATGACACTTGCAGAAGAAGGCATTAAGTTCATATTCAATTTTAGTAAACTTAGCGCCACATAAATTTTTCCTTTTCGCTGATACCCCCTCCTCCCATTTCACTAGAATTTTAGCACGGTTGGCTACGACTGTTGAAAGCATTGACAATGACACCCCTAACTTTTCTACCACAGCACTTTTACTTACTCTGTTTGATTCAACTACTTGAATCATTTTATCTTCTCCTCCAACGATATTCCCCTTCTCTTTATCTTTAGTTTTGATAGTTCCATGCCCATGACCATTATAACTCTCGGAACTCATTTCCTCAATGCCCCTACCCAAAGATGTTGGCCAATTCGTATCTTGCTTCCTCTCTGGCTAGGTATCAACTAGCCCCCTCAATCGATGTCCTTCGGGGGGTATCGTCTGATAACTAAAGGAAAAAATGAAAGTGACTCCAATTGGGCTAGGACGCTTCCTCTCCGACGGCGTGACTTTTGGTGTCTCATAGGATGCGCTTATCCTCTTCTTATAAATATCTTGAATAAGGATTAAGCTACCTAACACTTATCAGATTCTTCATCAATCTGCAGGAACGCAGCTGAGCTCTCTTTCAGGATATTTTTTTCGATCGCTGGGTTGGAGCGAAGGGGGAGGAGGGTACACCATTTTCCGACATCAATATACATACATGGGTGCAATAGTGTTTTTTCCCATTGATTCCACATGCGCCAAGAACTAGTCATCCTTTATAATTAATGTGCGTCAAACTCAGTGGTCGTATGAACAAGCGAACTCGTATTTTCTCTGGTTTTTTTGGCCGTTGGCGACGGAAGAAGAGAAGGGCAATGCTTACGAAGAGCCTTGCTCGACGACTGCATCTAAACTTTCAATTAGGACGGTTAATTAAACCTGAGTCTTTCGATGAGAACTACTGCCAGCCAGAATAGTTATGCCGTGGAGCAAGTTGAGTGTAATCAGTCTGAAATTGTGAGAAAAAAGCTGCCATGCGTTATATGCACGCCTGAATTAACCTCTTGAACGCCATGGCTTCATCTCCGATCTCTTAAGTTTTTTGAGCACACACGCGCAGCAAACAATTTCTGTATTAGGAATACTCATCATGGATTTATGTTTGGGAAAAACGTGTACGAAAAAATGCCAGGTTTCATGAGAGTAGAATGCTTGTCGTAGCAATTGGTCTCCCGTGGACGAGTATGTTCGTATTCGATTGATTCACGTTTTCCTACTTGTTGTTGGTAACTCTGGACTCGCGATAAGAGTAACTCGTGAACTCGAGAGAGAAATGCTGGTGGTAGCAATTAGTCTCCTGCAGGTGAGTGTTTGTATTTGAATATTTTACGTTTTTCACTCGTTATCAGTAACTCTGGACTTTTGATAACAAATAATTTAGTCTGATTGGTATCATAATTTCTAAACTAATATGCCTTTGATTAAAAGTCGTCCTTACTACTGCAGCATTGAAAAATGTATTATTGTTCATATAAGTCATATTCAGTGCATAATGTATTCGCCAACGATGATCAGTGTCTTCACTCTGACTAGGAGCGCCTAAAAACGCTGCTGTGACCCATCATAATTCATAAAAACAAGTAACTTTTTCACGTTGGGACCAAGAACCGAGGTTCGTAATTTCAAAACTTCGTTATGTCATAATATCGGTTACTGTTACATGCATTTAGATACCCTATTGGTCGGGACCAAAGATTTTGCTTCGTAGAATAAAAATTTCATAATTTCAAGTTTCGTAATTTTGAGTTTGTACTGTATCACTAAAATATATGTACTAATGATAAAGCAGTACCCATTTGAAAGTTTCTTCACTTCTATTTGCCATATGTACCCGTATTATCACACCCTGCATTCTAAATTTACATACAGTGAGCATTACAAGACTGCTTTTTTGATTAACTTAGTTTTTTCACTATGAATCAAGAGAATATGGTGTCAGTGGTCACGTGAATTTGATGTTATCTCCACCCAATGAACTCTTGTTACCTAGGGAAGATAGCTTGATTTGCCAAGTTTGAAAACAGCCTTAGCCTGCCATTGTCCTGGCAGTGAATGGTTTGCCCAGAAATAGGTCATTCATTTATGGTCACTTGTGAGGATAGGTTTAGGTATAATTGTTCTTCACTTACATGCTCTTTTCCCTGTTATCTCATGGCTGATTTCCATGTATTACCAAGCTGGAAACCTTTTTCTTGGTTTATGTTGTTCTTCTCCTACCTCATTTTATAAATAATCTGGACATCAATGGATGCCCAACCCTAAAGACCTTAAGAATTTTGTTAATACTGTACACAACGTTCTTTGGCCTTACCAAACACAGGCTTCCAAGTTGAGGTGGATTTCAATTTGGTGCTGCCTGACTGACAAGGTTGTATTGGGCAGTCTAACTTAGGACTGTTATCCCACAGACAAAGCAACTTTTGTGCCCTAGCATGGATTTGAATCTGCAAACTTTTGATTGCTAGGACCATTCCTTACCATCTTGGCTATGTCTACAAATTTAGTTACCATGGCTGTCCATTAAAATACTGATTTTGAGGTTTCAAATTTTAAGAGCCAAATAAACACACAAATATTAATTCCGTGCAAGGAGTGATGCAATTGGTAAAAAATGAGGACATATCCAGTAAACTGATGGAAGGCGACCTTAGTGGTAGACCCGAGCTTGCCATAATCCTGATCTTGTATCTTGGTGGTCCTTGTGGACATTTCAAGCTAGGATAACTCTCAAGGATGATACAGATTTTTATAGAAAAACTAGCCAACATAAGATTTTTAAAAAGTGTATAATTTTTTTGCTTAAATTTTTAGAATGCATTCCACCTTCAGAAGTAGTGAAGTATGGTCAGGGATACCTCACAATGTTGTGCACCTGTTTCTAGTTTAAACGTCATACCTGTTTGACAGACCTGGCACGACTGACCTTGCTGGTAACATTAGGACTCCTTGCCAAGGAACTGTGGAAATCAGATTGTTAATTATTGGTTTATGAAGACTGAGGATTGTTGCATCGAAACACAAATCTCATGTTGACTACTAAAATTCTTCAAGTGAGAGTTAATATTTGCCCAGTGTGTGATATCGACTATTTTTTTGTGTTTTATTAGCCCGGGATGACCTTGGTGAATATTTTGTTATAAATATTCACTCAGAGCAGAAGGGACAACTAGTCTATTACATATAAAAACTACATTTCCTCCAATTTAGCTAGACTCAACTTCATTTTTTGAACTTGGACAATCTTTAAATGGTATTTTTTGTCATTGCTTGTGGCTGTAAAGAACTCTGTGCTTTTCCTCGGACATGGCCAAAATTGGTTTATAGCAAATTATTTTGAACTCTTTGTTTTCGATAGAAATGAATATTTTTCAACGTGAAAAATTTCGTCTTTCAAAATAAAAATTTGTTGGTTCTTCATTAACACATTGTGTGATCATGCATGCCATGACTTTCCTTAGGACCAGAAATTTATTTCTTTTGTTTACCAATCATAATATTAAATAAATCAATTAGACACAAAAAGTTTTGCTGAATCTCATTATTTAACCGTAAATTGTTAAAACATTATCTCTGCCACCTATTGGCGGCTTGCTGATCCGCGTGATAATTTTCAAAAATGAAAATTAGCATATATTGGTATATTATCTTTTTTCATTTTCCAATAACATTTTTGTGTTTAATGACTACCTATGATCAATATTTTAATGTTGTCGATAATTTTACCAACAATTCCTTAGGTCATGACTAAGCCGACTATCAGAGGCAACTTGCTCTTCGTGATTATTCCTACTCTGCTAACGTTGGCAAGGAAGCTCTAATCTCGTAGAGCAAATTTATTTATCGAATGCGCAATCATATATATGTAATAACAAGATTTATTGAATTTAAAAATCTATTTTTAAGTTAAATGAAGGGATGAGTTATTTCAAAATATTCACACAGTTATGTAACTTCATATTTATTCAAAACTTCAATAGAAATATATATCCCCTTTGAAAAGAATTGACATATTTTCACTTCAAAATTATACACAATTGTTAAAATAAGCATTTCTGGCATTTGCAATATCTTTACCTAATGTGTGGCCAGATTAGTAGTTATGGTACACTCTGAAACACGGTTCTAGACTTAGTCCTCAGCCACCACCACACATCGGACAGTATGTGATGACATCTTTTCTTATCCCTTTCGTGTATAGTTTCAGCATCTTTTTCTTGGAGCTCTGGAACCCTTAACAGTTTGAATTAGAAATGGTAAATGGTTCTTCCCTTTCGCTGGACATGAGCTGGCATCTCTGCAGGTTTGTTTTTGAAAAAAATATTGGCAATTACACACTGAAGAAAATTCTGTAGACTAATGCGTTGGTTACTAAATTCACTAGGTAGAATTTGTGAGTTGTTAAAAAGTATTTGAAACATATGTATCCCTAATTTTAGATACCACCTCAGACTTCTTCTCTCCACTGGATAATAAGACAAAATCTGGTCCGCCCTATCTATTCCCCCCATAAATTTGTTGTATTCAGCTACAACGCTTGGTTTTTTTTTAAATCTTTCCTGTTCTGTTTCTTACTTCTATCATCTCTCCATTATGTCCCGAGGAAATCATTAAAACTTCTCTTCTGTCCTTCCATTTGCATATGAATATTCTGTCTTTCATATACCATGCCACAATTTCTCCTTTCACCAATTTCATGTAAAGCATGATGAAGGTTGCCTTTCCTAGTATTTGGGAGAGTTCCCGTGGAATATATTTGCTTTTCCAACAGCATGAAGCAAAAACAGCATTAAAATTTATTTCTGAGGTACACAATGATGACTTTCGAGAATGGTGCACAATATTAAGAAGCTAATACAATGTAAGGACCAGGTAGAATTCAGGGGACTGCTGTGATGAGCAGATGCGGAAAAAAATGCAATTTAATACACTGGTGTTTCAAGGTGCCAAAAGGCCGTGGCAGTTCTTTAGGAAGGCACGACATGCCTGCAGTGAATGTGTTAAAGCATAAAAGAAAGAGGTAGCATAATGGACTGTAACCCATGTGCCTCTTTTTAAATAGCATGTTCAAGGTTGTGAGTGTGGTCTTTGTATGGGCTTCTTGCCAGTACTGTGTGTCTATCCATCTATGTCCGTTTAATCTTTGCTTTCACCCAAATGATGATGAATTGTAAACTATGAACCAAGTTAGGAGATAAAGTGTTTCTTCTACATCATCATCTATCATTATTAGGTAAACGTTGCTGGAAAATACTGTGAATTATTCAACCATTTTAATACTTAGCTGTGAAAGTTAGGATCTTCATGGAATGTCATGGCATCTCAAGTTAAACAGAATGCTCTGAAATCAGGGAGGTGTAATGAAAGCTAATACTTCCATAAGATTCTAGGGAAAAACTTAGAATTTTGAGTTTAGAGTTGTCTTTGAGAACTAATGGCTGCAGAGGAGGCTACTGCTGTTTCTGATGCCATCTATTTCTGGTATAGCGATCGTTGTGATTTTTGTTGGATGCAATGATAGTTTTGGAGAACACTAATGGGTCATTCCACGTCAATACGGACATTGAGTTGCCCTTGACTTCACCAATTCTGACCTTATTTTCAGGATACACTCAGTTTTACTACATAATCAGCCATGTGCATTTGTTTTGTAAAATTTGCATCTGTTGCTTAGTTATGGGAGTATGGAAAATTGATCCAAATTAAAAAATTAAAAATTTGTCTTTAATCTAACTACGATATCTCCAGAAGTATTATACCTAGGATAAGGAAAATAAAATTATTTGGAAGAAAAAATTAGAGTGGACAACATAGTGATGATAAAGTTGAAATACTCTCCACACCTTTTTTTCAGAGGATTTAATGGTTACATTTACAGAACTGCATATGTACTTAAAAACACACACGACCCGGGTTTCAACGCTTAAGCGTCATCTTCAGGTGCTTTTTCCGGGTTTACAAACTCTTATATATATACTTGGTAGGAGGGGGGTGGAGGTGAGTGATTAGGGTGGTGTGGATGCTTGGTCAGGACCAGTGATTGGTGGGGAGTTTAGCGGGGGAGGGAAATTCGGAAGGCGGCTGTGAGGATGGGAGATGAGGACGGGTACAAATACTCATTTAAAATCTTCAAGTCAGGGTCATGTAATGTCTTTAAAATTTCGAGCTGCTCAAGTGAGTCAAGCACACGTCTATGGGTTGCAAAACATAAAATATCAAGATTAAAATCACTGTGGTGGTCATGGTTTAAAAGGTGTTTCGCAAAATTGCTCTTAAGTTCACAATTATTAAAATAGGCTAGCTGGTGTTCTTTGACTCTTAAATTAGTTACGGGCAGTTTGACCCATATATTGGCAGTCACCACACTTTAAAGCATATATGCCACTTCTCTTCTTAGGATTCATCGGGTCTTTGCTTTTGTCGAATAGAGTTTTTAAGTTTCTTGGGGGTCTGAATGACACACAATATTTTTCTCGTGGGAAAACTTTGGCGATCTTTTCACTGATCAGACCTAAATATCTCAGAGAACACCATTTTTGAACTGTTTTGGAGGAAAGATCATCGGAGAATATTAGATTTATGGCCGCTTTTTTGGACTTTTTAATCACTAGTTTATCTATAAGGTGAGATGGGTACCCATTGCTTTGTGCTATTTGTTTAATAATTCAGACTTCTTTGTTGAACTCGAGGTGACTGAGAGGGACATTGAATAGGCGATGAGTAAGGGAGTGGAAGGCCATCAACTTTTGGGTGTGAAAATGTCTGGAATCTGCCGGAATGATATGATCAGTGTAGGTTGGTTTTCGGTAGATGGAAAAATGGTGCTGGTCATCGGTGATGGAAATACAGAGGTCAAGAAAGTTAATGGTCCAGTTGGAGTCCTTTTCGCATGAGAATGAAATTTTTGGGTGGAGGCTATTTAAAAAATTGGTGAAATTATCTAGTGGCCTGTCAGTGATTTTCCAAAGAACTATGATGTCATCGGAGATGCATTCAGTCACTAAAGAGTGTATTTCTAATACAGAGGTGGCCATTATCACCTAATTTTCAGGGAACTACTCATTTGCTCTTCAAGACAGTGAGCAGGGATTCCACTGGAAAAACACTCAAGCTACCGTGCATCCCTTCACAGGAGAGAGGAAAATGTTGTAAAACTACTTAATTTTGTCATAATTTCTGAAAGCCTATCACACCAATTATTTGCTGTCCACTCATTCCAAAGAAAACTTGTCTGCTTCTGAAAACAACATACTCCAGGCCTTAAAAAGGTCTATTACTTCTCTGGTGGTGCTAGCAAGTAGCGTAAAAATTGCTACAACATGTTGAACATATTACTTCATAAAAAGAATCGTGCTGAGTCGTACTTTTTTGCCATAACTCATTGGAAGGGGCCTAATAATAGAATCGTAGATACTGCCAAGCATTTAGCTACCCATGTCAGCCTCCTATGTCCCAACAAATTCAGAATTCTGCTCAACTATACTATGGGCTAAGATAAATATCTCAGGGATGAAATTTGAATTCATCACAAATTAAGAAGAAGATTATGAAAGGAATCTTCTATCAAAGACATTCAGCCAAGTACGACAAATACAAGGCATCAGGACCGAGATACCATATGGCCACCTTGTCATATTCTTGCCAGTGTCATTGGTATAAATAAAAATATCTCTCTGAATCTCCAGATCCCCATTCTTAAAATTATTAGGAAGCAAATAAATTACAGGTATGTTACTCAAATTTTTTAAGGTATCCAAAATGATGTCAAGGTATGTGTACTCAGTGGACACCCTTGAATACCCAAATACCCTCTGCATGTAACATTAACTTTGGAACTGTGTGTTAATTGAAATCATTGATAAATGCGTGCTTAAAGGGTTAATGTCCAACTCATTTTTTAAACCACGGAATTGTTAAATAAGTCTTGACAGCAACTTTTAAGGCAAATTGGTGAATATTAGAAACCGGTGAAAATGTCTCCCATGCTTTCTGCATGGTACTCAAATGCCTCATTGATATCCCTACGTCATGGATGATGTATTAGACTATGGTACTACAAAATGGCTTAAATTATTTCAATTGATGCATGGTGATAAAGAATACTGATGAAAAATGATTCTGTTCACGCACAGACTAAAAAATAAAGAAACAGTGGGGGTGGGTGTCTGGTACTGTGGGTGTGTAACTGCATGGTAGAAGTGGGGTTTGCATGTAAGGGTTTAAGCTCAGTGCTAATCGCTTGTCTACAGCAATCAATACATATTTGCTGAAACATTCTTTTACAAATTAAACTAGCTTCATCTAAGTTTAAAGATCTGATCAGGAAGGTGATCAAAACTTTAGATGAGTCTTCTTGAATTTAAAAATTATTTTTAAGTATAATGAAGGAATGAGTTATTTCAAAATATTTATACAATTATGAGTTTTGTAACTTCATATTTATTCAAAACTTCAATAGAAATATATATCCCCTTTGAAAAGAATTGACATATTTTTACTTCAACATTGTACACCAATTGTTAAAATAAGCATGTCTGGCATTTGCAATATCTTTACCTAATGTGTGGCCAGATTAGTAGTTATGGTACACTTTGAAACACGGTTCTAGGCATAGTCCTGAGTCACCATCACACATCTGACAGTACCTGACGACGTCTATTCTTATCCCTTTCATTAAGCAGTTGCTGCATATTTTTCTTCGCGCTCTCGCACTCTTTTCAGTTTGAATTAGAAATGGTAAATGGTTCTTTCCTTTCCCTGGACTTGAGCTGGCATTTCTGCAGGTTTGTTTTTGAATAGTATATTGGCAATTACACACTCAAGAAAATTCTGAAGACTAATGCGTTTGCTACAAAATTCACTATGTAGAATTTGTGAGTAGTTAACAAGTATTTGAAACATGTGTATCCCCAATTTTATATACCACCTCAGACTTCTTCTCTCCATTGGATAATAAGACAAAATCTGATCAGCCCTGTCTATCCCCTCCATAAATTTGTTGTATTCAGATACAACGTTTGGTTTTTTTGAAATCTTTCCTGTTCTGTTTGTTACTTCCATCATCTCTCCATTATGTTCCGAGGAAATCATTAAGACTTCTCTTCTGTCCTTCCATTTGCATATGAATATTCTGTCTTTCATATACCATGCCACAATGTCTTCTTTCACCAATTTTCATGTAAAGCATGATGAAGGTTGCCTTTCCTAGTATTTGGGAAAGTTCCCGTGGAATATATGTTCTTTGCCAGCAGTTGTCGCAACAATTTACTGCAGTTATAGAAGTTGTCAATATATCCAGCATGTCCAACATTGGTATAGTCTGATAGAAGTGAATGCACAACTTTTTCTGATTGACCAACTCCCCCAACATTTGGAGCCTTTGAACCTGCATAAAACAAGAAATCAAAAAAGGCCCTTTGGTTCCATTGGCATATACAATTTAATTCCTTATTTCTACCTCTTGTTTTTTATATACTGTCGGAATTATAGTCTTTCCCTCAAGGAACCATAGATTCATTTAGGCCAAGCTGTTATTTAGGATGGTACCCTTTTGTCATATTAGTCTGGATAAGATTCAAAAGAGGGCGGATTTTTATAAAGTGTATCACTTGATTTAGGGTCTCTATCAGTAAAATTACAGCCAAAATGTAGGCATCGCAAAATGATCATGAACTTGTCTCTGGCCATGGCCTGTGAAAAAATAGGAAATTCATACAGCTTATATTTTTGCCAATAGTACTGAATTTTATTTATTCTGATAGACCTCATATGAAAAAGTAGCCCTAAAAGTATTTCAAATTCTTCTCTAGTTAAGTCTTCCAATTCTTTCATTCTTCATTTATCAGCTACTGATTTATTCTTCAACTTTCGGGAATTAATGTTTCTTTCTGAAATGTGAGGTTGAAAAATTCATCGTTTACCAAGAGCATGAAGAATCCTATTTGGTCAAAACATGGGGATATATTTTGAGTCCTGTATTCCCAGTAAAAACAATGGTCATGGCAAGTGGCCTCTCAGTTTTCCATTCTTTTGGGGGAGTGCCTTTACCTGAATCACTCTAGTTAAGTCTTGCAATTCTTTCATTCTTGATTTATCAGCTACTGATTTATTCTTCAACTTTCGGGAATTAATACATATTTGTTTCTGAAATGATGAGGTTGAAAAATTCATCATTTGCCAAGAGCATGAGGAATCCTATTGGGTCTAAAACATGGGGCCATATTTTGAGTCCTGTATTCCCACTAAAAACAATGGGCATGGCAGTTGGCCATTCAGTTTGCCATTCTTTCGGGGGAGTGCCTTTACCTGAATCACTTGAGGCCTGACGATTGCCATTTGTGCCACTATCATCCTCTGAGATGTCGTCGGTTTCCTCATCTTAGGAGGAGATTTCGAAATCCGAATTTGTTACACTGTCATCCGTAACTTCTTCCCTGTCGAAGACCAGAGTGATGTCCTCATTGGTGATACGAGAGAGATTGGAGATACACAGGCCGATTAAGTGCACTCCTTGTCTGCTTTCTTGCTAGAGTTGATTTAGTCTCCATGACTTCTACAGTCAGCAAAAAAAAGGTGTATTGTTTCTCATTCTTGCAGTCAACATTGGAAGGAGAAAATTTTTTGCAGTTTAATCTCATGTACCTATTGGGCTCTTCCTAAGTTTTATCTCAAGTATACTTGAGCATATTTTGATTAGTGAGTGGTATATGTAAAGGAAAATACTTCCTTATTTCGTGAAAAATAATATGACCTTCATCAGTTATGGTATAGAAACAATATATGTTGGCCCCGTTGACGGCGGGGTAAAGTCCTCGCCTCCTAACCCGAGGGTCGTGGGTTTGAATCCCGCCTGGGTAGATTGTTCACTGCCCAGGACATGGATGTTTGTGGTCGTCTATTATGAGTTAATATATTGAAGTAATTAGTTACAAAATTGTACTTACTTTATGAATGCTTCATCTCCCTGGTAATGCTCTATTGTGTACGCCTGCTCCAAAAATCTTCATACTGGAGTCCAATTACAGTGATGGATTATAAGTAGTCTTAATGCATGTAAGCCAGTGAAAACATTGAGTAGTTATGCGGACAAGATTGCCATTACCCTTGCATATATACCCTTGCGTGCCTTAAATGAAATTTTAGCAAAAATGCAAAAAATACAGATGCATTGTACGTTACGAATAGGCAATAAGTGTCTACAAAAGGCAAAATGTTGGTTTACTCCATCGTAATGATTCTCTTTATCTGTATGAAGATAGCAATTTTCAAGTTTTTACAATATATATAAGGATAAATAATACAAGGAGGTGTATGAACACTGAAAAAATGGTTGCAATCAAATTACTCTGAGCAGAAACTACATACAAATTTATTTCTTAGGCATAAAATGATGATTTCTGAAAAAGTTGCACAAAGTTTAGAAGCTAATACAATTTAGGGACCAGGTAGAATTTAAGGGACAGCTGTGATGAGCGGACTCAAAAAAAAAGTACAATTTGACTCACCGGCGTTTCAAGATGCCGAATGGCAGCGGTTGTTCCCTAGGAAGGCACAGCATGCCGCCAATCGGAGGCATCCACAGCAAATATGTTAAATGAATATTTATGCACGTCATGTATATTATATTTCAAAACTATTTAATGGAATGGACAGTGAAAAAAAATTTTATGGTGCGTCAATGTTTTATAGTTGTCAGTGGATCAGGAAGAGTTCAGGGCCTAAACTTGTCAACTGATTTGACCCTAACCCAGAAAATCACCCTGAGACTGTTGTTGCTGTGGTGAAATCAGGGTGCCTTGACTTTCAACTGGACAGGAGATTTACTAGTGTTCATTTGTGAGACACGTCAGAATATGAGTTGAAATCTCCCATCTCACTTTTGACTCTTTATTAGTGTGCCCTTTACCCTTGGTATATTTCAGAATTTATATTCACAGTGCTCCCAAACATAAGCCTGTACACTTACCCTAAATGTGTATATTCCTTTCTGAGACATTTGTTATATAACACACTAAATTTCTATACTCTGCCTTCATTAACTCACCCACTCTTATGGATTTATACCAAAGTAAAGGATGTTAATTATAATTATTCTGGAGTTTTCTTAGTTTATAAAATTGCCATTCTTGTCTGACCATCGTGGTTGCTTTCAGTGTTTGCTCTCTATATCTATATTTTTTTATTTGGGTTATGGTGTGGTATGACTTAAGGTTATGACAGGTTTTCCATTCCCTTATACCTGTTGCTTGGATGTTAACTGGTTAAAATTTTCTTTATTCTTAAGTATTAGTCTCTGTAATATAAATTCTTGCTCAGAAGTAGTTCTTTTCCACTCTTGAGAACACCCGAGTGGATCCAGTCCCACATGCCAGAAGTTAATGGATATTTCATATACTCTGCATGAATTTACTTCTTTTAAAAACTGCAATGCTATTTATATTTCATTTACAGGTTGCTGCTGATGGCTTACAAGTTGCTGCCCCTGTTGTTAATGGAGCTTGTGGGAGTTTACGTGCTATGCAGCAACCATCTCAGCAAACATCAGCTGGGTATTATGATATCAGTGTGCCTGTTTATGCTACTGTTAAAGGGGTAAGCAACATTATTACATTTTTAGGGATAAGTCTTTTATCCATGCAATCGGTTAACTTTTAGGTCAGGATGTATTGACGGTGAATTTTTAATTTATATCCATAGTAATCTGTCAAAGGATGTGATTTTAAATTTCTCTTTGGCTATCTCAGAATGATGGCATATTGTCACAGGTGTGTATTTACTATCATCTTAAGGCTGAGGAGAAAATTACCTAATAAAATCACAGATACTGGTGGTAGCATCACTATGTAGACTGAAAAATATACAGCTTTAATTTTCATTAGTAATCATCCCTTCTTCCCTTTCAACTTTGGGGTGTATGAAACCTCATGTTATATTAATGTTTTTTATGTTAGAAATGTGAAATGTTAGAAATTTGGTTTTATGCACCATGAATTTGAAAATTTATGAAATACCTTATCTTTGATCTTGCTTTGTCTTTAACCTTTGCCTTCCTGAGTTTATCTGTAGTCGTAAGCCTTGCTGGCCGGGGTTTTTTCAATGACCAAGGTTTTTTAAATGTCCATCAATGTGCCAAATGAACACGCTCGGCAGTCTAGGGACACAATTTTTGTGCCGGAGATACACACTCGGAAGATAAAGGTTAATACTCTTGGTGTCAGTAAAATGTGGCCATCATCGTGTAGTTTTAATAAGCATATGAAAATATCTTAAGACTAACATGTACTGATGTTAAAATCTTAAGAAATTGTTTTAGCAAATGGTTACGGATCATTAGGTTTTTTTTATACAATAGCCACAACTTGCAGTATTTAATTATCTGACTCATTTTCATGTTTGGATTTTTAGTTGCCTCATGACCTAGTACATAAGGTTAAAAACTTGGGTGTGACTCTAATTTAACTCTAAAGATTAAGCAATTGATATTTACACAAAACATCAAACTTCACAGTTAACGTTTTGCCCTAAGTGATAAATTTTCTTTTTTAATGTTCATTACACAGTATTTCTCATGTTGTCTCTCATATTTCTGGCATTTAGCGAGCTAGTCAAATACGTTCCATGCCATTCACTGGGGACTCATCAGATGACTCGAGTGATGGAGAGGAGCATGGGGCAGAAGCTCGCGGTGGAGGTACCACAACGACAACTAGCAGTGGTAGTGGGGGCAGTGGAGGAGGTGCTCTGGGAAGTTGTGGAGGAGTAGGAGGGGGTGCAGGTGCTGGAGATACAGATGCATCTCTCTCTGGAGGTTCGGGCTCAAGTCCAAGCAAGAGTATGAAAACAACATCAAGTCTGTCTCCAGCCAAGCGAAGTAGTTCCTCGCCATCTAAAAGTTTACGAAGAGGTAATACACTTATTACGTTAAATTATCTACTTCATTGTTACATTTGTTAGATTTCATAGTTGATAATTAGCATGAATCTGTCAATATTATAAGGCAAAGTTTATTTAGTTTGTTCCTGTATTCATTTCGTGTGACATTGGTTTAGAATCAGGCAAAAGTAGTTCTAGTAAAAATTATTTCCAGAATCTGTTGAACATTTTGCCAATAGTTTTGATTTTTTTTATTTGAACCCCATATAATCTTCTGTAGATATGTCTTTGAGGGTAGGTAATAACAGTTTTGCTGATAATTGTGACTTGGTATTTTAGTCTGATTAAACTAATATCTCTTGCTAGTTTTGCTTGCATGATGTGTGAGGTTGCAAACTCATAGGAGAAGTGGAACACAAAATTATGCAAATCTTCGAAGGCTAGAGGCCTGGGTAAGGTGAAGAGGAAGGTTCAGTTAAATTTTAGATCCCAGATTTTTTTCTAGATGCTTCCATTCACAAAATATCTGGGTGGAAAAGATACTGTTTTCCATTTAGGAGTACTTAATTAGAACTAGTGAGGATGAAATTACATTCGACCTTTCCAAAGCTAACATATTTGCCAGTAACCATCATTTTTCTGAGAAATTTCTGAGTTATCAGCATTGATTTTATATATTTATAAACCTTAAAAATGCATTCTCTGTTATTTTAGACTGGTTACTCTCTTGCACAGTTTTACTGCCATAAATCTTTTGCATCTAACCCCATTCAGTAGTTCATAAAAAGAAATTATGGAGGCATTGCTTTTTCACTAATTAAGTACATGTTTTTTATTTGCTCTCTTTAGATACTTCGCTGGAATCAGGAATGTCTGATGATTATGCTATCCCACCTGATGCCTTTTCTTGTGAAACCACTAGTATCGAATCATCTATGCCGTCCCTTGCTCTACGCACATCACTGTATACTGATACCCCAAAAAAGGAATCGCTTGAAAAGATGGGCTATCTTACAAAGCTTGGTGGAAAACTAAAAACATGGAGGAAGCGATGGTTTGTGCTGAAAAATGGAGTTCTTACGTACTGGAAGTCTCAGGTATGACTGAATTTTTTCACTAATTGTTTTTTCTCGGTTGGCCATTACAGACTACTGAGGTCATCATCGAATAACTAAAATGTGTATGATAAAGTGAGACCCTGTCACTTCAAATAATAAAGCATTAGTCATTCATTGAAAATCTCGAAGATTATATTTGTGCAATGTATGCACGTACCACATGTACGTACACTGGTGAATGTTAATATTTAGATTATGCAATTCGATTGAAGTTGAGGATATTGCTTCCATCTGTGAGTCGAACCCACTTTTCTTTGGAACTCCTGAAAAACATTGTCTTAAATTCATGCTAATATGATGTACTTGTTCTGTTCGTTAAATGGCTGCACCACATTTAAAGGGATAAATAATTTTATTTTGCAGCTCACTTTGATCACTTACACAAGACAACTGCTGTATTGTAAACTTCTACAGGTCTACCAACATTTGGGATAATTAAGTTCACATACAATAACTAGGGCTACCAACATACGCAATGATTTAGTTCGCATACAACACCTCCCCCTTAGAGGTTAAGCCTTCTTGGCGGTTTGGACACACATCCACTTCTGGTTACATTCTGTCCTGATGCAGTTTGTACAATTCTTGGAACACTTACATCTTGATCAACAAGGGGATCATTATACAATTTAACCTTGTCCTTTAAATTAACATTTTCATTAAAATTAGCATGCTCCTCAATAAAATTAAATCAGAACAAATGCTTTCGTCACCTTGCTTAGACTTGGTAAGTGACTTGCAAATACGTAAGGTGTTACGTCGCACTGGATTTTTACTACCATCCTTCAAGACCCAATAAGACCTGGGCTCATTAGCCTTACATTTTACTTTGGCCTTTTGCCAATATTTGTCACGAGAAGTTCTTGTAACAACTGATTCACCTGCCTAATAATTCACCTCTTTACCTTTGGCATGTTTATCATATTTACACTTATTAACTGCTTGCCTAAGGAGTAGTAGTTTCCTTACATTCTTTTCAATTTTCGGTTGCAACAACTCGAGTCACTGGAAGGGCAGTTCTTAACACTTTCAACGCGGTGGTAACTTTTTTAAGTATTGCCGGTGACTGAATTTTTTTTCTTTTGTTTTAGATTGTTTTGGTCTCCTTATGTATGGATTATTCATTAAAAGTTGCGAAAAAAAAATTTCTTTAATTGAAAATTGCAATTTTAAAGTTGACGACGATCGTCGTCCACAGCCACGGAATAGCACTGCTGCCGTGTAATGTGTGGTTGCGTACCCATTTTGCGATGACTTTTCCTAGTTGCCTTTTGCGACTTTATTGAGGCGTAGGTTCTGTAAATATAAATTAGCAAGAACGTTGATGGCTTTGGAAAATACGAATTTCTTTGTCGTCGATCGAGAATTATATTGCCTAACATTTTTTAATTCAACTTTTTGAATTTCGATTTGAAGGACCCTGCAAGGAAAAAATCTTTTGATTCTAGGCACAGAAGGGAATTTATGACCAATAGAAATGGGAAATTTAAATTTTTAAATTATTTTTTCCACATGAACTGTACGTCCGCATCTTGAAAGCAGCCATCCACCCATCCATCCTCCTGCCCATACGTCTAAGTGACTCCTCCATATCCCATGAGCTCCATTTGCCCCAATATTTTTGTTACTCCGTTCTTTACCTTCCAAAATGAATTCCTACTAAAATGAAGTGGGAAAAACATAATAACTAAGAAATGTACATCAATGTTTTCATGAACAAAACATTTATTTTATGAAATGGACAATATTACACAAAACACCGCTTTGAATTATATCATTATGCATACCTACTAATTTTTACATCAAAGTTAAATTTTAGCAATATTATTATTTACATTGAAAATAAAAAAGGACTAATTAGGAAACTGAAGGACTACTCTTTATACCATTATAATACACATCAATAATGCACAAAAATTAAGTAGAATTATACAATAAGACAAAATTACACAAAAAATCACGTTAATGTTATATTAATTGAAATACTAATTGTTAAGTCACAATAAAATTTTGAGAATATTGTATTAAAAATTGAAAATCAATACTGCATTAATTTAACTCTTTACCGGTTATAATGTATATCCTAATGTACTAAAAATAATTAAATTTCATATATAATATTTACATGAAGCATGTTAACAACATTTCTCTATCTACTTAAATTAACATTGAATATTTTTGTGATATTCAATGAAGCAGGGCTTGTAACAAAGAGATGGGCATCCCTCACAGGTAGGGCAAAAATATGCTGTGTCCTTCCTTAACCCTTTAACCCTCTTAATCAACACTAGTTTCTTTCAAACTGCTATGAGATAGCATGTCAGCAAAATGTAGATTTTTACCAGGCACATAATAAATATTCAGGTCATATTTCAATAATTTCAATCTCAACCTTTGAATTCTAACAGACCCAATCTTAGATATAGGTTTTGACATAATAGAAACAATGGGCTTGTGGTCAGATTGAACATCAACCCTTTTACCATATATATACTTGTGATATTTTTGTGTGGCAAAATACACTGATAACATCTCTTTCTCAGTTTGACTGTAGTTTAATTCACTGTCATTCATACTTCTGGAAGAACAAGTTTCAACTTATTATCGTCATCCATTTGAAATAAACAACAGCCTATACCTCCCTTTGATGCATCACATTGCAAAACAATTTTTTTTCTGAGGATCAAATGGTGTTAGAGCAGGAGCCTTACCAATGGCATCCTTCAAAAACTTAAAAGCTTTTATCATGAATAGGCAGCCATCTATACTCAACATTGTTACGAAGTAACTCACACAATGGCTTCATAATATTTGCCATATCTGGAACATATTGCCTAATATTGCCTAATATATTATATATATATAATATATTAATTAAATAAAACAAATGCATATGTTATGAACCAGAAAGCAAGGACATATGTTGAAGAGTCAGAAAAGAGACTTTTTCATTTGCAAATTTTGCTTGAATAGCTACATAATACATATACACCGCCACTACACTCAACGCATTTGATCAAACCGCTATTTCTAAACTAGCTGTAACTATGCCATTCTTTCAAGTATCAGAAATCTTTTCATAAACACTTTCAAACTAAAAAGGATATTTACGTAAATTTAGGATGAAACTCCCCCCCCCACTTACTGAATTCTGGTGACGTTCCTTTATTTACCGCCTTTGATCTCAACGATGCATTCGTGTCCAAATCATCATGCCAGGAAGATGGACCTGGTTCTAGATAAGGAAAAATTATAATAAAATTAGTTATTACCTACGTCGATGAATGCGACCCGCATAGAATGAGTTGAAATAGAATTTTATGCAGAAAAATAGAGCTAATTTTTCAAGAAGGGAACCGCAGGTAGCAAAATAAAATAATAAAAACTTACGGGGCTCAGAAGAGGGCGAGAGTCTCCGCTTCATTTATAGATTACTCTGCAATTGAAAAAATAATGATTAGAAAAAGCATCATAGTATCTCCATATATTTCATCCAGTTCTACGCTAAATAAAAAGTTCATTTTACATAATAATTTTATGGTAAAAATTATAAAAACAAGGGGAAAAGGCTATATTCTGCATGAAGAAACAATGTTAGAAGGAAAGTGGTGCATAAATAAAATAAATAAGTTAAAATGGCCAAGAAAAAAATAATGCGTACTTACAATGACTGGGAACTGGAGATGAAGAAAGCAAGGACGATCCAAAGGCTCAACATGAGTAATCTGCAAATGATGCACTCCACACAGTTGCTAGAACCCAACTGACGGTCAACCACATGGTCGGAAGCAAGCCGGAAGGGTATTAGTCATATAAGAGGGTGAGGAAAAGAATACCCAGCCGAGAAATCGACTACGTCTATTGACGTGCTCGGCACAGAATGTGTTAATTGAGTGCATACAATACTTTACGACTGTGCCATGTTCTGTTCGTTAAATGACTGCACCACATTTAAAGGGATAAATAATTTTATTTTGCAGCTCACTTTGATCACTTACACAAGACAACCACCATATTGTAAACTTCTACAGGTCTACCAACATTTGGGGTAATCAAGTTCACATACATTAACTAGGGCTACCAACATATGCAATGATTAAATTTGCAAACAACAATACTTTTTTTCTGACAACTTAAAAATTATTATAGAAAAAACTCAACTTGAGTTGCCTGCTCATCCCTAATGCATACATATATTTTTTAAACCAAACTGGCATTTCAAGCATCTAATATATCCATTTATAAATAAGTGATTTAAGTAACTGTTGAGCATTAAAAATAGTCAGAATTAATTGGTTCTACGTTTTCTCTGCAGCATACTTACGACAATAATTTGCAAAGTGATGTCAGCCGGAAGCCTCAGGGACAAATTGTTCTTGATGAAGTATGCCGGGTCACTAGGGCTGAAGGTGCAGCAACATTTGAAATTTCAACTGGGAAGAAAACATATTATTTGACAGCTGATTCCATTGCCAACATGGAAGACTGGATCAGAGTTTTGCAGGTAATTATCTTGCATTATTTTTTCCACAAGTGACTTATTATTTTAAGGGCATAACAGTATGTGGTCTTAAACCTGAGAACTCCATTTTTTTAAAGAATGTCCAGAGGAGAAATGCAACGAAGCTGCTTCTAAGCAAGGAGGATAATAAACCAACCATTCAAGGATGGCTAACGAAAGTGAAAAATGGCCATGCCAAAAAGTGTTGGTGCGTTTTGATCGGGAAGATGTTTCTTTACTTCAAAACTCCAAGCGACATGGTGAGTTGATATAATATTAAATGTACTTTGTAGCTGTGAGACTTGGACTTTAAATAAGTATTCTTAGCTTTTGATAGCCTCTAGCTATTTTGAGCGTAGAGAAGAAGTTTTGGAGCTGGATGTGCCAGTACATGCTTCACATAATCCAAGATGAAAAAGAGTTGCCTTAGCATTTTTTTCCACCCATTTACCTTGGTACATTGTTAACATATTCCATTGTTTTGGCAATTCAGAATCCCTTGGGACAAATTAATATGAGAGATGCTCGTGTGGAAGAGGTGGATCATGTATCAGACTCTGATAGTGAGGATCGTGAAGGTGACAGTGGCCAGCATTCAGAGCTTACCATCGGCATTTTTCCATCACATCAAGGCCCAACATACCTATTAATGCCTGGAAAGCAAGAAAAGGTAATTTTTCAGGGTAAACTTTTAACACACTAGCACATTAGTATTTCTTACTTGAAGAAATTGATTTGTAACTAATTTTTTGACATTGTGAGTTTAATGCTATGTATAAATTCAGTGTATTTTCTGTTTAATTAATATTTGATGATTCTGTTATGCATTTTTTAAATTTTATTGCCTCCCCTTAGGATTCTTGGATGTATCACCTGACTGTTGTATCTGGAGGAGGTGCAAGTGCAGGAACTCAGTATGAGCAGCTTGTTCAGAAATTAATGGAGACAGATGGTGATCCAAGTGAGTGAATGATACTTCAGACATGTTAGGAGTCCTTAGATACCTTAAATGATCTAAAAACTGCTTGAGCTCTTCTCTGCCCTTGTTGCTGTGCATACACAGCATCACGTTTTTCCAGCCTCATTGAACTTACAAAAATTCAACACATGAACAAATGATTTACCACATGTAACTGTGAATTTCCACTTGACCAGCTTTTATTGCATGACCCAGGTTTCTTTAAGGATGGACATCTTCAAATACTACACACCTGAAGATGTCAATCCTTGAAAAAATGCGGGTCATTTAATAATAATTATTAAATTGGGAAACTTGCTATGATTCATTTCAAGTATGAAGTGATATTACAAAGTTGAAATGGATGCAGTTAACTGAATTAAGTATACCATTGAAGCTTCTATTTAGGCATTAAGTTTTCTGTAAGGTAATGATGTCAGAGCATGTATTTCTTTAAGTTTAGTAACTTTGTGACAGGTGATAGTTCACTGTATAAACTCAAGATACAATGTGCCAACCTCATACCCAGCATGGAGAACTCATGATTTTCATTCATTTTGATGAAGGAAGAAGTGCTAAGGATCAAGTTTCATGCATGCGTAGAGATGGTAAATGAAATCATTCTCATAATAGTGGGATACTTCAAAGAATGTTCCAGTTCACTGGAGTTGAATCAAAATCATTTCTGGAATAAAAATAGATATGGAAACTACAAAAGCTCCAAAGGATAAGAATGAACTAGCACTGATTAATTTGCTATTCAAGTGCATAGTATAGTTTTAGCTACCTTTCCTCTCTTTTCAATGTCATTGCAGTGGACTTCAAATGCTTAGAGCACCACGAAGAATTGGCCTTTTTGCCTGTTGTGAATGCTGCGTATTTATGACTTCATTATTTTAAAAAATTAATGTTATATGATGTCAGATGATATGTTCTTGATTTTTTTCAGATTGTGTCCTTTGGAGGCATCCCCACCTATTGCACAGCAAAGAAAGTATTGTCGCTCCCCTGACCACATTATCCTCGGATGCTTTACAGGCTGAAGCTGTGAAATTATTCAAGGTAGACATCTTAAAAGAGTCATAATTTAGAAGTAAATGGTACACTCTTCTTCTCCTGTTGAATTTGCTTGGATAGTAAAATCATGGAGGAATTGTTTATAAAAATAACCCTGACTACTTAAAATAGTTTTTGGGTTATTGATGCTAACATGTATTCACTCACTTTTAATGTTTTTCATTGAATCCTCTTGCTTTAGGCATATATTGCCATTGTGTCTGAATGATAAGTAATTAATTTATCAAAATTGTACTGTACTTCTTAAGTATTTTTAAGATCTATTTATGATAGCCTGTTTGAACTATGATTTCATGAAAAAATCTGTAATATCTTTTTCAGTCTTGCCAGCTTTTCATCTCTGTGCATTTAGACTCTGCTGGCATTGACTACCATGTAGTCCTGGCGCAGAATGCCTTGCAACAATGCTTGGATGTGCCTGAGTTGCAAGCTGAGTTTGTGTGTGCTCTGGTAAAGCAGACATCTAGGCACACACATCACAAGATTGGGGTCCAGGTAAACAGGACGCTCAACAAATTTAAGCCTTCTCGCGTAAGTGTGTGCTTTTGGCTGCCATTTTTGTTTTGATGCATTCATTTTTCCATTTTTTTTACCCATCACTTTGTACAAACATCCTTGCAAAAATTTTTATCCCCACTGACCCAGGTCTGTGACTCCAGCATGAATTGTGAATTCTCATAGAACGCATAGTAAGACTGAAATGCACAGCTGTGTGATTTTCTATGTTTCACTCAAAGAAAGATAACCAGTTTTTGACACGCTGAGCTTATAATAGTGTAGTACATTAAACTTGTGTTGTTTTTCTTTGGAGTTAACATTGGAAATTACTAGATTGTGTACTTTGTTCATGCATTGAATATATTAATCCCATTGCAGATTTTCCCAAATGTGCAAATAATTTTTATAATTCTACAGTCAACCCTCTACAACAATTCAAGGCTAAATTAATGTAGGTAACTTATTTTTTAGTACACTTGAACTCTTAATCTGAAATATCTCATTGGAGAGACTAATTTGAACAAGTAAGCAGCAGCCTCTTACATTGAGACTTTCCCATCAATCAGAATATTATTATTTAATCTATGTTGTTTGCGCAAAAGAGGACCCTTGATAAATGTAAATAGCAGTACAATCCGTGTTCTTGTATGTTCCCCAAGTATTTTTTTCCACTCTGCTGGAGGCTGGAATTATGACGTTTCTGAGAAATACCACTCTACCCATTGGTGTATTAAGAAATTTGTAAATACGACAAAAATGCTGTATTTATCCAATTTTTATTGTAGTTTGCAGGAAGATGTAATATTCATAACCAATGATGGTGATCAAGCGTACATGGTGATGAAAAGAAGCTCTCAAAAATTTAATATGTCGTTAATGTTACTCAGTAATTTTTCTGCATAGATTTTTGGGTTAACTAACATCATTGCCTTCAGTCCAAAATCAATTAAATCTTATGATGTTTAGCACTCTTATTTTGAGGTATCTCATATTGTAATGATCCTTGGTGAGTCTCCTGCTGGCACAGGAAAAATTTTGACCCATATATGAGTCAAATAATCTCTCAGCATCGCCAAAGTTCAAGTCTATTTTCTTTTACATCGAGGTTAGTGGAGGCAGTACATATTATTTTATAATTTTATTTTTCTGGGCAAAATCAGGAAAATTACTTACCCTGTCTGTTCACTAGCTTTGTTTTTTCATTTTGACTTGCAAGGAAGTTTCAAAGGAGTAGAGAGTTCAATGATTGAATTGATTTAAGATTCTGTAAGTACCTTATATAATTTGATTTTTAAAGCTCTGGCTAAGGGCTATTATTTTTATCATGTGAATGGCTGGGCTATCGTCATGGCTTGCTTAAGTGTTAATTAGTCATTGTACACTATAATTGGAATTTAAAAAAATATATTTGCTGTGTGCTATAGATTTTTCATTATTGTAGAATTTGTTACGTGAGCTCCCACAAAGATTTCATGAATAGAGCATGATGCAATGCTTGACATAAATGCAATTTTTTGTCTCAAATATTCTCTTTTTATATCAAATGTTAATGTTTTCTAGTTATGCATGGTTCAGTCATTCCTCTGCATTATGGATTGCATTATCTTTACCACTTTTTGGTAAACAGTTGTGTAAAAAATTCAAATATATTGAAATCATAATTGAAAATAGTATAAAATAAAATATCATTTCTTCACTGATAAAAGGTTTGCTAAAATAACTTGATAAATATTTCTAATAATTGCTTATGGATTATGATGTCCTGCTTGAGTATAATAATATATTTAGGTGTTCTGTAATATGTGTAACATTAATTTTAAAATTACTTCTTCTCATTGTTTATTTCAGGTAATCATGAGCCTAATGTTTAAGTAGTTGAATCACATTTAATGTGATATGTACATCGTTTTATTAATTTCTAACTTATCAGTCTGGTTTTAATTTTCACAAAACCATTACCTTTGATTAATTAGGTTTTGATCTCTAGTTTACACCAAATTAGGGATATCCTAATTGTAGCTTGAATTTGGGTGGCAAATTTATAAATAACTATTTGTTTTGATTGTGCTTATCTTTGATGTGGGAGTATTAACTTACCACCCCTAGATATGGGCAATCACATCCTCCTTCATGTCCCTCCCTGAAAGGTCCCCATGAATGCATAGAAGAAAATGGAGTAGATTATTTTAGGGCTAATATTTATGGAAGCCAAGGGAACACACATTTTGAGCGAATAGGTGGCTGATTTTAGGGGAGGAAATGAATGAGTATCACCCATTAACTGTAAAAAGTAAACATAATGTCCCACTCCATCGAATATATATTAATTCTGTGGTTGAGTTGAAATCTTTACACTCATAGTGAAGTAATTGAAGCTTATTCACTTCATTTAATTTGGTTAAGGATGAGTCGAATCCAAATGTCGATTCTTGATTCCACCTATTCTCAGGATTAGAATTGGTATAGAGAATCGATCTCCTAAAGTCGATTCCCAATCCATCGATTCCAGATAGATAAATATTCAAATCAAATTTCATTTATCATATCATATTTTTGTCAGTAATTTTGGGTATAGGCTATCAATTTGTACTTTTTATCTACCTCAATAAGCTAAGGATATATTTGCTATTTGTTAATAGATATACTTTTTGAGCAATTTAATTGTCTTTGTTATTTTATTTCAGCCAATACTTAACAGTTTAAGTACTAGTCGTACGCTACTTGTATATCAATATCCTACCTGTTATTAGGAATAAGAATCGATGGAATTGAGAATCAGGAATCGATATGAAAGAATTGGAATCAGAATCGAAAAAAAAGTGGATTCGACTCATCCCTAAATTTGGTAGTAGTCTTACAAGAAATATTTCTTCAGGGCTCCCTCCCACCAAATAGTTAGCATCAAATAATGGCTCAGCTTTATGGTCAACCATGAATATTATTTTAGGACATTCTAATTCAGTTATTGAAATCACTTGAGAATAATCTGGTTCGTTATGATGCATACCCTGGGCAAAGTAAGGCCTGGAACATCCATAAATAATTTTTCACTTATTGGAAGACAGTTTTTCTTTTCATGAAGGATGAAATATATAATATTTTGTGTGGTGATATGAATGTATAATTTTCCATTTCGTTTCCTGGAAACACATAAGTCATGCAGGCCAATTATGCTATTTAAAGAATTTGCATTTTCTTATCCAAATATCCCCTTTTTTAATAACAATACATTTCTTACTAGTCATTTTAACCTATGATATTAATAAAATAGGTTGGAAAAACCACTCATGATGTCTGATGTTTTCTGCAGCAAATCTTACACATTGAATGTGGATGTCATGATAATGATTCCCAGAAAATGCCCCTGTCAACAGGTGGATGACATTACTGTGATGCAATAGGATCACTTCACAGCCAGACAGTACAGATAAAATCAGGATACCCGTAAAAATGATGCAAAATGCTATTAATGTCCAAAAGTCAAAGAGTTGATTGATAACCGAAAAATCCTGCAATAATATTGTTAATATATATTTCTTTATTTTATTTGCTCCTGTATTGTTGTCAGAAGTAATGGCATAACTGCTGCGAGACCAAGGTTTGGTTACAAACTGATTGTGACAAAAGACCCGTATGCAAGGAGAAATTTATTTGGCCATGTTCTCATAGTTATGGTTTGCCTGGAAGAGTTTGGATCCACTATGAACTGGAAGTTAAGAGTTAATGTGTGGTGGTTGAACTGGTTACCCCATTCTAGCCATTTTAGGGACCATATTTCCCCCTCTATTGAATGTTTTCAACATTTTTATGTAAAACATGACTTAGAATGCAATTTGTATTTGTGTTAGAATGCAATGAATTTGTTTTTGGACTGACAATTCAATTAGTTCACAGTTCAGTCATGCAGCTAGAGAAAAATATATCCTGATCATTAGCATTGATTCATGTTATAATGATGATTTTCTCTTTCTCACGATTGCATTTTCTATTAATTAGATGAATATTATAATAAGTTGTGTACAAGTATGACAGATTGTGATTTAGTTTTCTCCTATCTAATTTCCTTCGATCATAATCAATTCTTAGTATAGTTCTTACTAAATATATATCTTAATCTTATTTTTAGCCATTAAGGTGGCACCGTCAGTGCATGCATATGCCTAATCTTATACATTGGGGTTTAAAAGTTAATTTTATTCACATATCACTCACTTTAGTCACTCTCACTTGGTGGTATTCCATCATTAAAAAAATAAAGATAACAACTTTTACTAAAACCACTAGATTTATTAAAAAAACGACCCAGGTTTCGATGTGCATTCACATCATCTTCAGGTCTCATCCTCAGGTCTTTTTTAATTTTATTCGCCCAATAATTGTACATGACTAGCAGCATTTAATTCCTATTTATTTACTTGGTGTGTTCTTTAATGATGATCCTTAATTGTTTCATATTTGGTGTTTTCAGTATTTTCTCCTATAAAAAACAATGATTTTTTGGTGTTCATTCTCTTTGTTAGGGCTGTTGTAGCTTTTTGAATGCACTTTTTTACGTGTAGAAGCAATGATTTCTCACATTATAGTTATAATTTTGATCACTTAAACTACAGGTTTCAGACAGCTTATTAATCTCACAGCGTTTAACATCAATATTGATGGTGATATAAAATAAAATTATTAATCATGTGGCTTAATGCAGTCTAATAGTTCACTCTTTAAAAAGAACTAGAATTCCTAGAATTTGCTAGTGCTTAAAACTCCATAAGCTTATTATTGGAGCACTACTTTTTGAAAATATTATTTTTTCAACGTATGCATGGTGTTCCAGATATATGCACTTACAGTTTGATGGGGTAAAGTTGGAGTATACCCTAGCTTGCAGTCCTGGAAAATTACAATTGCATCACAGCATTTTTTTTACTTTTAGTATTATTAAAATTATAATAATTTCATAAGTGTTTGTAAGGCATTTAATATGACCAGAAAAGCATGAAAAAATTAGTTTTCAGTAGCACGTCTTTTAGCACATACGTGCTTAAATGAACAATTAGGTTTGAATGTGAGTTTCTTATGTTATTCTCGATAATTTCAATATGAACTATTTCCCTTCTGGATTGTTGTGATGAAATTTGTTGTAATCCAGCACTAAATCACTATAGCTAATAGCTCAAAATGACACTATAATGCTCCTAATGTAAGTGCATTTATGGGACACCTAGAGCATTTGAATGTATTGTGACTTCTGTTTACCAATAAAATGCATATTGAATGACAATTGTTTTGTGAAATGTGTTTACTCTTTATATTTTGGAATGGAATGTTTGTGTGTGACAAGAATAGAAATTATTAAATCTTTGCCCCTTTAAAAAAAACCCACTCTTTAGAATTGAGTTAAATGCTTTCATTAAATACATCTCATCTTTTTGAGATTAAAAGAAAATGTGTGTGTATGGTGTATAGCTGCTTTACTTTGACATAGATTGAGCACTCATTCATGCATGCTTTATTAGCTGTCAATAGTGAAAAATTATAATTTTCCCTTAGAAATCTGATAAATAATATACACACTTATGCATTTTTCACCATAATAATAGAATACTCTGAAATCCTATGATAACTGAAGTTTTTCATTGTATAGTTTAGTCATAATGAAGTAATTTCCTTACATTAAAATGTGTTACCATCGGTCAGGCATTTTCCTTCAGAAAGAAAAACAAAATAAAACATTTGTATAAAGGTTAGTGATCAATTTACTTAATTTGCCATTTCCTTAGATCTTTTGCTACATTGGAAATTAAATTTAAATGCACACCTACACACACATTATTTTTTTTTAGAAATGAATATTTAAACAGGAATTATAGCTTTGGTGCACAGATTTTACTGTTTCTTTCATTCCCCAATCACTGCCGGCTCATTTCCTTTGCTGAAGTTTACCTTTTTCAAAATTTTGAAAATAACCTAGCTTTAATGCTTAACCATGAGCTTTTGGGCATCAGTTAGCCAGTTCTGTAGTTAAGAGAGATGACCCATGGGAGTCAACAGCGTGCAACAAGAACGCTCACATTCCATTCCAGCAACTGCTGCTTTGTGCGACTCAGTCGCTGTTCATGTGCGACTCAGCCAACGCTCAGAAGGGTTCTCCAACTTCGCAGCAATCAGCAGCTGCTCTGCCACTCGATTGTAAGACCAATCCTCCGAGCTTCGTGTTTGTCCAAGGCTGGCAGCTGTTAGCTCTTGCTGTGTCCTTGTTCGTGCCAAGAAATAACCGTCTGCTGTGGTACTTAAAGTTGCATCTTCACCGGAATGCAGACTCAAAGTTAGTTCAATTTTTTTTGTCTTTTTTGATGGATTGAAATTTGGTAATCTATTAATGGTTGCTTTAGTTACATATTTTACAGATATTGTTTTTAAAAATTACAATTTCAATAAGCATCCACAATTGTTATGGAGGAATGGTCTTGGTATTAATGAATAAATCACCTCTTATTATCCTTGGTTTCATTCCTGCAGCTTTATTTCTGCATCCTCAGGGCTTGATATTGGCCACAGACAGTATAAAATAATAAATGGATGAAAATTTATTAAATTCCTAAAATTGTCACCATCCATTTATTACATCCTGCTTTACATTCAGCCTTTTATCGATCTCAAATCCTAAGGATGTAGTAATCAATTTGGGAAACATTGGCGTGAAGTGGTGATTGAACTCATTAATACTCAATACCGACCCCCCCATAACAATTGTGTATGCATATAAAAAGAGGACAACATTCACTTAAGTTGTCTATAAGGCAATTATGTTACTCATACAATCTAATCATCAGAAAAAATTGTGTGACAGAAGAGATCTCCAGCAGTGATGGCTTGAACAAGGCTACTGCTGGTTCCTTCTTCCTCAGCTCACATTCCTGGCCAGAATTTTGATGAGTTTCTCTGAGAAATATGTGCATTAAAGTTGGTTCTTAGAAACTACTATTGCTATAATTAATCTGTATTGTATAATGTTTCTTTTTAAAATCAGTTAATTAATGTAAAGCTAATGTTTTTATGGTTAATGCTTAATTTGTTCTCCATCCCTCTCCACAATTCCTAAGGCAGTACCATGAAAAATCACCTGGGCCATTAGGCTCCTCTGGTCCTGAGATAATATTTACTGCTGCCAGGAAACCTTATGGCGCAGTGGCAATTCATTCATACAAATGTTCAGTAAATTCTCATAAGCTTCAGGAATTTAAAAAATTGTTATAAATAATCCCCAGCTTTCCACAGCAGTCCTAATGGATGTAAATGTTAATTATTTATTGCAAATATTAAAAAAACATTTTGCATATTTTAGAAAACTAAATGTGAGTGCTCAAAATGGACTCGGTCATCCCAAGTATTTTTTCTTAAAGTGATTTCATATAATTCTTGGGCCAAGGACAAAGAAATATTTATGCTCCTCATAATCTACTTGGTATGTAATCCTAGGAAAAGGTCATTAGACATGGCTGATAATGTTCCTTAGAAGATATGAGTTACTTCACATTCCTCAGAGGAACTCAAAAAAGAAATCTTAACACTGGAAGATAGCTTCATTTGATATTTAATATTTTTCATTTCATAATGAAAGAGAGTGGTGTTGATGCCAAAATTCCTTCGTTTGTATTATTTTGATTGTTGTGTACCATTGAAGGTCTAAATTATGATTAAGTTTGAGGTATACTCTGCTAGTTGACATGTGGTTTTCATAATTGGGTATAATGGCTATTAAAGTAATGAATAATCATGAGATTATGAGTTCAATAAGTGTAGTTAAAAGACAGTACCCGAGGTGAATAACCTAAGAATTCATTTGTATATTGAATGTAAGATGGAAAAATAATCTGGCCACTGTGTATTGCATACCTAAATTTTCACCCAATGTATTTTCAAGTAAATTGATGAATGTAAATGTAACCAACATGTTTTTATCTTTCTATACAATTTTTATACAATGGCAATACTGCAAGAATGAACCTTCCAAACTTAATATTATGATCGGATGCAGTCACCTCATAAATGTGGCATAATTCTACTCTGATATTTCTAATTTTCATTTCTTAATGAATAATCTCCAATATGTTCTTCAGAAGTGAATGTGGAAAGTACGCCGCCTACTGCCAACGTGCCTTAGAGAGAACTTTGCAAAATGGTGGTCGCCAAGCTAAGCCGTCCAGAATGGAAGTTCTTTCAATTCTGCTCAAAAACCCATACCACCATTCCCTGCCTCATGCTATACCTGTTCATTTGCTGAATGGAACTTATCAGGTTTGTATAGTTATTCTGTGTTATGTTTCTGTGATATTGCTCCCTTTTGGAATTCTGTCTGGAAAAGAATTATGCACAAAAATTATTTCCATAAAATGCATGACACAAGATCTTTCATGGTATTGAGGCAAATAATTATGATAAAATGAGCACAAGAATTGTGCATGTGAAGGTTTAAATGGAGTGGAGTGTGATGATTATCACTGTTGCATTAGAGAGATGAAGGCATTTAAGCCATGTCAGCACTATCAAAGTCCTATTTCTGGAAGAAAGCTCAAATAAAACTTTTTTCAAAATGGCAACATAAAAGTACTGTGAAATTTTTGCATACACTGACTCTGATCATAGTGTATTTTATGAACTCTGCTGCATTATTTCACATTTCCAACTACCTATTAGCACCCATAAGGTTGGAAAATGAGGATATATGTTATGGTTTTAAGTTAGACTTTGATGTATGTTTATATGCAATTAGTCATTTATTAACATTTTTTAAGATAAATCTAGCATATCTCCCATTTTCACTCTGAAAATTTTCTGAGGATTTCACTTGTTTGTGCATTTCTTTATTTAAGAGGATCTTGAAATTCAAGGGATGGCCTTAAGTCTCTTGACTGTTTCCAAAGAAGTTTCTTGAAAGATACATTTTAAGTGCGCTTTGAATTAATTTGCCCATTTGCTCATATATTATAAGGTTTGTATGAAGGAAGCCTATAATCATTGCTATTGTTCATATGCTTATTTTTTTACAAATGCATCATTAAAGAGGTAAAAATGAATACAAAGTAATGACTATGGAAGTGGTGAAAATATATCTCATTGCAATAACCGAACCAAATTACTTCTTGTGGGATTGCAGTATTTGTGTACTCAGAATAATATGATTATAAAGTAAAGGGGATGCTCTTGGAGATTTAGTCCTTGGCATGCCTTTTGGTAAAATGTCAAAAGTGATTTTAGTGGAGTCAATTAATTTGCCTCTTCAGTTATTTACTCACCACATGCTGCATGAAATTCCGTTTCACTCCTAACTTATATACTCCAAAAAATGTCAATTCATGGCTGAAGGATATTTAAATGAAACATCTTTAATTTTTCTTTCAGGTTGTGAGTTTTGATGGGTCTACTACAATAGAAGAGTTTCTGACCACATTGAATCAAGAAATTGGTTGCAGGGATGTTTCTCATTCAGGATTCACTCTATTCAGTGATGATCCTATTGAGAAAGATTTAGAACATTTCATTGATCCCCAAGCAAAGGTATGTTGTACCTGATTTGGATTCTCATGCAAATTACCACTGGTTAAACTTGGTACTCAAGATGCTGAAATAATTTTCTTTAACTTATGAAATTAAAAACATTACTTTAAATAAAATTTTAGACATATTATTACTGAATTTTCTGGTGTGACAACCCAACATTTTCCAAGAAATAAACATAAAATATTAGTCATGTCTCTTTGATACTATATTTTTCTTTATTTTATCGTTTACAATGACTCAGATCATAGTGATAATTAGGATAATTTTGTAAAATGTATTGATGAGAAAAAAATTCCCTTCTACACCTTTGCCTTATCCTTTTGACTTTTTTGTCAGTTCAATAGTACATCCTAGACTATTTACCACCTGATCTCCATTAATTTCTCTAAGTCACAATCGATTTTGTTCTAGATTATTAACACTTATGAGGTAAAATGATGGCATTGTGAGAGACTATTACAAATACTGTTATGATATTTCCTAGGATCTATCGTTTACTAAAATGCAGTGCATATGGCTCCTTCATAACTGGAATTCACATACTTTTTGAAAGTACTAGATAGAATCTCAAATCTGTAGGTTGTAAAGGATTTGATCGGATCATCCATGTCAACAAAACATCATATATATCACCTAATGATATCAGCATCCATCCTGTGGAGTGATCAATTATGTCATTGTACACCATTTGAGCCCTAGCCTGAATTCAATGATTTGGAGAATGTGTGGCCAATTTAGGATGTCCATAATGGCTTGTGTTTCTAAATTTCTGTACTCTTTATTTTCAGCTCTGTGATGTGATATCCAAATGGGAAACGGCTCTGAGAGAAAAGGGCTCTGGGAAGTTTGAAAATACACGTGTGATTCAACTAACATTTAAAAATAGATTATATTGGAGGAATGGGGCCAAAATGGAAACAGATAAAGAAAAACTTCTTCTTTGTTACCAAGTAAATCAACAAGTTGTGCAGGGACGCTTTCCTTTAAATAGAGAATTGGCTATGGAATTAACATCTTTAATGGCACAGGTATGATGTGTTACCTTTACTTACTTTCTAATGAAATACAACAAATAACAAAGCTAATTTTTAATGAATATGATAAATGATAATTTTAATTCAAATTCCCTGGCTTTATAAAGATAAATGAGATAGTCATAACTTTCTTCCACCAGTTGAATTTTATTCAAGCTAGCTGAATAGAAATATGATGGAAAAAACTCAACATTTTTCCTTATTTGTGTTGGTTCCATTTTTCAGATTGATTTTGGGGAATATAATGCTGACAGGTGCAGAGGAAGTGGTGGTACATCGGGTAATCCTCATCATCAGGCACAACAAGTTTTGGATAAGTTTTACCCAATTAGATACAGAGAAGGTATCACACCTGAAGAACAAAGGTAAAATAATGTTTGTATATTATATTGAAAGCAAATAGATGCCACACCTTAGGATGTATTTTAATTCCATGCTTGTGTGGGCAGTTGTAGGAAGTATCATGTTTTGAATGGGCAAACAAGTCATTGAGGACATATGGAAGTAATTGAACGAGATACTTTAACCAGGTGCCAACTGAGGATGTGGATCTTTGAAATTATATCCCAAATGATATCAGATAAACCTACCAGACATTACACATGTTATAAATCCCACTAAAAAGAAAGAGAACATGTGAGAAAAAAAATACATACGTAGACTCAACCTTGCATATAGGTACCGTAGAGTGGGGCGAGTTCGAACGCATTTTGGTGCATAATCATCGATTACTCATCAGTAGTGTAATGAATATACTAGTTCATCAAAATCAACAATCTCTAAACTCTAGTTCATATTGTAAATAGAAAGAAAACCACATAGGATAAGTTTTTTATCTGAAAATTACAAACTTATAGTGTTCAAACTCGAGTATAGAGTTCAAACACGCATTTCGTTTTTGGTACTCTGCAACTGAAGTCGCCCTTGAGAGAAGTTCAGAATCATGAATTCAATTTATTAGGTTCTACCACCAACAATAACCCTCATATTAGGTACTTCTTTTGCTGGTAGTAAGATTTGAGCTTCCAATTACGTATTTGTAAACCTGAAATCTATCACCTTGTCGCAAAAAGTATTTTGAAGGCCCAATGGAGATATCTCTACAACCATTCGCTAAATTTTCTTTATCATGATGGAATAAAATGTTTGGGAAGATTTATTTTGAATATATTTAAGAACTATGCAGTAATGGAAAAAAGTTTTTTATTAATGGCAGCTTGCACACAATGTAATGGACTAATATTCACACTCAATAAACTCAAAACTCATTGATTCCAAGTGACAATATACAATAAAATATAAGAGCTAACATTTTCCAAACACACAAATAAGTAAAACAGCATAATTAATAAAACTAATCAATTTCATTGATGTTTCCTAAATCTCTAAAAACTAAGCGGCCCCGTCGTTAAGTCCTAGGGTTGGCCCAGCTGGCGGACAATTTGCGTGTGGAGCACTAAGCACTCGTCCACGACATCACGAAAAGTAAAATAAGTCTCTTTGATGGAAACTTTCTTTCAAAGGTACTGCACTCGTAATTTATTTTTGGAACAAACTTCCATTAATTTGTCAATGAAAAGCCTATCATGCTTATCGGTGTGAAACTATATCAATAAATAAGAATTTTCACGCAGGGAATGCCCGGGAACTTTCAAAATTACTTTCATCACCACGTACATCAGATGATGGAAGGACATTGGCCTCATCATCGTGTTGAGAATTTTTCTCCGTTGCAACACTGTCAAATTCCTTGACAAATGAACCATTTATGCAACAAGGACTCACACTCTTCCCTGGCTCTACAATAATTTTTTTCCCCCGAAATTTTTTCCCCACAGGTGCATAAATGTGGGATGTGCAAATTTCCACAGAGAAAAAATCATCCGCCTTGACCGGGATCCCGGTCAAGGCGGATGATTTTTTTCTCTGTGGAAATTCGCACATGTGTGCATTGCGGGTGACTCCGTAAAAGTGGAACTCCGTGGCTAGTCCCGGATAGCTTGAAATTTGTTAAATGTGGGATGTCTGCAGAAACTTCAAGAATACATCTGACCGTGTGCCATCATTTGCATCTGCATCAGTATTTTCCTCAGAGTTTAAATTAGGGACATTACAGACCACTTTGCTTTGGCCAATGGTAAAATTCCAGCATCTTTAAATCCTGCACAGATATTGTGTGACAAAGACGCTCCTAATGACTCGAACACAGGTTTCAATGGCGTTGGGAACTCACTTTTAGGAAGAACTCATATGTTTTGGCTTCCATTCATTTAGTTTTTTCTGCCAAGCGATCTTGAGTGGTCTAAAAAAAGCAACGTCGACAGGTTGACATAAATGAGTCTCATTAGGAGGCAACGTTACAAAGCGAATGCCCATTTTGTCTCACATTTCAATTACTTCAATGGAGAGGTGACCTGAAAGGTTATCTCCAATCATAAGATTTGGCCCTTGCCTTTTTTTTAAAACAAAGGCACAAAAATCATCATGAACCAGTCTTCAAATGTTGTCATATGAAACCATCCACTCATATTCCAATTATTGCTTGAACCTTCTATGCTGCCTTCCACCCAAGTTAGGTAAAATTCACTGCTTTATATACCGTGTATGGTGAAAGGACTTGCCACTTGCTGATGCAGCAATCATCATGGAGACTTTAGTTTCACTAGGGTCCTTTACGACTAATGGCTGTTTGACCCCCCTCTTTACAATAACCGTAGACTAGCCGGGGTCGTCGCTAAAGTTTGTCTCATCATAGTTAATTATATTATCAAGAGGGATGCCATTCTAAACAATCTCCAAGTTATTAAAATAGTCCATGAGAATGTGCCTCGTCACCGCAGCCCGAGCTCTTTTAATGTTCTCGAAATGCACAGTAAGCTCCATTCTTCTCAACATTAAACCATGCATCCAGTCAATGCCTGGACCATCATCTTCTTACCTTTTTTCCCCTTGGCCACTTCTATTTAAAAACTCCTGAACAACCAATTGGAGATCAACTGCTTGCAAGGGAATCTCCCATTCAGCACATTTAAGAATTCCTTTCGCCAGTTGGTCTCCTTCTTTAATGGACAGCACAGTTTGCCCCCCAGATTTTCTTGGGTGTTTGTCTTTCAATTTGTCAAAGAGGGTAGTTACTGGCATGGCAAACTCCTTACCCAGGCAGCCCAAAGAGTCATTCTTCCACACTTTACTGCCTCAACAGCTTTTTCCAGTTGATCTGTGTCATACTTGCGCAAATGCCAGCCTCCGGTCACTCTCACGTAATATTGAGCCATGTCAATCTTGCATGGCAGAACTAAATAAAGAAATATGATTCTTGGTGAAGGGCCTGTAAAGCCACCTCTGCTTTCATAATTTTCTCCAAACTGCCCTACCTATCCTTTTTTTCCTCTTTTACTTCAGTTACCCTCATACATGCCCTACTGTACTTACCTCCTAATTTACCACCTCCTTGGATATTCTTCTTCAACACTTATGTACAACTTTCTTGGTTTACTCTATCCTCTAATCTCCATCACTATCCCTGTTTTATTATTTGATTCTCTTGCATTATTTGTTAGATTAGGTTTTTAAATTTCTATATATTCATTATTTTGCTGAATATCTGATTTATTCCAAAACAGAAATTACCACAATTGAGTATCTCTGCACAGAGCTCTTATTCTGTTTTCAGAGGCTTCTTCACTTTGAAGTATTTTTCCTCTGAATGACCTAACCCAGCTCTCTACAGCTGAAATATTGTCCTATCAACTTTATGCTAGCTCCAAAAATTCCTTCTTTCATCATGTCTTTGTATTATCTCATCCAGTCCAATAGTCAAAATACAGTTATTTACACTGGTGGCATTAAAAAAATACTATGATCATTTATTTATGAAGAGTTATTGACATTGACTGTATATAACTAGGAAACCATAATAGTTTTCAAGTTTGTTTTATGACATTTTTGGTGTACAAATGGTCTTTTTGAAAGCATTAGTTAAAAAAGCAGAAGTACTTAGAGCACATACCAAGTGGTAGGTTCTCATACAAAACTTAGAATGAATGTCTCTTTCATACTTGGTGAATATTCCCCTATGGCTTATAACTAATAGAGATTTATGGTTTAAACTTTAAAGCATTGGATGCATGGAAACATTGACCTAAAAAAAATCACCCTACCTAGTGACTTGACTGTCAGTCTTAGGTAGTCTTTAGTGTGATGGAGAAATTTAATTGAAAATTGCTGTTGAATGTTTAAGGCCTCTTATTATATTGTTTCATTTTTTCAAACATTTCCCTCACAATTCTGTTTATATGAAATAACAAAAATGTGATAACAGGATAATGGGTCTAGCTTAAGCTAGTTTCTAATGTATTTATATTAGTTCTGCACTTCCAAAAGCCCAAGTATAATTTTTAATCTTTCTCTGGTAAAGAGGTGATAAGGGGAAGATAATTGCTTGACGCAAGTGGCTCTTGAATTCATAAATTTTTTCATGCTTGGTCTTTTTAAGCTTTCAATTCATAGCTCTAAGTGGTATCAATGATTTTTCTGTATTTTCTAATCAGGGAGATGTTGGAGAGTCTCACAGAAAAGTGGATGTCATTAAAAGGAAGGAGTTTATTGGACTGTGTGCGAATATATTTAACTTGCACAAGAAAGTGGCCTTTTTTCGGAGCAACTCTGTTCCAAGCAAAGGTAATGAAGGTTTCATCTTGTCTCACTGCTGTTTTTTATGAAATAATTTTAATTTTGTAATAAGAGCAGTAACTTCTGTTATATTAATTCTTGTGATAAATTATTGCATAGTTACTTCATGGCT